>OY294067.1:168847714-170047714 GCA_958510875.1 Endomychus coccineus
GGAGCAGAATTACGTCAAGGCTATGTCCCGAGCATTCACGATTGCCAAGATGCGAAAGTATCTGTTCGAGAGTTGAGTAAAAGATCACCTCAAATGATTCAGGCCTACATGGTTCATCAAATTAACAAAAACCATTAACTTACCATTGCTTTGTTGTTTTAAGTGATCTCATTTTGTTGTTGTCTCTTGTTCCCTTGTATTTGTTGTTAATTTATTTTTATCAAACTTGAATCTATTTTTCTTTTTGTCTCTAAAATGTTGCATACTTAAGATCGATAATAGGCCTGCTGACATACATGTTAAATTTTTTTCTATTTGGTACTGTTATATCAGGTATGAACATATTTTTATTTTTATGAGTTTAATGTTGCCAATTGTTTCTTTTGAAAAATTTTTGATGTGAATGTATGATTTTATTTGAAATTACTATGAATTAGGATGTTCATATGGTTTTAAAACTAATATTTTAATATAACTTTAGCATGCTATATATGTAAATTGTTGGGAAATAGGTCATATTAACACTTATGTCTACTGTATTTTCCGAGATATTTTCGCCTCACGATCATCATCAGAAGTTTGACAAAACTAATACATATCAAAACTAATGAGCGTGGTTTCTTAAACTAATTGTACTAAGCAGTAAGCGTGTTTACCGAAAATATACTAGACATGAGTGTTAATGTGACCCATTTCTCA
This sequence comes from Endomychus coccineus, assembly GCA_958510875.1. NCBI lineage: Eukaryota > Metazoa > Arthropoda > Insecta > Coleoptera > Endomychidae > Endomychus > Endomychus coccineus. The sequence continues at coordinate 168,848,414 of OY294067.1, forward strand.
AGAATTTACATATAATTAAACCGCATGAGTCATAACTTTTCTCCTCCACTTTTGGATAGATGTATTATATGTTTTCCAAATGCAGATATATTTTTTCACACAAAGTTCTTCTAAGTATTGCCGATGTAGAATAACGATTTTATAGTTCTTGAAAATTTTTATCTCATCGAATAGTTGGCTGAATATTTTATTATCACTGCAATCTAAGCTACCTACCCAATATGAACAAATATTGGGTAAAATGTCCTCTAAAAGTTTTGACACTCCACTAATCACAGATTTATGAAATTTTTAACCTAACCTACATGAATAAACTATCAAAAAGTTTACTATAGATACACCATAACACTAAATAAGATCATAATAATAACCATGCTTATCCACTAAAAATACTGTTGGAGTACTGAGGACCTTTCAGCTACAAAGTAGCCATCATCAGAGTAAACTAAATTGGAAACCTAAATGTGCTTGTTCAGATACTATTTGAAGTTAATGATGCAAACAAGATAAATCTATATGTAATAAATTGCTTTTTCGCTTATACATTTCTACTTTCTTAAGAAATGTTGTTACCTGTATATATGATGTAGGTACATATTTTAAATACAGATCATACCATTTCTCAAGAAAGCTTACCACTCTTAAAACACAGCATGGACAAATATCTAGGTAATTCAGAAAGGATGGAAATGTATAAGCAAAAAAGCAATTCATTAAATTAAGATTTATCTTCAACTATTAACCTCAAATAGTATTTAAACAGAAACATTTTGATTTCTAATTATCTCTGATGGTGGCTACTTGTAGCTGAAATAAGTTCCTCAGTACTTTAACAGTATTTTCAGTGGATAAGGGTGATTGTTTCTCATTTATAATGTCAACCTACATGGCTGATGCCGTATTCATCACAAATATTTTCATCATCTCTCGGGTCATATCGGAAGTAGAACGTACTTATTTTAAATAGAATGATGCAAATTGTATGTCATATTCAAATATTACAGAATATTTTAGTAAGAATATTATCAGGTTTCCCATACCTAAAATTAACTATTTCTGAAATTGATTTTCCTAAAATAAACAATATCTCAAAAACTGAATTTAGGTATATAGGTGATTAGTCTTACTAAACTGTATATTGAATTTTAAACAGCAATAACATCGTTATTTTTCATCATGGTAAACTTCTGAAAAAAGATAGTTATTCGTAGTGAATAGCATATTTAGAAATCGAAAGTTCATTTTACTAGTTCCGGAATTATGGAATGGCTTTCTGCAATAAAAAACTTAAAATTTTCAAAACTAGAATACTAAAACTAACACATGGTATAGATTCGTATGTATAGAGTATATGAAATTTTTATTCATTTTTATCACTGCTTTTGAAATTTAAAAATATTTCCAGTGCCTAAATCTATTTTCACAGAATTTTTTTGTACTTTTATTTTGTAGCACCTCGATCTACATTCACATGTAACACTTATTCATGTTTTTCTAATAATAAATAATTATATCAAAATGATACTTTTTTTAATAATGATTTGTACAAAGTGGGGCATTATCTACATTCGCATGTAACACTTATTCATTATGTTTTTCTTGTAATAAATAATTATATCAAAATGATACTATGTTTTTTAATAACTGGTTGTAGAAATTGACATTTCGTCCACATCTATTTTTGACCTGGCACTACCCTATTCACCTACACCACATTAAAGCAACTTATTTGAGAAATATTCTCTGGGGATGTACTATAATTGTGTACATTGCATCTACTATGATTATTTGCTATTCACATAAAAATATCTTAGAAGGTTAAGATGATAGAATTCATTCTATATTAAGATAAAATTTCTCACTGGTTTATGAATCAAATGATAGTTATTATTTGTCTTTAACATAAGATTTCAGAAAACAGATATACAGGCGTTACAATTTTTGGAAACAAATTAACATTGTTATTTCAGATACAACACACTAGGTACATATTACATCTCTTTTGAATCCCGCAGTTATATGTAGATTCGGTTTTCACCATTTGGTCTTGTGTAAAAAGTATTAATGCATTAAAAAAAATACTATATTGGCTGGAAATAAGTTATTGAAATTTCCCAATTCCATCGGAAATGGACCACCTTTACAACCTTTGTTTTATATATACATTTCTGGTCTGCAATAACTACTTATTTGTCCATGATGAATCATTTATGAAACAAAAATTTATCAAATTAGGTAAGTAGATATAAATACTTTATTGTTAGATGAATGAATTTTGCAGTCATTAAACTATGAAAGTAAAACTTTAATCATATTCAATTAAAACTCGTTTTGATAACATTCTTGGCTTACGGATGGATTCCGCATCACAATAGTACGACTCGATGCCGACGTTTCGCTTCGCAAACCATGACAGGCGACATCTTCAGGGCAGGTATGAGCCTTGAACTCCAGCATCAAGTCTCGCCTGAAGATACTACCTATGTAATAGCCAAGTGTGCAAAATCGGTAGTTAACTGCTTTAAGGGATAGGAAATGGGAGGTAGTCGTTTTTCCGAAATCACAGTGACCTTTCTCTTGGTTTGAAGGTAAATGTTCAAAATGCCATCAAGAGAGGTACTTATCTGCTTTAAGCGATGGGGTAGTTTCTTTTGAAATCTCATGTAGACAGTGTTATGTTCAAATAAAACATTCACTTAGAGTTAAGAATGTATTATTAGAAATATACAAAAAGAAACTAACTTTTTAATAAACTATACTAAACATTAAGGAACGCTAGCTGAAACAACGTAAAAAAACTGCAAATATATATTTTAACAGACACTACAGACAGTGACTTTCCTCTTGTTTTGAAAGAAGAGTGCAAAATTACGTCAGGGTGGGAAATGGGGATGGGACGTAGCTCTTAGAAATTCATGTAGACGGTGAATTTCTCTTGATTCGCCGGCCAAGTATGCAAATTTCATCAAGATTGGCACTTATCTGCTTTGAGGGGTGAGAAATACAGACGGGTAGTTTTCCCGAAATCTCGTGTAGACAATAATTTTCCTCTTGTTTAATTTGTCTTGGTCAAGTGTGCAAAATTTTATCATCAATGATACTTATCTGCTTCAAGGGGTGGTAAAGGAGGTTGGGGTAGTTTTTTCGAGATCTCGTGTAGACTATAACTTTCCTCTTATTTTAGAGGGCAAGTGTGCAAAATTCAATTAAGAACGGTACTCATCTATTTCAAGGTGTTAAGAAAGGGGATGGGGTAGTTTTTCTAAAGCTCTTGTAGAAAATTACATTCCTCTTGTTTTGAAGGTTAAATTTTCAAAATTTCATCAACATCGGTACTTGTCTGCTTTAAGGGGTAGGAAAGGGAGTTGGGGTAGTTATTTCCCAAATCTCATTTATAGAAAGTGACTTTCCCCTTTTTAAAGTCAAGTTTGCAAAATTTCATCAAGATCGGCACTTACGTATCTGCTTTACTGGATGAGAAAGGCTTGCATTAGGTAGTTTTTCGTGATCTCATTTACGTATTTACTTTCCTCTTGTTTTGCAGTCAAGCATACAAAATTTCACGAAGATCGGTACTTATCGCCTATAAGAGCTGGGTAGGTTTCTCTAAACCTCCAAATCTAGACAGTAGCTTCCCTGTTGCTTTGAAGGTCAAGTGTGCAAAGTGTATCAATATTGGAACTTGTCTGCTTTATGGGATGGCAAAGGGGGTTTAGTTTTTCGAAATTTCATATATACAGTAACTTTACTCATCTTTCGAAGTCAAGTATACAAAAATTCACTTAGAACTGTACTTACCTACTTTAAGGGATGGTCTAGGGGGATGGGGTAGTTTTCCGAGACCTCTTCTAGACAGTGATTTCGAATTGGTTTTGAAGGTCAAGTATGCAATATTTTATCAAGTTCGGTACTTGTCTGCTTCAAAGGCTCAGAAAGGGGTTGTAGTTTTCCGAAATCTCATATAAACATTGACTTTCCTCTTGTTTTGAAGATCAAGTATGCCTTATGTAGACATGTAAAAGTGAATTTCGCTTGTTCAGAAGGTCAAGTGTACGAACAATAACACTAACGTCCGTAGATAAAGAAAATAAATCGCAAATGATTTAGAAACAGCTAAATACGTGAAAAAACATTACGTTTTTGTATTCATATCCAACATTTACATTTCTTATAATTAGCAGAAACTTATTTTCTACATTTGTTTATGGTTCATATTATTCATAATAATTATTGTCAATAACTTCTCAGCTTAAGTAAATCCAAATGAAAGTTATACTGCCCTCTAAATTTGGAAAGTCTACTACTTCAATTGCATCTGCTTTGACATAGTATCATCAACAAAGCCAGGTTTACCCAAACCGCGAATAATCCATTTTATCGTAAAATAAATCTATATATAAAGTCCCCGATACCTCCAATTTTAATATTATAAATCCTAAAAGAACTCATTTTTCAAATAGATTTCCGGGTTAAACAGTACCTCAAAGAATCCAGTTTAATTATATATATATATATATATATATATATATATATATATATATATATATATATATATATATATATGTATATATATATATGTATATATATATATATATATATATATATATATATATATATATATATATATATATATATATATATATTCCTTCAAGTAAAAAAAAAAATGTTTGATATGATTATTTACTTCACAATTTATAATTATTATAAATTCATAACAACTGTATACACAGACTATTGTTTGTTGGTTTCTTAAGTTTTAATAAATGTTTTTTGTTTCTTCAGATATGGTGTAAAATCTGTAGATGTGAAAAGTGACAGAGTACATTTAAATTCAACGTACTGCCCGAGGGCGGCTACGTTGAAAAGGAAATTAGGTAACCTGCCCTTGCGATATATTCGCACAAAATTGGACAATGAGGCGGAGTTCAAGATAATGCAGAAGATTGTCCAAAGATATGGGGTTAATATGATTGGCGATGAAGATGAAGCGGAGGCTTCGACATCGTCCTCGTCATCATCTTCACCGTCAAAGAAGCTCTTTAATGGGAAGAGGATGATTCTTCCTCCTCTCACCATTGAAAATGAGGAGGAAGAGGAGGAAGAAGAAGCGTAAATATTTTTTTATCATTTTTCTTTTTCCTGTTTGACAATTAAAATTTGACAGTATTATTATTAGAATAAATAAAACAAATAAATTACATAATATAATTTTATTATTCCTTTCTATAAACATATAACATTAAAAGTTAAATTTCACAAGCCACTCATATAAATAAAATACATTTATTTTTGCACACTTGATATTATTCAAATAACTATTAGATTGATAGTGACAACTTTAGGATTATCAAAATTATTTTTTGTTAATTCTTCCAAGCTAGGACATTTTAAATCGTTCAAGTCTATAATGTTTGATAGAAATCTATTTAATATAGTATTTTTCTCGGATCCTTTAACAAACACTATCACATCTTTGTTTTTTACAATTTCAAATAGCTTACTACTAAAGTCTTCTAAATAAATGTAGTCGGGTGAGCAGGTGCTGGTGCTGTTGTTGTTGTTGTTGTTGTTGCTGTTGTTAGAATTCCAGTCTAAGCCGTGAAGTCTCTCTTTACACCAACCAATCTGACTTAAAAATTGTCTTGAAAGACACTTTTCCGTGAGAATTGGACGAATTATGAAATGTTTCAATTCGTATGTAAGGATATTCAAAATTGCGGTTTCTTTTATTATAAAGTTGCTGTCTTTATATTGAAATCCCTGAATGTCAATCACAAACATTTTTATAATATTTTCACAAAGGATTGTACTTCACTGAACGATCGTGTATTATTAGACAATAAGCTGATGTTTTATCAGGAATATCTGTATTTGTCTCTAGCTCTAATCTAATGTCCACAGCACCACCTTTCAACGAATCGTTCTGACGACTGCAATCTATCACTTTTAACGGTGTTATTTGTTTAAAATATTCTGGTGATATGCAAGGTTCACTTTGATGTTTATGATAATATGACTGTTGGAACTGCGCAAACATTTGATATAACAAAGTCCAGTGATTAGTATCAAAGTTCACATTTAGGTTATCATATGGATACACTTCTGAATTCAAGTATAATTAGATATTACTCAAATTACAGTGATCAAAGTAGCTGGCATTTCTTGTTTTATCATTTTTTCTATTTGTTTGAAATCCGAATATAACAAAACGTGTTTTTTCCAGTTGAGATGTAGTCTTAATTGCCCATGTATGATTTTTTGTTTTTTGTAAAAGAGGATATTCCTGCAGTTCCCAAGATCTAAAAGCAATATCGAGGTCTCTGTTGTTATCGATATATTTCAATAATTGTAATTTTTGAGCGTCTGCAACTGATACATGTGGCATTTTCCATAAAATTTTCTGCAACTTAACTTTATGTTTATCTGTTGCAACTGTTGTATGTATTGAGTTCAAGTCAGAGTTACTCCGTATCAATACCAATTCTTGACGTATATTCACAATAATTCTATTGGAATCCTCTGCAAATCCCATAATACTTTTCAATGGTATACACACACTGAAATTACCCTTGTCATCAGCAATTTTGAGGGGTTGATCTCCAATCTCCCAACATGCATTTTTCAATCGTTTATCATCATTATCTGTGTATGAAACATACCCCTTCATCAAAGATGTAATTCCAGGATTTTTAACTCTGTCTATGATAGTACCACCAAATTCAAATCGTATTTCTTCAAATAGAAAAAGTATTCCATTGTTGACGAAAGTCACGGTTGGTAAAGGCTTACCAGCTTCATCTGTTAGTGTTCCTTCAAGATATAAGTAACTCTGTGAAGGTAGCGTGTATATGTCTTGTGTTTGAATTGGTATTCTTATTTCATCGTTATTATTCAATGTTGTAGCTGCATACGGTTGATGAGTATGGTACTCTGAATTTATTATCGAATTATCAGAATAGACTGATTCGTTAATTTTCAAAATATTACTATTCATTTTTTTTTCAGTATATTTACACGAACAACGTAAATATATTATAAATTTTTCAATGCAAATTCTAATATTCAATTTCAGATTACACCAAAATTTTTGGATTTTATCACCGATGTTGACTGTGTAGAATAAAACCTAAGTCACGTAAAATTTTTCTACTCTCGGGTGTTAACGCTTTAAGTTTTCTTTTGGAACTGAATTTGTTGCATTCCGTTTTGGGTTTTATATCTCCCCAAATATCAGTTGCAAAATTTGAATCGATGTTATATCTAAAAACCATTTCTTTCTCTCTCTCACTTAATTTCTTTTAGATGCAGTCTGACCGTTATCACTTCACCTTTAAAATTGACCAAATTTCCATCTTGATCGACAATTTTAAGCACAATCTCATTAATATCACGTGTGTTGATTGGTAAATAGATAACATTCGAAGGATTTTGTACAATCTTATAACCAGGCGACACGTTAGGATAGAACATATATAACATGTGGACAGGTTTACCATTATTATATGAATTTGTAACTAAATTACATTCTACACCAATCGCATTCACTTTAAAAATATTGATGGGATAATCCGATATATGTCTGATGTTTCCCTTCAATTTTCTCTTCTTAAATCCTAATAATTTACCAATACTATTAGGCAAGGTAAAATCTATGTCCTTGTTGCACTTTAGTTCACATTTCAAAGTGTTCACGTTAGCTTTAAGATCTACGGAAGTTTTTTCTTTAACTTCTTTTTCCACATTAATCAAATGATGATTGATATATATTCTAATGTTTTCAATTTCATAAGAACCTTCTGGTATTTCTAGGGAAACTGTCTCATTCAAATGGAATTTATTGTTACTTTTATCAACATTTGGTATTGAGTTATAAGTCACAAAGTCAATTAGTCCTAAAACATAATTAGAATTATCATTTAGCCGAACAGAAGGATACATGTTTGAAAAAATGACCGATTTTCGGTCTGATAATGTAAATGTGTAGGATATGTTCATCTACAAGATGATGGAACTTGAATAAAACTAATTATATAAATAATTGCTATTCATTATTCAAAAACTGTAAACACAAATGACCACAGTTATAGCTATTATACATTTGATAACGATCGTGATTGTATAAAATATTACAACGACCTCTAGAATTGAAATATTTGATAGCTTCTAATGGAGGTTTTAAATTTCCATAACTATCGAAATAATAGACGTTATTCACAAATTTTTTGTAACAACACCAATGTGTACCCGGTCCATTAATACCATCCATATTTATTACACCAGCTTCATTAATGTGTATTGTTTTTGGAAATCTATCTTGCATAAAAACTCCTCTAAAATTGGGAATTCTCAATTGTTTTACATAGTTTGGTATATCGATATTTGTTAAAGGTCGTCTAGGTAATGTTATCGATAGTTTTTTGAGGGGTGCTGCTGTTGTGGTGCTGAAAAAAGTCCCAATCCAGTCTTGTAAGGTCTCACGTACACACCTCTACCCAATGCAATAGATTCCATTGTTTTGTTGTGTCGTTGCGATTCTTCCAATTGTTGTTTTGCACTTTTAGCGTTTGACACGGCTTCTGCAATAGTAGCGGCTCCACTACTCAAAGCACCCAGAGCACTCAAACCAGCGAATAATGGTATCAAAGCTGAAAATCCTCCTGTTTTCGGAATCTTAATTATTCTCGATTTAGGTAATGCTATTTTCTGTTTGGACTTATTGGAAGCTTTCAACGTTAGAGTAATAAACGGAATCTTTCTTTTACTTTGTTTTTTATTGTTTTTTCTTCTAGGAGAAAATGTTGCAAATGTTTTTCTCACAAAAATTATTTTACGTATGAAGTGAAAATGAAAAATCAATTATATTTAAAACAATTTTACTTTTTTATTTGATTCAAAGTCGTTGTCATTATCTTGTAGTTTACGTTTCCTATTAGCTATCGTGTCATCATAATCCATTATGTCACTTTCTTCCAATTTAGGTTGTTTTGAATTGAAATTATCATCAATGTTGTTGTTGTTGCTGAGACGTTTCCTTTTTAGAAACGGAATTTTCCGTATCACTTTTGTATTGGAATCTGGTTTAATAATTTTAAACGGTACATCATTATCATTATCATCATTATAATCTTCATCATCATCATCATTATCATCAGAGTTCACCTTTCGTTTTTTCAACTTAGGTGTCCATTTTTTTGGTATAATATCATTCACAAGAGATTTACGAATCGATTTTTTTGGAATAACATTGTTTACTTTTATTTTCATTGTTAAAATTGGTTTGGAATTTTTCAATATTTTTAAACATAACTCAAGATTTTTCAAATTGTTTTCCAACGCATTTTTAGACTTTCTCATCAAACCACTACATCTACTCAATATTTTAGAACAATTTTTGGTGGGTTCATCATCATCATAACCCATTCCAAGTTTAACTTTTGCTTTCATTATACCCGCTACACCTAATGAGTTTAACTTTTCACCGAGAGCTGCACTACCAGAATGAACATTTTTCATCGCTCTTTTAGCTAATGTAGTGTCTGCTTCGTGACGCTGACTTAAATTTTTTCCTTGTGAATATGCAATATCATGTTCCATACATGCTCTATCTAAATTGTTAATAGGTTTATCACCACGATCTAACCTTTTTTGAAGTTTTGTTCCAGGACCACAAAAATTATAACCAGGTAAATGTATTCAAATGGCAAACTATTGATCATATTATTAACGTATCCATTTCCAACGTAATACTTTATTTTCTGTTGTCTACTGTCAAAAATGTTTAGATAAACTATTTAAATATCCCAGTAACGGAGGTTTATATATTAGTTTCATGTTGAACGTCATCATGAAAATTACTAAACAAAAAATCACACTACCTGTTAATAATCATGATATAGAAACAAAGAAGAATCATAAACATGGTATATTATTACCTTCAACGATAAGGGCTATCATTGTGGGTCCTTCAAACTGTGGTAACACAAATGTAATGATCAGTCTGATTGAACATGAGAATGGATTAAAATTTGAAAACGTATACTTATATTCAAAGTCTCTATATCAACCGAAATATAAATATTTAGAGAAACTATTAAAACCAATAAAAGGTATTGGATATTATGGTTTTAGTAATAGTGAAAATATATTGGAACCTTCAGCGGCTAAGAAAAATTCGATATTTTTATTTGACGATGTGTCCTGTGCCAACCAGAAGGTTTTAAGAGAATATTTTAGTATGGGAAGACATAATCACATCGATTGTTTTCACTTATGCCAAACTTATGCAAAAATACCTAAGCATTTAATAAGAGATAATGCCAATTTATTTATTCTCTTCAAACAAGACGATCTAAATTTGAAACACATATATAATGATCATGTGGGGACTGATATGAGTTTTGGAGAATTCAAAAATGTATGTTCATACTGTTGGAAGGAACCATATGAATTTTTATGTATTGTTAAAGATGATGCTATTGATAAAGGAAGATATAGAAAGTGTTTTGATAATTTCATACATCTATAAACTATTTTTGTAAAAGAAAAAACTAATGAGAAACTATTCAATAGATGTTTGAAGCTGTTCAATACCTGTTTGAAGCTGTTTAATAGCTGTTTTAAGCTGTTCAAAAGCTGTTCTTAAGCTGTTCAATAACTGTTTGAAACTGTTTAATTTTTCGTAAATTTGATATATATATATATATATATATATCAATCTACTTTATTCAAACATACTTAGTTTGAAATATTATATCGTAGAGTGAAGAACATCATCGTCAATATGAATATTACGCAACGACATTTAAAACAAAAACTAATAAAGAAGCGTAAAGAGATAAAAAATAAATTGGATGTATTAAAACATGGGGAAATTCTCAAGGAAAAAATATTTTCACCGATAACTAAACATTTGAAAAATATAGAAAATAAATTAGATAAGAAAACTGGTGACATTTATACAGATTTTAGTGGTGGTGATGATGATGGTGAAGAAAGTGAATATTTTTCACCAAAAAATTAACAGTCTGATGATTATCTTAATGTTCCTATTAAAAATATTGATTCAGATGTAAATAATTTACATACTCCTAGAACATCAAAGCGAATATTTTCTTCAACACCAAAACTTGATTCTAGACGACTACCAACAGACAGTTTCAAACAATCAATAATTGAAGAATTAGAAGAAGATGATGATGATTACAATGATAAAGTAAATATTAATAGAACTAGAAATGATCATATAGCCGAAAAATCATTTATTGACTATTTAGAACAATACGAACCATTACCACGAGAATATATAAGCGAAATGATAACGGGTGACTTGAGGGATTTTGATCAAAAGTATGGAATCCGTCACAATCCTATGACAGAGAAATTTTCAATTGAAAATTCAAGTTTAAAAATAAATGGTACAGACATAGTAGTAAAATAAATGGTACAGACATAGTGGTAAAAGGCAAAACATATACTGGTACTAGAGGATTATACGAATTACTTTTTAAAAAACAACCAAAATATTATACATTAAATGATAAAAAGGCGTATAATGAAATTCTAACAAAAACAGCTGCAAAACATAGGTATTATCAAACAAATAAACAAATTGATGGATGTAGATCACAGAAATATAGGAAAATAATTGCACCAATGTCAGGACGTGGTTTATTGATGGAAGTAAACAATAAATCTATAGATTACGTATTTTGGGATGACCCAAATGAACTTATAAAACGTTCACAATTATTAATCGCTTCACAAAACGCCGGTCACACTGGTCATACAAACGAAATCAATTCCATCGTGGAAGAATTACGAGAAGCAGAAATCATTGAATAAAACAATCATGTCTAAATTTATCACAGAAGCAAAAAGACAAGTTGTCGAAGAAATACTCAAACCTGCTAGAATTAATATGAAAAGACGTAGAGTTATTTTGAAATCGTTAAATGACTTATATCAGGCAGATCTTGTTGAAATGATTCCATACTCTAAAGAAAATAAGGATTACAAATATATATTAGTTGTAATTAATTGTTTTTCCAAATATGTTTGGGCATTTCCCATTAAAAACAAGTCTGGTGCTGAGGTATCAAATAACATGGAGGAAGTTTTGAAAATAAAACCACCAAACAATCTACAAACGGATATGGGTAAAGAATTTTTCAACAAGGAATTCAAACAATTGATGAAAAAATATAAAGTAAATCATTATAATGTATTTAGCGAGAAAAAAGCATCTATAGTTGAAAGAGTTAATAGAACATTGAAGAATATTATGTGGAAAGAATTCAGTTTACAAGGTAACTACAAATGGTTGGATTTACTACAAAAAGTTGTCACGAAATATAATAACACCAAACACCGTACCATAAAGATGAAACCAATTAATGTTACTAAGAAAGAACATGAAAAACAACTTTTAAACACAGTTTATAGTCATATTAAATTAGCTCCAACAAATTCGAAATTTACATTAGGAGATCATGTGCGTATTTCAAAATTTCGAGGGATATTTGATAAAAGATACACCCCCAACTGGTCAACAGAAATATTTTCAATAAGAAATATTCAAGTCACAAATCCAGTTACATATTTATTAAAAGACTCAAGGAATGAAAATATTCTTGGAGGATTCTATGAACAACAACTACACAAGGTTAAATATCCAGATGTATATTTGGTGGAGAAAATTTTAAAAATAAAAAATAAAAAGGTAAACGTCAAATGGTTAGGATTTGATAATACTCATAACAGCTGGATAAACTCTGACAATGTAGTTTAATGTGAAATAAATTATTATTATTATTTGAATGTTTTTATTATAAACTTCCATGCAATATCCTAATTAAAACATCTCATATCATATTTGTTTGATCTTTGTGACCTCGTCAGAGATAATCATAAAAATATCATATTTGTTTCACCTTTGTGAACCCTCATTGACGTCAGCAGAGATAAGAAACCTGCAAGTCTTGACAAGAAAATTAAAATTCATAATAATATCGCATTTGTTTCACCTTTTGTGACCTCTACTAATATCAACACAGATAAGGAAATAACAAGTCTCAACAAAATAAAAAATTACTATTTGCATACTAGTTGCGAGAAATATAAAAAAATCACCTCGAAATTATTATGGGCGAGGCTAGGCTCACCTTTCCCTACTATCAAGGTGACATTAATTAGACCCACGTGAGGCGGGCACACCCTCTCTCTGATCATTGGCGACCACTTCTTCAGCAAAGGAGCCTCTGGTCATTGATGACATTCCACAAGAAGTTGGGGCTGGTGGACACAGGCGAATGGACATGCCATCGAACTGTCTCAGAATCCCGCTTGATATACTACTGTTTGGAATTATTGAATTGCGTAACTTCCAGACAGGAAGAGAAATCTACTTGCGGTTAGTGCCAATCGCATCAGAATCATCAAATTGGTTGGAAATATATGTTTTTCATAGAAAACAATTCAAAGACGGGGAATAAAACGTTCGGAATTATTGAATTAAGTAATTCCAGACGGGAAGAGAAATCGACTTGCGGTTTCTGCCAATCGCATCAGAATCATCAAATTGGTTGGAAATATATGTTTCCATAGAAAACAATTCAAATACGGGAATTAAAACGTTCGGAAATATTGAATTGCGTAACTTCCAGACGGGAAGAGATATCACTTGCGGTTAGTGCCAATCGCATCAGAATCATCAAATTGCTCGGAAATATATGCTTTTCGAAGAAAACAATTCAAACACGGGAACTAAAACGTTCGGAATTATTGAATTGCGTAACTTCCAGACGGGAAGAGATATCTACTTGCGGTTAGTGCCAATCGCATCAGAATCATCAAATTGGTTGGAAATATATGTTTTTCATAGAAAACAATTCAAAGACGGGAAATAAAACGTTCGGAATTATTGAATTGCGTAACTTCCAAACGGGAAGAGATATCGACTTGCGGTTAGTGCCAATCGCATCAGAATCATCGAATTGGTTGGAAATATATGTTTTTCATGAAAAACAATTCAAAGACGTGAAATAAAACGTTCGGAATTATTGAATTGCGTAATTTCCAGACGGGAAGAGATATCGATTTGCTGTTAGTGCCAATCGCATCAGAATCATCAAATTGGTTGGAAATATATGTTTTTCATAGAAAACAATTCAAAGACGGGGAATAAAACGTTCGGAAATATTGAATTGCGTAACTTCCAGACGAGAAGAGATATCGAATTGCGGTTAGTGCCAATCGCATCAGAATCATCAAATTGGTTGGAAATATATTCTTTTCACAGAAAACAATTCAAAGACGGGAAATAAAACGTTCGGAATTATTGAATTGCGTAACTTCCAGACGGGAAAAGATATCTACTTGCGGTTAGTGCCAATGGCATCAGAATCATCAAATTGGTTGGAAATATATGTTTTTCATAGAAAACAATTCAAAGACGGGAAATAAAAAGTTCGGAATTATTGAATTGCGTAACTTCCTGAGGGGAAGAGATATCGACTTGCGGTTAGTGCCAATCGCATCAGAATCATCGAGTTGGTTGGAAATATATATTTTTCATAGAAAACAATTCAAAGAAGGGAAATAAAACGTTCGGAATTATTGAATTGCGTAACTTCCAGACAGGAAGAGATATCTACTTGGGGTTAGTGCCAATCGCATCAGAATCATCAAATTGGTTTGAAATATATGTTTTTCATAGAAAACAATTCAAAGACGGGGAATAAAACGTTCGGAATTATTGAATTAAGTGATTCCAGACGGGAAGAGAAATCGACTTGCGGTTTCTGCCAATCGCATCAGAATCATCAGATTGGTTGGAAATATATGTTTCCATAGAAAACAATTCAAAGACGGGAAATAAAACGCTCGAAATTGTTGAATTGCGTAACTTCCAAACGGGAAGAGATATCGACTTGCGGTTAGTGCCAATCGCATCAGAATTATCGAGTTGGTTGGAAATATATATTAATCATAGAAAACAATTCAAAGACGGGAAATAAAACGTTCGGAATTATTGAATTGCGTAACTTCCAGACCGGAAAAGATATCTACTTGCGGTTAGTGCCAATCGCATCAGAATCATCAAATTGGTTGGAAATATATGTTTTTCATAGAAAACAATTCAAAGACGGGAAATAAAACGTTCGGAATTATTGAATTGCGTAACTTCCAAACGGGAAGAGATATCGACTTGCGGTTAGTGCCAATCGCATCAGAATCATCGAGTTGGTTGGAAATATATGTTTTTCATGAAAAACAATTCAAAGACGGGAAATAAAACGTTCGGAATTATTGAATTGCGTAATTTCCAGACGGGAAGAGATATCGATTTGCTGTTAGTGCCAATCGCATCAGAATCATCAAATTGGTTGGAAATATATGTTTTTCATAGAAAACAATTCAAAGACGGGAAATAAAACGTTCGGAATTATTGAATTGCGTAACTTCCAGACGGGGAGAGATATCTACTTGCGGTTAGTGCCAATCGCATCAGAATCATCAAATTGGTTGGAAATATATTCTTTTCACAGAAAACAATTCAAAGACGGGAAATAAAACGTTCGGAATTATTGAATTGCGTAACTTCCAGACGGGAAAAGATATCTACTTGCGGTTAGTGCCAATGGCATCAGAATCATCAAATTGGTTGGAAATATATGTTTTTCATAGAAAACAATTCAAAGACGGGAAATAAAAAGTTCGGAATTATTGAATTGCGTAACTTCCTGAGGGGAAGAGATATCGACTTGCGGTTAGAGCCAATCGCATCAGAATCATCGAGTTGGTTGGAAATATATATTTTTCATAGAAAACAATTCAAAGACGGGGAATAAAACGTTCGGAATTATTGAATTGCGTAACTCCCAGACAGGAAGAGATATCTACTTGGGGTTAGTGCCAATCGCATCAGAATCATCAAATTGGTTGGAAATATATGTTTTTCATAGAAAACAATTCAAAGACGGGGAATAAAACGTTCGGAATTATTGAATTAAGTGATTCCAGACGGGAAGAGAAATCGACTTGCGGTTTCTGCCAATCGCATCAGAATCATCAGATTGGTTGGAAATATATGTTTCCATAGAAAACAATTCAAAGACGGGAAATAAAACGCTCGAAATTATTGAATTGCGTAACTTCCAAACGGGAAGAGATATCGACTTGCGGTTAGTGCCAATCGCATCAGAATCATCGAGTTGGTTGGAAATATATGTTTTTCATGGAAAACAATTCAAAGACGGGAAATAAAACGTTCGGAATTATTGAATTGCGTGATTTCCAGACGGGAAGAGATATCGATTTGCTGTTAGTGCCAATCGCATCAGAATCATCAAATTGGTTGGAAATATATGTTTTTCATAGAAAAAAATTCAAAGACGGGGAATAAAACGTTCGGAAATATTGAATTGCGTAACTTCCAGACGGGAAGAGATATCGACTTGCGGTTAGTGCCAACCGCATCAGAATCATCGAGTTGGTTGGAAATATATATTAATCATAGAAAACAATTCAAAGACGGGAAATAAAACGTTCGGAATTATTGAATTGCGTAACTTCCAGACCGGAAAAGATATCTACTTGCGGTTAGTGCCAATCGCATCAGAATCATCAAATTGGTTGGAAATATATGTTTTTCATAGAAAACAATTCAAAGACGGGGAATAAAACGTTCGGAATTATTGAATTGCGTAACTTCCTGAGGGGATAAGATATCAACTTGCGGTTAGTGCCAATCGCATCAGAATCATCGAGTTGGTTGGAAATATATATTTTTCATAGAAAACAATTCGAAGGAGGGAAATAAAACGTTCGGAGTTATTGAATTGCGTAACTTCCAGACAGGAAGAGATATCTACTTGCGGTTAGTGCCAATCGCATCAGAATCATCAAATTGGTTGGAAATATATGTTTTCCATAGAAAACAATTCAAAGACGGGGGAATAAAACGTTCGGAATTATTGAATTAAGTAATTCCAGACGGGAAGAGAAATCGACTTGCGGTTTCTGCCAATCGCATCAGAATCATCAAATTGGTTAGAAATATATGTTTCCATAGAAAACAATTCAAAGACGGGAAATAAAACGTTCGGAATTATTGAATTGCGTAACTTCCAAACGGGAAGAGATATCGACTTGCGGTTAGTGCCAATCGCATCAGAATCATTGAGTTGGTTGGAAATATATGTTTTTCATGGAAAACAATTCAAAGACGGGAAATGAAACGTTCGGAATTATTGAATTGCGTAATTTCCAGACGGGAAGAGATATCGATTTGCTGTTAGTGAGAATCGCATCAGAATCATCAAATTGGTTGGAAATATATGTTTTTCATAGAAAACAATTCAAAGACGGGGAATGAAACGTTCGTGAATATTGAATTTCGTAACTTCCAGACGGGAAGATATCGACTTGCGGTTAGTGCCAATCGCATCAGAATCATCGAGTTGGTTGGAAATATATATTTTTCATAGAAAACAATTCAAAGACGGGGAATAAAACGTTCGGAATTATTGAATTAAGTGATTCCAGACGGGAAGAGAAATCGACTTGCGGTTTCTGCCAATCGCATCAGAATCATCAGATTGGTTGGAAATATATGTTTCCATAGAAAACAATTCAAAGACGGGAAATAAAACGCTCGAAATTATTGAATTGCGTAACTTCCAAACGGGAAGAGATATCGACTTGCGGTTAGTGCCAATCGCATCAGAATCATCGAGTTGGTTGGAAATATATGTTTTTCATGGAAAACAATTCAAAGACGGGAAATAAAACGTTCGGAATTATTGAATTGCGTGATTTCCAGACGGGAAGAGATATCGATTTGCTGTTAGTGCCAATCGCATCAGAATCATCAAATTGGTTGGAAATATATGTTTTTCATAGAAAAAAATTCAAAGACGGGGAATAAAACGTTCGGAAATATTGAATTGCGTAACTTCCAGACGGGAAGAGATATCGACTTGCGGTTAGTGCCAATCGCATCAGAATCATCAAATTGGTTGGAAATATATGTTTTCCATAGAAAACAATTCAAAGACGGGGGAATAAAACGTTCGGAATTATTGAATTAAGTAATTCCAGACGGGAAGAGAAATCGACTTGCGGTTTCTGCCAATCGCATCAGAATCATCAAATTGGTTAGAAATATATGTTTCCATAGAAAACAATTCAAAGACGGGAAATAAAACGTTCGGAATTATTGAATTGCGTAACTTCCAAACGGGAAGAGATATCGACTTGCGGTTAGTGCCAATCGCATCAGAATCATTGAGTTGGTTGGAAATATATGTTTTTCATGGAAAACAATTCAAAGACGGGAAATGAAACGTTCGGAATTATTGAATTGCGTAACTTCCTGAGGGGATAAGATATCAACTTGCGGTTAGTGCCAATCGCATCAGAATCATCGAGTTGGTTGGAAATATATATTTTTCATAGAAAACAATTCGAAGGAGGGAAATAAAACGTTCGGAGTTATTGAATTGCGTAACTTCCAGACAGGAAGAGATATCTACTTGCGGTTAGTGCCAATCGCATCAGAATCATCAAATTGGTTGGAAATATATGTTTTCCATAGAAAACAATTCAAAGACGGGGGAATAAAACGTTCGGAATTATTGAATTAAGTAATTCCAGACGGGAAGAGAAATCGACTTGCGGTTTCTGCCAATCGCATCAGAATCATCAAATTGGTTAGAAATATATGTTTCCATAGAAAACAATTCAAAGACGGGAAATAAAACGTTCGGAATTATTGAATTGCGTAACTTCCAAACGGGAAGAGATATCGACTTGCGGTTAGTGCCAATCGCATCAGAATCATTGAGTTGGTTGGAAATATATGTTTTTCATGGAAAACAATTCAAAGACGGGAAATGAAACGTTCGGAATTATTGAATTGCGTAATTTCCAGACGGGAAGAGATATCGATTTGCTGTTAGTGAGAATCGCATCAGAATCATCAAATTGGTTGGAAATATATGTTTTTCATAGAAAACAATTCAAAGAAGGAAAATAAAACGTTCGGAATTATTGAATTGCGTAACTCCCAGACAGGAAGAGATATCTACTTGGGGTTAGTGCCAATCGCATCAGAATCATCAAATTGGTTGGAAATATATGTTTTTCATAGAAAACAATTCAAAGACGGGGAATAAAACGTTCGGAATTATTGAATTAAGTGATTCCAGACGGGAAGAGAAATCGACTTGCGGTTTCTGCCAATCGCATCAGAATCATCAGATTGGTTGGAAATATATGTTTCCATAGAAAACAATTCAAAGACGGGAAATAAAACGCTCGAAATTATTGAATTGCGTAACTTCCAAACGGGAAGAGATATCGACTTGCGGTTAGTGCCAATCGCATCAGAATCATCGAGTTGGTTGGAAATATATGTTTTTCATGGAAAACAATTCAAAGACGGGAAATAAAACGTTCGGAATTATTGAATTGCGTGATTTCCAGACGGGAAGAGATATCGATTTGCTGTTAGTGCCAATCGCATCAGAATCATCAAATTGGTTGGAAATATATGTTTTTCATAGAAAAAAATTCAAAGACGGGGAATAAAACGTTCGGAAATATTGAATTGCGTAACTTCCAGACGGGAAGAGATATCGACTTGCGGTTAGTGCCAACCGCATCAGAATCATCGAGTTGGTTGGAAATATATATTAATCATAGAAAACAATTCAAAGACGGGAAATAAAACGTTCGGAATTATTGAATTGCGTAACTTCCAGACCGGAAAAGATATCTACTTGCGGTTAGTGCCAATCGCATCAGAATCATCAAATTGGTTGGAAATATATGTTTTTCATAGAAAACAATTCAAAGACGGGGAATAAAACGTTCGGAATTATTGAATTGCGTAACTTCCTGAGGGGATAAGATATCAACTTGCGGTTAGTGCCAATCGCATCAGAATCATCGAGTTGGTTGGAAATATATATTTTTCATAGAAAACAATTCGAAGGAGGGAAATAAAACGTTCGGAGTTATTGAATTGCGTAACTTCCAGACAGGAAGAGATATCTACTTGCGGTTAGTGCCAATCGCATCAGAATCATCAAATTGGTTGGAAATATATGTTTTCCATAGAAAACAATTCAAAGACGGGAAATAAAACGTTCGGAATTATTGAATTGCGTAACTTCCAAACGGGAAGAGATATCGACTTGCGGTTAGTGCCAATCGCATCAGAATCATTGAGTTGGTTGGAAATATATGTTTTTCATGGAAAACAATTCAAAGACGGGAAATGAAACGTTCGGAATTATTGAATTGCGTAATTTCCAGACGGGAAGAGATATCGATTTGCTGTTAGTGAGAATCGCATCAGAATCATCAAATTGGTTGGAAATATATGTTTTTCATAGAAAACAATTCAAAGACGGGGAATGAAACGTTCGTGAATATTGAATTTCGTAACTTCCAGACGGGAAGATATCGACTTGCGGTTAGTGCCAATCGCATCAGAATCATCGAGTTGGTTGGAAATATATATTTTTCATAGAAAACAATTCAAAGACGGGGAATAAAACGTTCGGAATTATTGAATTGCGTAACTTCCAGGGGGGAAAAGATATCTACTTGCGGTTAGTGCCAATCGCATCAGAATCATCAAATTGGTTGGAAATATATGTTTTTCATAGAAAACAATTCAAAGACGGGAAATAAAACGTTCGAAATTATTGAATTGCGTAACTTCCAGAGAGGAAGAGATATCGACTTGCGGTTAGTGCCAATCGCATCAGAATCATGGAGTTGGTTGGAAATATGTTTCTCATAGAAAACAATACAAAGACGGGAAATAAAAAGTTCGGAATTATTGAATTGCGTAACTTCCAGACGGGATGAGAGATCGACTTTCGGTTAGTGCCAATCGCATCAGAATCATCGAGTTCGTTGGAAATATATGTTTTTCATGGAAAACAATTCAAGGACGGAAAATAAAACGTTCGGAATTATTGAATTGCGTAACTTCCAGGCGGGAAAAGATATCGACTTGCGGTTAGTGCCAATCGCATCAGAATCATCGAGTTGGTTGGAAATATATGTTTTTCATGGAAAACAATTCAAAGACGGGAAATAAAACGTTCGGAATTATTGAATTGCATAACTTCCAGAGGGGAAGAGATAATGACTTGCGGTTAGTGCCAATCGCATCAGAATCATGGAGTTGGTTGGAAATATGTTTCTCATAGAAAACCATACTAAGACGGGAAATAAAAAGTTCGGAATTATTGAATTGCGTAACTTCCAGACGGGATGTGAGATCGACTTGCGGTTAGTGCCAATCGCATCAGAATCATCGAGTTCGTTGGAAATATATGTTTTTCATGGAAAACAATTCGAAGACGGAAAATAAAACGTTCGGAATTATTGAATTGCGTAACTTCCAGACGGGAGAAGATATCGTCTTGCGGTTAGTGCCAATCGCATCAGAATCATCGAGTTGGTTGGAAATATATGTTTTTCATAGAAAACAATTCAAAGACGGGAAATAAAACGTTCGGAATTATTGAATTGCGTAACTTCCAGACGGGAAGAGATATCGATTTGCTGTTAGTGTCAATCGCATCAGAATCATCGAATTGGTTGGTAAAATATGTTTTTCATAGGAAACAATTCAAAGACGGGAAATAAAACGTTCGGAATTATCGAATTGCGTAACTTCCAGAGGGGAAGAGATATCGACTTGCGGTTAGTGCCAATCGCATCAGAATCATCGAGTTGGTTGGAAATATATGTTTTTCATGGAAAACAATTCAAAGACGGGAAATAAAACGTTCGGAATTATTGAATTGCGTAACTTCCAGAGGGGAAGAAATATCGACCTGCGGTTAGTACCATACGCGTCAGAATCATCGAGTTGGTTGGAAATATATGTTTTTCATAGAAAACAATTCAAAGACGGGAAACAAAACGTTCGGAATTATTGAATTGCGTAACTTTTAGACGGGAAGAGGTAGCTACTTGCGGTTAGTGCCAATCGCATCAAAATCATCAAATTGGTTGGAAATATATGTTTTTCATAGAAAACAATTCAAAGACGGGAAATAAAACGTTCGGAATTATTGAATTGCGTAACTTCCAGAGGGGAAGAGATATCGACTTGCGGTTAGTGCCAATCGCATCAGAATCGTGGAGTTGGTTGTAAATATGTTTCTCATAGAAAACAATACAAAGACGGGAAATAAAACGTTCGGAATTATTGAACTGCGTAACTTCCAGACGGGATGAGAGATCGACTTGCGGTTAGTGCCAATCGCATCAGAATCATCGAGTTCGTTGGAAATATATGTTTTTCATGGAAAACAATTCAAAGACGGGAAATAAAACGTTCGGAATTATTGAATTGCGTAACCTCCAGACGGGAAAAGATATCGACTTGCGGTTAGTGCCAATCGCATCAGAATCATCGAGTTGGTTGGAAATATATGTTTTTAATAGAAAACAATTTAAAGACGGAAAATAAAACGTTCGGAATTATTGAATTGCGTAACTTCCAGACGGGAAGAGATATCTACCTGCGGTTAGTGCCAATCGCATCAGAATCATCAAATTGGTTGGAAATATATGTTTTTCATAGAAAACAATTCAAAGACGGGAAATAAAACGTTCGGAATTATTGAATCGCGTAACTTCCAGACGGGAAGAGATATCGATTTGCTGTTTGTGCCAATCGCATCAGAATCATCAAATTGGTTGGTAATATATGCTTTTCATAGAGAACAATTCAAAGACGGGAAATAAAACGTTCGGAATTATTGAATTGTGTAACTTCCAGAGGGGAAGAGATATTGACTTGCGGTTAATGCCAATCGCATCAGAATCATGGAGTTGGTTGGAAATATATGTTTTTCATGGAAAACAATTCAAAGACGGGAAATAAAACGTTCGGAATTATTGAATTGCGTAACCTCCAGACGGGAAAAGATATCGACTTGCGGTTAGTGCCAATCGCATCAGAATCATCGAGTTGGTTGGAAATATATGTTTTTAATAGAAAACAATTCAAAGACGGAAAATAAAACGTTCGGAATTATTGAATTGCATAACTTCCAGACGGGAAGAGATATCTACCTGCGGTTAGTGCCAATCGCATCAGAATCATCAAATTGGTTGGAAATATATGTTTTTCATAGAAAACAATTCAAAGACGGGAAATAAAACGTTCGGAATTATTGAATCGCGTAACTTCCAGACGGGAAGAGATATCGATTTGCTGTTTGTGCCAATCGCATCAGAATCATCAAATTGGTTGGTAATATATGCTTTTCATAGAAAACAATTCAAAGACGGGAAATAAAACGTTCGGAATTATTGAATTGTATAACTTCCAGAGGGGAAGAGATATTGACTTGCGGTTAGTGCCAATCGCATCAGAATCATGGAGTTGGTTGGAAATATGTTTCTCATAGAAAACATTACAAAGACGGGAAATAAAACGTTCGGAATTATTGAATTGCGTAACTTCCAGACGGGAAGAGATATCGATTTGCTGTTAGTGCCAATCGCATCAGAATCATCAAATTGGTTGGAAATATATGTTTTTCATAGAAAACAATTCAAAGACGGGAAATAAAACGTTCGGAATTATTGAATTGCGTAACTTCCAGACGGGAAGAGATATCGATTTGCTGTTAGTGCCAATCGCATCAGAATCATCAAATTGGTTGGTAATATATGCTTTTCATAGAAAACAATTCAAAGACGGGAAATAAAACGTTCGGAATTATTAAATTGCGTAACTTCCAGAGGGGAAGAAATATCGACTTGCGGTTAGTGCCAATCGCGTCAGAATCATCGAGTTGGTTGGAAATATATGTTTTTCATAGAAAACAATTCAAAGACGGGAAATAAAACGTTCGGAATTATTGAATTGCGTAACTTTCAGACGGGAAGAGGTATCTACTTGCGGTTAGTGCCAATCGCATCAAAATCATCAAATTGGTTGGAAATATATGTTTTTCATAGAAAACAATTCAAAGACGGGAAATAAAACGTTCGGAATTATTGAATTGCGTAACTTCCAGAGGGGAAGAGATATTGACTTGCGGCTAGTGCCAATCGCATCAGAATCATGGAGTTGGTTGGAAATATGTTTCTCATAGAAAACATTACAAAGACGGGAAATAAAAAGTTCGGAATTATAGAATTGCGTAACTCCCAGACGGGATGAGAGATCGACTTGCGGTTAGTGCCAATCGCATCAGAATCATCGAGTTCGTTGGAAATATATGTTTTCCATGGAAAACAATTCGAAGACGGAAAATGAAACGTTCGGAATTATTGAATTGCGTAACTTCCAGACGGGAAAAGATATCGACTTGCGGTTAGTGCCAATCGCATCAGAATCATGGAGTTGGTTGGAAATATGTTTCTCATAGAAAACAATACAAAGACGGGAAATAAAAAGTTCGGAATTATTGAATTGCGTAACTTCCAGACGGGATGAGAGATCGACTTGCGGTTAGTGCCAATCGCATCAGAATCGTCGAGTTCGTTGGAAATATATGTTTTTCATGGAAAACAATTCAAGGACGGAAAATAAAACGTTCGGAATTATTGAATTGCGTAACTTCCAGACGGGAAAAGATATCGACTTGCGGTTAGTGCCAATCGCATCAGAATCATCGAGTTGGTTGGAAATATATGTTTTTCATGGAAAACAATTCAAAGACGGGAAATAAAACGTTCGGAATTATTGAATTGCATAACTTCCAGAGGGGAAGAGATAATGACTTGCGGTTAGTGCCAATCGCATCAGAATCATGGAGTTGGTTGGAAATATGTTTCTCATAGAAAACCATACTAAGACGGGAAATAAAAAGTTCGGAATTATTGAATTGCGTAACTTCCAGACGGGATGTGAGATCGACTTGCGGTTAGTGCCAATCGCATCAGAATCATCGAGTTCGTTGGAAATATACGTTTTTCATGGAAAACAATTCGAAGACGGAAAATAAAACGTTCGGAATTATTGAATTGCGTAACTTCCAGACGGGAGAAGATATCGACTTGCGGTTAGTGCCAATCGCATCAGAATCATCGAGTTGGTTGGAAATATATGTTTTTCATAGAAAACAATTCAAAGACGGGAAATAAAACGTTCGGAATTATTGAATTGCGTAACTTCCAGACGGGAAGAGATATCGATTTGCTGTTAGTGTCAATCGCATCAGAATCATCGAATTGGTTGGTAATATATGTTTTTCATAGAAAACAATTCAAAGACGGGAAATAAAACGTTCGGAATTATCGAATTGCGTAACTTCCAGAGATGAAGAGATATCGACTTGCGGTTAGTGCCAATCGCATCAGAATCATCGAGTTGGTTGGAAATATATGTTTTTCATGGAAAACAATTCAAAGACGGGAAATAAAACGTTCGGAATTATTGAATTGCGTAACTTCCAGAGGGGAAGAAATATCGACCTGCGGTTAGTACCATACGCGTCAGAATCATCGAGTTGGTTGGAAATATATGTTTTTCATAGAAAACAATTCAAAGACGGGAAACAAAACGTTCGGAATTATTGAATTGCGTAACTTTCAGACGGGAAGAGGTAGCTACTTGCGGTTAGTGCCAATCGCATCAAAATCATCAAATTGGTTGGAAATATATGTTTTTCATAGAAAACAATTCAAAGACGGGAAATAAAACGTTCGGAATTATTGAATTGCGTAACTTCCAGAGGGGAAGAGATATCGACTTGCGGTTAGTGCCAATCGCATCAGAATTGTGGAGTTGGTTGTAAATATGTTTCTCATAGAAAACAATACAAAGACGGGAAATAAAACGTTCGGAATTATTGAACTGCGTAACTTCCAGACGGGATGAGAGATCGACTTGCGGTTAGTGCCAATCGCATCAGAATCATCGAGTTCGTTGGAAATATATGTTTTTCATGGAAAACAATTCAAAGACGGGGAATAAAACGTTCGGAGTTATTGAATTGCGTAACCTCCAGACGGGAAAAGATATCGACTTGCGGTTAGTGCCAATCGCATCAGAATCATCGAGTTGGTTGGAAATATATGTTTTTAATAGAAAACAATTCAAAGACGGAAAATAAAACGTTCGGAATTATTGAATTGCGTAACTTTCAGACGGGAAGAGATATCTACCTGCGGTTAGTGCCAATCGCATCAGAATCATCAAATTGGTTGGAAATATATGTTTTTCATAGAAAACAATTCAAAGACGGGAAATAAAACGTTCGGAATTATTGAATCGCGTAACTTCCAGACGGGAAGAGATATCGATTTGCTGTTAGTGCCAGTCGCATCAGAATCATCAAATTGGTTGGTAATATATGCTTTTCATAGAAAACAATTCAAAGACGGGAAATAAAACGTTCGGAATTATTGAATTGTGTAACTTCCAGAGGGGAAGAGATATTGACTTGCGGTTAGTGCCAATCGCATCAGAATCATGGAGTTGGTTGGAAATATGTTTCTCATAGAAAACATTACAAAGACGGGAAATAAAACGTTCGGAATTATTGAATTGCGTAACTTCCAGACGGGAAGAGATATCGATTTGCTGTTAGTGCCAATCGCATCAGAATCATCAAATTGGTTGGAAATATATGTTTTTCATAGAAAACAATTCAAAGACGGGAAATAAAACGTTCGGAATTATTGAATTGCGTAACTTCCAGACGGGAAGAGATATCGATTTGCTGTTAGTGCCAATCGCATCAGAATCATCAAATTGGTTGGTAATATATGCTTTTCATAGAAAACAATTCAAAGACGGGAAATAAAACGTTCGGAATTATTGAATTGCGTAACTTCCAGAGGGGAAGAAATATCGACTTGCGGTTAGTGCCAATCGCATCAAAATCATCAAATTGGTTGGAAATATATGTTTTTCATAGAAAACAATTCAAAGACGGGAAATAAAACGTTCGGAATTATTGAATTGCGTAAATTCCAGAGGGGAAGAGATATTGACTTGCGGTTAGTGCCAATCGCATCAGAATCATGGAGTTGGTTGGAAATATGTTTCTCATAGAAAACATTACAAAGACGGGAAATAAAAAGTTCGGAATTATAGAATTGCGTAACTTCCAGACGGGATGAGAGATCGACTTGCGGTTAGTGCCAATCGCATCAGAATCATCGAGTTCGTTGGAAATATATGTTTTCCATGGAAAACAATTCGAAGACGGAAAATGAAACGTTCGGAATTATTGAATTGCGTAACTTCCAGACGGGAAAAGATATCGACTTGCGGTTAGTGCCAATCGCATCAGAATCATCGAGTTGGTTGGAAATATATGTTTTTCATAGAAAACAATTCAAAGACGGAAAATAATACGTTCGGAATTATTGAATTGCGTAACTTCCGGACGGGAAGAGATATCGACTTGCGGTTAGTGTCAATCGCATCAGAATCATTGAGTTGGTTGGAAATATATGTTTTTCATATAAAACAAAAAAAAGACTGGACATAAAACGTTCAGAATTATTGAATTGCGTAACTTCCAGACGGGATGAGAAATCGACTTGCGGTTTCTGCCAATCGCATCAGAATTATCAAATTGGTTGGAAAAATATGTTTTCCATGGAAAACAATTCAAAGACGGGAAATAAAACGTTCAGAATTATCGAATTGCGTATTTTCCAAACGGGAAGGGATATCGACTTGCGGTTAGTGCCAATCGCATCAGAATCATCGAGTTGGTTGGAAATATATGTTTTTCATGGAAAACAATTCAAAGACAGAAAATAAAACGTTCGGAATTATTGAATTGCGTATCTTCCAGAGGGGAAGAGATATCGACTTGCGGTTAATGCCAATCGCATCAGAATCATCGAGTCGGTTGGAAATATATGTTTTTCATGGAAAACAATTCAAAGACGGGAAATAAAACGTTCGGAATTATTGAATTGCGTAACTTCCAGATGGGAAGAGATATCGACTTGCGATCAGTGCCAATCGCATCAGAATCATGGAGTTGGTTGGAAATATATGTTTCTCATAGAAAACAATACAAAGACGGGAAATAAAACGTTCGGAATTATTGAATTGCGTAACTTCCAGACGGGTTGAGAAATTGACTTGCGGTTTCTGCCAATCGCATCAGAATGATCAAATTGGTTGGAAATATATGTTTTCCATAGAAAACAATTCAAAGACGAAAAAAAAACGTTCGGAATTATTGAATTGCGTAACTTCCAAACGGGAATGGATATCGACTTGCGGTTAGTGCCAATCGCATCAGAATCATCAAGTTGCTGGAAATATATGTTTCCCATAGAAAACAATTCAAAGACGGGAAATAAAACGTACGGGATTATTGAATTGCGTAACTCCCAGACGGGAAGAGATATCGACTTGCGGTTAGTGCCAATCGCATCAGAATCATCGAGTTGGTTGGAAATATATCTTTTCCGTAGAAAACAATTCGAAGACGGGAAATAAAACGATCGGAAATATTGCATTGCGTAACTTCAAGACGGGAAGAGATATCGACTTGCGGTTAGTGCCAATCGCATCAGAATCATCGAATTGGTTGGAAATATATGTTTTTCATAGAAAACAATGCAAAGACGGGAAATAAAACGTTCGGAACTATTGAATTGCGTAACTTCCGGACGGGAAGAGATATCGACTTGCGGTTAGTGTCAATCGCATCAGAATCATTGAGTTGGTTGGGAATATATGTTTTTCATAGAAAACAAAAAAAAGACTGGACATAAAACGTTCAGAATTATTGAATTGCGTAACTTCCAGACGGGATGAGAAATCGACTTGCGGTTTCTGCCAATCGCATCAGAATTATCAAATTGGTTGGAAATATATGTTTTCCATAGAAAACAATTCAAAGACGGGAAATAAAACGTTCAGAATTATCGAATTGCGTATTTTCCAAACGGGAAGGGATATCGACTTGCGGTTAGTGCCAATCGCATCAGAATCATCGAGTTGGTTGGAAATATATGTTTTTCATGGAAAACAATTCAAAGACAGAAAATAAAACGTTCGGAATTATTGAATTGCGTATCTTCCAGAGGGGAAGAGATATCTACTTGCGGTTAATGCCAATCGCATCAGAATCATCGAGTCGGTTGGAAATATATGTTTTTCATGGAAAACAATTCAAAGACGGGAAATAAAACGTTCGGAATTATTGAATTGCGTAACTTCCAGATGGGAAGAGATATCTACTTGCGATCAGTGCCAATCGCATCAGAATCATGGAGTTGGTTGGAAATATATGTTTCTCATAGAAAACAATACAAAAACGGGAAATAAAACGTTCGGAATTATTGAATTGCGTAACTTCCAGACGGGATGAGAAATCGACTTGCGGTTTCTGCCAATCGCATCAGAATGATCAAATTGGTTGGAAATATATGTTTTCCATAGAAAACAATTCAAAGACGAAAAATAACGTTCGGAATTATTGAATTGCGTAACTTCCAAACGGGAATGGATATCGACTTGCGGTTAGTGCCAATCGCATCAGAATCATCAATTTGCTGGAAATATATGTTTTCCATAGAAAACAATTCAAAGACGGGAAATAAAACGTACGGGATTATTGAATTGCGTAACTCCCAGACGGGAAGAGATATCGACTTGCGGTTAGTGCCAATCGCATCAGAATCATCGAGTTGGTTGGAAATATATCTTTTTCGTAGAAAACAATTCGAAGACGGGAAATAAAACGTTCGGAATTATTGAATTGCGTAAGTTCCAGACGGGAAGAGATATCTACTTGCGGTTAGTGAAAATCGCATCAGAATCATCAAATTGGTTGGAAATATATGTTTCTCATAGAAAACAATTCAAAGACGGGAAATAAAACGTTCGGAATTATTGAATTGCGTAACTTCCAGACGGGAAGAGATATCGATTTGCTGTTAGTGCCAATCGCATCAGAATCATCAAATTGGTTGGAAATATATGTTTTTCATAGAAAACAATCCAAAGACGGGAAATAAAACGTTCGGAATTATTGAATTGCGTAACTTCCAGACGGGAAGAGATATCGACTTGCTGTTAGTGCCAATCGCATCAGAATCATTGAGTTGGTTGGAAATATATGTTTTTCATAGAAAACAATACAAAGACGGGAAATAAAACGTTCGGAATTATTGAATCGCGTAACTTCCAGACGGGATGAGAAATCGACTTGCGGTTTCAGCCAATCGCATCAGAATGATCAAATTAGTTGGAAATATATGTTTTCCATAGAAAACAATTCAAAGACAGGAAATAAAACGTTCGGAATTATCGAATTGTGTAACTTCCAAACGGGAAGGGATATCGACTTGCGGTTAGTGCCAATCGCATCAGAATCATCGAGCTGGTTGGAAATATATGTTTTTCATGGAAAACAATTCAAAGACGGGAAGTAAAACGTTGAATTGCGTAACTTCCAAACGGGAAGAGATATCGACTTGCGGTTAGTGCCAATTGCATCAGAATCATCGAGTTGGTTGGAAATGAATGTTTTTCATGGAAAACAAATCAAATACGGGAAATAAAACGATCGGAAATATTGCATTGCGTAACTTCAAGACGGGAAGAGATATCGACTTGCGGTTAGTGCCAATCGCATCAGAATCATCGAATTGGTTGGAAATATATGTTTTTCATAGAAAACAATGCAAAGACGGGAAATAAAACGTTCGGAACTATTGAATTTCGTAACTTCCAGACGGGAAGAGATATCGATTTGCTGTTAGTGCTAATCGCATCAGAATCATCAAATTGGTTGGAAATATATGTTTTTCATAGAAAACAATTCAAAGACGGGAAATAAAACGTTCGGAATTATCGAATTGTGTAACTTCCAAACGGGAAGAGATATCGACTTGCGGTTAGTGCCAATCGCATCAGAATCATCGAATTGGTTGGAAATATATGTTTTTCATAGAAAACAATGCAAAGACGGGAAATAAAACGTTCGGAACTATTGAATTTCGTAACTTCCAGACGGGAAGAGATATCGATTTGCTGTTAGTGCTAATCGCATCAGAATCATCAAATTGGTTGGAAATATATGTTTTTCATAGAAAACAATTCAAAGACGGGAAATAAAACGTTCGGAAATATTGAATTGCGTAACTTCCAGACGGGAAGAGATATCGACTTGCGGTTAGTGCCAACCGCATCAGAATCATCGAGTTGGTTGGAAATATATATTAATCATAGAAAACAATTCAAAGACGGGAAATAAAACGTTCGGAATTATTGAATTGCGTAACTTCCAGACCGGAAAAGATATCTACTTGCGGCTAGTGCCAATCGCATCAGAATCATCAAATTGGTTGGAAATATATGTTTTTCATAGAAAACAATTCAAAGACGGGGAATAAAACGTTCGGAATTATTGAATTGCGTAACTTCCTGAGGGGATAAGATATCAACTTGCGGTTAGTGCCAATCGCATCAGAATCATCGAGTTGGTTGGAAATATATATTTTTCATAGAAAACAATTCAAAGGAGGGAAATAAAACGTTCGGAGTTATTGAATTGCGTAACTTCCAGACAGGAAGAGATATCTACTTGCGGTTAGTGCCAATCGCATCAGAATCATCAAATTGGTTGGAAATATATGTTTTCCATAGAAAACAATTCAAAGACGGGGGAATAAAACGTTCGGAATTATTGAATTAAGTAATTCCAGACGGGAAGAGAAATCGACTTGCGGTTTCTGCCAATCGCATCAGAATCATCAAATTGGTTAGAAATATATGTTTCCATAGAAAACAATTCAAAGACGGGAAATAAAACGTTCGGAATTAATGAATTGCGTAACTTCCAAACGGGAAGAGATATCGACTTGCGGTTAGTGCCAATCGCATCAGAATCATTGAGTTGGTTGGAAATATATGTTTTTCATGGAAAACAATTCAAAGACGGGAAATGAAACGTTCGGAATTATTGAATTGCGTAATTTCCAGACGGGAAGAGATATCGATTTGCTGTTAGTGAGAATCGCATCAGAATCATCAAATTGGTTGGAAATATATGTTTTTCATAGAAAACAATTCAAAGACGGGGAATGAAACGTTCGTAAATATTGAATTTCGTAACTTCCAGACGGGAAGATATCGACTTGCGGTTAGTGCCAATCGCATCAGAATCATCGAGTTGGTTGGAAATATATATTTTTCATAGAAAACAATTCAAAGACGGGGAATAAAACGTTCGGAATTATTGAATTGCGTAACTTCCAGGGGGGAAAAGATATCTACTTGCGGTTAGTGCCAATCGCATCAGAATCATCAAATTGGTTGGAAATATATGTTTTTCATAGAAAACAATTCAAAGACGGGAAATAAAACGTTCGAAATTATTGAATTGCGTAACTTCCAGAGAGGAAGAGATATCGACTTGCGGTTAGTGCCAATCGCATCAGAATCATGGAGTTGGTTGGAAATATGTTTCTCATAGAAAACAATACAAAGACAGGAAATAAAAAGTTCGGAATTATTGAATTGCGTAACTTCCAGATGGGATGAGAGATCGACTTGCGGTTAGTGCCAATCGCATCAGAATCATCGAGTTCGTTGGAAATATATGTTTTTCATGGAAAACAATTCAAGGACGGAAAATAAAACGTTCGGAATTATTGAATTGCGTAACTTCCAGACGGGAAAAGATATCGACTTGCGGTTAGTGCCAATCGCATCAGAATCATCGAGTTGGTTGGAAATATATGTTTTTCATGGAAAACAATTCAAAGACGGGAAATAAAACGTTCGGAATTATTGAATTGCATAACTTCCAGAGGGGAAGAGATAATGACTTGCGGTTAGTGCCAATCGCATCAGAATCATGGAGTTGGTTTGAAATATGTTTCTCATAGAAAACCATACTAAGACGGGAAATAAAAAGTTCGGAATTATTGAATTGCGTAACTTCCAGACGGGATGTGAGATCGACTTGCGGTTAGTGCCAATCGCATCAGAATCATCGAGTTCGTTGGAAATATATGTTTTTCATGGAAAACAATTCGAAGACGGAAAATAAAACGTTCGGAATTATTGAATTGCGTAACTTCCAGACGGGAGAAGATATCGACTTGCGGTTAGTGCCAATCGCATCAGAATCATCGAGTTGGTTGGAAATATATGTTTTTCATAGAAAACAATTCAAAGACGGGAAATAAAACGTTCGGAATTATTGAATTGCGTAACTTCCAGACGGGAAGAGATATCGATTTGCTGTTAGTGTCAATCGCATCAGAATCATCGAATCGGTTGGTAATATATGTTTTTCATAGGAAACAATTCAAAGACGGGAAATAAAACGTTCGGAATTATCGAATTGCGTAACTTCCAGAGGGGAAGAGATATCGACTTGCGGTTAGTGCCAATCGCATCAGAATCATCAAGTTGGTTGGAAATATATGTTTTTCATGGAAAACAATTCAAAGACGGGAAATAAAACGTTCGGAATTATTGAATTGCGTAACTTCCAGAGGGGAAGAAATATCGACCTGCGGTTAGTACCATACGCGTCAGAATCATCGAGTTGGTTGGAAATATATGTTTTTCATAGAAAACAATTCAAAGACGGGAAACAAAACGTTCGGAATTATTGAATTGCGTAACTTTCAGACGGGAAGAGGTAGCTACTTGCGGTTAGTGCCAATCGCATCAAAATCATCAAATTGGTTGAAAAAATATATGTTCTTCATAGAAAACAATTCAAAGACGGGAAATAAAACGTTCGGAATTATTGAATTGCGTAACTTCCAGAGGGGAAGAGATATCGACTTGCGGTTAGTGCCAATCGCATCAGAATCGTGGAGTTGGTTGTAAATATGTTTCTCATAGAAAACAATACAAAGACGGGAAATAAAACGTTCGGAATTATTGAACTGCGTAACTTCCAGACGGGATGAGAGATCGACTTGCGGTTAGTGCCAATCGCATCAGAATCATCGAGTTCGTTGGAAATATATGTTTTTCATGGAAAACAATTCGAAGACGGAAAATGAAACGTTCGGAATTATTGAATTGCGTAACTTCCAGACGGGAAAAGATATCGACTTGCGGTTAGTGCCAATCGCATCAGAATCATGGAGTTGGTTGGAAATATGTTTCTCATAGAAAACAATACAAAGACGGGAAATAAAAAGTTCGGAATTATTGAATTGCGTAACTTCCAGACGGGATGAGAGATCGACTTGCGGTTAGTGCCAATCGCATCAGAATCGTCGAGTTCGTTGGAAATATATGTTTTTCATGGAAAACAATTCAAGGACGGAAAATAAAACGTTCGGAATTATTGAATTGCGTAACTTCCAGACGGGAAAAGATATCGACTTGCGGTTAGTGCCAATCGCATCAGAATCATCGAGTTGGTTGGAAATATATGTTTTTCATGGAAAACAATTCAAAGACGGGAAATAAAACGTTCGGAATTATTGAATTGCATAACTTCCAGAGGGGAAGAGATAATGACTTGCGGTTAGTGCCAATCGCATCAGAATCATGGAGTTGGTTGGAAATATGTTTCTCATAGAAAACCATACTAAGACGGGAAATAAAAAGTTCGGAATTATTGAATTGCGTAACTTCCAGACGGGATGTGAGATCGACTTGCGGTTAGTGCCAATCGCATCAGAATCATCGAGTTCGTTGGAAATATACGTTTTTCATGGAAAACAATTCGAAGACGGAAAATAAAACGTTCGGAATTATTGAATTGCGTAACTTCCAGACGGGAGAAGATATCGACTTGCGGTTAGTGCCAATCGCATCAGAATCATCGAGTTGGTTGGAAATATATGTTTTTCATAGAAAACAATTCAAAGACGGGAAATAAAACGTTCGGAATTATTGAATTGCGTAACTTCCAGACGGGAAGAGATATCGATTTGCTGTTAGTGTCAATCGCATCAGAATCATCGAATTGGTTGGTAATATATGTTTTTCATAGAAAACAATTCAAAGACGGGAAATAAAACGTTCGGAATTATCGAATTGCGTAACTTCCAGAGGGGAAGAGATATCGACTTGCGGTTAGTGCCAATCGCATCAGAATCATCGAGTTGGTTGGAAATATATGTTTTTCATGGAAAACAATTCAAAGACGGGAAATAAAACGTTCGGAATTATTGAATTGCGTAACTTCCAGAGGGGAAGAAATATCGACCTGCGGTTAGTACCATACGCGTCAGAATCATCGAGTTGGTTGGAAATATATGTTTTTCATAGAAAACAATTCAAAGACGGGAAACAAAACGTTCGGAATTATTGAATTGCGTAACTTTCAGACGGGAAGAGGTAGCTACTTGCGGTTAGTGCCAATCGCATCAAAATCATCAAATTGGTTGGAAATATATGTTTTTCATAGAAAACAATTCAAAGACGGGAAATAAAACGTTCGGAATTATTGAATTGCGTAACTTCCAGAGGGGAAGAGATATCGACTTGTGGTTAGTGCCAATCGCATCAGAATTGTGGAGTTGGTTGTAAATATGTTTCTCATAGAAAACAATACAAAGACGGGAAATAAAACGTTCGGAATTATTGAACTGCGTAACTTCCAGACGGGATGAGAGATCGACTTGCGGTTAGTGCCAATCGCATCAGAATCATCGAGATCGTTGGAAATATATGTTTTTCATGGAAAACAATTCAAAGACGGGGAATAAAACGTTCGGAGTTATTGAATTGCGTAACCTCCAGACGGGAAAAGATATCGACTTGCGGTTAGTGCCAATCGCATCAGAATCATCGAGTTGGTTGGAAATATATGTTTTTAATAGAAAACAATTCAAAGACGGAAAATAAAACGTTCGGAATTATTGAATTGCGTAACTTCCAGACGGGAAGAGATATCTACCTGCGGTTAGTGCCAATCGCATCAGAATCATCAAATTGGTTGGAAATATATGTTTTTCATAGAAAACAATTCAAAGACGGGAAATAAAACGTTCGGAATTATTGAATCGCGTAACTTCCAGACGGGAAGAGATATCGATTTGCTGTTAGTGCCAATCGCATCAGAATCATCAAATTGGTTGGTAATATATGCTTTTCATAGAAAACAATTCAAAGACGGGAAATAAAACGTTCGGAATTATTGAATTGTGTAACTTCCAGAGGGGAAGAGATATTGACTTGCGGTTAGTGCCAATCGCATCAGAATCATGGAGTTGGTTG
The DNA here is from genome assembly GCA_958510875.1 of Endomychus coccineus. Taxonomy (NCBI): domain Eukaryota; kingdom Metazoa; phylum Arthropoda; class Insecta; order Coleoptera; family Endomychidae; genus Endomychus; species Endomychus coccineus. The sequence continues at coordinate 168,884,589 of OY294067.1, forward strand.
GAAATATGTTTCTCATAGAAAACATTACAAAGACGGGAAATAAAACGTTCGGAATTATTGAATTGCGTAACTTCCAGACGGGAAGAGATATCGATTTGCTGTTAGTGCCAATCGCATCAGAATCATCAAATTGGTTGGAAATATATGTTTTTCATAGAAAACAATTCAAAGACGGGAAATAAAACGTTCGGAATTATTGAATTGCGTAACTTCCAGACGGGAAGAGATATCGATTTGCTGTTAGTGCCAATCGCATCAGAATCATCAAATTGGTTGGTAATATATGCTTTTCATAGAAAACAATTCAAAGACGGGAAATAAAACGTTCGGAATTATTGAATTGCGTAACTTCCAGAGGGGAAGAAATATCGACTTGCGGTTAGTGCCAATCGCATCAAAATCATCAAATTGGTTGGAAATATATGTTTTTCATAGAAAACAATTCAAAGACGGGAAATAAAACGTTCGGAATTATTGAATTGCGTAAATTCCAGAGGGGAAGAGATATTGACTTGCGGTTAGTGCCAATCGCATCAGAATCATGGAGTTGGTTGGAAATATGTTTCTCATAGAAAACATTACAAAGACGGGAAATAAAAAGTTCGGAATTATAGAATTGCGTAACTTCCAGACGGGATGAGAGATCGACTTGCGGTTAGTGCCAATCGCATCAGAATCATCGAGTTCGTTGGAAATATATGTTTTCCATGGAAAACAATTCGAAGACGGAAAATGAAACGTTCGGAATTATTGAATTGCGTAACTTCCAGACGGGAAAAGATATCGACTTGCGGTTAGTGCCAATCGCATCAGAATCATCGAGTTGGTTGGAAATATATGTTTTTCATAGAAAACAATTCAAAGACGGAAAATAATACGTTCGGAATTATTGAATTGCGTAACTTCCGGACGGGAAGAGATATCGACTTGCGGTTAGTGTCAATCGCATCAGAATCATTGAGTTGGTTGGAAATATATGTTTTTCATATAAAACAAAAAAAAGACTGGACATAAAACGTTCAGAATTATTGAATTGCGTAACTTCCAGACGGGATGAGAAATCGACTTGCGGTTTCTGCCAATCGCATCAGAATTATCAAATTGGTTGGAAAAATATGTTTTCCATAGAAAACAATTCAAAGACGGGAAATAAAACGTTCAGAATTATCGAATTGCGTATTTTCCAAACGGGAAGGGATATCGACTTGCGGTTAGTGCCAATCGCATCAGAATCATCGAGTTGGTTGGAAATATATGTTTTTCATGGAAAACAATTCAAAGACAGAAAATAAAACGTTCGGAATTATTGAATTGCGTATCTTCCAGAGGGGAAGAGATATCGACTTGCGGTTAATGCCAATCGCATCAGAATCATCGAGTCGGTTGGAAATATATGTTTTTCATGGAAAACAATTCAAAGACGGGAAATAAAACGTTCGGAATTATTGAATTGCGTAACTTCCAGATGGGAAGAGATATCGACTTGCGATCAGTGCCAATCGCATCAGAATCATGGAGTTGGTTGGAAATATATGTTTCTCATAGAAAACAATACAAAGACGGGAAACAAAACGTTCGGAATTATTGAATTGCGTAACTTCCAGACGGGTTGAGAAATTGACTTGCGGTTTCTGCCAATCGCATCAGAATGATCAAATTGGTTGGAAATATATGTTTTCCATAGAAAACAATTCAAAGACGAAAAAAAACGTTCGGAATTATTGAATTGCGTAACTTCCAAACGGGAATGGATATCGACTTGCGGTTAGTGCCAATCGCATCAGAATCATCAAGTTGCTGGAAATATATGTTTCCCATAGAAAACAATTCAAAGACGGGAAATAAAACGTACGGGATTATTGAATTGCGTAACTCCCAGACGGGAAGAGATATCGACTTGCGGTTAGTGCCAATCGCATCAGAATCATCGAGTTGGTTGGAAATATATCTTTTCCGTAGAAAACAATTCGAAGACGGGAAATAAAACGATCGGAAATATTGCATTGCGTAACTTCAAGACGGGAAGAGATATCGACTTGCGGTTAGTGCCAATCGCATCAGAATCATCGAATTGGTTGGAAATATATGTTTTTCATAGAAAACAATGCAAAGACGGGAAATAAAACGTTCGGAACTATTGAATTGCGTAACTTCCGGACGGGAAGAGATATCGACTTGCGGTTAGTGTCAATCGCATCAGAATCATTGAGTTGGTTGGGAATATATGTTTTTCATAGAAAACAAAAAAAAGACTGGACATAAAACGTTCAGAATTATTGAATTGCGTAACTTCCAGACGGGATGAGAAATCGACTTGCGGTTTCTGCCAATCGCATCAGAATTATCAAATTGGTTGGAAATATATGTTTTCCATAGAAAACAATTCAAAGACGGGAAATAAAACGTTCAGAATTATCGAATTGCGTATTTTCCAAACGGGAAGGGATATCGACTTGCGGTTAGTGCCAATCGCATCAGAATCATCGAGTTGGTTGGAAATATATGTTTTTCATGGAAAACAATTCAAAGACAGAAAATAAAACGTTCGGAATTATTGAATTGCGTATCTTCCAGAGGGGAAGAGATATCTACTTGCGGTTAATGCCAATCGCATCAGAATCATCGAGTCGGTTGGAAATATATGTTTTTCATGGAAAACAATTCAAAGACGGGAAATAAAACGTTCGGAATTATTGAATTGCGTAACTTCCAGATGGGAAGAGATATCTACTTGCGATCAGTGCCAATCGCATCAGAATCATGGAGTTGGTTGGAAATATATGTTTCTCATAGAAAACAATACAAAAACGGGAAATGAAACGTTCGGAATTATTGAATTGCGTAACTTCCAGACGGGATGAGAAATCGACTTGCGGTTTCTGCCAATCGCATCAGAATGATCAAATTGGTTGGAAATATATGTTTTCCATAGAAAACAATTCAAAGACGAAAAAAAACGTTCGGAATTATTGAATTGCGTAACTTCCAAACGGGAATGGATATCGACTTGCGGTTAGTGCCAATCGCATCAGAATCATCAATTTGCTGGAAATATATGTTTTCCATAGAAAACAATTCAAAGACGGGAAATAAAACGTACGGGATTATTGAATTGCGTAACTCCCAGACGGGAAGAGATATCGACTTGCGGTTAGTGCCAATCGCATCAGAATCATCGAGTTGGTTGGAAATATATCTTTTTCGTAGAAAACAATTCGAAGACGGGAAATAAAACGTTCGGAATTATTGAATTGCGTAAGTTCCAGACGGGAAGAGATATCTACTTGCGGTTAGTGAAAATCGCATCAGAATCATCAAATTGGTTGGAAATATATGTTTCTCATAGAAAACAATTCAAAGACGGGAAATAAAACGTTCGGAATTATTGAATTGCGTAACTTCTAGACGGGAAGAGATATCGATTTGCTGTTAGTGCCAATCGCATCAGAATCATCAAATTGGTTGGAAATATATGTTTTTCATAGAAAACAATCCAAAGACGGGAAATAAAACGTTCGGAATTATTGAATTGCGTAACTTCCAGACGGGAAGAGATATCGACTTGCTGTTAGTGCCAATCGCATCAGAATCATTGAGTTGGTTGGAAATATATGTTTTTCATAGAAAACAATACAAAGACGGGAAATAAAACGTTCGGAATTATTGAATCGCGTAACTTCCAGACGGGATGAGAAATCGACTTGCGGTTTCAGCCAATCGCATCAGAATGATCAAATTAGTTGGAAATATATGTTTTCCATAGAAAACAATTCAAAGACAGGAAATAAAACGTTCGGAATTATCGAATTGTGTAACTTCCAAACGGGAAGGGATATCGACTCGCGGTTAGTGCCAATCGCATCAGAATCATCGAGCTGGTTGGAAATATATGTTTTTCATGGAAAACAATTCAAAGACGGGAAGTAAAACGTTGAATTGCGTAACTTCCAAACGGGAAGAGATATCGACTTGCGGTTAGTGCCAATTGCATCAGAATCATCGAGTTGGTTGGAAATGAATGTTTTTCATGGAAAACAAATCAAATACGGGAAATAAAACGATCGGAAATATTGCATTGCGTAACTTCAAGACGGGAAGAGATATCGACTTGCGGTTAGTGCCAATCGCATCAGAATCATCGAATTGGTTGGAAATATATGTTTTTCATAGAAAACAATGCAAAGACGGGAAATAAAACGTTCGGAACTATTGAATTTCGTAACTTCCAGACGGGAAGAGATATCGATTTGCTGTTAGTGCTAATCGCATCAGAATCATCAAATTGGTTGGAAATATATGTTTTTCATAGAAAACAATTCAAAGACGGGAAATAAAACGTTCGGAATTATCGAATTGTGTAACTTCCAAACGGGAAGAGATATCGACTTGCGGTTAGTGCCAATCGCATCAGAATCATCGAATTGGTTGGAAATATATGTTTTTCATAGAAAACAATGCAAAGACGGGAAATAAAACGTTCGGAACTATTGAATTTCGTAACTTCCAGACGGGAAGAGATATCGATTTGCTGTTAGTGCTAATCGCATCAGAATCATCAAATTGGTTGGAAATATATGTTTTTCATAGAAAACAATTCAAAGACGGGAAATAAAACGTTCGGAAATATTGAATTGCGTAACTTCCAGACGGGAAGAGATATCGACTTGCGGTTAGTGCCAACCGCATCAGAATCATCGAGTTGGTTGGAAATATATATTAATCATAGAAAACAATTCAAAGACGGGAAATAAAACGTTCGGAATTATTGAATTGCGTAACTTCCAGACCGGAAAAGATATCTACTTGCGGCTAGTGCCAATCGCATCAGAATCATCAAATTGGTTGGAAATATATGTTTTTCATAGAAAACAATTCAAAGACGGGGAATAAAACGTTCGGAATTATTGAATTGCGTAACTTCCTGAGGGGATAAGATATCAACTTGCGGTTAGTGCCAATCGCATCAGAATCATCGAGTTGGTTGGAAATATATATTTTTCATAGAAAATAATTCAAAGGAGGGAAATAAAACGTTCGGAGTTATTGAATTGCGTAACTTCCAGACAGGAAGAGATATCTACTTGCGGTTAGTGCCAATCGCATCAGGATCATCAAATTGGTTGGAAATATATGTTTTCCATAGAAAACAATTCAAAGACGGGGGAATAAAACGTTCGGAATTATTGAATTAAGTAATTCCAGACGGGAAGAGAAATCGACTTGCGGTTTCTGCCAATCGCATCAGAATCATCAAATTGGTTAGAAATATATGTTTCCATAGAAAACAATTCAAAGACGGGAAATAAAACGTTCGGAATTAATGAATTGCGTAACTTCCAAACGGGAAGAGATATCGACTTGCGGTTAGTGCCAATCGCATCAGAATCATTGAGTTGGTTGGAAATATATGTTTTTCATGGAAAACAATTCAAAGACGGGAAATGAAACGTTCGGAATTATTGAATTGCGTAATTTCCAGACGGGAAGAGATATCGATTTGCTGTTAGTGAGAATCGCATCAGAATCATCAAATTGGTTGGAAATATATGTTTTTCATAGAAAACAATTCAAAGACGGGGAATGAAACGTTCGTAAATATTGAATTTCGTAACTTCCAGACGGGAAGATATCGACTTGCGGTTAGTGCCAATCGCATCAGAATCATCGAGTTGGTTGGAAATATATATTTTTCATAGAAAACAATTCAAAGACGGGGAATAAAACGTTCGGAATTATTGAATTGCGTAACTTCCAGGGGGGAAAAGATATCTACTTGCGGTTAGTGCCAATCGCATCAGAATCATCAAATTGGTTGGAAATATATGTTTTTCATAGAAAACAATTCAAAGACGGGAAATAAAACGTTCGAAATTATTGAATTGCGTAACTTCCAGAGAGGAAGAGATATCGACTTGCGGTTAGTGCCAATCGCATCAGAATCATGGAGTTGGTTGGAAATATGTTTCTCATAGAAAACAATACAAAGACAGGAAATAAAAAGTTCGGAATTATTGAATTGCGTAACTTCCAGATGGGATGAGAGATCGACTTGCGGTTAGTGCCAATCGCATCAGAATCATCGAGTTCGTTGGAAATATATGTTTTTCATGGAAAACAATTCAAGGACGGAAAATAAAACGTTCGGAATTATTGAATTGCGTAACTTCCAGACGGGAAAAGATATCGACTTGCGGTTAGTGCCAATCGCATCAGAATCATCGAGTTGGTTGGAAATATATGTTTTTCATGGAAAACAATTCAAAGACGGGAAATAAAACGTTCGGAATTATTGAATTGCATAACTTCCAGAGGGGAAGAGATAATGACTTGCGGTTAGTGCCAATCGCATCAGAATCATGGAGTTGGTTGGAAATATGTTTCTCATAGAAAACCATACTAAGACGGGAAATAAAAAGTTCGGAATTATTGAATTGCGTAACTTCCAGACGGGATGTGAGATCGACTTGCGGTTAGTGCCAATCGCATCAGAATCATCGAGTTCGTTGGAAATATATGTTTTTCATGGAAAACAATTCGAAGACGGAAAATAAAACGTTCGGAATTATTGAATTGCGTAACTTCCAGACGGGAGAAGATATCGACTTGCGGTTAGTGCCAATCGCATCAGAATCATCGAGTTGGTTGGAAATATATGTTTTTCATAGAAAACAATTCAAAGACGGGAAATAAAACGTTCGGAATTATTGAATTGCGTAACTTCCAGACGGGAAGAGATATCGATTTGCTGTTAGTGTCAATCGCATCAGAATCATCGAATCGGTTGGTAATATATGTTTTCCATAGGAAACAATTCAAAGACGGGAAATAAAACGTTCGGAATTATCGAATTGCGTAACTTCCAGAGGGGAAGAGATATCGACTTGCGGTTAGTGCCAATCGCATCAGAATCATCAAGTTGGTTGGAAATATATGTTTTTCATGGAAAACAATTCAAAGACGGGAAATAAAACGTTCGGAATTATTGAATTGCGTAACTTCCAGAGGGGAAGAAATATCGACCTGCGGTTAGTACCATACGCGTCAGAATCATCGAGTTGGTTGGAAATATATGTTTTTCATAGAAAACAATTCAAAGACGGGAAACAAAACGTTCGGAATTATTGAATTGCGTAACTTTCAGGCGGGAAGAGGTAGCTACTTGCGGTTAGTGCCAATCGCATCAAAATCATCAAATTGGTTGAAAAAATATATGTTTTTCATAGAAAACAATTCAAAGACGGGAAATAAAACGTTCGGAATTATTGAATTGCGTAACTTCCAGAGGGGAAGAGATATCGACTTGCGGTTAGTGCCAATCGCATCAGAATCGTGGAGTTGGTTGTAAATATGTTTCTCATAGAAAACAATACAAAGACGGGAAATAAAACGTTCGGAATTATTGAACTGCGTAACTTCCAGACGGGATGAGAGATCGACTTGCGGTTAGTGCCAATCGCATCAGAATCATCGAGTTCGTTGGAAATATATGTTTTTCATGAAAAACAATTCAAAGACGGGAAATAAAACGTTCGGAATTATTGAATTGCGTAACCTCCAGACGGGAAAAGATATCGACTTGCGGTTAGTGCCAATCGCATCAGAATCATCGAGTTGGTTGGAAATATATGTTTTTAATAGAAAACAATTCAAAGACGGAAAATAAAACGTTCGGAATTATTCAATTGCGTAACTTCCAGACGGGAAGAGATATCTACCTGCGGTTAGTGCCAATCGCATCAGAATCATCAAATTGGTTGGAAATATATGTTTTTCATAGAAAACAATTCAAAGACGGGAAATAAAACGTTCGGAATTATTGAATCGCGTAACTTCCAGACGGGAAGAGATATCGATTTGCTGTTAGTGCCAATCGCATCAGAATCATCAAATTGGTTGGTAATATATGCTTCTCATAGAAAACAATTCAAAGACGGGAAATAAAACGTTCGGAATTATTGAATTGTGTAACTTCCAGAGGGGAAGAGATATTGACTTGCGGTTAGTGCCAATCGCATCAGAATCATGGAGTTGGTTGGAAATATGTTTCTCATAGAAAACATTACAAAGACGGGAAATAAAACGTTCGGAATTATTGAATTGCGTAACTTCCAGACGGGAAGAGATATCGATTTGCTGTTAGTGCCAATCGCATCAGAATCATCAAATTGGTTGGAAATATATGTTTTTCATAGAAAACAATTCAAAGACGGGAAATAAAACGTTCGGAATTATTGAATTGCGTAACTTCCAGACGGGAAGAGATATCGATTTGCTGTTAGTGCCAATCGCATCAGAATCATCAAATTGGTTGGTAATATATGCTTTTCATAGAAAACAATTCAAAGACGGGAAATAAAACGTTTGGAATTATTGAATTGCGTAACTTCCAGAGGGGAAGAAATATCGACTTGCGGTTAGTGCCAATCGCGTCAGAATCATCGAGTTGGTTGGAAATATATGTTTTTCATAGAAAACAATTCAAAGACGGGAAATAAAACGTTCGGAATTATTGAATTGCGTAACTTTCAGACGGGAAGAGGTATCTACTTGCGGTTAGTGCCAATCGCATCAAAATCATCAAATTGGTTGGAAATATATGTTTTTCATAGAAAACAATTCAAAGACGGGAAATAAAACGTTCGGAATTATTGAATTGCGTAACTTCCAGAGGGGAAGAGATATTGACTTGCGGTTAGTGCCAATCGCATCAGAATCATGGAGTTGGTTGGAAATATGTTTCTCATAGAAAACATTACAAAGACGGGAAATAAAAAGTTCGGAATTATAGAATTGCGTAATTTCCAGACGGGATGAGAGATCGACTTGCGGTTAGTGCCAATCGCATCAGAATCATCGAGTTCGTTGGAAATATATGTTTTCCATGGAAAACAATTCGAAGACGGAAAATGAAACGTTCGGAATTATTGAATTGCGTAACTTCCAGACGGGAAAAGATATCGACTTGCGGTTAGTGCCAATCGCATCAGAATCATGGAGTTGGTTGGAAATATGTTTCTCATAGAAAACAATACAAAGACGGGAAATAAAAAGTTCGGAATTATTGAATTGCGTAACTTCCAGACGGGATGAGAGATCGACTTGCGGTTAGTGCCAATCGCATCAGAATCATCGAGTTCGTTGGAAATATATGTTTTTCATGGAAAACAATTCAAGGACGGAAAATAAAACGTTCGGAATTATTGAATTGCGTAACTTCCAGACGGGAAAAGATATCGACTTGCGGTTAGTGCCAATCGCATCAGAATCATCGAGTTGGTTGGAAATATATGTTTTTCATGGAAAACAATTCAAAGACGGGAAATAAAACGTTCCGAATTATTGAATTGCATAACTTCCAGAGGGGAAGAGATAATGACTTGCGGTTAGTGCCAATCGCATCAGAATCATGGAGTTGGTTGGAAATATGTTTCTCATAGAAAACCATACTAAGACGGGAAATAAAAAGTTCGGAATTATTGAATTGCGTAACTTCCAGACGGGATGTGAGATCGACTTGCGGTTAGTGCCAATCGCATCAGAATCATCGAGTTCGTTGGAAATATATGTTTTTCATGGAAAACAATTCGAAGACGGAAAATAAAACGTTCGGAATTATTGAATTGCGTAACTTCCAGACGGGAGAAGATATCGACTTGCGGTTAGTGCCAATCGCATCAGAATCATCGAGTTGGTTGGAAATATATGTTTTTCATAGAAAACAATTCAAAGACGGGAAATAAAACGTTCGGAATTATTGAATTGCGTAACTTCCAGACGGGAAGAGATATCGATTTGCTGTTAGTGCCAATCGCATCAGAATCATCAAATTGGTTGGAAATATATGTTTTTCATAGAAAACAATTCAAAGACGGGAAATAAAACGTTCGGAATTATTGAATTGCGTAACTTCCAGACGGGAAGAGATATCGATTTGCTGTTAGTGCCAATCGCATCAGAATCATCAAATTGGTTGGTAATATATGCTTTTCATAGAAAACAATTCAAAGACGGGAAATAAAACGTTCGGAATTATTGAATTGCGTAACTTCCAGAGGGGAAGAAATATCGACTTGCGGTTAGTGCCAATCGCGTCAGAATCATCGAGTTGGTTGGAAATATATGTTTTTCATAGAAAACAATTCAAAGACGGGAAATAAAACGTTCGGAATTATTGAGTTGCGTAACTTTAAGACGGGAAGAGGTATCTACTTGCGGTTAGTGCCAATCGCATCAAAATCATCAAATTGGTTGGAAATATATGTTTTTCATAGAAAACAATTCAAAGACGGGAAATAAAACGTTTGGAATTATTGAATTGCGTAACTTCCAGAGGGGAAGAGATATTGACTTGCGGTTAGTGCCAATCGCATCAGAATCATGGAGTTGGTTGGAAATATGTTTCTCATAGAAAACATTACAAAGACGGGAAATAAAAAGTTCGGAATTATAGAATTGCGTAACTTCCAGACGGGATGAGAGATCGACTTGCGGTTAGTGCCAATCGCATCAGAATCATCGAGTTCGTTGGAAATATATGTTTTCCATGGAAAACAATTCGAAGACGGAAAATGAAACGTTCGGAATTATTGAATTGCGTAACTTCCAGACGGGAAAAGATATCGACTTGCGGTTAGTGCCAATCGCATCAGAATCATCGAGTTGGTTGGAAATATATGTTTTTCATAGAAAACAATTCAAAGACGGAAAATAATACGTTCGGAATTATTGAATTGCGTAACTTCCGGACGGGAAGAGATATCGACTTGCGGTTAGTGTCAATCGCATCAGAATCATTGAGTTGGTTGGAAATATATGTTTTTCATATAAAACAAAAAAAAGACTGGACATAAAACGTTCAGAATTATTGAATTGCGTAACTTCCAGACGGGATGAGAAATTGACTTGCGGTTTCTGCCAATCGCATCAGAATTATCAAATTGGTTGGAAATATATGTTTTCCATAGAAAACAATTCAAAGACGGGAAATAAAACGTTCAGAATTATCGAATTGCGTATTTTCCAAACGGGAAGGGATATCGACTTGCGGTTAGTGCCAATCGCATCAGAATCATCGAGTTGGTTGGAAATATATGTTTTTCATGGAAAACAATTCAAAGACAGAAAATAAAACGTTCGGAATTATTGAATTGCGTATCTTCCAGAGGCGAAGAGATATCGACTTGCGGTTAATGCCAATCGCATCAGAATCATCGAGTCGGTTGGAAATATATGTTTTTCATGGGAAACAATTCAAAGACGGGAAATAAAACGTTCGGAATTATTGAATTGCGTAACTTCCAGATGGGAAGAGATATCGACTTGCGATCAGTGCCAATCGCATCAGAATCATGGAGTTGGTTGGAAATATATGTTTCTCATAGACAACAATACAAAGACGGGAAATAAAACGTTCGGAATTATTGAATTGCGTAACTTCCAGACGGGTTGAGAAATTGACTTGCGGTTTCTGCCAATCGCATCAGAATGATCAAATTGGTTGGAAATATATGTTTTCCATAGAAAACAATTCAAAGACGAAAAAAAACGTTCGGAATTATTGAATTGCGTAACTTCCAAACGGGAATGGATATCGACTTGCGGTTAGTGCCAATCGCATCAGAATCATCAAGTTGCTGGAAATATATGTTTCCCATAGAAAACAATTCAAAGACGGGAAATAAAACGTACGGGATTATTGAATTGCGTAACTCCCAGACGGGAAGAGATATCGACTTGCGGTTAGTGCCAATCGCATCAGAATCATCGAGTTGGTTGGAAATATATCTTTTCCGTAGAAAACAATTCGAAGACGGGAAATAAAACGATCGGAAATATTGCATTGCGTAACTTCAAGACGGGAAGAGATATCGACTTGCGGTTAGTGCCAATCGCATCAGAATCATCGAATTGGTTGGAAATATATGTTTTTCATAGAAAACAATGCAAAGACGGGAAATAAAACGTTCGGAACTATTGAATTGCGTAACTTCCAGACGGGAAGAGATATCGACTTGCGGTTAGTGTCAATCGCATCAGAATCATTGAGTTGGTTGGGAATATATGTTTTTCATAGAAAACAAAAAAAAGACTGGACATAAAACGTTCAGAATTATTGAATTGCGTAACTTCCAGACGGGATGAGAAATCGACTTGCGGTTTCTGCCAATCGCATCAGAATTATCAAATTGGTTGGAAATATATGTTTTCCATAGAAAACAATTCAAAGACGGGAAATAAAACGTTCAGAATTATCGAATTGCGTATTTTCCAAACGGGAAGGGATATCGACTTGCGGTTAGTGCCAATCGCATCAGAATCATCGAGTTGGTTGGAAATATATGTTTTTCATGGAAAACAATTCAAAGACAGAAAATAAAACGTTCGGAATTATTGAATTGCGTATCTTCCAGAGGGGAAGAGATATCTACTTGCGGTTAATGCCAATCGCATCAGAATCATCGAGTCGGTTGGAAATATATGTTTTTCATGGAAAACAATTCAAAGACGGGAAATAAAACGTTCGGAATTATTGAATTGCGTAACTTCCAGATGGGAAGAGATATCGACTTGCGATCAGTGCCAATCGCATCAGAATCATGGAGTTGGTTGGAAATATATGTTTCTCATAGAAAACAATACAAAGACGGGAAATAAAACGTTCGGAATTATTGAATTGCGTAACTTCCAGACGGGATGAGAAATCGACTTGCGGTTTCTGCCAATCGCATCAGAATGATCAAATTGGTTGGGAATATATGTTTTCCATAGAAAACAATTCAAAGACGAAAAAAAACGTTCGGAATTATTGAATTGCGTAACTTCCAAACGGGAATGGATATCGACTTGCGGTTAGTGCCAATCGCATCAGAATCATCAATTTGCTGGAAATATATGTTTTCCATAGAAAACAATTCAAAGACGGGAAATAAAACGTACGGGATTATTGAATTGCGTAACTCCCAGACGGGAAGAGATATCGACTTGCGGTTAGTGCCAATCGCATCAGAATCATCGAGTTGGTTGGAAATATATCTTTTTCGTAGAAAACAATTCGAAGACGGGAAATAAAACGTTCGGAATTATTGAATTGCGTAAGTTCCAGACGGGAAGAGATATCTACTTGCGGTTAGTGAAAATCGCATCAGAATCATCAAATTGGTTGGAAATATATGTTTCTCATAGAAAACAATTCAAAGACGGGAAATAAAACGTTCGGAATTATTGAATTGCGTAACTTCCAGACGGGAAGAGATATCGATTTGCTGTTAGTGCCAATCGCATCAGAATCATCAAATTGGTTGGAAATATATGTTTTTCATAGAAAACAATCCAAAGACGGGAAATAAAACGTTCGGAATTATTGAATTGCGTAACTTCCAGACGGGAAGAGATATCGACTTGCTGTTAGTGCCAATCGCATCAGAATCATTGAGTTGGTTGGAAATATATGTTTTTCATAGAAAACAATACAAAGACGGGAAATAAAACGTTCGGAATTATTGAATCGCGTAACTTCCAGACCGGATGAGAAATCGACTTGCGGTTTCAGCCAATCGCATCAGAATGATCAAATTAGTTGGAAATATATGTTTTCCATAGAAAACAATTCAAAGACAGGAAATAAAACGTTCGGAATTATCGAATTGTGTAACTTCCAAACGGGAAGGGATATCGACTTGCGGTTAGTGCCAATCGCATCAGAATCATCGAGCTGGTTGGAAATATATGTTTTTCATGGAAAACAATTCAAAGACGGGAAGTAAAACGTTGAACTGCGTAACTTCCCAACGGGAAGAGATATCGACTTGCGGTTAGTGCCAATTGCATCAGAATCATCGAGTTGGTTGGAAATGAATGTTTTTCATGGAAAACAAATCAAATACGGGAAATAAAACGATCGGAAATATTGCATTGCGTAACTTCAAGACGGGAAGAGATATCGACTTGCGGTTAGTGCCAATCGCATCAGAATCATCGAATTGGTTGGAAATATATGTTTTTCATAGAAAACAATGCAAAGACGGGAAATAAAACGTTCGGAACTATTGAATTTCGTAACTTCCAGACGGGAAGAGATATCGATTTGCTGTTAGTGCTAATCGCATCAGAATCATCAAATTGGTTGGAAATATATGTTTTTCATAGAAAACAATTCAAAGACGGGAAATAAAACGTTCGGAATTATCGAATTGTGTAACTTCCAAACGGGAAGGGATATCGACTTGCGGTTAGTGCCAATCGCATCAGAATCATCGAGCTGGTTGGAAATATATGTTTTTCATGGAAAACAATTCAAAGACGGGAAATAAAACGTTGAATTGCGTAACTTCCAAACGGGAAGAGATATCGACTTGCGGTTAGTGCCAATCGCATCAGAATCATCGAGTTGGTTGGGAATGAATGTTTTTCATGGAAAACCATTCACAGACGGGAAATAAAACGTTCGGAAATATTGAATTGCGTAACTTCCAAACGGGAAGTGATATCGACTTGCGGTTAGTTCCAATCGCATCAGAATCATCGAGTTGGTTGGAAATGAATGTTTTTCATGGAAAACAATTCATAGACGGGAAATAAAACGTTCAGAAATATTGAATTGCGTAACTTCCAGACGGGAAGAGATATCGACTTGCGGTTAGTGCCAATCGCATCAGAATCATCGAGTTGGTTGAAAATATATGTTTTTCATAGAGAACAATTCAAAGACGGGAAATAAAACGTTCGGAATTATTGAATTGCGTAAATTCCAGACTGGAAGAGATATCTACTTGCGGTTAGTGCCAATCGCATCAGAATCATCAAATTGGTTGGAAATATATGTTTCTCATAGAAAACAATTCAAAGACGGGAAATAAAACGTTCGGAATTATTGAATTGCGTAACTTCCAGACGGGAAGAGATATCGACTTGCGGTTAGTGCCAATCGCACCAGAATCATCGAGTTGGTTGGAAATATATGCTTTTCATAGAAAACAATTCAAAGACGGGAAATAAAACGTTCGGAATCATTGAATTGCGTAACTTCCAGATGGGAAGAGGTATCTGCTTGCGGTTAGTGCCGATCGCATCAGAATCATTGAGTTGGTTGGAAATATATGTTTCTCATAGAAAACAATACAAAGACGGGAAATGAAACGTTCGGAATTATTGAATCGCGTAACTTCCAGACGGGATGAGAAATCTACTTGCGGTTTCAGCCAATCGCATCAGAATGATCAAATTGGTTGGAAATATATGTTTTCCATAGAAAACAATTCAAAGACGGGAAATAAAACGTTCGGAATTATCGAATTGTGCAACTTCCAAACGGGAAGGGATATCGACTTGCGGTTAGTGCAAATCGCATCAGAATCATCGAGCTGGTTGGAAATATATGTTTTTCATGGAAAACAATTTAAAGACGGGAAATAAAACGTTGAATTGCGTAACTTCCAAACGGGGAGAGATATCGACTTGCGGTTAGTGCCAATCGCATCAGAATCATCGAGTTGGTTGGAAATATATGTTTTTCATAGAAAACAATTCAAAGACGGGAAATGAAACGTTCGGAATTATTGAATTGCGTAACTTCCAGACGGGAAGAGATATCTTCTTGCGGTTAGTGCCAATCGCATCAGAATCATCAAATTGGTTGGAAATATATTCTTTTCACAGAAAACAATTAAAGACGGGAAATAAAACGTTCGGAATTATTGAATTGCGTAACTTCCAGACGGGAAGAGATATCGACTTGCGGTTAGTGCCAATCGCATCAGAATCATCGAGTTGGTTGGAAATATATCTTTTTCGTAGAAAACAATTCGAAGACGGGAAATAAAACGTTCGGAATTATTGAATTGCGTAAGTTCCAGACGACAAGAGATATCTACTTGCGGTTGGTGAAAATCGCATCAGAATCATCAAATTGGTTGGAAATATATGTTTCTCATAGAAAACAATTCGAAGACGGGAAATAAAACGTTCGGAATTATTGAATTGCGTAACTTCCAGACGGGAAGAGATATCGATTTGCTGTTAGTGCCAATCGCATCAGAATCATCAAATTGGTTGGAAATATATGTTTTTCATAGAAAACAATCCAAAGACGGGAAATAAAACGTTCGGAATTATTGAATTGCGTAACTTCCAGACGGGAAGAGATATCGACTTGCTGTTAGTGCCAATCGCATCAGAATCATTGAGTTGGTTGGAAATATATGTTTTTCATAGAAAACAATACAAAGACGGGGAATAAAACGTTCGGAATTATTGAATCGCGTAACTTCCAGACGGGATGATAAATCGACTTGCGGTTTCAGCCAATCGCATCAGAATGATCAAATTAGTTGGAAATATATGTTTTCCATAGAAAACAATTCAAAGACAGGAAATAAAACGTTCGGAATTATCGAATTGTGTAACTTCCAAACGGGAAGGGATATCGACTTGCGCTTAGTGCCAATCGCATCAGAATCATCGAGCTGGTTGGAAATATATGTTTTTCATGGAAAACAATTCAAAGACGGGAAGTAAAACGTTGAATTGCGTAACTTCCAAACGGGAAGAGATATCGACTTGCGGTTAGTGCCAATTGCATCAGAATCATCGAGTTGGTTGGAAATGAATGTTTTTCATGGAAAACAAATCAAATACGGGAAATAAAACGATCGGAAATATTGCATTGCGTAACTTCAAGACGGGAAGAGATATCGACTTGCGGTTAGTGCCAATCGCATCAGAATCATCGAGTTGGTTGGAAATATATGTTTTTCATAGAAAACAATGCAAAGACGGGAAATAAAACGTTCGGAACTATTGAATTTCGTAACTTCCAGACGGGAAGAGATATCGATTTGCTGTTAGTGCTAATCGCATCAGAATCATCAAATTGGTTGGGAATATATGTTTTTCATAGAAAACAATTCAAAGACGGGAAATAAAACGTTCGGAATTATCGAATTGTGTAACTTCCAAACGGGAAGGGATATCGACTTGCGGTTAGTGCCAATCGCATCAGAATCATCGAGCTGGTTGGAAATATATGTTTTTCATGGAAAACGTTTCAAAGACGGGAAATAAAACGTTGAATTGCGTAACTTCCAAACGGGAAGAGATATCGACTTGCGGTTAGTGCCAATCGCATCAGAATCATCGAGTTGGTTGGAAATGAATGTTTTTCATGGAAAATCATTCACAGACGGGAAATAAAACGTTCGGAAATATTGAATTGCGTAACTTCCAAACGGGAAGTGATATCGACTTGCGGTTAGTTCCAATCGCATCAGAATCATCGAGTTGGTTGGAAATGAATGTTTTTCATGGAAAACAATTCATAGACGGGAAATAAAACGTTCAGAAATATTGAATTGCGTAACTTCCAGACGGGAAGAGATATCGACTTCCGGTTAGTGCCAATCGCATCAGAATCATCGAGTTGGTTGAAAATATATGTTTTTCATAGAGAACAATTCAAAGACGGGAAATAAAACGTCCGGAATTATTGAATTGCGTAACTTCCAGACTGGAAGAGATATCTTCTTGCGGTTAGTGCCAATCGCATCTGAATCATCAAATTGGTTGGAAATATATGTTTCTCATAGAAAACAATTCAAAGACGGGAAATAAAACGTTCGGAATTATTGGATTGCGTAACTTCCAGACGGGAAGAGATATCGACTTGCGGTTAGTGCCAATCGCACCAGAATCATCGAGTTGGTTGGAAATATATGCTTTTCATAGAAAAAAATTCAAAGACGGGAAATAAAACGTTCGGAATCATTGAATTGCGTAACTTCCAGATACGAAAAGGTATCTGCTTGCGGTTAGTGCCAATCGCATCAGAATCATTGAGTTGGTTGGAAATATATGTTTCTCATAGAAAACAATACAAAGACGGGAAATGAAACGTTCGGAATTATAGAATCGCGTAACTTCCAGACGGGATGAGAAATCTACTTGCGGTTTCAGCCAATCGCATCAGAATGATCAAATTGGTTGGAAATATATGTTTTCCATAGAAAACAATTCAAAGACGGGAAATAAAACGTTCGGAATTATCGAATTGTGTAACTTCCAAACGGGAAGGGATATCGACTTGCGGTTAGTGCAAATCGCATCAGAATCATCGAGCTGGTTGGAAATATATGTTTTTCATGGAAAACAATTCAAAGACGGGAAATAAAACGTTGAATTGCGTAACTTCCAAACGGGGAAAGATATCGACTTGCGGTTAGTGCCAATCGCATCAGAATCATCGTTTGGTTGGAAATATATGTTTTTCATAGAAAACAATTCAAAGACGGGAAATAAAACGTTCGGAATTATTGAATTGCGTAACTTCCAGACGGGAAGAGATATCTACTTGTGGTTAGTGCCAATCGCATCAGAATCATCGAATTGGTTGGAAATATATTCTTTTCACAGAAAACAATTCAAAGACGGGAAATAAAACGTTCGGAATTATTGAATTGCGTAACTTCCAGACGGGAAAAGATATCTACTTGCGGTTAGTGCCAATGGCATCAGAATCATCAAATTGGTTGGAAATATATGTTTTTCATAGAAAACAATTCAAAGACGGGAAATAAAACGTTCGGAATTATTGAATTGCGTAACTTTCTGAGGGGAAGAGATATCGACTTGCGGTTAGTGCCAATCGCATCAGAATCATCGAGTTGGTTGGAAATATATATTTTTCATAGAAAACAATTCAAAGAAGGGAAATAAAACGTTCAGAATTATTGAATTGCGTAACTTCCAGACAGGAAGAGATATCTACTTGGGGTTAGTGCCAATCGCATCAGAATCATCAAATTTGTTGGAAATATATGTTTTTCATAGAAAACAATTCAAAGACGGGGAATAAAACGTTCGGAATTATTGAATTAAGTGATTCCAGACGGGAAGAGAAATCGACTTGCGGTTTCTGCCAATCGCATCAGAATCATCAGATTGGTTGGAAATATATGTTTCCATAGAAAACAATTCAAAGACGGGAAATAAAACGTTCGAAATTATTGAATTGCGTAACTTCCAAACGGGAAGAGATATCGACTTGCGGTTAGTGCCAATCGCATCAGAATCATCGAGTTGGTTGGGAATATATGTTTTTCATGGAAAACAATTCAAAGACGGGAAATAAAACGTTCGGAATTATTGAATTGCGTAATTTCCAGACGGGAAGAGATATCGATTTGCTGTTAGTGCCAATCGCATCAGAATCATCAAATTGGTTGGAAATATATGTTTTTCATAGAAAAAAATTCAAAGACGGGGAATAAAACGTTCGGAAATATTGAATTGCGTAACTTCCAGACGGGAAGAGATATCGACTTGCGGTTAGTGCCAACCGCATCAGAATCATCGAGTTGGTTGGAAATATAAATTTTTCATAGAAAACAATTCAAAGATGGGAAATAAAACGTTCGGAATTATTGAATTGCGTAACTTCCAGACGTGAAAAGATATCTACTTGCGGTTAGTGCCAATCGCATTAGAATCATCAAATTGGTTGGAAATATATGTTTCTCATAGAAAACAATTCAAAGACGGGGAATAAAACGTTCGGAATTATTGAATTGCGTAACTTCCTGAGGGGATGAGATATCAACTTGCGGTTAGTGCCAATCGCATCAGAATCATCGAGTTGGTTGGAAATATATATTTTTCATAGAAAACAATTCAAAGAAGGGAAATAAAACGTTCGGAGTTATTGAATTGCGTAACTTCCAGACAGGAAGAGATATCTACTTGCGGTTAGTGCCAATCGTATCAGAATCATCAAATTGGTTGGAAATATATGTTTTCCATAGAAAACAATTCAAAGACGGGGGAATGAAACGTTCGGAATTATTCAATTAAGTAATTCCAGACGGGAAGAGAAATCGACTTGCGGTTTCTGCCAATCGCATCAGAATCATCAAATTGGTTAGAAATATATGTTTCCATAGAAAACAATTCAAAGACGGGAAATAAAACGTTCGGAATTATTGAATTGCGTAACTTCCAAACGGGAAGAGATATCGACTTGCGGTTAGTGCCAATCGCATCAGAATCATCGAGTTGGTTGGAAATATATGTTTTTCATGGAAAACAATACAAAGACGGGAAATGAAACGTTCGGAATTATTGAATTGCGTAATTTCCAGACGGGAAGAGATATCGATTTGCTGTTAGTGCTAATCGCATCAGAATCATCAAATTGGTTGGAAATATATGTTTTTCATAGAAAACAATTCAAAGACGGGGAATGAAACGTTCGTAAATATTGAATTTCGTAACTTCCAGACGGGAAGATATCGACTTGCGGTTAGTGCCAATCGCATCAGAATCATCGAGTTGGTTGGAAATATATATTTTTCATAGAAAACAATTCGAAGACGGGGAATAAAACGTTCGGAATTATTGAATTGCGTAACTTCCAGAGGGGAAAAGATATCTACTTGCGGTTAGTGCCAATCGCATCAGAATCATCAAATTGGTTGGAAATATATGTTTTTCATAGAAAACAATTCAAAGACGAGAAATAAAACTTTCGGAATTATTGAATTGCGTAACTTCCAGAGGGGAAGAGATATCGACTTGCGGTTAGTGCCAATCGCATCAGAATCATGGAGTTGGTTGGAAATATGTTTCTCATAGAAAACAATACAAAGACGGGAAATAAAACGTTCGGAATTATTGAATTGCGTAACTTCCAGACGGGATGAGAAATCGACTTGCGGTTTCTGCCAATCGCATCAGAATGATCAAATTGGTTGGGAATATATGTTTTCCATAGAAAACAATTCAAAGACGAAAAAAAACGTTCGGAATTATTGAATTGCGTAACTTCCAAACGGGAATGGATATCGACTTGCGGTTAGTGCCAATCGCATCAGAATCATCAATTTGCTGGAAATATATGTTTTCCATAGAAAACAATTCAAAGACGGGAAATAAAACGTACGGGATTATTGAATTGCGTAACTCCCAGACGGGAAGAGATATCGACTTGCGGTTAGTGCCAATCGCATCAGAATCATCGAGTTGGTTGGAAATATATCTTTTTCGTAGAAAACAATTCGAAGACGGGAAATAAAACGTTCGGAATTATTGAATTGCGTAAGTTCCAGACGGGAAGAGATATCGATTTGCTGTTAGTGCCAATCGCATCAGAATCATCAAATTGGTTGGAAATATATGTTTTTCATAGAAAAAAATTCAAAGACGGGGAATAAAACGTTCGGAAATATTGAATCGCGTAACTTCCAGACGGGAAGAGATATCGACTTGCGGTTAGTGCCAATCGCATCAGAATCATCAAATTGGTTGGAAATATATGTTTTCCATAGAAAACAATTCAAAGACGGGGGAATAAAACGTTCGGAATTATTGAATTAAGTAATTCCAGACGGGAAGAGAAATCGACTTGCGGTTTCTGCCAATCGCATCAGAATCATCAAATTGGTTAGAAATATATGTTTCCATAGAAAACAATTCAAAGACGGGAAATAAAACGTTCGGAATTATTGAATTGCGTAACTTCCAAACGGGAAGAGATATCGACTTGCGGTTAGTGCCAATCGCATCAGAATCATTGAGTTGGTTGGAAATATATGTTTTTCATGGAAAACAATTCAAAGACGGGAAATGAAACGTTCGGAATTATTGAATTGCGTAACTTCCTGAGGGGATAAGATATCAACTTGCGGTTAGTGCCAATCGCATCAGAATCATCGAGTTGGTTGGAAATATATATTTTTCATAGAAAACAATTCGAAGGAGGAAATAAAACGTTCGGAGTTATTGAATTGCGTAACTTCCAGACAGGAAGAGATATCTACTTGCGGTTAGTGCCAATCGCATCAGAATCATCAAATTGGTTGGAAATATATGTTTTCCATAGAAAACAATTCAAAGACGGGGGAATAAAACGTTCGGAATTATTGAATTAAGTAATTCCAGACGGGAAGAGAAATCGACTTGCGGTTTCTGCCAATCGCATCAGAATCATCAAATTGGTTAGAAATATATGTTTCCATAGAAAACAATTCAAAGACGGGAAATAAAACGTTCGGAATTATTGAATTGCGTAACTTCCAAACGGGAAGAGATATCGACTTGCGGTTAGTGCCAATCGCATCAGAATCATTGAGTTGGTTGGAAATATATGTTTTTCATGGAAAACAATTCAAAGACGGGAAATGAAACGTTCGGAATTATTGAATTGCGTAATTTCCAGACGGGAAGAGATATCGATTTGCTGTTAGTGAGAATCGCATCAGAATCATCAAATTGGTTGGAAATATATGTTTTTCATAGAAAACAATTCAAAGAAGGAAAATAAAACGTTCGGAATTATTGAATTGCGTAACTCCCAGACAGGAAGAGATATCTACTTGGGGTTAGTGCCAATCGCATCAGAATCATCAAATTGGTTGGAAATATATGTTTTTCATAGAAAACAATTCAAAGACGGGGAATAAAACGTTCGGAATTATTGAATTAAGTGATTCCAGACGGGAAGAGAAATCGACTTGCGGTTTCTGCCAATCGCATCAGAATCATCAGATTGGTTGGAAATATATGTTTCCATAGAAAACAATTCAAAGACGGGAAATAAAACGCTCGAAATTATTGAATTGCGTAACTTCCAAACGGGAAGAGATATCGACTTGCGGTTAGTGCCAATCGCATCAGAATCATCGAGTTGGTTGGAAATATATGTTTTTCATGGAAAACAATTCAAAGACGGGAAATAAAACGTTCGGAATTATTGAATTGCGTGATTTCCAGACGGGAAGAGATATCGATTTGCTGTTAGTGCCAATCGCATCAGAATCATCAAATTGGTTGGAAATATATGTTTTTCATAGAAAAAAATTCAAAGACGGGGAATAAAACGTTCGGAAATATTGAATTGCGTAACTTCCAGACGGGAAGAGATATCGACTTGCGGTTAGTGCCAACCGCATCAGAATCATCGAGTTGGTTGGAAATATATATTAATCATAGAAAACAATTCAAAGACGGGAAATAAAACGTTCGGAATTATTGAATTGCGTAACTTCCAGACCGGAAAAGATATCTACTTGCGGTTAGTGCCAATCGCATCAGAATCATCAAATTGGTTGGAAATATATGTTTTTCATAGAAAACAATTCAAAGACGGGGAATAAAACGTTCGGAATTATTGAATTGCGTAACTTCCTGAGGGGATAAAATATCAACTTGCGGTTAGTGCCAATCGCATCAGAATCATCGAGTTGGTTGGAAATATATATTTTTCATAGAAAACAATTCGAAGGAGGGAAATAAAACGTTCGGAGTTATTGAATTGCGTAACTTCCAGACAGGAAGAGATATCTACTTGCGGTTAGTGCCAATCGCATCAGAATCATCAAATTGGTTGGAAATATATGTTTTCCATAGAAAACAATTCAAAGACGGGGGAATAAAACGTTCGGAATTATTGAATTAAGTAATTCCAGACGGGAAGAGAAATCGACTTGCGGTTTCTGCCAATCGCATCAGAATCATCAAATTGGTTAGAAATATATGTTTCCATAGAAAACAATTCAAAGACGGGAAATAAAACGTTCGGAATTATTGAATTGCGTAACTTCCAAACGGGAAGAGATATCGACTTGCGGTTAGTGCCAATCGCATCAGAATCATTGAGTTGGTTGGAAATATATGTTTTTCATGGAAAACAATTCAAAGACGGGAAATGAAACGTTCGGAATTATTGAATTGCGTAATTTCCAGACGGGAAGAGATATCTACTTGCGGTTAATGCCAATCGCATCAGAATCATCGAGTCGGTTGGAAATATATGTTTTTCATGGAAAACAATTCAAAGACGGGAAATAAAACGTTCGGAATTATTGAATTGCGTAACTTCCAGATGGGAAGAGATATCGACTTGCGATCAGTGCCAATCGCATCAGAATCATGGAGTTGGTTGGAAATATATGTTTCTCATAGAAAACAATACAAAGACGGGAAATAAAACGTTCGGAATTATTGAATTGCGTAACTTCCAGACGGGATGAGAAATCGACTTGCGGTTTCTGCCAATCGCATCAGAATGATCAAATTGGTTGGGAATATATGTTTTCCATAGAAAACAATTCAAAGACGAAAAAAAACGTTCGGAATTATTGAATTGCGTAACTTCCAAACGGGAATGGATATCGACTTGCGGTTAGTGCCAATCGCATCAGAATCATCAATTTGCTGGAAATATATGTTTTCCATAGAAAACAATTCAAAGACGGGAAATAAAACGTACGGGATTATTGAATTGCGTAACTCCCAGACGGGAAGAGATATCGACTTGCGGTTAGTGCCAATCGCATCAGAATCATCGAGTTGGTTGGAAATATATCTTTTTCGTAGAAAACAATTCGAAGACGGGAAATAAAACGTTCGGAATTATTGAATTGCGTAAGTTCCAGACGGGAAGAGATATCTACTTGCGGTTAGTGAAAATCGCATCAGAATCATCAAATTGGTTGGAAATATATGTTTCTCATAGAAAACAATTCAAAGACGGGAAATAAAACGTTCGGAATTATTGAATTGCGTAACTTCCAGACGGGAAGAGATATCGATTTGCGGTTAGTGCCAATCGCATCAGAATCATCAAATTGGTTGGAAATATATGTTTCTCATAGAAAACAATTCAAAGACGGGAAATAAAACGTTCGGAATTATTGAATTGCGTAACTTCCAGACGGGAAGAGATATCGACTTGCGGTTAGTGCCAATCGCACCAGAATCATCGAGTTGGTTGGAAATATATGCTTTTCATAGAAAACAATTCAAAGACGGGAAATAAAACGTTCGGAATCATTGAATTGCGTAACTTCCAGATGGGAAGAGGTATCTGCTTGCGGTTAGTGCCGATCGCATCAGAATCATTGAGTTGGTTGGAAATATATGTTTCTCATAGAAAACAATACAAAGACGGGAAATGAAACGTTCGGAATTATTGAATCGCGTAACTTCCAGACGGGATGAGAAATCTACTTGCGGTTTCAGCCAATCGCATCAGAATGATCAAATTGGTTGGAAATATATGTTTTCCATAGAAAACAATTCAAAGACGGGAAATAAAACGTTCGGAATTATCGAATTGTGCAACTTCCAAACGGGAAGGGATATCGACTTGCGGTTAGTGCAAATCGCATCAGAATCATCGAGCTGGTTGGAAATATATGTTTTTCATGGAAAACAATTTAAAGACGGGAAATAAAACGTTGAATTGCGTAACTTCCAAACGGGGAGAGATATCGACTTGCGGTTAGTGCCAATCGCATCAGAATCATCGAGTTGGTTGGAAATATATGTTTTTCATAGAAAACAATTCAAAGACGGGAAATGAAACGTTCGGAATTATTGAATTGCGTAACTTCCAGACGGGAAGAGATATCTTCTTGCGGTTAGTGCCAATCGCATCAGAATCATCAAATTGGTTGGAAATATATTCTTTTCACAGAAAACAATTAAAGACGGGAAATAAAACGTTCGGAATTATTGAATTGCGTAACTTCCAGACGGGAAGAGATATCGACTTGCGGTTAGTGCCAATCGCATCAGAATCATCGAGTTGGTTGGAAATATATCTTTTTCGTAGAAAACAATTCGAAGACGGGAAATAAAACGTTCGGAATTATTGAATTGCGTAAGTTCCAGACGACAAGAGATATCTACTTGCGGTTGGTGAAAATCGCATCAGAATCATCAAATTGGTTGGAAATATATGTTTCTCATAGAAAACAATTCGAAGACGGGAAATAAAACGTTCGGAATTATTGAATTGCGTAACTTCCAGACGGGAAGAGATATCGATTTGCTGTTAGTGCCAATCGCATCAGAATCATCAAATTGGTTGGAAATATATGTTTTTCATAGAAAACAATCCAAAGACGGGAAATAAAACGTTCGGAATTATTGAATTGCGTAACTTCCAGACGGGAAGAGATATCGACTTGCTGTTAGTGCCAATCGCATCAGAATCATTGAGTTGGTTGGAAATATATGTTTTTCATAGAAAACAATACAAAGACGGGGAATAAAACGTTCGGAATTATTGAATCGCGTAACTTCCAGACGGGATGATAAATCGACTTGCGGTTTCAGCCAATCGCATCAGAATGATCAAATTAGTTGGAAATATATGTTTTCCATAGAAAACAATTCAAAGACAGGAAATAAAACGTTCGGAATTATCGAATTGTGTAACTTCCAAACGGGAAGGGATATCGACTTGCGCTTAGTGCCAATCGCATCAGAATCATCGAGCTGGTTGGAAATATATGTTTTTCATGGAAAACAATTCAAAGACGGGAAGTAAAACGTTGAATTGCGTAACTTCCAAACGGGAAGAGATATCGACTTGCGGTTAGTGCCAATTGCATCAGAATCATCGAGTTGGTTGGAAATGAATGTTTTTCATGGAAAACAAATCAAATACGGGAAATAAAACGATCGGAAATATTGCATTGCGTAACTTCAAGACGGGAAGAGATATCGACTTGCGGTTAGTGCCAATCGCATCAGAATCATCGAGTTGGTTGGAAATATATGTTTTTCATAGAAAACAATGCAAAGACGGGAAATAAAACGTTCGGAACTATTGAATTTCGTAACTTCCAGACGGGAAGAGATATCGATTTGCTGTTAGTGCTAATCGCATCAGAATCATCAAATTGGTTGGGAATATATGTTTTTCATAGAAAACAATTCAAAGACGGGAAATAAAACGTTCGGAATTATCGAATTGTGTAACTTCCAAACGGGAAGGGATATCGACTTGCGGTTAGTGCCAATCGCATCAGAATCATCGAGCTGGTTGGAAATATATGTTTTTCATGGAAAACGTTTCAAAGACGGGAAATAAAACGTTGAATTGCGTAACTTCCAAACGGGAAGAGATATCGACTTGCGGTTAGTGCCAATCGCATCAGAATCATCGAGTTGGTTGGAAATGAATGTTTTTCATGGAAAATCATTCACAGACGGGAAATAAAACGTTCGGAAATATTGAATTGCGTAACTTCCAAACGGGAAGTGATATCGACTTGCGGTTAGTTCCAATCGCATCAGAATCATCGAGTTGGTTGGAAATGAATGTTTTTCATGGAAAACAATTCATAGACGGGAAATAAAACGTTCAGAAATATTGAATTGCGTAACTTCCAGACGGGAAGAGATATCGACTTCCGGTTAGTGCCAATCGCATCAGAATCATCGAGTTGGTTGAAAATATATGTTTTTCATAGAGAACAATTCAAAGACGGGAAATAAAACGTCCGGAATTATTGAATTGCGTAACTTCCAGACTGGAAGAGATATCTTCTTGCGGTTAGTGCCAATCGCATCTGAATCATCAAATTGGTTGGAAATATATGTTTCTCATAGAAAACAATTCAAAGACGGGAAATAAAACGTTCGGAATTATTGGATTGCGTAACTTCCAGACGGGAAGAGATATCGACTTGCGGTTAGTGCCAATCGCACCAGAATCATCGAGTTGGTTGGAAATATATGCTTTTCATAGAAAAAAATTCAAAGACGGGAAATAAAACGTTCGGAATCATCGAATTGCGTAACTTCCAGATACGAAAAGGTATCTGCTTGCGGTTAGTGCCAATCGCATCAGAATCATTGAGTTGGTTGGAAATATATGTTTCTCATAGAAAACAATACAAAGACGGGAAATGAAACGTTCGGAATTATAGAATCGCGTAACTTCCAGACGGGATGAGAAATCTACTTGCGGTTTCAGCCAATCGCATCAGAATGATCAAATTGGTTGGAAATATATGTTTTCCATAGAAAACAATTCAAAGACGGGAAATAAAACGTTCGGAATTATCGAATTGTGTAACTTCCAAACGGGAAGGGATATCGACTTGCGGTTAGTGCAAATCGCATCAGAATCATCGAGCTGGTTGGAAATATATGTTTTTCATGGAAAACAATTCAAAGACGGGAAATAAAACGTTGAATTGCGTAACTTCCAAACGGGGAAAGATATCGACTTGCGGTTAGTGCCAATCGCATCAGAATCATCGTTTGGTTGGAAATATATGTTTTTCATAGAAAACAATTCAAAGACGGGAAATAAAACGTTCGGAATTATTGAATTGCGTAACTTCCAGACGGGAAGAGATATCTACTTGTGGTTAGTGCCAATCGCATCAGAATCATCGAATTGGTTGGAAATATATTCTTTTCACAGAAAACAATTCAAAGACGGGAAATAAAACGTTCGGAATTATTGAATTGCGTAACTTCCAGACGGGAAAAGATATCTACTTGCGGTTAGTGCCAATGGCATCAGAATCATCAAATTGGTTGGAAATATATGTTTTTCATAGAAAACAATTCAAAGACGGGAAATAAAACGTTCGGAATTATTGAATTGCGTAACTTTCTGAGGGGAAGAGATATCGACTTGCGGTTAGTGCCAATCGCATCAGAATCATCGAGTTGGGTGGAAATATATATTTTTCATAGAAAACAATTCAAAGAAGGGAAATAAAACGTTCAGAATTATTGAATTGCGTAACTTCCAGACAGGAAGAGATATCTACTTGGGGTTAGTGCCAATCGCATCAGAATCATCAAATTTGTTGGAAATATATGTTTTTCATAGAAAACAATTCAAAGACGGGGAATAAAACGTTCGGAATTATTGAATTAAGTGATTCCAGACGGGAAGAGAAATCGACTTGCGGTTTCTGCCAATCGCATCAGAATCATCAGATTGGTTGGAAATATATGTTTCCATAGAAAACAATTCAAAGACGGGAAATAAAACGTTCGAAATTATTGAATTGCGTAACTTCCAAACGGGAAGAGATATCGACTTGCGGTTAGTGCCAATCGCATCAGAATCATCGAGTTGGTTGGGAATATATGTTTTTCATGGAAAACAATTCAAAGACGGGAAATAAAACGTTCGGAATTATTGAATTGCGTAATTTCCAGACGGGAAGAGATATCGATTTGCTGTTAGTGCCAATCGCATCAGAATCATCAAATTGGTTGGAAATATATGTTTTTCATAGAAAAAAATTCAAAGACGGGGAATAAAACGTTCGGAAATATTGAATTGCGTAACTTCCAGACGGGAAGAGATATCGACTTGCGGTTAGTGCCAACCGCATCAGAATCATCGAGTTGGTTGGAAATATAAATTTTTCATAGAAAACAATTCAAAGACGGGAAATAAAACGTTCGGAATTATTGAATTGCGTAACTTCCAGACGTGAAAAGATATCTACTTGCGGTTAGTGCCAATCGCATTAGAATCATCAAATTGGTTGGAAATATATGTTTCTCATAGAAAACAATTCAAAGACGGGGAATAAAACGTTCGGAATTATTGAATTGCGTAACTTCCTGAGGGGATGAGATATCAACTTGCGGTTAGTGCCAATCGCATCAGAATCATCGAGTTGGTTGGAAATATATATTTTTCATAGAAAACAATTCAAAGAAGGGAAATAAAACGTTCGGAGTTATTGAATTGCGTAACTTCCAGACAGGAAGAGATATCTACTTGCGGTTAGTGCCAATCGTATCAGAATCATCAAATTGGTTGGAAATATATGTTTTCCATAGAAAACAATTCAAAGACGGGGGAATGAAACGTTCGGAATTATTCAATTAAGTAATTCCAGACGGGAAGAGAAATCGACTTGCGGTTTCTGCCAATCGCATCAGAATCATCAAATTGGTTAGAAATATATGTTTCCATAGAAAACAATTCAAAGACGGGAAATAAAACGTTCGGAATTATTGAATTGCGTAACTTCCAAACGGGAAGAGATATCGACTTGCGGTTAGTGCCAATCGCATCAGAATCATCGAGTTGGTTGGAAATATATGTTTTTCATGGAAAACAATACAAAGACGGGAAATGAAACGTTCGGAATTATTGAATTGCGTAATTTCCAGACGGGAAGAGATATCGATTTGCTGTTAGTGCTAATCGCATCAGAATCATCAAATTGGTTGGAAATATATGTTTTTCATAGAAAACAATTCAAAGACGGGGAATGAAACGTTCGTAAATATTGAATTTCGTAACTTCCAGACGGGAAGATATCGACTTGCGGTTAGTGCCAATCGCATCAGAATCATCGAGTTGGTTGGAAATATATATTTTTCATAGAAAACAATTCGAAGACGGGGAATAAAACGTTCGGAATTATTGAATTGCGTAACTTCCAGAGGGGAAAAGATATCTACTTGCGGTTAGTGCCAATCGCATCAGAATCATCAAATTGGTTGGAAATATATGTTTTTCATAGAAAACAATTCAAAGACGAGAAATAAAACTTTCGGAATTATTGAATTGCGTAACTTCCAGAGGGGAAGAGATATCGACTTGCGGTTAGTGCCAATCGCATCAGAATCATGGAGTTGGTTGGAAATATGTTTCTCATAGAAAACAATACAAAGACGGGAAATAAAACGTTCGGAATTATTGAATTGCGTAACTTCCAGACGGGATGAGAAATCGACTTGCGGTTTCTGCCAATCGCATCAGAATGATCAAATTGGTTGGGAATATATGTTTTCCATAGAAAACAATTCAAAGACGAAAAAAAACGTTCGGAATTATTGAATTGCGTAACTTCCAAACGGGAATGGATATCGACTTGCGGTTAGTGCCAATCGCATCAGAATCATCAATTTGCTGGAAATATATGTTTTCCATAGAAAACAATTCAAAGACGGGAAATAAAACGTACGGGATTATTGAATTGCGTAACTCCCAGACGGGAAGAGATATCGACTTGCGGTTAGTGCCAATCGCATCAGAATCATCGAGTTGGTTGGAAATATATCTTTTTCGTAGAAAACAATTCGAAGACGGGAAATAAAACGTTCGGAATTATTGAATTGCGTAAGTTCCAGACGGGAAGAGATATCGATTTGCTGTTAGTGCCAATCGCATCAGAATCATCAAATTGGTTGGAAATATATGTTTTTCATAGAAAAAAATTCAAAGACGGGGAATAAAACGTTCGGAAATATTGAATTGCGTAACTTCCAGACGGGAAGAGATATCGACTTGCGGTTAGTGCCAATCGCATCAGAATCATCAAATTGGTTGGAAATATATGTTTTCCATAGAAAACAATTCAAAGACGGGGGAATAAAACGTTCGGAATTATTGAATTAAGTAATTCCAGACGGGAAGAGAAATCGACTTGCGGTTTCTGCCAATCGCATCAGAATCATCAAATTGGTTAGAAATATATGTTTCCATAGAAAACAATTCAAAGACGGGAAATAAAACGTTCGGAATTATTGAATTGCGTAACTTCCAAACGGGAAGAGATATCGACTTGCGGTTAGTGCCAATCGCATCAGAATCATTGAGTTGGTTGGAAATATATGTTTTTCATGGAAAACAATTCAAAGACGGGAAATGAAACGTTCGGAATTATTGAATTGCGTAACTTCCTGAGGGGATAAGATATCAACTTGCGGTTAGTGCCAATCGCATCAGAATCATCGAGTTGGTTGGAAATATATATTTTTCATAGAAAACAATTCGAAGGAGGGAAATAAAACGTTCGGAGTTATTGAATTGCGTAACTTCCAGACAGGAAGAGATATCTACTTGCGGTTAGTGCCAATCGCATCAGAATCATCAAATTGGTTGGAAATATATGTTTTTCATAGAAAAAAATTCAAAGACGGGGAATAAAACGTTCGGAAATATTGAATTGCGTAACTTCCAGACGGGAAGAGATATCGACTTGCGGTTAGTGCCAACCGCATCAGAATCATCGAGTTGGTTGGAAATATAAATTTTTCATAGAAAACAATTCAAAGACGGGAAATAAAACGTTCGGAATTATTGAATTGCGTAACTTCCAGACGTGAAAAGATATCTACTTGCGGTTAGTGCCAATCGCATTAGAATCATCAAATTGGTTGGAAATATATGTTTCTCATAGAAAACAATTCAAAGACGGGGAATAAAACGTTCGGAATTATTGAATTGCGTAACTTCCTGAGGGGATGAGATATCAACTTGCGGTTAGTGCCAATCGCATCAGAATCATCGAGTTGGTTGGAAATATATATTTTTCATAGAAAACAATTCAAAGAAGGGAAATAAAACGTTCGGAGTTATTGAATTGCGTAACTTCCAGACAGGAAGAGATATCTACTTGCGGTTAGTGCCAATCGTATCAGAATCATCAAATTGGTTGGAAATATATGTTTTCCATAGAAAACAATTCAAAGACGGGGGAATGAAACGTTCGGAATTATTCAATTAAGTAATTCCAGACGGGAAGAGAAATCGACTTGCGGTTTCTGCCAATCGCATCAGAATCATCAAATTGGTTAGAAATATATGTTTCCATAGAAAACAATTCAAAGACGGGAAATAAAACGTTCGGAATTATTGAATTGCGTAACTTCCAAACGGGAAGAGATATCGACTTGCGGTTAGTGCCAATCGCATCAGAATCATCGAGTTGGTTGGAAATATATGTTTTTCATGGAAAACAATACAAAGACGGGAAATGAAACGTTCGGAATTATTGAATTGCGTAATTTCCAGACGGGAAGAGATATCGATTTGCTGTTAGTGCTAATCGCATCAGAATCATCAAATTGGTTGGAAATATATGTTTTTCATAGAAAACAATTCAAAGACGGGGAATGAAACGTTCGTAAATATTGAATTTCGTAACTTCCAGACGGGAAGATATCGACTTGCGGTTAGTGCCAATCGCATCAGAATCATCGAGTTGGTTGGAAATATATATTTTTCATAGAAAACAATTCGAAGACGGGGAATAAAACGTTCGGAATTATTGAATTGCGTAACTTCCAGAGGGGAAAAGATATCTACTTGCGGTTAGTGCCAATCGCATCAGAATCATCAAATTGGTTGGAAATATATGTTTTTCATAGAAAACAATTCAAAGACGAGAAATAAAACTTTCGGAATTATTGAATTGCGTAACTTCCAGAGGGGAAGAGATATCGACTTGCGGTTAGTGCCAATCGCATCAGAATCATGGAGTTGGTTGGAAATATGTTTCTCATAGAAAACAATACAAAGACGGGAAATAAAACGTTCGGAATTATTGAATTGCGTAACTTCCAGACGGGATGAGAAATCGACTTGCGGTTTCTGCCAATCGCATCAGAATGATCAAATTGGTTGGGAATATATGTTTTCCATAGAAAACAATTCAAAGACGAAAAAAAACGTTCGGAATTATTGAATTGCGTAACTTCCAAACGGGAATGGATATCGACTTGCGGTTAGTGCCAATCGCATCAGAATCATCAATTTGCTGGAAATATATGTTTTCCATAGAAAACAATTCAAAGACGGGAAATAAAACGTACGGGATTATTGAATTGCGTAACTCCCAGACGGGAAGAGATATCGACTTGCGGTTAGTGCCAATCGCATCAGAATCATCGAGTTGGTTGGAAATATATCTTTTTCGTAGAAAACAATTCGAAGACGGGAAATAAAACGTTCGGAATTATTGAATTGCGTAAGTTCCAGACGGGAAGAGATATCGATTTGCTGTTAGTGCCAATCGCATCAGAATCATCAAATTGGTTGGAAATATATGTTTTTCATAGAAAAAAATTCAAAGACGGGGAATAAAACGTTCGGAAATATTGAATTGCGTAACTTCCAGACGGGAAGAGATATCGACTTGCGGTTAGTGCCAATCGCATCAGAATCATCAAATTGGTTGGAAATATATGTTTTCCATAGAAAACAATTCAAAGACGGGGGAATAAAACGTTCGGAATTATTGAATTAAGTAATTCCAGACGGGAAGAGAAATCGACTTGCGGTTTCTGCCAATCGCATCAGAATCATCAAATTGGTTAGAAATATATGTTTCCATAGAAAACAATTCAAAGACGGGAAATAAAACGTTCGGAATTATTGAATTGCGTAACTTCCAAACGGGAAGAGATATCGACTTGCGGTTAGTGCCAATCGCATCAGAATCATTGAGTTGGTTGGAAATATATGTTTTTCATGGAAAACAATTCAAAGACGGGAAATGAAACGTTCGGAATTATTGAATTGCGTAACTTCCTGAGGGGATAAGATATCAACTTGCGGTTAGTGCCAATCGCATCAGAATCATCGAGTTGGTTGGAAATATATATTTTTCATAGAAAACAATTCGAAGGAGGGAAATAAAACGTTCGGAGTTATTGAATTGCGTAACTTCCAGACAGGAAGAGATATCTACTTGCGGTTAGTGCCAATCGCATCAGAATCATCAAATTGGTTGGAAATATATGTTTTCCATAGAAAACAATTCAAAGACGGGGGAATAAAACGTTCGGAATTATTGAATTAAGTAATTCCAGACGGGAAGAGAAATCGACTTGCGGTTTCTGCCAATCGCATCAGAATCATCAAATTGGTTAGAAATATATGTTTCCATAGAAAACAATTCAAAGACGGGAAATAAAACGTTCGGAATTATTGAATTGCGTAACTTCCAAACGGGAAGAGATATCGACTTGCGGTTAGTGCCAATCGCATCAGAATCATTGAGTTGGTTGGAAATATATGTTTTTCATGGAAAACAATTCAAAGACGGGAAATGAAACGTTCGGAATTATTGAATTGCGTAATTTCCAGACGGGAAGAGATATCGATTTGCTGTTAGTGAGAATCGCATCAGAATCATCAAATTGGTTGGAAATATATGTTTTTCATAGAAAACAATTCAAAGAAGGAAAATAAAACGTTCGGAATTATTGAATTGCGTAACTCCCAGACAGGAAGAGATATCTACTTGGGGTTAGTGCCAATCGCATCAGAATCATCAAATTGGTTGGAAATATATGTTTTTCATAGAAAACAATTCAAAGACGGGGAATAAAACGTTCGGAATTATTGAATTAAGTGATTCCAGACGGGAAGAGAAATCGACTTGCGGTTTCTGCCAATCGCATCAGAATCATCAGATTGGTTGGAAATATATGTTTCCATAGAAAACAATTCAAAGACGGGAAATAAAACGCTCGAAATTATTGAATTGCGTAACTTCCAAACGGGAAGAGATATCGACTTGCGGTTAGTGCCAATCGCATCAGAATCATCGAGTTGGTTGGAAATATATGTTTTTCATGGAAAACAATTCAAAGACGGGAAATAAAACGTTCGGAATTATTGAATTGCGTGATTTCCAGACGGGAAGAGATATCGATTTGCTGTTAGTGCCAATCGCATCAGAATCATCAAATTGGTTGGAAATATATGTTTTTCATAGAAAAAAATTCAAAGACGGGGAATAAAACGTTCGGAAATATTGAATTGCGTAACTTCCAGACGGGAAGAGATATCGACTTGCGGTTAGTGCCAACCGCATCAGAATCATCGAGTTGGTTGGAAATATATATTAATCATAGAAAACAATTCAAAGACGGGAAATAAAACGTTCGGAATTATTGAATTGCGTAACTTCCAGACCGGAAAAGATATCTACTTGCGGTTAGTGCCAATCGCATCAGAATCATCAAATTGGTTGGAAATATATGTTTTTCATAGAAAACAATTCAAAGACGGGGAATAAAACGTTCGGAATTATTGAATTGCGTAACTTCCTGAGGGGATAAGATATCAACTTGCGGTTAGTGCCAATCGCATCAGAATCATCGAGTTGGTTGGAAATATATATTTTTCATAGAAAACAATTCGAAGGAGGGAAATAAAACGTTCGGAGTTATTGAATTGCGTAACTTCCAGACAGGAAGAGATATCTACTTGCGGTTAGTGCCAATCGCATCAGAATCATCAAATTGGTTGGAAATATATGTTTTCCATAGAAAACAATTCAAAGACGGGGGAATAAAACGTTCGGAATTATTGAATTAAGTAATTCCAGACGGGAAGAGAAATCGACTTGCGGTTTCTGCCAATCGCATCAGAATCATCAAATTGGTTAGAAATATATGTTTCCATAGAAAACAATTCAAAGACGGGAAATAAAACGTTCGGAATTATTGAATTGCGTAACTTCCAAACGGGAAGAGATATCGACTTGCGGTTAGTGCCAATCGCATCAGAATCATTGAGTTGGTTGGAAATATATGTTTTTCATGGAAAACAATTCAAAGACGGGAAATGAAACGTTCGGAATTATTGAATTGCGTAATTTCCAGACGGGAAGAGATATCTACTTGCGGTTAATGCCAATCGCATCAGAATCATCGAGTCGGTTGGAAATATATGTTTTTCATGGAAAACAATTCAAAGACGGGAAATAAAACGTTCGGAATTATTGAATTGCGTAACTTCCAGATGGGAAGAGATATCGACTTGCGATCAGTGCCAATCGCATCAGAATCATGGAGTTGGTTGGAAATATATGTTTCTCATAGAAAACAATACAAAGACGGGAAATAAAACGTTCGGAATTATTGAATTGCGTAACTTCCAGACGGGATGAGAAATCGACTTGCGGTTTCTGCCAATCGCATCAGAATGATCAAATTGGTTGGGAATATATGTTTTCCATAGAAAACAATTCAAAGACGAAAAAAAACGTTCGGAATTATTGAATTGCGTAACTTCCAAACGGGAATGGATATCGACTTGCGGTTAGTGCCAATCGCATCAGAATCATCAATTTGCTGGAAATATATGTTTTCCATAGAAAACAATTCAAAGACGGGAAATAAAACGTACGGGATTATTGAATTGCGTAACTCCCAGACGGGAAGAGATATCGACTTGCGGTTAGTGCCAATCGCATCAGAATCATCGAGTTGGTTGGAAATATATCTTTTTCGTAGAAAACAATTCGAAGACGGGAAATAAAACGTTCGGAATTATTGAATTGCGTAAGTTCCAGACGGGAAGAGATATCTACTTGCGGTTAGTGAAAATCGCATCAGAATCATCAAATTGGTTGGAAATATATGTTTCTCATAGAAAACAATTCAAAGACGGGAAATAAAACGTTCGGAATTATTGAATTGCGTAACTTCCAGACGGGAAGAGATATCGATTTGCGGTTAGTGCCAATCGCATCAGAATCATCAAATTGGTTGGAAATATATGTTTCTCATAGAAAACAATTCAAAGACGGGAAATAAAACGTTCGGAATTATTGAATTGCGTAACTTCCAGACGGGAAGAGATATCGACTTGCGGTTAGTGCCAATCGCACCAGAATCATCGAGTTGGTTGGAAATATATGCTTTTCATAGAAAACAATTCAAAGACGGGAAATAAAACGTTCGGAATCATTGAATTGCGTAACTTCCAGATGGGAAGAGGTATCTGCTTGCGGTTAGTGCCGATCGCATCAGAATCATTGAGTTGGTTGGAAATATATGTTTCTCATAGAAAACAATACAAAGACGGGAAATGAAACGTTCGGAATTATTGAATCGCGTAACTTCCAGACGGGAAGAGAAATCGACTTGCGGTTTCTGCCAATCGCATCAGAATCATCAAATTGGTTAGAAATATATGTTTCCATAGAAAACAATTCAAAGACGGGAAATAAAACGTTCGGAATTATTGAATTGCGTAACTTCCAAACGGGAAGAGATATCGACTTGCGGTTAGTGCCAATCGCATCAGAATCATCGAGTTGGTTGGAAATATATGTTTTTCATGGAAAACAATACAAAGACGGGAAATGAAACGTTCGGAATTATTGAATTGCGTAATTTCCAGACGGGAAGAGATATCGATTTGCTGTTAGTGCTAATCGCATCAGAATCATCAAATTGGTTGGAAATATATGTTTTTCATAGAAAACAATTCAAAGACGGGGAATGAAACGTTCGTAAATATTGAATTTCGTAACTTCCAGACGGGAAGATATCGACTTGCGGTTAGTGCCAATCGCATCAGAATCATCGAGTTGGTTGGAAATATATATTTTTCATAGAAAACAATTCGAAGACGGGGAATAAAACGTTCGGAATTATTGAATTGCGTAACTTCCAGAGGGGAAAAGATATCTACTTGCGGTTAGTGCCAATCGCATCAGAATCATCAAATTGGTTGGAAATATATGTTTTTCATAGAAAACAATTCAAAGACGAGAAATAAAACTTTCGGAATTATTGAATTGCGTAACTTCCAGAGGGGAAGAGATATCGACTTGCGGTTAGTGCCAATCGCATCAGAATCATGGAGTTGGTTGGAAATATGTTTCTCATAGAAAACAATACAAAGACGGGAAATAAAAAGTTCGAAATTATTGAATTGCGTAACTTCCAGACGGGATGAGAGATCGACTTGCGGTTAGTGCCAATCGCATCAGAATCATCGAGTTCGTTGGAAATATATGTTTTTCATGGAAAACAATTCGAAGACGGAAAATAAAACGTTCGGAATTATTGAATTGCGTAACTTCCAGACGGGAGAAGATATCGACTTGCGGTTAGTGCCAATCGCATTAGAATCATGGAGTTGGTTGGAAATATATGTTTTTCATAGAAAACAATTCAAAGACGGAAAATAAAACGTTTGGAATTATTGAATTGCGTAACTTCCAGACGGGAAGAGATATCTACCTGCGGTTAGTGCCATTCGCATCAGAATCACCAAATTGGTTAGAAATATATGTTTTTCATAGAAAACAATTCAAAGACGGGAAATAAAACGTTCGGAATTATTGAATTGCGTAACTTCCAGACGGGAAGAGATATCGATTTGCTGTTAGTGTCAATCGCATCAGAATCATCGAATTGGTTGGTAATATATGTTTTTTATAGAAAACAATTCAAAGACGGGAAATAAAACGTTCGGAATTATTGAATTGCGTAACTTCCAGAGGGGAAGAGATATCGACTTGCGGTTAGTGCCAATCGCATCAGAATCATCGAGTTGGTTGGAAATATATGTTTTTCATGGAAAACAATTCAAAGACGGGAAATAAAACGTTCGAAATTATTGAATTGCGTAACTTCCAGAGGGGAAGAAATATCGACCTGCGGTTAGTACCATACGCGTCAGAATCATCGAGTTGGTTGGAAATATACGTTTTTCATAGAAAACAATTCGAAGACGGGAAATAAAACGTTCGGAATTATTGAATTGCGTAACTTCCAGAGGGGAAGAGATATCGACTTGCGGTTAGTGCCAATCCCATCAGAATCGTGGAGTTGGTTGGAAATATGTTTCTCATAGAAAACAATACAAAGACGGGAAATAAAACGTTCGGAATTATTGAACTGCGTAACTCCCAGACGGGATGAGAGATCGACTTGCGGTTAGTGCCAATCGCATCAGAATCATCGAGTTCGTTGGAAATATATGTTTTTCATGAAAAACAATTCAAAGACGGGAAATAAAACGTTCGGAATTATTGAATTGCGTAACCTCCAGACGGTAAAAGATATCGACTTGCGGTTAGTGCCAATCGCATCAGAATCATCGAGTTGGTTGGAAATATATGTTTTTAATAGGAAACAATTCAAAGACGCAAAATAAAACGTTCGGAATTATTGAATTGCGTAACTTCCAGACGGGAAGAGATATCTACCTGCGGTTAGTGCCAATCGCATCAGAATCATCAAATTGGTTGGAAATATATGTTTTTCATAGAAAACAATCCAAAGACGGAAAATAAAACGTTCGGAATTATTGAATTGCGTAACTTCCAGACGGGAAGAGATATCGATTTGCTGTTAGTGCCAATCGCATCAGAATCATCAAATTGGTTGGTAATATATGCTTTTCATAGAAAACAATTCAAAGACGGGAAATAAAACGTTCGGAATTATTGAATTGCGTAACTTCCAGAGGGGAAGAGATATTGACTTGCGGTTAGTGCCAATCGCATCAGAATCATGGAGTTGGTTGGAAATATGTTTCTCATAGAAAACATTACAAAGACGGGAAATAAAACGTTCGGAATTATTGAATTGCGTAACTTCCAGACGGGAAGAGATATCGATTTGCTGTTAGTGCCAATCGCATCAGAATCATCAAATTGGTTGGAAATATATGTTTTTCATAGAAAACAATTCAAAGACGGGAAATAAAACGTTCGGAATTATTGAATTGCGTAACTTCCAGACGGGAAGAGATATCGATTTGCTGTTAGTGCCAATCGCATCAGAATCATCAAATTGGTTGGTAATATATGCTTTTCATAGAAAACAATTCAAAGACGGGAAATAAAACGTTCGGAATTGTTGAATTGCGTAACTTCCAGAGGGGAAGAGATATTGACTGGCGGTTAGTGCCAATCGCATCAGAATCATGGAGTTGGTTGGAAATATGTTTCTCATAGAAAACATTACAAAGACGGGAAATAAAAAGTTCGGAATTATTGAATTGCGTAACTTCCAGAGGGGAAGAGATATCGACTTGCGCTTAGTGCCAATCGCATCAGAATCATCGAGTTGGTTGGAAATATATGTTTTTCATGGAAAACAATTTAAAGACGGGAAATAAAACGTTCGGAATTATTGAATTGCGTAACTTCCAGAGGGGAAGAAATATCGACTTGCGGTTAGTGCCAATCGCGTCAGAATCATCGAGTTGGTTGGAAATATATGTTTTTCATAGAAAACAATTCAAAGACGGGAAATAAAACGTTCGGAATTATTGAATTGCGTAACTTTCAGACGGGAAGAGGTATCTACTTGCGGTTAGTGCCAATCGCATCAAAATCATCAAATTGGTTGGAACTATATGTTTTTCATAGAAAACAATTCAAAGACGGGAAATAAAACGTTCGGAATTATTGAATTGCGTAACTTCCAGAGGGGAAGAGATATTGACTTGCGGTTAGTGCCAATCGCATCAGAATCATGGTGTTGTTGGAAATATGTTTCTCATAGAAAACATTACAAACACGGGAAATAAAAAGTTCGGAATTATAGAATTGCGTAACTTCCAGACGGGATGAGAGATCGACTTGCGGTTAGTGCCAATCGCATCAGAATCATCGAGTTGGTTGGAAATGAATGTTTTCCATGGAAAACAATTCGAAGACGGAAAATGAAACGTTCGGAATTATTGAATTGCGTAACTTCCAAACGGGAAAAGATATCGATTTGCGGTTAGTGCCAATCGCATCAGAATCATCGAGTTGGTTGGAAATATATGTTTTTCATAGAAAACAATTCAAAGACGGGAAATAATACGTTCGGAATTACTGAATTGCGTAACTTCCGGACGGGAAGAGATATCGACTTGCGGTTAGTGTCAATCGCATCAGAATCATTGAGTTGGTTGGAAATATATGTTTTTCATAGAAAACAAAAAAAAGACTGGACATAAAACGTTCGGAATTATTGAATTGCGTAACTTCCAGACGGGATGAGAAATCGACTTGCGGTTTCTGC
Source organism: Endomychus coccineus (assembly GCA_958510875.1). Taxonomy (NCBI): domain Eukaryota; kingdom Metazoa; phylum Arthropoda; class Insecta; order Coleoptera; family Endomychidae; genus Endomychus; species Endomychus coccineus. The sequence goes on from OY294067.1 coordinate 168,925,914, forward strand.
CAATCGCATCAGAATGATCAAATTGGTTGGAAATATATGTTTTCCATAGAAAACAATTCAAAGACTGGAAATAAAACGTTCAGAATTATCGAATTGCGTATTTTCCAAACGGGAAGGGATATCGACTTGCGGTTAGTGCCAATCGCATCAGAATCATCGAGTTGGTTGGAAATACATGTTTTTCATGGAAAACAATTCAAAGACAGAAAATAAAACGTTCGGAATTATTGAATTGCGTATCTTCCAGAGGGTAAGAGATATCGACTTGCGATCAGTGCCAATCGCATCAGAATCATGGAGTTAGTTGGAAATATATGTTTCTCATAGAAAACAATACAAAGACGGGAAATAAAACGTTCGGAATTATTGAATTGCGTAACTTCCAGACGGGAAAAGATATCTACTTGCGGTTAGTGCCAATCGCATTAGAATCATCAAATTGGTTGGAAATATATGTTTCTCATAGAAAACAGTTCAAAGACGGGGAATAAAACGTTCGGAATTATTGAATTGCGTAACTTCCTGAGGGGATGAGATATCAACTTGCGGTTAGTGCCAATCGCATCAGAATCATCGAGTTGGTTGGAAATATATATTTTTCATAGAAAACAATTCAAAGAAGGGAAATAAAACGTTCGGAGTTATTGAATTGCGTAACTTCCAGACAGGAAGAGATATCTACTTGCGGTTAGTGCCAATCGCATTAGAATCATCAAATTGGTTGGAAATATATGTTTCTCATAGAAAACAATTCAAAGACGGGGAATAAAACGTTCGGAATTATTTAATTGCGTAACTTCCTGAGGGGATGAGATATCAACTTGCGGTTAGTGCCAATCGCATCAGAATCATCGAGTTGGTTGGAAATATATGTTTCTCATAGAAAACAATACAAAGACGGGAAATAAAACGTTCGGAATTATTGAATTGCGTAACTTCCAGACGGGATGAGAAATCGACTTGCGGTTTCAGCCAATCGCATCAGAATGATCAAATTAGTTGGAAATATATGTTTTCCATAGAAAACAATTCAAAGACAGGAAATAAAACGTTCGGAATTATCGAATTGTGTAACTTCCAAACGGGAAGGGATATCAACTTGCGGTTAGTGCCAATCGCATCAGAATCATCGAGCTGGTTGGAAATATATGTTTTTCATGGAAAACAATTCAAAGACGGGAAGTAAAACGTTGAATTGCGTAACTTCCAAACGGGAAGAGATATCGACTTGCGGTTAGTGCCAATTGCATCAGAATCATCGAGTTGATTGGAAATGAATGTTTTTCATGGAAAACAAATCAAATACGGGAAATAAAACGATCGGAAATATTGCATTGCGTAACTTCAAGACGGGAAGAGATATCGACTTGCGGTTAGTGCCAATCGCATCAGAATCATCGAGTTGGTTGGAAATATATGTTTTTCATAGAAAACAATGCAAAGACGGGAAATAAAACGTTCGGAACTATTGAATTTCGTAACTTCCAGACGGGAAGAGATATCGATTTGCTGTTAGTGCTAATCGCATCAGAATCATCAAATTGGTTGGAAATATATGTTTTTCATAGAAAACAATTCGAAGACGGGAAATAAAACGTTCGGAATTATCGAATTGTGTAACTTCCAAACGGGAAGGGATATCGACTTGCGGTTAGTGCCAATCGCATCAGAATCATCGAGCTGGTTGGAAATATATGTTTTTCATGGAAAACAATTCAAAGACGGGAAGTAAAACGTTGAATTGCGTAACTTCCAAACGGGAAGAGATATCGACTTGCGGTTAGTGCCAATTGCATCAGAATCATCGAGTTGGTTGGAAATGAATGTTTTTCATGGAAAACAAATCAAATACGGGAAATAAAACGATCGGAAATATTGCATTGCGTAACTTCAAGACGGGAAGAGATATCGACTTGCGGTTAGTGCCAATCGCATCAGAATCATCGAGTTGGTTGGAAATATATGTTTTTCATAGAAAACAATGCAAAGACGGGAAATAAAACGTTCGGAACTATTGAATTTCGTAACTTCCAGACGGGAAGAGATATCGATTTGCTGTTAGTGCTAATCGCATCAGAATCATCAAATTGGTTGGAAATATATGTTTTTCATAGAAAACAATTCGAAGACGGGAAATAAAACGTTCGGAATTATCGAATTGTGTAACTTCCAAACGGGAAGGGATATCGACTTGCGGTTAGTGCCAATCGCATCAGAATCATCGTGTTGGTTGGAAATATATGTTTTTCATAGAAAACAATTCGAAGACGGGAAATAAAACGTTCGGAATTATTGAATTGCGTAACTTCAGGACGGGAAAAGATATCGACTTGCGGTTAGTGCCAATCGCATCAGAATCATCGAGTTGGTTGGAAATATATGTTTTTCATAGAAAACAATCCAAAGACGGGAAATAAAACGTTCGGATTTATTGAATTGCGTAACTTCCAGACGGGAAGAGATATCGACTTGCTGTTAGTGCCAATCGCATCAGAATCATTGAGTTGGTTGGAAATATATGTTTTTCATAGAAAACAATACAAAGACGGGAAATAAAACGTTCGGAATTATTGAATCGCGTAACTTCCAGACGGGATGAGAAATCGACTTGCGGTTTCAGCCAATCGCATCAGAATGATCAAATTAGTTGGAAATATATGTTTTCCATAGAAAACAATTCAAAGACAGGAAATAAAACCTTCGGAATTATCGAATTGTGTAACTTCCAAACGGGAAGGGATATCGACTTGCGGTTAGTGCCAATCGCATCAGAATCATCGAGCTGGTTGGAAATATATGTTTTTCATGGAAAACAATTCAAAGACGAGAAGTAAAACGTTGAATTGCGTAACTTCCAAACGGGAGGAGATATCGACTTGCGGTTAGTGCCAATTGCATCAGAATCATCGAGTTGGTTGGAAATGAATGTTTTTCATGGAAAACAAATCAAATACGGGAAATAAAACGATCGGAAATATTGCATTGCGTAACTTCAAGACGGGAAGAGATATCGACTTGCATTTAGTGCCAATCGCATCAGAATCATCGAGTTGGTTGAAAATATATGTTTTTCATAGGAAACAATGCGAAGACGGGAAATAAAACGTTCGGAATTATTGAATTTCGTAACTTCCAGACGGGAAGAGATATCGATTTGCTGTTAGTGCCAATCGCATCAGAATCATCAAATTGGTTGGAAATATATGTTTTTCATAGAAAACAATTCAAAGACGGGAAATAAAACGTTCGGAATTATCGAATTGTGTAACTTCCAAACGGGAAGGGACATCGACTTGCGGCTAGTGCCAATCGCATCAGAATCATCGAGCTGGTTGGAAATATATGTTTTTCATGGAAAACAATTCAAAGACGGGAAATAAAACGTTGAATTGCGTAACTTCCAGACGGGAAGAGATATCGACTTGCGGATAGTGCCAATCGCATCAGAATCATCGAGTTGGTTGGAAATGAATGTTTTTCATGTAAAACAATTCAAAGACGGGAAATAAAACGTTCGGAAATATTGAATTGCGTAACTTCCAAATGGGAAGAGATATCGACTTGCGGTTAGTGCCAATCGCATCAGAATCATCGAGTTGGTCTGAAATGAATGTTTTTCATGGCAAACAATTCAAAGACGGGAAATAAAACGTTCGGAATTATCGAATTGCGTAACTTCCAGACGGGAAGAGATATCTACTTGCGGTTAGTGCCAATCGCATCAGAATCATCAAATTGGTTGGAAATATATGTTTTTTATAGAAAACAATTCAAAGATGGAAAATAAAACGTTCGGAATTATTGAATTGCGTGACTTGAAACGGACCCGCTTGGGTCGGTTTTAATTGGCCCAGTTAGCTCAATTTAAATCGATTATTCTCAGGGCTCGTAGTGAAACGTGCCTTGTGTTTCAAGACTGTGAATTGCCCGAGCGCCAACTGCTTGAAAAAAACTATAAAACTGAATGAATTCACAGTCAAGAATACAAGCACTACGAGGTGGTTAAACAGTTGATGGAAATTCAGAAAACAATACAAGTTCAACTTAACAATTCGTATATTCCACAGAATTTGAATTATAACATAATATAAATTACAAATTTTCAGAATTCCAATTGGGAATAAAAATAGTATTGAATTCGTAGAAACAATTAGAAAATTAAATCAAATCGTAACATAAATGAAATATGAGTAAACGATTATTAAATTAAATTGGTTTGTAACATAAAGTGAATTAATATAAAACAATTAATAAACTAACTCAATTATTGAATTTAGAAGAACTAATTTCCCAATAAGAGGACTTACAGAATACCTCGAATAGTTCTATAAAAAATTAGTGGAATACAACTTCGGATAAACAACAAAATCAGAGAATGAAATTATGGTCATTCAAACAAGAAAATGTTACCCTCCTTGGAACTCGTAGGAACTGGAAGTCGGTCCTGTCAGGAAAGTCACTATACCGCCTGGGAGTGAAGGGGTGAGGAACCTCAGACGTTCAAACCCTGTAAATTCAAAGAACGAACAGTACCTGACTTGAGATCAAAAGGACAAGCAACACCGTCGGTTGGAATAACCAAGTGATTCCACAACCGATAATGTTATCTTTCCCAAATTGCAAAGACACTAGTACAAAATGGATATCTTGATGAGATATCAATTTAGACAAAATTTTAATTTAATCTGAAGGAAATAAACAATTACAATTGATTTTTAAAATTAGCGAAAAGTTAACATGTGACTAAAAGAATAATGATTATATTTATATCTGGAAAAATATTATTTGAACTGTTGAAAATTTGCTAGTTAGCATAAAATTCTGGTTTGCTTGAAAAGAATTATACACGTAGATTGATACTGTAAACTGTGATCACTCCCTAACGGCGTGACAGTGTCAAAAATATATACTTAAACCTAATAAGCAGTAATTAGGTTAATTCACCATTAACAACCTTTACGGCACGTGGGTCTAATAAGACCACCCTATGTATCAAGTACTAGGTTAACAAAATGGCGATCTTCAGGATCGCGCAACAAACATGTGCTCAAATTACAGGTTAAAGTAAAGGTGAAAATTAAATATTGACTGTAACAGCTGCTCACGACTCGTCAGAGTAATTCTAGACAGTGACTAAAACAATCCCGGTAGTGATTGAAAAGATAAACCTGGGTTCATGCTAGATGCAAATTTGATTGTGTTATTTATTAGAGCAAGTCGAGAAATTCCTCTGAAATATAACCACACGCGGGTACTTTACATCCAGGCGTTAAATAACAAACTAAATCAAATTATCTGTAGCCCGGTGTGCATCATATTTCAGAAGTTCAAAAAATTAAGAATGTATGCAAAGAATATGAAATACTCGACTTACCATATCAAAGGTTAACAACACAATGGGGTCTCTTCGATTTCCGCTATCCTACATTCCCACTCCGCGATATTTAGTGACATCTCATGACATGAGATGTAGTTTCAGAAATCGATATCATTGACTAGCAGATGTCTTTAATTAATCAGTTGCATGATTACTAACGAAAAGAAATCTAATCCATTTAATAAATAGTTCTATGTAATCACGTAACGACCTGTTCGTTACATTCCCCCTCTACCACGAGAAAAATTTTGAAGTGAAGCTTCAAAAATTTTTAAGAGAATACAAAAAAATCGGTCTTGACTTAGAGACTGGTTGACCAACCCCAAAATCACGATACTCAAAAGGAGTTTTATGGTCCTTACATAAATATTGGATGACCAATCCCAATATTACGGTACTCAAAAGTTAATCTATAAATTTAAAATGAAAATTAAAATGTTCTATACATTTATAATAATGAATTGTTCTCATTTTAGTGAACATCACCAAAAGAAAAACTAAATAAAATCAACAACAAAAATATAATATAATGCAATGTAGTGGCTAACCGCCCTAAAAGTGATTCTATATATCCTCTGCAGGAAAAAATAAAAAAAAATATACGGTAAACTATCCCAAATGGATTAATCCACAAATTCTAGATAGACATACTATAAAGATTTAATCCATAGGAACAAAAATTGACAAAAAAATAAAGAAATATAATGTACCAGCACAAAAAAAAATCTCAGAAAGAAGGAACTAATGAAATATTTGTAATTTCACCTAAATTACAAAGCTATATCTATAATCCAAATTTGAAATTCGGGACACAAACATTAGCCTTCTACAGATTCTAGAAAGAAAATAATTAAGAGACTGGCACATAAGTGAACTTAGTTCACAAAAGTGAATAGATGTTTTCACTTAAATTATCCCACGCAAAAAAATAGGTCCAATTAAAAGTCCCCTACTTTCCGGACTAAAAAGTGAATGGAATACAACACTGAACAAGAATTTACTAAAAATTTGAAGTGAAGCTTCATAATTTTCCAAAAGATCCAAAAAAATTCAAAGAAAACTGGTTTAACCAGAAATCTTATAAAACCTATCATTTTTTAAAATGTAGGCACTGACACAAAGATCACAGAAAAAAAAAATATGCTCATATGTGCTAAACTATAAAAATATAAATGAGAATCATCACAATCATTTGGTAATCAAAAAGGTAAGATAATAATTGGAAAAAAAACTAAAAATTGAATCAGCTATAGTAGATGTACCACAAAGATATGCTATTACCTATAATCTATAAAAATAACCGAGTTCTTTCACTTTTTACAACCCATGAGCCATCAGACTCCAAATTAAAGTTGTAAAACTGGAAAAATTCAACTCGTTATTATAATGAGTTTAATTCATGAAAACTCTAGGGAAGGGGATCTTAAATCCAATTTATATTCCCTATTTTCACAAAAAACTCATAGTCACCCCCAATTCCAGCAACAACTGGATCCTATGATCCCAAATTAAAAATTGCCTACTCTAGGATTGACTCTATAATTTGGAGCTTATTTCTGAAATTATACGTTTCCCAGACAATAACTCCCTATAAATCAGCCTACTCCTGAGTGTCGCAACACTAAGAAGATAGACCTACCAAAAATAGCATACCCAATTTAGAAGTAACACTTCTAAATTCAAAACCTATAAATGGGTAATCCAAAAAAAAACTATAGCTTGAACTATACAAAAGATAAACTATAAGGTTTTGAAGAGTGAACTCGTCAAACTTCCAAATTGAACTACATTTTAAGGGTGATCAACCCTAAAATGAGTGTTACTAAAAAACAAAATATAAAGAATCTAAACAACAGTTACTGAAATGGAAAAAAAATTTTGATACCTACACGATGAAAATTCAAATGTAAAATAGCACGACAAATCAAAATGTAAATTTAAAAAATATAAATAATGATACTTAACGATATCCGAACAGAAGAGAGACCGATGCAGATCAGAGCAACAGAGGATCCCCCGCAGATCACCAATAGATTGCAGCTTCCTTAACAGTATTCATCTACTGTGGCATTAAAGGGTCTCGACTCCCCAAGCTGACAGTCATAAATGCGAACCTTAAAATCCATCGCAACATTAGTAACCTGCTAGGATCATATCCCTCATCTCTGTAACTGCCATCTCTTTGCTCAGTCATCATTTCCAATATAAAGATCTCAAGGTACAATTTCCAAATTTTGATTTTCGTTATTTGCTATAAAGGAAAAATGATGTATCAAAATTGAGTTTCAGAACTGTTTAAACAAAAATTAGGGAAGTATCCCATACTGAAAAACTGAAAATTGACCCAAATGATTTGACTAACCTATTCACTATAGTGAAAAAAAAATAGCACATATGAAACATGACTCTACACATTGTTTAAAACAATGAACTATAGAAACAAACAAAACAGCAATACCTATAACATAGGCTTCAATGCTGAACCTAAAAGCTGAAACAGCTGATCGCATGATCCCAGAATCTTAACATACCCTAACTATAGGTAAAAATATGACAATTTCAAGCAAATTCTCAAAGTGACAAAAAAAAATAATAAAATGACCAATTTTTCACTTCTAATATATAATTCTCTCAAGAACTATCAACTGTGTTCTAGACCACGTTAAAGATTGGGCGCCAGTGAAACGGCTGTGAAACGGCAGCCCATTTATGTTGGGCGCCAGTGAAACGGACCCGCTTGGGTCGGTTTTAATTGGCCCAGTTAGCTCAATTTAAATCGATTATTCTCAGGGCTCGTAGTGGAACGTGCCTTGTGTTTCAAGACTGTGAATTGCCCGAGCGCCAACTGCTTGAAAAAAAACTATAAAACTGAATTAATTCACAGTCAAGAATACAAGCACTACGAGGTGGTTAAACAGTTGATGGAAATTCAGAAAACAATACAAGTTCAACTTAACAATTCGTATATTCCACAGAATTTGAATTATAACATAATATAAATTACAAATTTTTAGAATTCCAATTGGGAATAAAAATAGTATTGAATTCGTAGAAACAATTAGAAAATTAAATCAAATCGTAACATAAATGAAATTTGAGTAAACGATTATTAAATTAAATTGGTTTGTAACATAAAGTGAATTAATATAAAACAATTAATAAACTAACTCAATTATTAAATTCAAAAGAACTAATTTTCCAATAAGAGGATATGGATATCTTGATGAGATATCAATTTAGACAAAATTTTAATTTAATCTGAAGGAAATTATACACGTAGATTGATACTGTAAACTGTGATCACTCCCTAACGGCGTGACAGTGTCAAAAATATATACTTAATAAGCAGTAATTAGGTTAATTCACCATTAACAACCTTTACGGCACGTGGGTCTAATAAGACCACCCTATGTATCAAGTACTAGGTTAACAAAATGGCGATCTTCAGGATCGCGCAACAAACATGTGCTCAAATTACAGGTTAAAGTAAAGGTGAAAATTAAATATTGACTGTAACAGCTGCTCACGACTCGTCAGAGTAATTCTAGACAGTGACTAAAACAATCCCGGTAGTGATTGAAAAGATAAACCTGGGTTCATGCTAGATGCAAATTTGATTGTGTTATTTATTAGAGCAAGTCGAGAAATTCCTCTGAAATATAACCACACGCGGGTACTTTACATCCAGGCGTTGAATAACAAACTAAATCAAATTATCTGTAGCCCGGTGTGCATCATATTTCAGAAGTTCAAAAAATTAAGAATGTATGCAAAGAATATGAAATACTCGACTTACCATATCAAAGGTTAACAACACAATGGGGTCTCTTCGATTTCCGCTATCCTACATTCCCACTCCGCGATATTTAGTGACATCTCATGACATGAGATGTAGTTTCAGAAATCGATATCATTGACTAGCAGATTTCTTTAATTAATCAGTTGCATGATTACTAACGAAAAGAAATCTAATCCATTTAATAAATAGTTCTATGTAATCACGTAACGACCTGTTCGTTACAAACTTCTAGACGGGATGAGAAATCGACTTGCGGTTTCTGACAATCGCATAAGAATGATCAAATAGGTTGGAAATATATGTTTTCCATAGAAAACAATTCAAAGAAGAAAATAAAACATTCGGAATTATTGAATTGCGTAACTTCCAAACGGGAATGGATATCGGCTTGCGGTTAGTGGCAATCGCTTCAGAATCATCGAGTTGGTTTTAAATATATGTTTTTCATGGAAAACAATTCAAAGACGGGAAATAAAACGTTCGGAATTATTGAATTGCGTAACTTGCAAACGTGAAGAGATATCGACTTGCGGTTAGTGCCAATCGCATCAGAATCATCGAGTTGGTTGGAAATATATGTTTTCCATGGAAGACAATTCAAAGACGGGAAATAAAACGTACGGAATTATTGAATTGCGTAACTTCCAGACGTGAAGAGATATCGACTTGCGGTTAGTGCCAATTGCATCAGAATCATCGAGTTGGTTGGAAATATACCTTTATCGTAGAGAACAATTCAAAGACGGGAACTAAAACGTTCGGAATTATTGAATTGCGTAACTCCCAGACGGGAAGAGATATCTACTTGCGGTTAGTGAAAATCGCATCAGAATCATCAAATTGGTTGGAAATATATGTTTTTCATAGAAAACAATTCAAAGACGGGAAATAAAACGTTCGGAATTATTGAATTGCGTAACTTCCAGACGGGAAGAGATATAGACTTGCGGTTAGTGCCAATCGCATCAGAATCATCGAGTTGGTTGGAAATATATGCTTTTCATAGAAAACAATTCAAAGACGGGAAATAAAACGTTCGGAATCATTGAATTGCGTAACTTCCAGACGGGAAGAGGTATCTAATTGCGGTTAGTGCCAATCGCATCAGAATCATCAAATTGGATGGAAATATATGTTTTTCATAGAAAACAATTCAAAGACGTTCTGAATTATTGAATTGCGTAACTTCCTGAGGGGATGAGATATCAACTTGCGGATAGTGCCAATCGCATCAGAATCATCGAGTTGGTTGGAAATATATATTTTTCATAGAAAACAATTCAAAGAAGGGAAATAAAACGTTCGGAGTTATTGAATTGCGTAACTTCCAGACAGGAAGAGATATCTACTTGCGGTTAGTGCCAATCGCATCAGAATCATCAAATTGGTTGGAAATATATGTTTTCCATAGAAAACAATTCAAAGACGGGGGACTAAAACGTTCGGAATTATTGAATTAAGTAATTCCAGACGGGAAGAGAAATCGATTTGCGGTTTCTGCCAATCGCATCAGAATCATCAAATTGGTTAGAAATATATGTTTCCATAGAAAACAATTCAAAGACGGGGAATAAAACGTTCGGAATTATTGAATTGCGTAACTTCCAAACGGGAAGAGATATCGACTTGCGGGTAGTGCCAATCGCATCAGAATCATCGAGTTGGTTGGAAATATATGTTTTTCATGGAAAACAATTCAAAGACGGGAAATGAAACGTTCGGAATTATTGAATTGCGAAATTTCCAGACGGGAAGAGATATCGATTTGCTGTTAGTGCCAATCGCATCAGAATCATCAAATTGGTTGGAAATATATGTTTTTCATAGAAAACAATTCAAAGACGGGGAATGAAACGTTCGTAAATATTGAATTTCGTAACTTCCAGACGGGAAGATTACGACTTGCGGTTAGTGCCAATCGCATCAGAATCATCGAGTTGGTTGGAAATATATATTTTTCATAGAAAACAATTCAAAGACGGGGAATAATACGTTCGGAATTATTGAATTGCGTAACTTCCAGAGGAGAAAAGATATCTACTTGCGGTTAGTGCCAATCGCATCAGAATCATCAAATTGGTTGGAAATATATGTTTTTCATAGAAAACAATTCAAAGACGGGAAATAAAACGTTCGGAATTATTGAATTGCGTAACTTCCAGAGGGGAAGAGATATCGACTTGCGGTTAGTGCCAATCGCATCAGAATCATGGAGTTGGTTGGAAATATGTTTCTCATAGAAAACAATACAAAGACGGGAAATAAAAAGTTCGGAATTATTGAATTGCGTAACTTCCAGACGGGATGAGAGATCGACTTGCGGTTAGTGCCAATCGCATCAGAATCATCGAGTTCGTTGGAAATATATGTTTTCCATGGAAAACAATTCGAAGACGGAAAATAAAACGTTCGGAATTATTGAAATGCGTAACTTCCAGACGGGAAAAGATATCGACTTGCGGTTAGTGCCAATCGCATCAGAATCATCGAGTTGGTTGGAAATATATGTTTTTCATGAAAAACAATTCAAAGACGGGAAATAAAACGTTCGGAATTATTGAATTGCATAACTTCCAGAGGGGAAGAGATAATGACTTGCGGTTAGTGCCAATCGCATCAGAATCATGGAGTTGGTTGGAAATATGTTTCTCATAGAAAACAATACAAAGACGGGAAATAAAAAGTTCGGAATTATTGAATTGCGTAACTTCCAGACGGGATGAGAGATCGACTTGCGGTTAGTGCCAATCGCATCTGAATCATCGAGTTCGTTGAAAATATATGTTTTTCATGGAAAACAATTCGAAGACGGAAAATAAAACGTTCGGAATTATTGAATTGCGTAACTTCCAGACGGGAGAAGATATCGACTTGCGGTTAGTGCCAATCGCATCAGAATCATCGAGTTGGTTGGAAATATATGTTTTTCATAGAAAACAATTCAAAGACGGAAAATAGAACGTTCGGAATTATTGAATTGCGTAACTTCCAGACGGGAAGAGATATCTACCTGCGGTTAGTGCCAATCGCATCAGAATCACCAAATTGGTTGGAAATATATGTTTTTCATAGAAAACAATTCAAAGACGGGAAATAAAACGTTCGGAATTATTGAATTGCGTAACTTCCAGACGGGAAGAGATATCGATTTGCTGTTAGTGTCAATCGCATCAGAATCATCGAATTGGTTGGTAATATATGTTTTTCATGGAAAACAATTCAAAGACGGGAAATAAAACGTTCGGAATTATTGAATTGCGTAACTTCCAGAGGGGAAGAGATATCGACTTGCGGTTAGTGCCAATGGCGTCAGCTTCATCGAGTTGGTTGGAAATATATGTTTTTCATAGAAAACAATTCAAAGACGGGAAACAAAACGTTCGGAATTATTGAATTGCGTAACTTTCAGACGGGAAGAGGTAGCTACTTTCGGTTAGTGCCAATCGCATCAAAATCATCAAATTGGTTGGAAATATATGTTTTTCATATAAAACAATTCAAAGACGGGAAATAAAACGTTCGGAATTATTGAATTGCGTAACTTCCAGAGGGGAAGAGATATCGACTTGCGGTTAGTGCCAATCGCATCAGAATCGTGGAGTTGGTTGGAAATATGTTTCTCATAGAAAACAATACAAAGACGGGAAATAAAACGTTCGGAATTATTGAACTGCATTACTTCCAGACGGGATGAGAGATCGACTTGCGGTTAGTGCCAATCGCATCAGAATCATCGAGTTCGTTGGAAATATATGTTTTTCATGGAAAACAATTCAAAGACGGGAAATAAAACGTTCGGAATTATTGAATTGCGTAACCTCCAGACGGGAAAAGATATCGACTTGCGGTTAGTGCCAATCGCATCAGAATCATCGAGTTGGTTGGAAATATATGTTTTTAATAGAAAACAATTCAAAGACGGAAAATAAAACGTTCGGAATTATTGAATTGCGTAACTTCCAGACGGGAAGAGATATCTACCTGCGGTTAGTGCCAATCGCATCAGAATCATCAAATTGGATGGAAATATATGTTTTTCATAGAAAACAATTCAAAGACGGGAAATAAAACGTTCGGAATTATTGAATTGCGTAACTTCCAGACGGGAAGAGATATCGATTTGCTGTTAGTGCCAATCGCATCAGAATCATCAAATTGGTTGGTAATATATGCTTTTCATAGAAAACAATTCAAAGACGGGAAATAAAACGTTCGGAATCATTGAATTGCGTAACTTCCAGACGGGAAGAGGTATCTACTTGCGGTTAGTGCCAATCGCATCAGAATCATCAAATTGGATGAAAATATATGTTTTTCATAGAAAACAATTCAAAGACGTTCTGAATTATTGAATTGCGTAACTTCCTGAGGGGATGAGATATCAACTTGCGGATAGTGCCAATCGCATCAGAATCATCGAGTTGGTTGGAAATATATATTTTTCATAGAAAACAATTCAAAGAAGGGAAATAAAACGTTCGGAGTTATTGAATTGCGTAACTTCCAGACAGGAAGAGATATCTACTTGCGGTTAGTGCCAATCGCATCAGAATCATCAAATTGGTTGGAAATATATGTTTTCCATAGAAAACAATTCAAAGACGGGGGACTAAAACGTTCGGAATTATTGAATTAAGTAATTCCAGACGGGAAGAGAAATCGATTTGCGGTTTCTGCCAATCGCATCAGAATCATCAAATTGGTTAGAAATATATGTTTCCATAGAAAACAATTCAAAGACGGGGAATAAAACGTTCGGAATTATTGAATTGCGTAACTTCCAAACGGGAAGAGATATCGACTTGCGGGTAGTGCCAATCGCATCAGAATCATCGAGTTGGTTGGAAATATATGTTTTTCATGGAAAACAATTCAAAGACGGGAAATGAAACGTTCGGAATTATTGAATTGCGAAATTTCCAGACGGGAAGAGATATCGATTTGCTGTTAGTGCCAATCGCATCAGAATCATCAAATTGGTTGGAAATATATGTTTTTCATAGAAAACAATTCAAAGACGGGGAATGAAACGTTCGTAAATATTGAATTTCGTAACTTCCAGACGGGAAGATTACGACTTGCGGTTAGTGCCAATCGCATCAGAATCATCGAGTTGGTTGGAAATATATATTTTTCATAGAAAACAATTCAAAGACGGGGAATAATACGTTCGTAATTATTGAATTGCGTAACTTCCAGAGGAGAAAAGATATCTACTTGCGGTTAGTGCCAATCGCATCAGAATCATCAAATTGGTTGGAAATATATGTTTTTCATAGAAAACAATTCAAAGACGGGAAATAAAACGTTCGGAATTATTGAATTGCGTAACTTCCAGAGGGGAAGAGATATCGACTTGCGGTTAGTGCCAATCGCATCAGAATCATGGAGTTGGTTGGAAATATGTTTCTCATAGAAAACAATACAAAGACGGGAAATAAAAAGTTCGGAATTATTGAATTGCGTAACTTCCAGACGGGATGAGAGATCGACTTGCGGTTAGTGCCAATCGCATCAGAATCATCGAGTTCGTTGGAAATATATGTTTTCCATGGAAAACAATTCAAAGACGGAAAATAAAACGTTCGGAATTATTGAAATGCGTAACTTCCAGACGGGAAAAGATATCGACTTGCGGTTAGTGCCAATCGCATCAGAATCATCGAGTTGGTTGGAAATATATGTTTTTCATGAAAAACAATTCAAAGACGGGAAATAAAACGTTCGGAATTATTGAATTGCATAACTTCCAGAGGGGAAGAGATAATGACTTGCGGTTAGTGCCAATCGCATCAGAATCATGGAGTTGGTTGGAAATATGTTTCTCATAGAAAACAATACAAAGACGGGAAATAAAAAGTTCGGAATTATTGAATTGCGTAACTTCCAGACGGGATGAGAGATCGACTTGCGGTTAGTGCCAATCGCATCAGAATCATCGAGTTCGTTGAAAATATATGTTTTTCATGGAAAACAATTCGAAGACGGAAAATAAAACGTTCGGAATTATTGAATTGCGTAACTTCCAGACGGGAGAAGATATCGACTTGCGGTTAGTGCCAATCGCATCAGAATCATCGAGTTGGTTGGAAATATATGTTTTTCATAGAAAACAATTCAAAGACGGAAAATAAAACGTTCGGAATTATTGAATTGCGTAACTTCCAGACGGGAAGAGATATCTACCTGCGGTTAGTGCCAATCGCATCAGAATCACCAAATTGGTTGGAAATATATGTTTTTCATAGAAAACAATTCAAAGACGGGAAATAAAACGTTCGGAATTATTGAATTGCGTAACTTCCAGACGGGAAGAGATATCGATTTGCTGTTAGTGTCAATCGCATCAGAATCATCGAATTGGTTGGTAATATATGTTTTTCATGGAAAACAATTCAAAGACGGGAAATAAAACGTTCGGAATTATTGAATTGCGTAACTTCCAGAGGGGAAGAGATATCGACTTGCGGTTAGTGCCAATGGCGTCAGAATCATCGAGTTGGTTGGAAATATATGTTTTTCATAGAAAACAATTCAAAGACGGGAAACAAAACGTTCGGAATTATTGAATTGCGTAACTTTCAGACGGGAAGAGGTAGCTACTTGCGGTTAGTGCCAATCGCATCAAAATCATCAAATTGGTTGGAAATATATGTTTTTCATAGAAAACAATTCAAAGACGGGAAATAAAACGTTCGGAATTATTGAATTGCGTAACTTCCAGAGGGGAAGAGATATCGACTTGCGGTTAGTGCCAATCGCATCAGAATCGTGGAGTTGGTTGGAAATATGTTTCTCATAGAAAACAATACAAAGACGGGAAATAAAACGTTCGGAATTATTGAACTGCATTACTTCCAGACGGGATGAGAGATCGACTTGCGGTTAGTGCCAATCGCATCAGAATCATCGAGTTCGTTGGAAATATATGTTTTTCATGGAAAACAATTCAAAGACGGGAAATAAAACGTTCGGAATTATTGAATTGCGTAACCTCCAGACGGGAAAAGATATCGACTTGCGGTTAGTGCCAATCGCATCAGAATCATCGAGTTGGTTGGAAATATATGTTTTTAATAGAAAACAATTCAAAGACGGAAAATAAAACGTTCGGAATTATTGAATTGCGTAACTTCCAGACGGGAAGAGATATCTACCTGCGGTTAGTGCCAATCGCATCAGAATCATCAAATTGGATGGAAATATATGTTTTTCATAGAAAACAATTCAAAGACGGGAAATAAAACGTTCGGAATTATTGAATTGCGTAACTTCCAGACGGGAAGAGATATCGATTTGCTGTTAGTGCCAATCGCATCAGAATCATCAAATTGGTTGGTAATATATGCTTTTCATAGAAAACTATTCAAAGACGGGGAATAAAACGTTCGGAATTATTGAATTGCGTAACTTCCAGAGGGGAAGAGATATCGACTTGCGCTTAGTGCCAATCGCATCAGAATCATCGAGTTGGTTGGGAATATATGTTTTTCATGGAAAACAATTCAAAGACGGGAAATAAAACGTTCGGAATTATTGAATTGCGTAACTTCCAGAGGGGAAGAAATATCGACTTGCGGTTAGTGCCAATCGCGTCAGAATCATCGAGTTGGTTGGAAATATATGTTTCTCATAGAAAACAATTCAAAGACGGGAAATAAAACGTTCGGAATTATTGAATTGCGTAACTTCCAGACGGGAAGAGGTATCTACTTGCGGTTAGTGCCAATCGCATCAAAATCATCAAATTGGTTGGAAATATATGTTTTTCATAGAAAACAATTCAAAGACGGGAAAAAAAACGTTCGGAATTATTGAATTGCGTAACTTCCAGAGGGGGAGAGATATTGACTTGCGGTTAGTGCCAATCGCATCAGAATCATGGAGTTGGTTGGAAATATGTTTCTCATAGAAAACATTACAAAGACGGGAAATAAAAAGTTCGGAATTATAGAATTGCGTAACTTCCAGACGGGATGAGAGATCGACTTGCGGTTAGTGCCAATCGCATCAGAATCATCGAGTTCGTTGGAAATATATGTTTTCCATGGAAAACAATTCGAAGACGGAAGATGAAACGTTCGGAATTATTGAATTGCGTAACTTCCAGACGGGAAAAGATATCGACTTGCGGTTAGTGCCAATCGCATCAGAATCATCGAGTTGGTTGGAAATATGTTTTTCATAGAAAACAATTCAAAGACGGAAAATAATACGTTCGGAATTATTGAATTGCGTAACTTCCGGACGGGAAGAGATATCGACTTGCGGTTAGTGTCAATCGCATCAGAATCATTGAGTTGGTTGGAAATATATGTTTTTCATAGAAAACAAAAAAAGACTGGACATAAAACGTTCGGAATTATTGAATTGCGTGACTTCCAGACGGGATGAGAAATCGACTTGCGGTTTCTGCCAATCGCATCAGAATGATCAAATTGGTTGGAAATATATGTTTTCCATAGAAAACAATTCAAAGACGAGAAATAAAACGTTCAGAATTATCGAATTGCGTATTTTCCAAACGGGAAGGAATATCGACTTGCGGTTAGTGCCAATCGCATCAGAATCATCGAGTTGGTTGAGAATATATGTTTTTCATGGAAAACAATTCAAAGACAGAAAATAAAACGTTCGGAATTATTGAATTGCGTATCTTCCAGAGGGGAAGAGATATCGACTTGCGGTTAATGCCAATCGCATCAGAATCATCGAGTCGGTTGGAAATATATGTTTTTCATGGAAAACAATTCAAAGACGGGAAATAAAACGTTCGGTATTATTGAATTGCGTAACTTCCAG
This sequence comes from Endomychus coccineus, assembly GCA_958510875.1. Lineage (NCBI taxonomy): Eukaryota > Metazoa > Arthropoda > Insecta > Coleoptera > Endomychidae > Endomychus > Endomychus coccineus. Next base: position 168,943,892 of record OY294067.1, read on the forward strand.
ATGGGAAGAGATATCGACTTGCGATCAGTGCCAATCGCATCAGAATCATGGAGTTGGTTGGAAATATATGTTTCTCATAGAAAACAATACAAAGACGGGAAATAAAACGTTCGGAATTATTGAATTGCGTAACTTCCAGACGGGATGAGAAATCGACTTGCGGTTTCTGCCAATCGCATCAGAATGATCAAATTGGTTGGAAATATATGTTTTCCATAGAAAACAATTCAAAGACGAAAATAAAACTTTCGGAATTATTGAATTGCGTAACTTCCAAACGGGAATGGATATCGACTTGCGGTTAGTGCCAATCGCATCAGAATCATCAAGTTGCTGGAAATATATGTTTTCCATAGAAAACAATTCAAAGACGGGAAATAAAACGTACGGAATTATTGAATTGCGTAACTCTCAGACGGGAAGAGATATCGACTTGCGGTTAGTGCCAATCGCATCAGAATCATCGAGTAGGTTGGAAATGTATCTTTTTCGTAGAAAACAATTCGAAGACGGGAAATAAAACGTTCGGAATTATTGAATTGCGTAAGTTCCAGACGGGAAGAGATATCTACTTGCGGTTAGTGAAAATCGCATCAGAATCATCAAATTGGTTGGAAAAATATGTTTCTCATAGAAAACAATTCAAAGACGGGAAATAAAACGTTCGGAATTATTGAATTGCGTAACTTCCAGACGGGAAGAGATATCGATTTGCTGTTAGTGCCAATCGCATCAGAATCATCAAATTGGTTGGGAATATATGTTTTTCATAGAAAACAATCCAAAGACGGGAAATAAAACGTTCGGATTTATTGAATTGCGTAACTTCCAGACGGGAAGAGATATCGACTTGCTGTTAGTGCCAATCGCATCAGAATCATTGAGTTGGTTGGAAATATATGTTTTTCATAGAAAACAATACAAAGACGGGAAATAAAACGTTCGGAATTATTGAATCGCGTAACTTCCAGACGAGATGAGAAATCGACTTGCGGTTCCAGCCAATCGCATCAGAATGATCAAATTAGTTGGAAATATACGTTTTCCATAGAAAACAATTCAAAGACAGGAAATAAAACGTTCGGAATTATCGAATTGTGTAACTTCCAAACGGGAAGGGATATCGACTTGCGGTTAGTGCCAATCGCATCAGAATCATCGAGCTGGTTGGAAATATATGTTTTTCATGGAAAACAATTCAAAGACGGGAAGTTAAACGTTGAATTGCGTAACTTCCAAACGGGAAGAGATATCGACTTGCGGTTAGTGCCAATTGCATCAGAATCATCGAGTTGGTTGGAAATGAATGTTTTTCATGGAAAACAAATCAAATACGGGAAATAAAACGATCGGAAATATTGCATTGCGTAACTTCAAGACGGGAAGAGATATCGACTTGCGGTTAGTGCCAATCGCATCAGAATCATCGAGTTGGTTGGAAATATATGTTTTTCATCGAAAACAATTCGAAGACGGGAAATAAAACGTTCGGAATTATTGAATTGCGTAGCTTCAAGACGGGAAGAGATATCGACTTGCGGTTAGTGCCAATCGCATCAGAATCATCGAGTTGGTTGAAAATATATGTTTTTCATAGAAAACAATGCAAAGACGGGAAATAAAACGTTCGGAACTATTGAATTTCGTAACTTCCAGACGGGAAGAGATATCGATTTGCTGTTAGTGCTAATCGCATCAGAATCATCAAATTGGTTGGAAATATATGTTTTCCATAGAAAACAATTCAAAGACGGGAAATAAAACGTTCGGAATTATCGAATTGTGTAACTTCCAAACGGGAAGGGATATCGACTTGCGGTTAGTGCCAATCGCATCAGAATCATCGAGCTGGTTGGAAATATATGTTTTTCATGGAAAACAATTCAAAGACGGGAAATAAAACGTTGAATTGCGTAACTTCCAAACGGGAAGAAATATCGACTTGCGGTTAGTGCCAATCGCATCAGAATCATCGAGTTGGTTGGAAATGAATGTTTTTTATGGAAAACCATTCACAGACGGGAAATAAAACGTTCGGAAATATTGAATTGCGTAACTTCCAAACGGGAAGAGATATCGACTTGCGGTTAGTTCCAATCGCATCAGAATCATCGAGTTGGTTGGAAATGAATGTCTTTCATGGAAAACAATTCATAGACGGGAAATAAAACGTTCGGAATTATTGAATTGCGTAACTTCCAGACTGGAAGAGATATCTACTTGCGGTTAGTGCCAATCGCATCAGAATCATCAAATTGGTTGGAAATATATGTTTCTCATAGAAAACAATTCAAAGACGGGAAATAAAACGTTCGGAATTATTGAATTGCGTAACTTCCAGACGGGAAGAGATATCGACTTGCGGTTAGTGCCAATCGCATCAGAATCATTGAGTAGGTTGGAAATATATGTTTCTCATGGAAAACAATACAAAGACAAGAAATAAAACGTTCGGAATTTTTGAATCGCGTAACTTCCAGACGGGATGAGGAATCTACTTGCTGTTTCAGCCAATCGCATCAGAATGATCAAATTGGTTGGAAATATATGTTTTCCATAGAAAACAATTCAAAGACGGGAAATAAAACGTTCGGAATTATCGAATTGTGTAACTTCCAAACGGGAAGGGATATCGACTTGCGGTTAGTGCAAATCGCATCAGAATCATCGAGCTGGTTGGAAATATATGTTTTTCATGGAAAACAATTCAAAGACGGGAAATAAAACGTTGAATTGCGTAACTTCCAAACGGGGAGAGATATCGACTTGCGGTTAGTGCCAATCGCATCAGAATCATCGAGTTGGTCGGAAATGAATGTTTTTCATAGAGAACGATTCAAAGACGGGAAATAAAACGTTCGGAATTATCGAATTGTGTAACTTCCAAACGGGAAGAGATATCGACTTGCGGTTAGTGCCAATCGCATCAGAATCATCGAGTTGGTTGAAAATATATGTTTTTCATAGAGAACGATTCAAAGACGGGAAATAAAACGTTCGGAATTATTGAATTGCGTAACTTCCAGACTGGAAGAGATATCTACTTGCGGTTAGTGCCAATCGCATCAGAATCATCAAATTGTTTGGAAATATATGTTTCTCATAGAAAACAATTCAAAGACGGGAAATAAAACGTTCGGAATTATTGAATTGCGTAACTTCCAGACGGGAAGAGATATCGACTTGCGGTTAGTGCCAATCGCATCGGAATCATTGAGTAGGTTGGAAATATATGTTTTTCATGGAAAACAATTCAAAGACGGGAAATAAAACGTTGAATTGCGTAACTTCCAAACGGGGAGAGATATCGACTTGCGGTTAGTGCCAATCGCATCAGAATCATCGAGTTGGTCGGAAATGAATGTTTTTCATGGAAAACAATCCAAAGACGGGAAATAAAACGTTCGGAATTATCGAATTGTGTAACTTCCAAACGGGAAGGGATATCGACTTGCGGTTAGTGCCAATCGCATCAGAATCATCGAGCTGGTTGGAAATATATGTTTTTCATGGAAAACAATTCAAAGACGGGAAGTAAAACGTTGAATTGCGTAACTTCCAAACGGGAAGAGATATCGACTTGCGGTTAGTGTCAATTGCATCAGAATCATCGAGTTGGTTGGAAATGAATGTTTTTCATGGAAAACAAATCAAATACGGGAAATAAAACGATCGGAAATATTGCATTGCGTAACTTCAAGACGGGAAGAGATATCGACTTGCGGTTAGTGCCAATCGCATCAGAACCATCGAGTTGGTTGGAAATATATGTTTTTCATCGAAAACAATTCGAAGACGGGAAATAAAACGTTCGGAATTATTGAATTGCGTAGCTTCAAGACGGGAAGAGATATCGACTTGCGGTTAGTGCCAATCGCATCAGAATCATCGAGTTGGTTGAAAATATATGTTTTTCATAGAAAACAATGCAAAGACGGGAAATAAAACGTTCGGAACTATTGAATTTCGTAACTTCCAGACGGGAAGAGATATCGATTTGCTGTTAGTGCTAATCGCATCAGAATCATCAAATTGGTTGGAAATATATGTTTTTCATAGAAAACAATTCAAAGACGGGAAATAAAACGTTCGGAATTATCGAATTGTGTAACTTCCAAACGGGAAGGGATATCGACTTGCGGTTAGTGCCAATCGCATCAGAATCATCGAGCTGGTTGGAAATATATGTTTTTCATGGAAAACAATTCAAAGACGGGAAATAAAACGTTGAATTGCGTAACTTCCAAACGGGAAGACATATCGACTTGCGGTTAGTGCCAATCGCATCAGAATCATCGAGTTGGTTGGAAATGAATGTTTTTTATGGAAAACCATTCACAGACGGGAAATAAAACGTTAGGAAATATTGAATTGCGTAACTTCCAAACGGGAAGTGATATCGACTTGCGGTTAGTTCCAATCGCATCAGAATCATCGAGTTGGTTGGAAATGAATGTCTTTCATGGAAAACAATTCATAGACGGGAAATAAAACGTTCAGAAATATTGAATTGCGTAACTTCAAGACGGGAAGAGATATCGACTTGCGGTTAGTGCCAATCGCATCAGAATCATCGAGTTGCTTGAAAATATATGTTTTTCATAGAAAACAATGCAAAGACAGGAAATAGAACGTTCGGAATTATTGAATTTCGTAACTTCCAGACGGGAAGAGATATCGATTTGCTGTTAGTGCCAATCGAATCAGAATCATCAAATTGGTTGGAAATATATGTTTTTCATAGAAAACAATTCAAAGACGGGAAACAAAACGTTCGGAATTATCGAATTGCGTAACTTCCAGACGGGATGAGATATCTACTTGCGGTTAGTGCCAATCGCATCAGAATCATCAAATTGGTTGGAAATGTATGTTTTTCATAGAAAACAATTCAAAGACGGGAAATAGAACGTTTGGAATTATTGAATTGCGTAACTTCCAGACGGGATGAGAAATCGACTTGCGGTTTCTGTCAATCGCATCAGAATGATCAAATTGGTTGGAAATATATGTTTTCCATAGGAAACAATTCAAAGACGAAAATAAAACGTTCGGAATTATTGAATTGCGTAACTTCCAAACGGGAATGGATATCGGCTGGCGGTTAGTGGCAATCGCTTCAGAATCATCGAGTTGGTTGGAAATATATGTTTTTCATGGAAAACAATTCAAAGACGGGATATAAAACGTTCAAAATTATTGAATTGCGTAACTTCCAAACGTGAAAAGATATCGACTTGCGGTTAGTGCCAATCGCATCAGAATCATCAAGTTGGTTGGAAATATATGTTTTCCATAGAAAACAATTCAAAGACGGGAAATAAAACGTACGGAATTATCGAATTACGTAACTTCCAGACGTGAAGAGATATCGACTTTCGGTTAGTGCCAATCGCATCAGAATCATCGAGTTGGTTGGAAATATATCTTTATCGTAGAAAACAATTCAAAGACGGGAACTAAAACGTTCGGAATTATTGAATTGCGTAACTTCCAGACGGGAAGAGATATCTACTTGCGGTTAGTGAAAATCGCATCAGAATCATCAAATTGGTTGGAAATATATGTTTTTCATAGAAAACAATTCAAAGACGGGAAATAAAACGTTCGGAATTATTGAATTGCGTAACTTCCAGACGGGAAGAGATATCGACTTGCGGTTAGTGCCAATCGCATCAGAATCATCGAGTTGGTTGAAAATATATGTTTTTCATAGAGAACAATTCAAAGACGGGAAATAAAACGTTCGGAATTATTGAATTGCGTAACTTCCAGACTGGAAGAGATATCTACTTGCGGTTAGTGCCAATCGCATCAGAATCATCAAATTGGTTGGAAATATATGTTTCTCATAGAAAACAATTCAAAGACGGGAAATAAAACGTTCGGAATTATTGAATTGCGTAACTTCCAGACGGGAAGAGATATCGACTTGCGGTTAGTGCCAATCGCATCAGAATCATTGAGTTGGTTGGAAATATATGTTTCTCATGGAAAACAATACAAAGACGGGAAATGAAACGTTCGGAATTATTGAATCGCGTAACTTCCAGACGGGATGAGAAATCTACTTGCGGTTTCAGCCAATCGCATCAGAATGATCAAATTGGTTGGAAATATATGTTTTCCATAGAAAACAATTCAAAAACGGGAAATAAAACGTTCGGAATTATCGAATTGTGTAACTTCCAAACGGGAAGGGATATCGACTTGCGGTTAGTGCAAATCGCATCAGAATCATCGAGCTGGTTGGAAATATATGTTTTTCATGAAAAACAATTCAAAGACGGGAAATAAAACGTTGAATTGCGTAACTTCCAAACGGGGAGAGATATCGACTTGCGGTTAGTGCCAATCGCATCAGAATCATCGAGTTGGTCGGAAATGAATGTTTTTCATGGAAAACAATCCAAAGACGGGAAATAAAACGTACAGAAATATTGAATTGCGAAACTTCAAGACGGGAAGAGATATCGACTTGCGGTTAGTGCCAATCGCATCAGAATCATCGTGTTGGTTGGAAATATATGTTTTTCATAGAAAACAATTCGAAGACGGGAAATAAAACGTTCGGAATTATTGAATTTCGTAACTTCAAGACGGGAAAAGATATCGACTTGCGGTTAGTGCCAATCGCATCAGAATCATCGAGTTGGTTGAAAATATATGTTTTTCATAGAAAACAATGCAAAGACGAGAAATGAAACGTTCGGAATTATTGAATTTCGTAACTTCCAGACGGGAAGAGATATCGATTTGCTGTTAGTGCCAATCGCATCAGAATCATCAAATTGGTTGGAAATATATGTTTTTCATAGAAAACAATTCAAAGACGGGAAATAAAACGTTCGGAATTATCGAATTGTGTAACTTCCAAACGGGAAGGGACATCGACTTGCGGTTAGTGCCAATCTTATCAGAATCATCGAGCTGGTTGGAAATATATGTTTTTCATGGAAAACAATTCAAAGACGGGAAATAAAACGTTGAATTGCGTAACTTCCAAACGGGAAGAGATATCGACTTGCGGTTAGTGCCAATCGCATCAGAATCATCGAGTTGGTTGGAAATGAATGTTTTTCATGGAAAACAATTCAAAGACGGGAAATAAAACGTTCGGAAATATTGAATTGTGTAACTTCCAAACGGGAAGAGATATCGACTTGCGGTTAGTGCCAATCGCATCAGAATCACCAAATTGGTTGGAAATGAATGTTTTTCATGGAAAACAATTCAAAGACGGGAAATAAAACGTTCGGAATTATCGAATTGCGTTACTTCCAGACGGGAAGAGATATCTACTTGCGGTTAGTGCCAATCGCATCAGAATCATCAAATTGGTTGGAAATATATGTTTTTTATAGAAAACAATTCAAAGACGGAAAATAAAACGTTCGGAATTATTGAATTGCGTAACTTCCAGACGGGATGAGAAATCTACTTGCGGTTTCTGACAATCGCATAAGAATGATCAAATAGGTTGGAAATATATGTTTTCCATAGAAAACAATTCAAAGAAGAAAATAAAACGTTCGGAATTATTGAATTGCGTAACTTCCAAACGGGAATGGATATCGGCTTGCGGTTAGTGGCAATCGCTTCAGAATCATCGAGTTGGTTTTAAAGATATGTTTTTCATGGAAAACAATTCAAAGACGGGAAATAAAACGTTCGGAATTATTGAATTGCTTAACTTGCAAACGTGAAGAGATATCGACTTGCGGTTAGTGCCAATCGCATCAGAATCATCGAGTTGGTTGGAAATATATGTTTTCCATAGAAAACAATTCAAAGACGGGAAATAAAACGTACGTAATTATTGAATTGCGTAACTTCCAGACGTGAAGAGATATCGACTTGCGGTTAGTGCCAATCGCATCAGAATCATCGAGTTGGTTGGAAATATACCTTTATCGTAGAGAACAATTCAAAGACGGGAACTAAAACGTTCGGAATTATTGAATTGCGTAACTTCCAGACGGGAAGAGATATCTACTTGCGGTTAGTGAAAATCGCATCAGAATCATCAAATTTGTTGGAAATATATGTTTTTCATAGAAAACAATTCAAAGACGGGAAATAAAACGTTCGGAATTATTGAATTGCGTAACTTCCAGACGGGAAGAGATATAGACTTGCGGTTAGTGCCAATCGCATCAGAATCATCGAGTTGGTTGGAAATATATGCTTTTCATAGAAAACAATTCAAAGACGGGAAATAAAACGTTCGGAATCATTGAATTGCATAACTTCCAGACGGGAAGAGGTATCTACTTGCGGTTAGTGCCAATCGCATCAGAATCATCAAATTGGTTGGAAATATATGTTTTTCATAAAAGCAATTCAAAGACGGGAAATGAAACGTTCGGAATTATTGGATAGCATAACTTCCAGAGGGGAAGAGGTATCTACTTGCGGTTAGTGCCAATCGCATCAGAATCATCAAATTGGTTGGAAATATATGTTTTTCATAGAAAACAATTCGAAGACGGGAAATAAAACTTTCGGAATTATTGAATTGCGTAACTTCCAGACGGGATGAGAAATCGACTTGCGGTTTCTGACAATCGCATAAGAATGATCAAATAGGTTGGAAATATATGTTTTCCATAGAAAACAATTCAAAGAAGAAAATAAAACGTTCGGAATTATTGAATTGCGTAACTTCCAAACGGGAATGGATATCGGCTTGCGGTTAGTGCCAATCGCATCAGAATCATCGAGTTGGTTGGAAATATACCTTTATCGTAGAGAACAATTCAAAGACGGGAACTAAAACGTTCGGAATTATTAAATTGCGTAACTTCCAGACAGGAAGAGATATCTACTTGCGGTTAGTGAAAATCGCATCAGAATCATCAAATTGGTTGGAAATATATGTTTTTCATAGGAAACAATTCAAAGACGGGAAATAAAACGTTCGGAATTATTGAATTGCGTAACTTCCAGACGGGAAGAGATATAGACTTGCGGTTAGTGCCAATCGCATCAGAATCATCGAGTTGGTGTGAAATATATGCTTTTCATAGAAAACAATTCAAAGACGGGAAATAAAACGTTCGGAATCATTGAATTGCGTAACTTCCAGACGGAAAGAGGTATCTACTTGCGGTTAGTGCCAATCGCATCAGAATCATCAAATTGGTTGGAAATATATGTTTTTCATAAAAAACAATTCAAAGACGGGAAATGAAACGTTCGGAATTATTGAATAGCATAACTTCCAGAGGGGAAGAGATATCGATTTGCGGTTAGTGCCAATCGCATCAGAATCATGTAGTTGGTTGGAAATATGTTTCTCATATAAAACAATACAAAGACGGGAAGGAAAATAAAACGTTCCGAATTATTGAATTGCGTAACTTCCAGACGTGATGAGAGATCGACTTGCGGTTTCTGCCAATCGCATCAGAATGATCAAATTTGTTGGAAATATATGTTTTCCATAGAAAACAATTCAAAGACGAGAAATAAAACGTTCGGAATTATCGAATTGCGTAACTTCCAGACGGGTAGAGATACCGACTTGCGGTTAGTGCCAATCGCATCAGAATTATCGAGTTGGTTAGAAATATATGTTTCTCATATAGAATAACACAAAGACGGGAAGGGAAATAAAACGTTCCGAATTATTGAATTGCGTAACTTCCAGACGGGATGAGAATCGACTTGCGCTTTCTGCCAATCGCATCAGAATGATCAAATTTGTTGGAAATATATGTTTTCCATAGAAAACAATTCAAAGACGAGAAATAAAACGTTCGGAATTATTGAATTGCGTAACTTCCAGACGGGAAGAGATATCGACTTGCGGTTAGTGCCAATCGCATCAGAACCATTGAGTTGGTTGGAAATATATGTTTTTCATAGAAAACAATACAAAGACGGGAAATAAAACGTTCGGAATTATTGAATTGCGTACTTTCCAGACGGGATGAGGAATCGACTTGCGGTTCCTGCCAATCGCATCAGAATGATCAAATTGGTTGGAAATATATGTTTTCCATAGAAAACAATTCAAAGACGGGAAATAAAACGTTCGGAATTATCGAATTGTGTAACTTCCAAACGGGAAGGGATATCGACTTGCGGTTAGTGCTAATCGCATCAGAATCATCGAGCTGGTTGGAAATATATGTTTTTCATGGAAAACAATTCAAAGACGGGAAATAAAAAGTTGAATTGCGTAACTTCCAAACGAGAAGAGATATCGACTAGCGGTTAGTGCCAATCGCATCAGAATCATCGAGTTGGTTGGAAATGGATGTTTTTCATGGAGAACAATTCAAAGACGGGTAATAAAACGTTCGGAAATATTGAATTGCGTAACTTCAAGACGGGAAGAGATATCGACTTGCGGTTAGTGCCAATCGCATCAAAATCATCGAGTTGGTTGGAAATATATGTTTTTCATCGAAAACAATTCGAAGACGGTGAATAAAAGGTTCGGAATTATTGAATTGCGTAACATCCAGACGGGAAGAGATATCTACTTGCGGTTAGTGCCAATCGCATCAGAATCATCGAGTTGGTTGGAAATATATGTTTTTCATGGAAAACAATTCAAAGACGGGAAATAAAAAGTTGAATTGCGTAACTTCCAAACGGGAAGAGATATCGACTAGCGGTTAGTGCCAATCGCATCAGAATCATCGAGTTGGTTGGGAATGAATGTTTTTCATGGAAAACAATTCAAAGACGTGAAATAAAACGTTCGGAATTATCGAATTGTGTAACTTCCAAACGGGAATGGTAATCGACTTGCAGTTAGTGCCAATCGCATCAGAATCATCGAGCTGGTTGGAAATATATGTTTTTCATAGAAAACAACGCAAAGACGGGAAATAAAACGTTCGGAATTATTGAATCTCGTAACTTCCAGACGGGAAGAGATATCGATTTGCTGTTAGTGCCAATCGCATCAGAATCATCAAATTGGTTGGAAATATATGTTTTTCATAGAAAACAATTCAAAGACGGGAAATAAAACGTTCGGAATTATCGGATTGTGTAATTTCCAAACGGGAAGGGACATCGACTTGCGGTTAGTGCCAATCGCATCAGAATCATCGAGCTGGTTGGAAATATATGTTTTCCATGGAAAACAATTCAAACCCGGGAAATAAAACTTTGAATTGCGTAACTTCCAAACGGGGAGAGATATCGACTTGCGGTTAGTGCCAATCGCATCAGAATCATCGAGTTGGTTGGAAATGAATGTTTTTCATGGAAAACAATTCAAAGACGGGAAATAAAACGTTCGGAAATATTGAATTGCGTAACTTCCAAACGGGGAGAGATATCGACTTGCGGTTAGTGCCAATCGCATCAGAATCATCGAGTTGGTTGGAAATGAATGTTTTTCATGGAAAACAATTCGAGGACGGGAAATAAAACGTTCGGAAATATTGAATTGCGTAACTTCAAGACGGGAAGAGATATCGACTTGCGGTTAGTGCCAATCGCATCAGAATCATCGAGTTGGTTGGAAATATACCTTTATCGTAGAGAACAATTCAAAGACGGGAACTAAAACGTTCGGAATTATTAAATTGCGTAACTTCCAGACAGGAAGAGATATCTACTTGCGGTTAGTGAAAATCGCATCAGAATCATCAAATTGGTTGGAAATATATGTTTTTCATAGGAAACAATTCAAAGACGGGAAATAAAACGTTCGGAATTATTGAATTGCGTAACTTCCAGACGGGAAGAGATATAGACTTGCGGTTAGTGCCAATCGCATCAGAATCATCGAGTTGGTGTGAAATATATGCTTTTCATAGAAAACAATTCAAAGACGGGAAATAAAACGTTCGGAATCATTGAATTGTGTAACTTCCAGACGGGAAGAGGTATCTACTTGCGGTCAGTGCCAATCGCATCAGAATCATCAAATTGGTTGGAAATATATGTTTTTCATAAAAAACAATTCAAAGAAGGGAAATGAAACGTTCGGAATTATTGAATAGCATAACTTCCAGAGGGGAAGAGATATCGATTTGCGGTTAGTGCCAATCGCATCAGAATCATGTAGTTGGTTGGAAATATGTTTCTCATATAAAACAATACAAAGACGGGGAGGAAAATAAAACGTTCCGAATTATTGAATTGCGTAACTTCCAGACGGGATGAGAGATCGACTTGCGGTTTCTGCCAATCGCATCAGAATGATCAAATTTGTTGGAAATATATGTTTTCCATAGAAAACAATTCAAAGACGAGAAATAAAACGTTCGGAATTATCGAATTGCGTAACTTCCAGACGGGTAGAGATACCGACTTGCGGTTAGTGCCAATCGCATCAGAATTATCGAGTTGGTTAGAAATATATGTTTCTCATATAAAATAACACAAAGACGGGAAGGGAAATAAAACGTTCCGAATTATTGAATTGCGTAACTTCCAGACGGGATGAGAGATCGACTTGCGGTTTCTGCCAATCGCATCAGAATGATCAAATTTGTTGGAAATATATGTTTTCCATAGAAAACAATTCAAAGACGAGAAATAAAACGTTCGGGATTATTGAATTGCGTAACTTCCAGACGGGAAGAGATATCGACTTGCGGTTAGTGCCAATCGCATCAGAACCATTGAGTTGGTTGGAAATATATGTTTTTCATAGAAAACAATACAAAGACGGGAAATAAAACGTTCGGAATTATTGAATTGCGTACTTTCCAGACGGGATGAGGAATCGACTTGCGGTTCCTGCCAATCGCATCAGAATGATCAAATTGGTTGGAAATATATGTTTTCCATAGAAAACAATTCAAAGACGGTAAATAAAACGTTCGGAATTATCGAATTGTGTAACTTCCAAACGGGAAGGGATATCGACTTGCGGTTAGTGCTAATCGCATCAGAATCATCGAGCTGGTTGGAAATATATGTTTTTCATGGAAAACAATTCAAAGACGGGAAATAAAAAGTTGAATTGCGTAACTTCCAAACGGGAAGAGATATCGACTAGCGGTTAGTGCCAATCGCATCAGAATCATCGAGTTGGTTGGAAATGGATGTTGTTCATGGAAAACAATTCAAAGACGGGTAATAAAACGTTCGGAAATATTGAATTGCGTAACTTCAAGACGGGAAGAGATATCGACTTGCGGTTAGTGCCAATCGCATCAAAATCATCGAGTTGGTTGGAAATATATGTTTTTCATCGAAAACAATTCGAAGACGGTGAATAAAAGGTTCGGAATTATTGAATTGCGTAACATCCAGACGGGAAGAGATATCTACTTGCGGTTAGTGCCAATCGCATCAGAATCATCGAGTTGGTTGGAAATATATGTTTTTCATGGAAAACAATTCAAAGACGGGAAATAAAAAGTTGAATTGCGTAACTTCCAAACGGGAAGAGATATCGACTAGCGGTTAGTGCCAATCGCATCAGAATCATCGAGTTGGTTGGGAATGAATGTTTTTCATGGAAAACAATTCAAAGACGGGAAATAAAACGTTCGGAATTATCGAATTGTGTAACTTCCAAACGGGAATGGTAATCGACTTGCAGTTAGTGCCAATCGCATCAGAATCATCGAGCTGGTTGGAAATATATGTTTTTCATAGAAAACAACGCAAAGACGGGAAATAAAACGTTCGGAATTATTGAATCTCGTAACTTCCAGACGGGAAGAGATATCGATTTGCTGTTAGTGCCAATCGCATCAGAATCATCAAATTGGTTGGAAATATATGTTTTTCATAGAAAACAATTCAAAGACGGGAAATAAAACGTTCGGAATTATCGGATTGTGTAATTTCCAAACGGGAAGGGACATCGACTTGCAGTTAGTGCCAATCGCATCAGAATCATCGAGCTGGTTGGAAATATATGTTTTTCATGGAAAACAATTCAAACCCGGGAAATAAAACTTTGAATTGCGTAACTTCCAAACGGGAAGAGATATCGACTTGCGGTTAGTGCCAATCGCATCAGAATCATCAAGTTGGTTGGAAATGAATGTTTTTCATGGAGAACAATTCAAAGACGGGAAATAAAACGTTCGGAAATATTGAATTGCGTAACTTCCAAACGGAGAGAGATATCGACTTGCGGTTAGTGCCAATCGCATCAGAATCATGAAATTGGTTGGAAATATATGTTTTTCATAGAAAACAATTCAAAGACGGGAAATAAAACGTTCGGAATTATCGGATTGTGTAATTTCCAAACGGGAAGGGACATCGACTTGCAGTTAGTGCCAATCGCATCAGAATCATCGAGCTGGTTGGAAATATATGTTTTTCATGGAAAACAATTCAAACCCGGGAAATAAAACTTTGAATTGCGTAACTTCCAAACGGGAAGAGATATCGACTTGCGGTTAGTGCCAATCGCATCAGAATCATCAAGTTGGTTGGAAATGAATGTTTTTCATGGAAAACAATTCAAAGACGGGAAATAAAACGTTCGGAAATATTGAATTGCGTAACTTCCAAACGGAGAGAGATATCGACTTGCGGTTAGTGCCAATCGCATCAGAATCATCGAGTTGGTTGGAAATGAATGTTTTTCATGGAAAACAATTCGAAAACGGGAAATAAAACGTTCGGAAATATTGAATTGCGTAACTTCAAGACGGGAAGAGATATCGACTTGCGGTTAGTGCCAATCGCATCAGAATCATCGAGTTGGTTGAAAATATATGTTTTTCATAGAAAACAATGCAAAGACGGGAAATAGAACGTTCGGAATTATTGAATTTCGTAACTTCCAGACGGGAAGAGATATCGATTTGCTGTTAGTGCCAATCGAATCAGAATCATCAAATTGGTTGGAAATATATGTTTTTCATAGAAAACAATTCAAAGACGGGAAATAAAACGTTCGGAATTATCGAATTGCGTAACTTCCAGACGGGAAGAGATATCTGCTTGCGGTTAGTGCCAATCGCATCAGAATCATCAAGTTGGTTGGAAATATATGTTTTCCATAGAAAACAATTCAAAGACGGGAAATAAAACGTACGGAATTATTGAATCGCGTAACTTCCAGACGTGAAGAGATATCGACTTGCGGTTAGTGCCAATCGCATCAGAATCATCGAGTTGGTTGAAAATATATGTTTTTCATAGAAAACAATGCAAAGACGGGAAATTGAACGTTCGGAATTATTGAATTTCGTAACTTCCAGACGGGAAGAGATATCGATTTGCTGTTAGTGCCAATCGAATCAGAATCATCAAATTGGTTGGAAATATATGTTTTTCATAGAAAACAATTCAAAGACGGGAAATGAAACGTTCGGAATTATCGAATTGCGTAACTTCCAGACGGGAAGAGATATCTACTTGCGGTTAGTGCCAATCGCATCAGAATCATCAAATTGGTTGGAAATATATGTTTTTCATAGAAAACAATCCAAAGACGGGAAATAAAACGTTCGGAATTATTGAATTGCGTAACTTCCAGACGGGATGAGAAATCGACTTGCTGTTTCTGACAATCGTATCAAAATGATCAAATTGGTTGGAAATATATGTTTTCAATAGAAAACAATTCAAAGACGAAAATAAAACGTTCGGAATTATTGAATTGCGTAACTTCCAAACGGGAATGGATATCGGCTTGCGGTTAGTGGCAATCGCTTCAGAATCATCGAGTTGGTTGGAAATATATGTTTTTCATGGAAAACAATTCAAAGACGGGAAATAAAACGTTCGGAATTATTGAATTGCGTAACTTCCAAACGTGAAGAGATATCGACTTGCGGTTAGTGCCAATCGCATCAGAATCATCAAGTTGGTTGGAAATATATGTTTTCCATAGAAAACAATTCAAAGACGGGAAATAAAACGAACGGAATTATTGAATCGCGTAACTTGACAGACGTGAAGAGATATCGACTTGCGGTTAGTGCCAATCGCATCAGAATCATCGAGTTGGTTGAAAATATATGTTTTTCATAGAAAACAATGCAAAGACGGGAAATAGATTGTTCGGAATTATCGAATTTCGTAACTTCCAGACGGGAAGAGATATCGATTTGCTGTTAGTGCCAATCGAATCAGAATCATCAAATTGGTTGGAAATATATGTTTTTCATAGAAAACAATTCAAAGACGGGAAATGAAACGTTCGGAATTATCGAATTGCGTAACTTCCAGACGGGAAGAGATATCTACTTGCGGTTAGTGCCAATCGCATCAGAATCATCAAATTGGTTGGAAATATATGTTTTTCATAGAAAACAATCCAAAGACGGGAAATAAAACGTTCGGAATTATTGAATTGCGTAACTTCCAGACGTGAAGAGATATCGACTTGCGGTTAGTGCCAATCGCATCAGAATCATCGAGTTGGTTGGAAATATATCTTTATCGTAGAAAACAATTCGAAGACGGGAACTAAAACGTTCGGAATTATCGAATTTCGTAACTTCCAGACGGGATGAGAAATCGACTTGCGGTTTCTGACAATCGTATCAGAATGATCAAATTGGTTGGAAATATATGTTTTCAATAGAAAACAATTCAAAGACGAAAATAAAACGTTCGGAATTATTGAATTGCGTAACTTCCAAACGGGAATGGATATCGGCTTGCGGTTAGTGGCAATCGCTTCAGAATCATCGAGTTGGTTGGAAATATATGTTTTTCATGGAAAACAATTCAAAGACGGGAAATAAAACGTTCGGAATTATTGAATTGCGTAACTTCCAAACGTGAAGAGATATCGACTTGCGGTTAGTGCCAATCGCATCAGAATCATCAAGTTGGTTGGAAATATATGTTTTCCATAGAAAACAATTCAAAGACGGGAATTAAACGTACGGAATTATCGAATTGCGTTACTTCCAGACGGGAAGAGATATCTACTTGCGGTTAGTGCCAATCGCATCAGAATCATCAAATTGGTTGGAAATATATGTTTTTTATAGAAAACAATTCAAAGACGGAAAATAAAACGTTCGGAATTATTGAATTGCGTAACTTCCAGACGGGATGAGAAATCTACTTGCGGTTTCTGACAATCGCATAAGAATGATCAAATAGGTTGGAAATATATGTTTTCCATAGAAAACAATTCAAAGAAGAAAATAAAACGTTCGGAATTATTGAATTGCGTAACTTCCAAACGGGAATGGATATCGGCTTGCGGTTAGTGGCAATCGCTTCAGAATCATCGAGTTGGTTTTAAAGATATGTTTTTCATGGAAAACAATTCAAAGACGGGAAATAAAATGTTCGGAATTATTGAATTGCTTAACTTGCAAACGTGAAGAGATATCGACTTGCGGTTAGTGCCAATCGCATCAGAATCATCGAGTTGGTTGGAAATATATGTTTTCCATAGAAAACAATTCAAAGACGGGAAATAAAACGTACGTAATTATTGAATTGCGTAACTTCCAGACGTGAAGAGATATCGACTTGCGGTTAGTGCCAATCGCATCAGAATCATCGAGTTGGTTGGAAATATACCTTTATCGTAGAGAACAATTCAAAGACGGGAACTAAAACGTTCGGAATTATTGAATTGCGTAACTTCCAGACGGGAAGAGATATCTACTTGCGGTTAGTGAAAATCGCATCAGAATCATCAAATTTGTTGGAAATATATGTTTTTCATAGAAAACAATTCAAAGACGGGAAATAAAACGTTCGGAATTATTGAATTGCGTAACTTCCAGACGGGAAGAGATATAGACTTGCGGTTAGTGCCAATCGCATCAGAATCATCGAGTTGGTTGGAAATATATGCTTTTCATAGAAAACAATTCAAAGACGGGAAATAAAACGTTCGGAATCATTGAATTGCATAACTTCCAGACGGGAAGAGGTATCTACTTGCGGTTAGTGCCAATCGCATCAGAATCATCAAATTGGTTGGAAATATATGTTTTTCATAAAAGCAATTCAAAGACGGGAAATGAAACGTTCGGAATTATTGGATAGCATAACTTCCAGAGGGGAAGAGGTATCTACTTGCGGTTAGTGCCAATCGCATCAGAATCATCAAATTGGTTGGAAATATATGTTTTTCATAGAAAACAATTCAAAGACGGGAAATAAAACTTTCGGAATTATTGAATTGCGTAACTTCCAGACGGGATGAGAAATCGACTTGCGGTTTCTGACAATCGCATAAGAATGATCAAATAGGTTGGAAATATATGTTTTCCATAGAAAACAATTCAAAGAAGAAAATAAAACGTTCGGAATTATTGAATTGCGTAACTTCCAAACGGGAATGGATATCGGCTTGCGGTTAGTGCCAATCGCATCAGAATCATCGAGTTGGTTGGAAATATACCTTTATCGTAGAGAACAATTCAAAGACGGGAACTAAAACGTTCGGAATTATTAAATTGCGTAACTTCCAGACAGGAAGAGATATCTACTTGCGGTTAGTGAAAATCGCATCAGAATCATCAAATTGGTTGGAAATATATGTTTTTCATAGGAAACAATTCAAAGACGGGAAATAAAACGTTCGGAATTATTGAATTGCGTAACTTCCAGACGGGAAGAGATATAGACTTGCGGTTAGTGCCAATCGCATCAGAATCTTCGAGTTGGTGTGAAATATATGCTTTTCATAGAAAACAATTCAAAGACGGGAAATAAAACGTTCGGAATCATTGAATTGCGTAACTTCCAGACGGAAAGAGGTATCTACTTGCGGTTAGTGCCAATCGCATCAGAATCATCAAATTGGTTGGAAATATATGTTTTTCATAAAAAACAATTCAAAGACGGGAAATGAAACGTTCGGAATTATTGAATAGCATAACTTCCAGAGGGGAAGAGATATCGATTTGCGGTTAGTGCCAATCGCATCAGAATCATGTAGTTGGTTGGAAATATGTTTCTCATATAAAACAATACAAAGACGGGAAGGAAAATAAAACGTTCCGAATTATTGAATTGCGTAACTTCCAGACGTGATGAGAGATCGACTTGCGGTTTCTGCCAATCGCATCAGAATGATCAAATTTGTTGGAAATATATGTTTTCCATAGAAAACAATTCAAAGACGAGAAATAAAACGTTCGGAATTATCGAATTGCGTAACTTCCAGACGGGTAGAGATACCGACTTGCGGTTAGTGCCAATCGCATCAGAATTATCGAGTTGGTTAGAAATATATGTTTCTCATATAGAATAACACAAAGACGGGAAGGGAAATAAAACGTTCCGAATTATTGAATTGCGTAACTTCCAGACGGGATGAGAATCGACTTGCGCTTTCTGCCAATCGCATCAGAATGATCAAATTTGTTGGAAATATATGTTTTCCATAGAAAACAATTCAAAGACGAGAAATAAAACGTTCGGAATTATTGAATTGCGTAACTTCCAGACGGGAAGAGATATCGACTTGCGGTTAGTGCCAATCGCATCAGAACCATTGAGTTGGTTGGAAATATATGTTTTTCATAGAAAACAATACAAAGACGGGAAATAAAACGTTCGGAATTATTGAATTGCGTACTTTCCAGACGGGATGAGGAATCGACTTGCGGTTCCTGCCAATCGCATCAGAATGATCAAATTGGTTGGAAATATATGTTTTCCATAGAAAACAATTCAAAGACGGGAAATAAAACGTTCGGAATTATCGAATTGTGTAACTTCCAAACGGGAAGGGATATCGACTTGCGGTTAGTGCTAATCGCATCAGAATCATCGAGCTGGTTGGAAATATATGTTTTTCATGGAAAACAATTCAAAGACGGGAAATAAAAAGTTGAATTGCGTAACTTCCAAACGGGGAGAGATATCGACTAGCGGTTAGTGCCAATCGCATCAGAATCATCGAGTTGGTTGGAAATGGATGTTTTTCATGGAGAACAATTCAAAGACGGGTAATAAAACGTTCGGAAATATTGAATTGCGTAACTTCAAGACGGGAAGAGATATCGACTTGCGGTTAGTGCCAATCGCATCAAAATCATCGAGTTGGTTGGAAATATATGTTTTTCATCGAAAACAATTCGAAGACGGTGAATAAAAGGTTCGGAATTATTGAATTGCGTAACATCCAGACGGGAAGAGATATCTACTTGCGGTTAGTGCCAATCGCATCAGAATCATCGAGTTGGTTGGAAATATATGTTTTTCATGGAAAACAATTCAAAGACGGGAAATAAAAAGTTGAATTGCGTAACTTCCAAACGGGAAGAGATATCGACTAGCGGTTAGTGCCAATCGCATCAGAATCATCGAGTTGGTTGGGAATGAATGTTTTTCATGGAAAACAATTCAAAGACGTGAAATAAAACGTTCGGAATTATCGAATTGTGTAACTTCCAAACGGGAATGGTAATCGACTTGCAGTTAGTGCCAATCGCATCAGAATCATCGAGCTGGTTGGAAATATATGTTTTTCATAGAAAACAACGCAAAGACGGGAAATAAAACGTTCGGAATTATTGAATCTCGTAACTTCCAGACGGGAAGAGATATCGATTTGCTGTTAGTGCCAATCGCATCAGAATCATCAAATTGGTTGGAAATATATGTTTTTCATAGAAAACAATTCAAAGACGGGAAATAAAACGTTCGGAATTATCGGATTGTGTAATTTCCAAACGGGAAGGGACATCGACTTGCGGTTAGTGCCAATCGCATCAGAATCATCGAGCTGGTTGGAAATATATGTTTTCCATGGAAAACAATTCAAACCCGGGAAATAAAACTTTGAATTGCGTAACTTCCAAACGGGGAGAGATATCGACTTGCGGTTAGTGCCAATCGCATCAGAATCATCGAGTTGGTTGGAAATGAATGTTTTTCATGGAAAACAATTCAAAGACGGGAAATAAAACGTTCGGAAATATTGAATTGCGTAACTTCCAAACGGGGAGAGATATCGACTTGCGGTTAGTGCCAATCGCATCAGAATCATCGAGTTGGTTGGAAATGAATGTTTTTCATGGAAAACAATTCGAAGACGGGAAATAAAACGTTCGGAAATATTGAATTGCGTAACTTCAAGACGGGAAGAGATATCGACTTGCGGTTAGTGCCAATCGCATCAGAATCATCGAGTTGGTTGGAAATATACCTTTATCGTAGAGAACAATTCAAAGACGGGAACTAAAACGTTCGGAATTATTAAATTGCGTAACTTCCAGACAGGAAGAGATATCTACTTGCGGTTAGTGAAAATCGCATCAGAATCATCAAATTGGTTGGAAATATATGTTTTTCATAGGAAACAATTCAAAGACGGGAAATAAAACGTTCGGAATTATTGAATTGCGTAACTTCCAGACGGGAAGAGATATAGACTTGCGGTTAGTGCCAATCGCATCAGAATCATCGAGTTGGTGTGAAATATATGCTTTTCATAGAAAACAATTCAAAGACGGGAAATAAAACGTTCGGAATCATTGAATTGTGTAACTTCCAGACGGGAAGAGGTATCTACTTGCGGTCAGTGCCAATCGCATCAGAATCATCAAATTGGTTGGAAATATATGTTTTTCATAAAAAACAATTCAAAGACGGGAAATGAAACGTTCGGAATTATTGAATAGCATAACTTCCAGAGGGGAAGAGATATCGATTTGCGGTTAGTGCCAATCGCATCAGAATCATGTAGTTGGTTGGAAATATGTTTCTCATATAAAACAATACAAAGACGGGAAGGAAAATAAAACGTTCCGAATTATTGAATTGCGTAACTTCCAGACGGGATGAGAGATCGACTTGCGGTTTCTGCCAATCGCATCAGAATGATCAAATTTGTTGGAAATATATGTTTTCCATAGAAAACAATTCAAAGACGAGAAATAAAACGTTCGGAATTATCGAATTGCGTAACTTCCAGACGGGTAGAGATACCGACTTGCGGTTAGTGCCAATCGCATCAGAATTATCGAGTTGGTTAGAAATATATGTTTCTCATATAAAATAACACAAAGACGGGAAGGGAAATAAAACGTTCCGAATTATTGAATTGCTTAACTTCCAGACGGGATGAGAGATCGACTTGCGGTTTCTGCCAATCGCATCAGAATGATCAAATTTGTTGGAAATATATGTTTTCCATAGAAAACAATTCAAAGACGAGAAATAAAACGTTCGGGATTATTGAATTGCGTAACTTCCAGACGGGAAGAGATATCGACTTGCGGTTAGTGCCAATCGCATCAGAACCATTGAGTTGGTTGGAAATATATGTTTTTCATAGAAAACAATACAAAGACGGGAAATAAAACGTTCGGAATTATTGAATTGCGTACTTTCCAGACGGGATGAGGAATCGACTTGCGGTTCCTGCCAATCGCATCAGAATGATCAAATTGGTTGGAAATATATGTTTTCCATAGAAAACAATTCAAAGACGGGAAATAAAACGTTCGGAATTATCGAATTGTGTAACTTCCAAACGGGAAGGGATATCGACTTGCGGTTAGTGCTAATCGCATCAGAATCATCGAGCTGGTTGGAAATATATGTTTTTCATGGAAAACAATTCAAAGACGGGAAATAAAAAGTTGAATTGCGTAACTTCCAAACGGGAAGAGATATCGACTAGCGGTTAGTGCCAATCGCATCAGAATCATCGAGTTGGTTGGAAATGGATGTTGTTCATGGAAAACAATTCAAAGACGGGTAATAAAACGTTCGGAAATATTGAATTGCGTAACTTCAAGACGGGAAGAGATATCGACTTGCGGTTAGTGCCAATCGCATCAAAATCATCGAGTTGGTTGGAAATATATGTTTTTCATCGAAAACAATTCGAAGACGGTGAATAAAAGGTTCGGAATTATTGAATTGCGTAACATCCAGACGGGAAGAGATATCTACTTGCGGTTAGTGCCAATCGCATCAGAATCATCGAGTTGGTTGGAAATATATGTTTTTCATGGAAAACAATTCAAAGACGGGAAATAAAAAGTTGAATTGCGTAACTTCCAAACGGGAAGAGATATCGACTAGCGGTTAGTGCCAATCGCATCAGAATCATCGAGTTGGTTGGGAATGAATGTTTTTCATGGAAAACAATTCAAAGACGGGAAATAAAACGTTCGGAATTATCGAATTGTGTAACTTCCAAACGGGAATGGTAATCGACTTGCAGTTAGTGCCAATCGCATCAGAATCATCGAGCTGGTTGGAAATATATGTTTTTCATAGAAAACAACGCAAAGACGGGAAATAAAACGTTCGGAATTATTGAATCTCGTAACTTCCAGACGGGAAGAGATATCGATTTGCTGTTAGTGCCAATCGCATCAGAATCATCAAATTGGTTGGAAATATATGTTTTTCATAGAAAACAATTCAAAGACGGGAAATAAAACGTTCGGAATTATCGGATTGTGTAATTTCCAAACGGGAAGGGACATCGACTTGCAGTTAGTGCCAATCGCATCAGAATCATCGAGCTGGTTGGAAATATATGTTTTTCATGGAAAACAATTCAAACCCGGAAAATAAAACTTTGAATTGCGTAACTTCCAAACGGGAAGAGATATCGACTTGCGGTTAGTGCCAATCGCATCAGAATCATCAAGTTGGTTGGAAATGAATGTTTTTCATGGAAAACAATTCAAAGACGGGAAATAAAACGTTCGGAAATATTGAATTGCGTAACTTCCAAACGGAGAGAGATATCGACTTGCGGTTAGTGCCAATCGCATCAGAATCATCGAGTTGGTTGGAAATGAATGTTTTTCATGGAAAACAATTCGAAGACGGGAAATAAAACGTTCGGAAATATTGAATTGCGTAACTTCAAGACGGGAAGAGATATCGACTTGCGGTTAGTGCCAATCGCATCAGAATCATCGAGTTGGTTGAAAATATATGTTTTTCATAGAAAACAATGCAAAGACGGGAAATAGAACGTTCGGAATTATTGAATTTCGTAACTTCCAGACGGGAAGAGATATCGATTTGCTGTTAGTGCCAATCGAATCAGAATCATCAAATTGGTTGGAAATATATGTTTTTCATAGAAAACAATTCAAAGACGGGAAATAAAACGTTCGGAATTATCGAATTGCGTAACTTCCAGACGGGAAGAGATATCTGCTTGCGGTTAGTGCCAATCGCATCAGAATCATCAAGTTGGTTGGAAATATATGTTTTCCATAGAAAACAATTCGAAGACGGGAAATAAAACGTACGGAATTATTGAATCGCGTAACTTCCAGACGTGAAGAGATATCGACTTGCGGTTAGTGCCAATCGCATCAGAATCATCGAGTTGGTTGAAAATATATGTTTTTCATAGAAAACAATGCAAAGACGGGAAATTGAACGTTCGGAATTATTGAATTTCGTAACTTCCAGACGGGAAGAGATATCGATTTGCTGTTAGTGCCAATCGAATCAGAATCATCAAATTGGTTGGAAATATATGTTTTTCATAGAAAACAATTCAAAGACGGGAAAGGAAACGTTCGGAATTATCGAATTGCGTAACTTCCAGACGGGAAGAGATATCTACTTGCGGTTAGTGCCAATCGCATCAGAATCATCAAATTGGTTGGAAATATATGTTTTTCATAGAAAACAATCCAAAGACGGGAAATAAAACGTTCGGAATTATTGAATTGCGTAACTTCCAGACGGGATGAGAAATCGACTTGCTGTTTCTGACAATCGTATCAAAATGATCAAATTGGTTGGAAATATATGTTTTCAATAGAAAACAATTCAAAGACGAAAATAAAACGTTCGGAATTATTGAATTGCGTAACTTCCAAACGGGAATGGATATCGGCTTGCGGTTAGTGGCAATCGCTTCAGAATCATCGAGTTGGTTGGAAATATATGTTTTTCATGGAAAACAATTCAAAGACGGGAAATAAAACGTTCGGAATTATTGAATTGCGTAACTTCCAAACGTGAAGAGATATCGACTTGCGGTTAGTGCCAATCGCATCAGAATCATCAAGTTGGTTGGAAATATATGTTTTCCATAGAAAACAATTCAAAGACGGGAAATAAAACGAACGGAATTATTGAATCGCGTAACTTGACAGACGTGAAGAGATATCGACTTGCGGTTAGTGCCAATCGCATCAGAATCATCGAGTTGGTTGAAAATATATGTTTTTCATAGAAAACAATGCAAAGACGGGAAATAGATTGTTCGGAATTATCGAATTTCGTAACTTCCAGACGGGAAGAGATATCGATTTGCTGTTAGTGCCAATCGAATCAGAATCATCAAATTGGTTGGAAATATATGTTTTTCATAGAAAACAATTCAAAGACGGGAAATGAAACGTTCGGAATTATCGAATTGCGTAACTTCCAGACGGGAAGAGATATCTACTTGCGGTTAGTGCCAATCGCATCAGAATCATCAAATTGGTTGGAAATATATGTTTTTCATAGAAAACAATCCAAAGACGGGAAATAAAACGTTCGGAATTATTGAATTGCGTAACTTCCAGACGTGAAGAGATATCGACTTGCGGTTAGTGCCAATCGCATCAGAATCATCGAGTTGGTTGGAAATATATCTTTATCGTAGAAAACAATTCGAAGACGGGAACTAAAACGTTCGGAATTATCGAATTTCGTAACTTCCAGACGGGATGAGAAATCGACTTGCGGTTTCTGACAATCGTATCAGAATGATCAAATTGGTTGGAAATATATGTTTTCAATAGAAAACAATTCAAAGACGAAAATAAAACGTTCGGAATTATTGAATTGCGTAACTTCCAAACGGGAATGGATATCGGCTTGCGGTTAGTGGCAATCGCTTCAGAATCATCGAGTTGGTTGGAAATATATGTTTTTCATGGAAAACAATTCAAAGACGGGAAATAAAACGTTCGGAATTATTGAATTGCGTAACTTCCAAACGTGAAGAGATATCGACTTGCGGTTAGTGCCAATCGCATCAGAATCATCAAGTTGGTTGGAAATATATGTTTTCCATAGAAAACAATTCAAAGACGGGAATTAAACGTACGGAATTATTGAATTGCGTAACTTCCAGACGTGAAGAGATATCGACTTGCGGTTAGTGCCAATCGCATCAGAATCATCGAGTTGGTTGGAAATATATCTTTATCGTAGAAAACAATTCGAAGACGGGAACTAAAACGTTCGGAATTATTGAATTGCATAACTTCCAGACGGGAAGAGATATCTACTTGCGGTTAGTGAAAATCGCATCAGAATCATCAAATTGGTTGGAAATATATGTTTTTCATAGAAAACAATTCAAAGACGGGAAATAACACGTTCGGAATTATTGAATTGCGTAACTTCCAGACGGGATGAGAAATCGACTTGCGGTTTCTGACAATCGTATCAGAATGATCAAATTGGTTGGAAATATATGTTTTCAATAGAAAACAATTCAAAGACGAAAATAAAACGTTCGGAATTATTGAATTGCGTAACTTCCAAACGGGAATGGATATCGGCTTGCGGTTAGTGGCAATCGCTTCAGAATCATCGAGTTGGTTGGAAATATATGTTTTTCATGGAAAACAATTCAAAGACGGGAAATAAAACGTTCGGAATTATTGAATTGCGTAACTTCCAAACGTGAAGAGATATCGACTTGCGGTTAGTGCCAATCGCATCAGAATCATCAAGTTGGTTGGAAATATATGTTTTCCATAGAAAACAATTCAAAGACGGGAATTAAACGTACGGAATTATTGAATTGCGTAACTTCCAGACGTGAAGAGATATCGACTTGCGGTTAGTGCCAATCGCATCAGAATCATCGAGTTGGTTGGAAATATATCTTTATCTTAGAAAACAATTCGAAGACGGGAACTAAAACGTTCGGAATTATTGAATTGCATAACTTCCAGACGGGAAGAGATATCTACTTGCGGTTAGTGAAAATCGCATCAGAATCATCAAATTGGTTGGAAATATATGTTTTTCATAGAAAACAATTCAAAGACGGGAAATAACACGTTCGGAATTATTGAATTGCGTAACTTCCAGACGGGATGAGAAATCGACTTGCGGTTTCTGACAATCGCATCAGAATGATCAAATTGGTTGGAAATATATGTTTCCCATAGAAAACAATTCAAAGACGAAAATAAAACGTTCGGAATTATTGAATTGCGTAACTTCCAAACGGGAATGGATATCGGCTTGCGGTTAGTGGCAATCGCTTCAGAATCATCGAGTTGGTTGGAAATATATGTTTTTCATAGAAAACAATTCAGAGACGGGAAATAAAACGTACGGAATTATTGAATTGCGTAACTTCCAGACGTGAAGAGATATCGACTTGCGGTTAGTGCCAATCGCATCAGAATCATCGAGTTGGTTGGAAATATATCTTTATCGTAGAAAACAATTCGAGGACGGGAACTAAAACGTTCGGAATTATTGAATTGCGTAACTTCCAGACGGGAAGAGATATCTACTTGCGGTTAGTGAAAATCGCATCAGAATCATCAAATTGGTTGGAAATATATGTTTTTCATAGAAAACAATTCAAAGACGGGAAATAAAACGTTCGGAATTCTTGAATTGCGTAACTTCCAGACGGTAAGAGATATCGACGTGCGGTTAGTGCCAATCGCATCAGAATCATCGAGTTGGTTGAAAATATATGTTTTCCATAGAGAACAATTCAAAGACGGGAAATAAAACGTTCGGAATTATTGAATTGCGTAACTTCCAGACTGGAAGAGATATCTACTTGCGGTTAGTGCCAATCGCATCAAAATCATCAAATTGGTTTGAAATATATGTTTCTCATAGAAAACAATTCGAAGACGGGAAATAAAACGTTCGGAATTATTGAATTGCGTAACTTCCAGACGGGAAGAGATATAGACTTGCGGTTAGTGCCAATCGCATCAGAATCATCGAGTTGGTTGGAAATATATGCTTTTCATAGAAAACAATTCAAAGACGGGAAATAAAACGTTCGGAATCATTGAATTGCGTAACTTCCAGACGGGAAGAGGTATCTACTTGCGGTTAGTGCCAATCGCATCAGAATCATCAAATTGGTTGGAAATATATGTTTTTCATAAAAAACAATTCAAAGACGGGAAATGAAACGTTCGGAATTATTGAATAGCGTAACTTCCAGAGGGGAAGAGATATCGATTTGCGGTTAGTGCCAATCGCATCAGAATCATGTAGTTGGTTGGAAATATGTTTCTCATATAAAACAATACAAAGACGGAAAGGGAAATAAAACGTTCCGAATTATTGAATTGCGTAACTTCCAGACGGGATGAGAGATCGACTTGCGGTTTCTGCCAATCGCATCAGAATGATCAAATTTGTTGGAAATATATGTTTCTCATAAAAAACAATACAAAGACGGGAAATAAAACGTTCGGAATTATTGAATTGCGTAACTTCCAGACGGGAAGAGATATCGACTTGCGGTTAGTGCCAATCGCATCAGAATCATCGTGTTGGTTGGAAATATATGTTTTTCATAGAAAACAATTCGAAGGCGGGAAATAAAACGTTCGGAATTATTGAATTGCGTAACTTCAAGACGGGAAAAGATATCGACTTGCGGTTAGTGCCAATCGCATCAGAATCATCGAGTTGGTTGAAAATATATGTTTTTCATAGAAAACAATGCAAAGACGGGAAATAAAACGTTCGGAATTATTGAATTTCGTAACTTCCAGACGGGAAGAGATATCGATTTGCTGTTAGTGCCAATCGCATCAGAATCATCAAATTGGTTGGAAATATATGTTTTTCATAGAAAACAATTCAAAGACGGGAAATAAAACGTTCGGAATTATCGAATTGTGTAACTTCCAAACGGGAAGGGACATCGACTTGCGGTTAGTGCCAATCGCATCAGAATCATCGAGCTGGTTGGAAATATATGTTTTTCATGGAAAACAATTCAAAGACAGGAAATAAAACGTTGAATTGCGTAACTTCCAAACGGGAAGAGATATCGACTTGCGGTTAGTGCCAATCGCATCAGAATCATCGAGTTGGTTGGAAATGAATGTTTTTCATGGAAAACAATTCAAAGACGGGAAATAAAACGTTCGGAAATATTGAATTGCGTAACTTCAAGACGGGAAGAGATATCGACTTGCGGTTAGTGCCAATCGCATCAGAATCATCGAGTTGGTTGAAAATATATGTTTTTCATAGAAAACAATGCAAAGACGGGAAATAGAACGTTCGGAATTATTGAATTTCGTAACTTCCAGACGGGAAGAGATATCGATTTGCTGTTAGTGCCAATCGAATCAGAATCATCAAATTGGTTGGAAATATATGTTTCTCATAGAAAACAATTCAAAGACGGGAAATAAAACGTTCGGAATTATCGAATTGCGTAACTTCCAGACGGGAAGAGATATCTGCTTGCGGTTAGTGCCAATCGCATCAGAATCATCAAGTTGGTTGGAAATATATGTTTTCCATAGAAAACAATTCAAAGACGGGAAATAAAACGTACGGAATTATTGAATCGCGTAACTTCCAGACGTGAAGAGATATCGACTTGCGGTTAGTGCCAATCGCATCAGAATCATCGAGTTGGTTGAAAATATATGTTTTTCATAGAAAACAATGCGAAGACGGGAAATTGAACGTTCGGAATTATTGAATTTCGTAACTTCCAGACGGGAAGAGATATCGATTTGCTGTTAGTGCCAATCGAATCAGAATCATCAAATTGGTTGGAAATATATGTTTTTCATAGAAAACAATTCAAAGACGGGAAATGAAACGTTCGGAATTATCGAATTGCGTAACTTCCAGACGGGAAGAGATATCTACTTGCGGTTAGTGCCAATCGCATCAGAATCATCAAATTGGTTGGAAATATATGTTTTTCATAGAAAACAATCCAAAGACGGGAAATAAAACGTTCGGAATTATTGAATTGCGTAACTTCCAGACGGGATGAGAAATCGACTTGCTGTTTCTGACAATCGTATCAGAATGATCAAATTGGTTGGAAATATATGTTTTCAATAGAAAACAATTCAAAGACGAAAATAAAACGTTCGGAATTATTGAATTGCGTAACTTCCAAACGGGAATGGATATCGGCTTGCGGTTAGTGGCAATCGCATCAGAATCATCAAATTGGTTGGAAATATATGTTTTTCATAGAAAACAATTCAAAGACGGGAAATAAAACGTTCGGAATTCTTGAATTGCGTAACTTCCAGACGGTAAGAGATATCGACGTGCGGTTAGTGCCAATCGCATCAGAATCATCGAGTTGGTTGAAAATATATGTTTTCCATAGAGAACAATTCAAAGACGGGAAATAAAACGTTCGGAATTATTGAATTGCGTAACTTCCAGACTGGAAGAGATATCTACTTGCGGTTAGTGCCAATCGCATCAAAATCATCAAATTGGTTTGAAATATATGTTTCTCATAGAAAACAATTCGAAGACGGGAAATAAAACGTTCGGAATTATTGAATTGCGTAACTTCCAGACGGGAAGAGATATAGACTTGCGGTTAGTGCCAATCGCATCAGAATCATCGAGTTGGTTGGAAATATATGCTTTTCATAGAAAACAATTCAAAGACGGGAAATAAAACGTTCGGAATCATTGAATTGCGTAACTTCCAGACGGGAAGAGGTATCTACTTGCGGTTAGTGCCAATCGCATCAGAATCATCAAATTGGTTGGAAATATATGTTTTTCATAAAAAACAATTCAAAGACGGGAAATGAAACGTTCGGAATTATTGAATAGCGTAACTTCCAGAGGGGAAGAGATATCGATTTGCGGTTAGTGCCAATCGCATCAGAATCATGTAGTTGGTTGGAAATATGTTTCTCATATAAAACAATACAAAGACGGAAAGGGAAATAAAACGTTCCGAATTATTGAATTGCGTAACTTCCAGACGGGATGAGAGATCGACTTGCGGTTTCTGCCAATCGCATCAGAATGATCAAATTTGTTGGAAATATATGTTTCTCATAAAAAACAATACAAAGACGGGAAATAAAACGTTCGGAATTATTGAATTGCGTAACTTCCAGACGGGAAGAGATATCGACTTGCGGTTAGTGCCAATCGCATCAGAATCATCGTGTTGGTTGGAAATATATGTTTTTCATAGAAAACAATTCGAAGGCGGGAAATAAAACGTTCGGAATTATTGAATTGCGTAACTTCAAGACGGGAAAAGATATCGACTTGCGGTTAGTGCCAATCGCATCAGAATCATCGAGTTGGTTGAAAATATATGTTTTTCATAGAAAACAATGCAAAGACGGGAAATAAAACGTTCGGAATTATTGAATTTCGTAACTTCCAGACGGGAAGAGATATCGATTTGCTGTTAGTGCCAATCGCATCAGAATCATCAAATTGGTTGGAAATATATGTTTTTCATAGAAAACAATTCAAAGACGGGAAATAAAACGTTCGGAATTATCGAATTGTGTAACTTCCAAACGGGAAGGGACATCGACTTGCGGTTAGTGCCAATCGCATCAGAATCATCGAGCTGGTTGGAAATATATGTTTTTCATGGAAAACAATTCAAAGACAGGAAATAAAACGTTGAATTGCGTAACTTCCAAACGGGAAGAGATATCGACTTGCGGTTAGTGCCAATCGCATCAGAATCATCGAGTTGGTTGGAAATGAATGTTTTTCATGGAAAACAATTCAAAGACGGGAAATAAAACGTTCGGAAATATTGAATTGCGTAACTTCAAGACGGGAAGAGATATCGACTTGCGGTTAGTGCCAATCGCATCAGAATCATCGAGTTGGTTGAAAATATATGTTTTTCATAGAAAACAATGCAAAGACGGGAAATAGAACGTTCGGAATTATTGAATTTCGTAACTTCCAGACGGGAAGAGATATCGATTTGCTGTTAGTGCCAATCGAATCAGAATCATCAAATTGGTTGGAAATATATGTTTCTCATAGAAAACAATTCAAAGACGGGAAATAAAACGTTCGGAATTATCGAATTGCGTAACTTCCAGACGGGAAGAGATATCTGCTTGCGGTTAGTGCCAATCGCATCAGAATCATCAAGTTGGTTGGAAATATATGTTTTCCATAGAAAACAATTCAAAGACGGGAAATAAAACGTACGGAATTATTGAATCGCGTAACTTCCAGACGTGAAGAGATATCGACTTGCGGTTAGTGCCAATCGCATCAGAATCATCGAGTTGGTTGAAAATATATGTTTTTCATAGAAAACAATGCGAAGACGGGAAATTGAACGTTCGGAATTATTGAATTTCGTAACTTCCAGACGGGAAGAGATATCGATTTGCTGTTAGTGCCAATCGAATCAGAATCATCAAATTGGTTGGAAATATATGTTTTTCATAGAAAACAATTCAAAGACGGGAAATGAAACGTTCGGAATTATCGAATTGCGTAACTTCCAGACGGGAAGAGATATCTACTTGCGGTTAGTGCCAATCGCATCAGAATCATCAAATTGGTTGGAAATATATGTTTTTCATAGAAAACAATCCAAAGACGGGAAATAAAACGTTCGGAATTATTGAATTGCGTAACTTCCAGACGGGATGAGAAATCGACTTGCTGTTTCTGACAATCGTATCAGAATGATCAAATTGGTTGGAAATATATGTTTTCAATAGAAAACAATTCAAAGACGAAAATAAAACGTTCGGAATTATTGAATTGCGTAACTTCCAAACGGGAATGGATATCGGCTTGCGGTTAGTGGCAATCGCTTCAGAATCATCGAGTTGGTTGGAAATATATGTTTTTCATGGAAAACAATTCAAAGACGGGAAATAAAACGTTCGGAATTATTGAATTGCGTAACTTCCAAACGTGAAGAGATATCGACTTGCGGTTAGTGCCAATCGCATCAGAATCATCAAGTTGGTTGGAAATATATGTTTTCCATAGAAAACAATTCAAAGACGGGAAATAAAACGTACGGAATCATTGAATCGCGTAACTTCCCGACGTGAAGAGATATCGACTTGCGGTTAGTGCCAATCGCATCAGAATCATCGAGTTGGTTGAAAATATATGTTTTTCATAGAAAACAATGCAAAGACGGGAAATAGATTGTTCGGATTTATCGAATTTCGTAACTTCCAGACGGGAAGAGATATCGATTTGCTGTTAGTGCCAATCGAATCAGAATCATCAAATTGGTTGGAAATATATGTTTTTCATAGAAAACAATTCAAAGACGGGAAATGAAACGTTCGGAATTATCGAATTGCGTAACTTCCAGACGGGAAGAGATATCTACTTGCGGTTAGTGCCAATCGCATCAGAATCATCAAATTGGTTGGAAATATATGTTTTTCATAGAAAACAATCCAAAGACGGGAAATAAAACGTTCGGAATTATTGAATTGCGTAACTTCCAGACGTGAAGAGATATCGACTTGCGGTTAGTGCCAATCGCATCAGAATCATCGAGTTGGTTGGAAATATATCTTTATCGTAGAAAACAATTCGAAGACGGGAACTAAAACGTTCGGAATTATCGAATTTCGTAACTTCCAGACGGGATGAGAAATCGACTTGCGGTTTCTGACAATCGTATCAGAATGATCAAATTGGTTGGAAATATATGTTTTCAATAGAAAACAATTCAAAGACGAAAATAAAACGTTCGGAATTATTGAATTGCGTAACTTCCAAACGGGAATGGATATCGGCTTGCGGTTAGTGGCAATCGCTTCAGAATCATCGAGTTGGTTGGAAATATATGTTTTTCATGGAAAACAATTCAAAGACGGGAAATAAAACGTTCGGAATTATTGAATTGCGTAACTTCCAAACGTGAAGAGATATCGACTTGCGGTTAGTGCCAATCGCATCAGAATCATCAAGTTGGTTGGAAATATATGTTTTCCATAGAAAACAATTCAAAGACGGGAATTAAACGTACGGAATTATTGAATTGCGTAACTTCCAGACGTGAAGAGATATCGACTTGCGGTTAGTGCCAATCGCATCAGAATCATCGAGTTGGTTGGAAATATATCTTTATCGTAGAAAACAATTCGAAGACGGGAACTAAAACGTTCGGAATTATTGAATTGCATAACTTCCAGACGGGAAGAGATATCTACTTGCGGTTAGTGAAAATCGCATCAGAATCATCAAATTGGTTGGAAATATATGTTTTTCATAGAAAACAATTCAAAGACGGGAAATAACACGTTCGGAATTATTGAATTGCGTAACTTCCAGACGGGATGAGAAATCGACTTGCGGTTTCTGACAATCGCATCAGAATGATCAAATTGGTTGGAAATATATGTTTTCCATAGAAAACAATTCAAAGACGAAAATGAAACGTTCGGAATTATTGAATTGCGTAACTTCCAAACGGGAATGGATATCGGCTTGCGGTTAGTGGCAATCGCTTCAGAATCATCGAGTTGGTTGGAAATATATGTTTTTCATAGAAAACAATTCAAAGACAAGAAATAAAACGTACGGAATTATTGAATTGCGTAACTTCCAGACGTGAAGAGATATCGACTTGCGGTTAGTGCCAATCGCATCAGAATCATCAAATTGGTTGGAAATATATGTTTTTCATAGAAAACAATCCAAAGACGGGAAATAAAACGTTCGGAATTATTGAATTGCGTAACTTCCAGACGGGATGAGAAATCGACTTGCTGTTTCTGACAATCGTATCAGAATGATCAAATTGGTTGGAAATATATGTTTTCAATAGAAAACAATTCAAAGACGAAAATAAAACGTTCGGAATTATTGAATTGCGTAACTTCCAAACGGGAATGGATATCGGCTTGCGGTTAGTGGCAATCGCTTCAGAATCATCGAGTTGGTTGGAAATATATGTTTTTCATGGAAAACAATTCAAAGACGGGAAATAAAACGTTCGGAATTATTGAATTGCGTAACTTCCAAACGTGAAGAGATATCGACTTGCGGTTAGTGCCAATCGCATCAGAATCATCAAGTTGGTTGGAAATATATGTTTTCCATAGAAAACAATTCAAAGACGGGAAATAAAACGTACGGAATCATTGAATCGCGTAACTTCCCGACGTGAAGAGATATCGACTTGCGGTTAGTGCCAATCGCATCAGAATCATCGAGTTGGTTGAAAATATATGTTTTTCATAGAAAACAATGCAAAGACGGGAAATAGATTGTTCGGATTTATCGAATTTCGTAACTTCCAGACGGGAAGAGATATCGATTTGCTGTTAGTGCCAATCGAATCAGAATCATCAAATTGGTTGGAAATATATGTTTTTCATAGAAAACAATTCAAAGACGGGAAATGAAACGTTCGGAATTATCGAATTGCGTAACTTCCAGACGGGAAGAGATATCTACTTGCGGTTAGTGCCAATCGCATCAGAATCATCAAATTGGTTGGAAATATATGTTTTTCATAGAAAACAATCCAAAGACGGGAAATAAAACGTTCGGAATTATTGAATTGCGTAACTTCCAGACGTGAAGAGATATCGACTTGCGGTTAGTGCCAATCGCATCAGAATCATCGAGTTGGTTGGAAATATATCTTTATCGTAGAAAACAATTCGAAG
This sequence comes from Endomychus coccineus, assembly GCA_958510875.1. Taxonomy (NCBI): domain Eukaryota; kingdom Metazoa; phylum Arthropoda; class Insecta; order Coleoptera; family Endomychidae; genus Endomychus; species Endomychus coccineus. Next base: position 168,979,354 of record OY294067.1, read on the forward strand.
ACGGGAACTAAAACGTTCGGAATTATCGAATTTCGTAACTTCCAGACGGGATGAGAAATCGACTTGCGGTTTCTGACAATCGTATCAGAATGATCAAATTGGTTGGAAATATATGTTTTCAATAGAAAACAATTCAAAGACGAAAATAAAACGTTCGGAATTATTGAATTGCGTAACTTCCAAACGGGAATGGATATCGGCTTGCGGTTAGTGGCAATCGCTTCAGAATCATCGAGTTGGTTGGAAATATATGTTTTTCATGGAAAACAATTCAAAGACGGGAAATAAAACGTTCGGAATTATTGAATTGCGTAACTTCCAAACGTGAAGAGATATCGACTTGCGGTTAGTGCCAATCGCATCAGAATCATCAAGTTGGTTGGAAATATATGTTTTCCATAGAAAACAATTCAAAGACGGGAATTAAACGTACGGAATTATTGAATTGCGTAACTTCCAGACGTGAAGAGATATCGACTTGCGGTTAGTGCCAATCGCATCAGAATCATCGAGTTGGTTGGAAATATATCTTTATCGTAGAAAACAATTCGAAGACGGGAACTAAAACGTTCGGAATTATTGAATTGCATAACTTCCAGACGGGAAGAGATATCTACTTGCGGTTAGTGAAAATCGCATCAGAATCATCAAATTGGTTGGAAATATATGTTTTTCATAGAAAACAATTCAAAGACGGGAAATAACACGTTCGGAATTATTGAATTGCGTAACTTCCAGACGGGATGAGAAATCGACTTGCGGTTTCTGACAATCGCATCAGAATGATCAAATTGGTTGGAAATATATGTTTTCCATAGAAAACAATTCAAAGACGAAAATGAAACGTTCGGAATTATTGAATTGCGTAACTTCCAAACGGGAATGGATATCGGCTTGCGGTTAGTGGCAATCGCTTCAGAATCATCGAGTTGGTTGGAAATATATGTTTTTCATAGAAAACAATTCAAAGACAAGAAATAAAACGTACGGAATTATTGAATTGCGTAACTTCCAGACGTGAAGAGATATCGACTTGCGGTTAGTGCCAATCGCATCAGAATCATCGAGTTGGTTGGAAATATATCTTTATCGTAGAAAACAATTCGAGGACGGGAACTAAAACGTTCGGAATTATTGAATTGCGTAACTTCCAGACGGGAAGAGATATCTACTTGCGGTTAGTGAAAATCGCATCAGAATCATCAAATTGGTTGGAAATATATGTTTTTCATAGAAAACAATTCAAAGACGGGAAATAAAACGTTCGGAATTCTTGAATTGCGTAACTTCCAGACGGGAAGAGATATCGACTTGCGGTTAGTGCCAATCGCATCAGAATCATCGAGTTGGTTGAAAATATATGTTTTCCATAGAGAACAATTCAAAGACGGGAAATAAAACGTTCGGAATTATTGAATTGCGTAACTTCCAGACTGGAAGAGATATCTACTTGCGGTTAGTGCCAATCGCATCAAAATCATCAAATTGGTTTGAAATATATGTTTCTCATAGAAAACAATTCGAAGACGGGAAATAAAACGTTCGGAATTATTGAATTGCGTAACTTCCAGACGGGAAGAGATATAGACTTGCGGTTAGTGCCAATCGCATCAGAATCATCGAGTTGGTTGGAAATATATGCTTTTCATAGAAAACAATTCAAAGACGGGAAATAAAACGTTCGGAATCATTGAATTGCGTAACTTCCAGACGGGAAGAGGTATCTACTTGCGGTTAGTGCCAATCGCATCAGAATCATCAAATTGGTTGGAAATATATGTTTTTCATAAAAAACAATTCAAAGACGGGAAATGAAACGTTCGGAATTATTGAATAGCGTAACTTCCAGAGGGGAAGAGATATCGATTTGCGGTTAGTGCCAATCGCATCAGAATCATGTAGTTGGTTGGAAATATGTTTCTCATATAAAACAATACAAAGACGGAAAGGGAAATAAAACGTTCCGAATTATTGAATTGCGTAACTTCCAGACGGGATGAGAGATCGACTTGCGGTTTCTGCCAATCGCATCAGAATGATCAAATTTGTTGGAAATATATGTTTCTCATAAAAAACAATACAAAGACGGGAAATAAAACGTTCGGAATTATTGAATTGCGTAACTTCAAGACGGGAAAAGATATCGACTTGCGGTTAGTGCCAATCGCATCAGAATCATCGAGTTGGTTGAAAATATATGTTTTTCATAGAAAACAATGCAAAGACGGAAAATAAAACGTTCGGAATTATTGAATTTCGTAACTTCCAGACGGGAAGAGATATCGATTTGCTGTTAGTGCCAATCGCATCAGAATCATCAAATTGGTTGGAAATATATGTTTTTCATAGAAAACAATTCAAAGACGGGAAATAAAACGTTCGGAATTATCGAATTGTGTAACTTCCAAACGGGAAGGGACATCGACTTGCGGTTAGTGCCAATCGCATCAGAATCATCGAGTTGGTTGGAAATGAATGTTTTTCATGGAAAACAATTCAAAGACGGGAAATAAAACGTTCGGAAATATTGAATTGCGTAACTTCCAAACGGGAAGAGATATCGACTTGCGGTTAGTGCCAATCGCATCAGAATCATCGAGTTGGTTGGAAATGAATGTTTTTCATGGAAAACAATTCAGAGACGGGAAATAAAACGTTGAATTGCGTAACTTCCAAACGGGAAGAGATATCGACTTGCGGTTAGTGCCAATCGCATCAGAATCATCGAGTGGGTTGGAAATGGATGTTTTTCATGGAAAACAATTCAAAGACGGGAAATAAAACGTTCGGAAATATTGAATTGCGTAACTTCCAAACGGGAAGAGATATCGACTTGCGGTTAGTGCCAATCGCATCAGAATCATCGAGTTGGTTGGAAATGAATGTTTTTCATGGAAAACAATTCAAAGACGGGAAATAAAACGTTCGGAATTATCGAATTGCGTAACTTCCAGACGGGAAGAGATATCTACTTGCGGTTAGTGCAAATCGCATCAGAATCATCAAATTGGTTGGAAATATATGTTTTTCATAGAAAACAATTCAAAGACGGAAAATAAAACGTTCGGAATTATTGAATTGCGTAACTTCCAGACGGGATGAGAAATCGACTTGCGGTTTCTGACAATCGCATAAGAATGATCAAATAGGTTGGCAATATATGTTTTCCATAGAAAACAATTCAAAGAAGAAAATAAAACGTTCGGAATTATTGAATTGCGTAACTTCCAAACGGGAAGAGATTTCGACTTGCGGTTAGTGCCAATCGCATCAGAATCATCAAATTGGTTGGAAATATATATTTTCCATAGAAAACAATTCAAAGAAGAAAATAAAACGTTCGGAATTATTGAATTGCGTAACTTCCAAACGGGAATGGATATCGGTTTGCGGTTAGTGGCAATCGCTTCAGAATCATCGAGTTGGTTGGAAATATATGTTTTTCATGGAAAACAATTCAAAGACAGGAAATAAAACGTTCGGAATTATTGAATTGCGTAACTTGCAAACGTGAAGAGATATCGTCTTGCGGTTAGTGCCAATCGCATCAGAATCATCGAGTTGGTTGGAAATATATGTTTTCCATAGAAAACAATTCAAAGACGGGAAATAAAACGTACGGAATTATTGAATCGCGTAACTTCCAGACGTGAAGAGATATCGACTTGCGGTTAGTGCCAATCGCATCAGAATCATCGAGTTGGTTGAAAATATATGTTTTTCATAGAAAACAATGCAAAGACGGGAAATAGATTGTTCGGAATTATCGAATTTCGTAACTTCCAGACGGGAAGAGATATCGATTTGCTGTTAGTGCCAATCGAATCAGAATCATCAAATTGGTTGGAAATATATGTTTTTCATAGAAAACAATTCAAAGACGGGAAATGAAACGTTCGGAATTATCGAATTGCGTAACTTCCAGACGGGAAGAGATATCTACTTGCGGTTAGTGCCAATCGCATCAGAATCATCAAATTGGTTGGAAATATATGTTTTTCATAGAAAACAATCCAAAGACGGGAAATAAAACGTTCGGAATTATTGAATTGCGTAACTTCCAGACGTGAAGAGATATCGACTTGCGGTTAGTGCCAATCGCATCAGAATCATCGAGTTGGTTGGAAATATATCTTTATCGTAGAAAACAATTCGAAGACGGGAACTAAAACGTTCGGAATTATCGAATTTCGTAACTTCCAGACGGGATGAGAAATCGACTTGCGGTTTCTGACAATCGTATCAGAATGATCAAATTGGTTGGAAATATATGTTTTCAATAGAAAACAATTCAAAGACGAAAATAAAACGTTCGGAATTATTGAATTGCGTAACTTCCAAACGGGAATGGATATCGGCTTGCGGTTAGTGGCAATCGCTTCAGAATCATCGAGTTGGTTGGAAATATATGTTTTTCATGGAAAACAATTCAAAGACGGGAAATAAAACGTTCGGAATTATTGAATTGCGTAACTTCCAAACGTGAAGAGATATCGACTTGCGGTTAGTGCCAATCGCATCAGAATCATCAAGTTGGTTGGAAATATATGTTTTCGATAGAAAACAATTCAAAGACGAGAATTAAACGTACGGAATTATTGAATTGCGTAACTTCCAGACGTGAAGAGATATCGACTTGCGGTTAGTGCCAATCGCATCAGAATCATCGAGTTGGTTGGAAATATATCTTTATCGTAGAAAACAATTCGAAGACGGGAACTAAAACGTTCGGAATTATTGAATTGCATAACTTCCAGACGGGAAGAGATATCTACTTGCGGTTAGTGAAAATCGCATCAGAATCATCAAATTGTTTGGAAATATATGTTTTTCATAGAAAACAATCCAAAGACGGGAAATAACACGTTCGGAATTATTGAATTGCGTAACTTCCAGACGGGATGAGAAATCGACTTGCGGTTTCTGACAATCGCATCAGAATGATCAAATTGGTTGGAAATATATGTTTTCCATAGAAAACAATTCAAAGACGAAAATAAAACGTTCGGAATTATTGAATTGCGTAACTTCCAAACGGGAATGGATATCGGCTTGCGGTTAGTGGCAATCGCTTCAGAATCATCGAGTTGGTTGGAAATATATGTTTTTCAAAGAAAACAATTCAAAGACGGGAAATAAAACGTACGGAATTATTGAATTGCGTAACTTCCAGACGTGAAGAGATATCGACTTGCGGTTAGTGCCAATCGCATCAGAATCATCGAGTTGGTTGGAAATATATCTTTATCGTAGAAAACAATTCGAGGACGGGAACTAAAACGTTCGGAATTATTGAATTGCGTAACTTCCAGACGGGAAGAGATATCTACTTGCGGTTAGTGAAAATCGCATCAGAATCATCAAATTGGTTGGAAATATATGTTTTTCATAGAAAACAATTTAAAGACGGGAAATAAAACGTTCGGAATTCTTGAATTGCGTAACTTCCAGACGGGAAGAGATATCGACTTGCGGTTAGTGCCAATCGCATCAGAATCATCGAGTTGGTTGAAAATATATGTTTTCCATAGAGAACAATTCAAAGACGGGAAATAAAACGTTCGGAATTATTGAATTGCGTAACTTCCAGACTGGAAGAGATATCTACTTGCGGTTAGTGCCAATCGCATCAAAATCATCAAATTGGTTTGAAATATATGTTTCTCATAGAAAACAATTCGAAGACGGGAAATAAAACGTTCGGAATTATTGATTTGCGTAACTTCCAGACGGGAAGAGATATAGACTTGCGGTTAGTGCCAATCGCATCAGAATCATCGAGTTGGTTGGAAATATATGCTTTTCATAGAAAACAATTCAAAGACGGGAAATAAAACGTTCGGAATTATTGAATTGCGTAACTTCCAGACGGGAAGAGGTATCTACTTGCGGTTAGTGCCAATCGCATCAGAATCATCAAATTGGTTGGAAATATATGTTTTTCATAAAAAACAATTCAAAGACGGGAAATGAAACGTTCGGAATTATTGAATAGCGTAACTTCCAGAGGGGAAGAGATATCGATTTGCGGTTAGTGCCAATCGCATCAGAATCATGTAGTTGGTTGGAAATATGTTTCTCATATAAAACAATACAAAGACGGAAAGGGAAATAAAACGTTCCGAATTATTGAATTGCGTAACTTCCAGACGGGATGAGAGATCGACTTGCGGTTTCTGCCAATCGCATCAGAATGATCAAATTTGTTGGAAATATATGTTTCTCATAAAAAACAATACAAAGACGGGAAATAAAACGTTCGGAATTATTGAATTGCGTAACTTCCAGACGGGAAGAGATATCGACTTGCGGTTAGTGCCAATCGCATCAGAATCATCGTGTTGGTTGGAAATATATGTTTTTCATAGAAAACAATTCGAAGACGGGAAATAAAACGTTCGGAATTATTGAATTGCGTAACTTCAAGACGGGAAAAGATATCGACTTGCGGTTAGTGCCAATCGCATCAGAATCATCGAGTTGGTTGAAAATATATGTTTTTCATAGAAAACAATGCAAAGACGGGAAATAAAACGTTCGGAATTATTGAATTTTGTAACTTCCAGACGGGAAGAGATATCGATTTGCTGTTAGTGCCAATCGCATCAGAATCATCAAATTGGTTGGAAATATATGTTTTTCATAGAAAACAATTCAAAGACGGGAAATAAAACGTTCGGAATTATCGAATTGTGTAACTTCCAAACGGGAAGGGACATCGACTTGCGGTTAGTGCCAATCGCATCAGAATCATCGAGCTGGTTGGAAATATATTTTTTTCATGGAAAACAATTCAAAGACAGGAAATAAAACGTTGAATTGCGTAACTTCCAAACGGGAAGAGATATCGACTTGCGGTTAGTGCCAATCGCATCAGAATCATCGAGTTGGTTGGAAATGAATGTTTTTCATGGAAAACAATTCAAAGACGGGAAATAAAACGTTCGGAAATATTGAATTGCGTAACTTCCAAACGGGAAGAGATATCGACTTGCGGTTAGTGCCAATCGCATCAGAATCATCAAATTGGTTGGAAATATATGTTTTTCATAGAAAACAATTCAAAGACGGAAAATAAAACGTTCGGAATTATTGAATTGCGTAACTTCCAGACGGGATGAGAAATCGACTTGCGGTTTCTGACAATCGCATAAGAATGATCAAATAGGTTGGCAATATATGTTTTCCATAGAAAACAATTCAAAGAAGAAAATAAAACGTTCGGAATTATTGAATTGCGTAACTTCCAAACGGGAAGAGATATCGACTTGCGGATAGTGCCAATCGCATCAGAATCATCAAATTGGTTGGAAATATATATTTTCCATAGAAAACAATTCAAAGAAGAAAATAAAACGTTCGGAATTATTGAATTGCGTAACTTCCAAACGGGAATGGATATCGGTTTGCGGTTAGTGGCAATCGCTTCAGAATCATCGAGTTGGTTGGAAATATATGTTTTTCATGGAAAACAATTCAAAGACGGGAAATAAAACGTTCGGAATTATTGAATTGCGTAACTTGCAAACGTGAAGAGATATCGACTTGCGGTTAGTGCCAATCGCATCAGAATCATCGAGTTGGTTGGAAATATATGTTTTCCATAGAAAACAATTCGAAGACGGGAAATAAAACGTACGGAATTATTGAATTGCGTAACTTCCAGACGTGAAGAGATATCGACTTGCGGTTAGTGCCAATCGCATCAGAATCATCGAGTTGGTTGGAAATATATCTTTATCGTAGAGAACAATTCAAAGACGGGAACTAAAACGTTCGGAATTATTGAATTGCGTAACTTCCAGACGGGGAGAGATATCTACTTGCGGTTAGTGAAAATCGCATCAGAATCATCAAATTGGTTGGAAATATATGTTTTTCATAGAAAACAATTCAAAGACGGGAAATAAAACGTTAGGAATTATTGAATTGCGTAACTTCCAGACGGGAAGAGATATAGACTTGCGGTTAGTGCCAATCGCATCAGAATCATCGAGTTGGTTTGAAATATATGCTTTTCATAGAAAACAATTCAAAGATGGGAAATAAAACGTTCGGAATCATTGAATTGCGTAACTTCCAGACGGGAAGAGGTATCTACTTGCGGTTAGTGCCAATCGCATCAGAATCATCAAATTGGTTGGAAATATATGTTTTTCATGAAAAACAATTCGAAGACGGGAAATGAAACGTTCGGAATTATTGAATAGCGTAACTTCCAGAGGGGAAGAGATATCGATTTGCGGTTAGTGCCAATCGCATCAGAATCATGTAGTTGGTTGGAAATATGTTTCTCATATGAAACAATACAAAGACGGGAAGGGAAATAAAACGTTCCGAATTATTGAATTGCGTAACTTCCGGACGGAATGAGAGATCGACTTGCGGTTTCTGCCAATCGCATCAGAATGATCAAATTTGTTGGAAATATATGTTTCTCATAGGAAACAATACAAAGACGGGAAATAAAACGTTCGGAATTATTGAATTGCGTAACTTCCAGACGGGAAGAGATACCGACTTGCGGTTAGTGCCAATCGCATCAGAATTATCGAGTTGGTTAGAAATATATGTTTCTCATAGAAAACAATACAAAGACGGGAAATAAAACGTTCGGAATTATTAATTTGCGTAACTTCCAGACGGGAAGAGATATCGACTTGCGGTTAGTGCCAATCGCATCAGAATCATTGAGTTGGTTGTAAATATATGTTTTTCATAGAAAACAATACGAAGACGGGAAATAAAACGTTCGGAATTATTGAATTGCGTAACTTCCAGACGGGATGAGAAATCGACTTGCGGTTAGTGCCAATCGCATCAGAATCATCGAGCTGGTTGGAAATATATGTTTTTCATGGAAAACAATTCAAAGACGGGAAATAAAACGTTGAATTGCGTAACTTCCAAACGGTAAGAGATATCGACTTGCGGTTAGTGCCAATCGCATCAGAATCATCGAGTTGGTTGGAAATGGATGTTTTTCATGGAAAACAATTCAAAGACGGGAAATAAAACGTTCGGAAATATTGAATTGCGTAACTTCAAGACGGGAAGAGATATCGACTTGCGGTTAGTGCCAATCGCATCAGAATCATCGAGTTGGTTGGAAATATATGTTTTTTATAGAAAACAATTCGAAGACGGGGAATAAAACGTTCGGAATTATTGAATTGCGTAACATCCAGACGGGAAGAGATATCTACTTGCGGTTACTGCCAATAGCATCAGAATCATCGAGTTGGTTGGGAATGAATGTTTTTCATGGGAAACAATTCAAAGACGGGAAATAAAACGTTCGGAAATATTGAATTGCGTAACTTCAAGACGGGAAGAGATATCGACTTGCGGTTAGTGCCAATCGCATCAGAATCATCGAGTTGGTTGGAAATATATGTTTTTCATAGAAAACAATGCAAAGACGGGAAATAAAATGTTCGGAATTATTGAATTGCGTAACTTCCAGACGGGAAGAGATATCGATTTGCTGTTAGTGCCAATCGCATCAGAATCTTCAAATTGGTTGGAAATATATGTTTTTCATGGAAACCAATTCAAAGACGGGAAATAAAACGTTCGGAATTATCGAATTGCGTAACTTCCAGACGAGAAGAGATATCTACTTGCGGCTAGTGCCAATCGCATCAAAATCATCAAGTTGGTTGGAAATATATGTTTTTCATAGAAAACAATTCAAAGACGGGAAATAAATCGTTCGGATATTTTGAATTGCGTAACTTCCAGACGGGAAGAGATATCTACATGCGGTTAGTGCCAATCGCATCAGAATCATCAAATTGGTCGGAAATATATATGTTTTTCAGAGAAAACAATTCAAAGACAGGAAATGAAAAATGTTCGGAATTATTGAATTGCGTAACTTCCAGACGGGAAGAGATATCGACTTCCGGTTAGTGCCAATCGCATCAGAATCATCGAGTTGGTTGGAAATATATATTTTTCATAGAAAACTATTCAAAGACGGGAAATAAAACGTTCGGAATTATTAAATTACGTAACTTCCAGACAGGAAGAGATATCTACTTGCGGTTAGTGCCAATCGCATCAGAATCATCAAATTGGTTGGAAATATATGTTCTCCATAGATAAAAATTCAAAGACGGGAAATGAAACTTTCGGAATTATTGAATTGCGTAACTTCCAAACGGGAAGGGATATCGACTTGCGGTTAGTGCCAATCGCATCAGAATCATCGAGTTGGTTGGAAATATATGTTCTTCATGGAAAACAATCCAAAGACGGGAAATAAAACGTTCGGAATTATTGAATTGCGTAACTTCCAAACGTGAAAAGATATCGACTTGCGATTAGTGCCAATCGCATCAGAATCATCGCGTTCGTTCGAAATATATGTTTTTCATGGAAAACAATTCAAAGACGGGAAATAAAACGTTCGGAATTATCGAATTGCGTAACTTCCAGACGGGAGAAGATATCCACTTGCGGTTAGTGCCAATCGCATCAGAATCATCGAGTTGGTTGGAAATATATGTTTTTCATAGAAAACAATTCAAAGACGGGAAATAAAACGTTCGGAATTATTGAATTGCGTAACTTCCAGACGGGAAGAGATATCTACTTGCGGTTAGTGCCAATCGCATAAGAATCATCAAATTGGTTGGAAATATATGTTTTTCATAGAAAACAATTCAAAGACGGAGAATAAAACGTTCGGATTTATTGAATTGCGTAACTTCCAGACGGGAAGAGATATCGATTTGCTGTTAGTGCCAATCGCATCAGAATCATCAAATTGGTTGGAAATATATGTTTTTCATAGAAAACAATTCAAAGACGGGAAATAAAACGTTCGGAATTATTGAATTGCATAACTTCCAGGAGGGGAGAGATATCGACTCGCGGTTAGTGCCAATCGCATCAGAATCATGGAGTTGGTTGGAAATATATGTTTTCCATAGAAAACAATACAAAGACGGGAAATAAAACGTTCGGAATTATTGAATTGAGTAACTTCCAGACTGGAAGAGAAATCGACTTGCCAATCTGCCAATCGCATCAGAATCATCAAATTGGTTGGAAATATATGTTTTCCATAGAAAACAATTCAAAGACGGGAAATAAAACGTTCGGAATTATTGAATTGCTTAACTTCCAGAGGGGAAGAGATATCGACTTGCTGTTAGTGCCAATCGCATCGGTATCATCGAGTTAGTTGGAAATATATGTTTTTCATAGAAAACAATTCGAAGACGGAAAATAAAAAAGTTCGGAATTATTGAATTGCGTAACTTCCAGACGGGAGGAGATATCGATTTGCTGTTAGTGCCAATCTCATCCGAATCATCAAATTGGTTGGAAATATATGTTTTTCATAGAGAACAATTCGAAGATGGGAAATGAAACGTTCGGAATTATTGAATTGCGTAACTTCCAGACGAGAAGAGATATCGATTTGCTGTTAGTGCCAATCGAATCAGAATCATCAAATTGGTTGGAAATATATGTTTTTCATAGAGAACAGTTCAGAGACGGGAAATAAAACGTTCGAAATTATTGAATCGCGTAACTTCCAGAGGGGAAGAGATATCGACTCGCGGTTAGTGCCAATCGCATCAGAATCATCGAGTTGGTTGGAAATATATGTTTTTCATAGAAAACAATCCAAAGACGGGAAATATAACTTTCGAAATTATTGAATTACGTAACTCCCAGACGTGAAGAGATATCGACTTGCGGTTAGTGCTAATCGCATCAGAATCATCGAGCTGGTTGGAAATATATGTTTTTCATGGAAAACAATTCAAAGACGGGAAATAAAACGTTGAATTGCGTAACTTCCAGACGGGAAGAGATATCTACTTGCGGTTAGTGCCAATCGCATAAGAATCATCAAATTGGTTGGAAATATATGTTTTTCATAGAAAACAATTCAAAGACGGAGAATAAAACGTTCGGATTTATTGAATTGCGTAACTTCCAGACGGGAAGAGATATCGATTTGCTGTTAGTGCCAATCGCATCAGAATCATCAAATTGGTTGGAAATATATGTTTTTCATAGAAAACAATTCAAAGACGGGAAATAAAACGTTCGGAATTATTGAATTGCATAACTTCCAGGAGGGGAGAGATATCGACTCGCGGTTAGTGCCAATCGCATCAGAATCATGGAGTTGGTTGGAAATATATGTTTTCCATAGAAAACAATACAAAGACGGGAAATAAAACGTTCGGAATTATTGAATTGAGTAACTTCCAGACTGGAAGAGAAATCGACTTGCCAATCTGCCAATCGCATCAGAATCATCAAATTGGTTGGAAATATATGTTTTCCATAGAAAACAATTCAAAGACGGGAAATAAAACGTTCGGAATTATTGAATTGCTTAACTTCCAGAGGGGAAGAGATATCGACTTGCTGTTAGTGCCAATCGCATCGGTATCATCGAGTTAGTTGGAAATATATGTTTTTCATAGAAAACAATTCGAAGACGGAAAATAAAAAAGTTCGGAATTATTGAATTGCGTAACTTCCAGACGGGAGGAGATATCGATTTGCTGTTAGTGCCAATCTCATCCGAATCATCAAATTGGTTGGAAATATATGTTTTTCATAGAGAACAATTCGAAGATGGGAAATGAAACGTTCGGAATTATTGAATTGCGTAACTTCCAGACGAGAAGAGATATCGATTTGCTGTTAGTGCCAATCGAATCAGAATCATCAAATTGGTTGGAAATATATGTTTTTCATAGAGAACAGTTCAGAGACGGGAAATAAAACGTTCGAAATTATTGAATCGCGTAACTTCCAGAGGGGAAGAGATATCGACTCGCGGTTAGTGCCAATCGCATCAGAATCATCGAGTTGGTTGGAAATATATGTTTTTCATAGAAAACAATCCAAAGACGGGAAATATAACTTTCGAAATTATTGAATTACGTAACTCCCAGACGTGAAGAGATATCGACTTGCGGTTAGTGCTAATCGCATCAGAATCATCGAGCTGGTTGGAAATATATGTTTTTCATGGAAAACAATTCAAAGACGGGAAATAAAACGTTGAATTGCGTAACTTCCAAACGGGAAGAGATATCGACTTGCGGTTAGTGCCAATCGCATCAGAATCATCGAGTCGGTTGGAAATGGATGTTTTTCATGAGAAACAATTCAAAGACGGGAAATAAAACGTTCGGAAATATTGAATTGCGTAACTCCAAGACGGGAAGAGATATCGACTTGCGGTTAGTGCCAATCGCATCAGAATCATCGAGTAGGTTGGAAATATATGTTTTTCATAGAAAACAATTCGAAGACGGGGAATAAAACGTTCGGAATTATTGAATTGCGTAACATCCAGACGGAAAGAGATATCTACTTGCGGTTAGTGCCAATAGCATCAGAATCATCGAGTTGGTAGGGAATGAATTTTTTTCATAGAAAATAATTCAAAGACGGGAAATAAAACGTTCGGAAATATTGAATTGCGTAACTTCAAGACGGGAAGAGATATCGACTTGCGGTTAGTGCCAATTGCATCAGAATCATCTATTTGGTTGGAAATATATGTTTTTCATAGAAAACAATGCAAAGACGGGAAATAAAACGTTCGGAATTATTGAATTGCGTAACTTCCAGACGGGAAGAGATATCGATTTGCTGTTAGTGCCAATCGCATCAGAATCATCAAATTGGTTGGAAATATATGTTTTTCATAGAAAACAATTCAAAGACGGGAAATAAAACGTTCGGAATTATCGAATTACGTAACTCCCAGACGGGAAGAGATATCGACTAGCGGTTAGTGCCAATCGCATCAGAATCATCGAGCTGGTTGGAAATGGATGTTTTTCATGGGAAACAATTCAAAGACGGGAAATGAATCGTTCGGATATTTTGAATTGCGTAACTTCCAGACGGGAAGAGATATCTACATGCGGTTAGTGCCAATCGCATCAGTATCATCGAATTGGTTGGAAATATATGTTTTTCATAGAAAACAATCCAAAGACGGGAAATAAAACGTTCGAAATTATTGAATTACGTAACTCCCAGACGGGAAGAGATATCGACTTGCGGTTAGTGCCAATCGCATCAGAATCATCGAGTTGGTTGGAAATGGATGTTTTCCATGGGAAACAATTCAAAGACGGGAAATGAATCGTTCGGATATTTTGAATTGCGTAACTTCCAGACGGGAAGAGATATCTACATGCGGTTAGTGCCAATCGCATCAGTATCATCGAATTGGTTGGAAATATATGTTTTTCATAGAAAACAATCCAAAGACGGGAAATAAAACGTTCGAAATTATTGAATTACGTAACTCCCAGACGGGAAGAGATATCGACTTGCGGTTAGTGCCAATCGCATCAGAATCATCATGTTAGTTATAAATATATGTTTTTCATGGAAAACAATTCGAAGACGGGAAATGAATCGTTCGGATATTTTGAATTGCGTAACTTCCAGACGGGAAGAGATATCTACATGCGGTTAGTGCCAATCGCATCAGTATCATCGAATTGGTTGGAAATATATGTTTTTCATAGAAAACAATCCAAAGACGGGAAATAAAACGTTCGAAATTATTGAATTACGTAACTCCCAGACGGGAAGAGATATCGACTTGCGGTTAGTGCCAATCGCATCAGAATCATCGAGCTGGTTGGAAATATATGTTTTTCATGGAAAACAATTCAAAGACGGGAAATAAAACGTTGAATTGCGTAACTTCCAAACGGGAAGAGATATCGACTTGCGGTTAGTGCCAATCGCATCAGAATCATCGAGTAGGTTGGAAATATATGTTTTTCATAGAAAACAATTCGAAGACGGGGAATAAAACGTTCGGAATTATTGAATTGCGTAACATCCAGACGGGAAGAGATATCTACTTGCGGTTAGTGCCAATAGCATCAGAATCATCGAGTTGGTAGGGAATGAATGTTTTTCATAGAAAATAATTCAAAGACGGGAAATAAAACTTTCGGAAATATTGAATTGCGTAACTTCAAGACGGGAAGAGATATCGACTTGCGGTTAGTGCCAATCGCATCAGAATCATCTATTTGGTTGGAAATATATGTTTTTCATAGAAAACAATGCAAAGACGGGAAATAAAACGTTCGGAATTATTGAATTGCGTAACTTCCAGACGGGAAGAGATATCGATTTGCTGTTAGTGCCAATCGCATCAGAATCATCAAATTGGTTGGAAATATATGTTTTTCATAGAAAACAATTCAAAGACGGGAAATAAAACGTTCGGAATTATCGAATTGCGTAACTTCCAGACGGGAAGAGATATCCACTTGCGGTTACTGCCAATCGCATCAGAATCATCATGTTAGTTATAAATATATGTTTTTCATGGAAAACAATTCGAAGACGGGAAATAAATCGTTCGGATATTTTGAATTGCGTAACTTCCAGACGGGAAGAGATATCTACATGCGGTTAGTGCCAATCGCATCAGAATCATCGAATTGGTCGGAATATAAATGTTTTTCATAGAAAACAATTCAAAGACGGGAAATAAAACGTTCGGAATTATTGAATTACGTAACTTCCAGACAGGAAGAGATATCTACTTGCGGTTAGTGCCAATCGCATCAGAATCATCAAATTGGTTGGAAATATATGTTTTCCATAGAAAAAAATTCGAAGACGGGAAATGAAACGTTCGGAATTATTGAATTGCGTAACTTCCAAACGGGAACATATATCGACTTGCGGTTAGTGCCAATCGCATCAGAATCATCGAGTTGATTGGAAATATATGTTTTTCATGGAAAACAATTCAAAGACGGGAAATAAAACGTTCGGAATTATTGAATTGTGTAACTTCCAAACGTGAAGAGATATCGACTTGCGGTTAGTGCCAATCGCATCAGAATCATCGCGTTCGTTCGAAATATATGTTTTTCATGGAAAACAATTCAGAGACGGGAAATAAAACGTTCGGAATTATCGAATTGCGTGACTTCCAGACGGGAGAAGATATCCACTTGCGGTTAGTGCCAATCGCATCAGAATCATCGAGTTGGTTGGAAATATATGTTTTTCATAGAAAACAATTCAAAGACGGGAAATAAAACGTTCGGAATTATTGAATTGCGTAACTTCCAGACGGGAAGAGATATCTACTTGCGGTTAGTGCCAATCGCATAAGAATCATCAAATTGGTTGGAAATATATGTTTTTCATAGAAAACAATTCAAAGACGGAGAATAAAACGTTCGGATTTATTGAATTGCGTAACTTCCAGACGGAAAGAGATATCGATTTGCTGTTAGTGCCAATCGCATCAGAATCATCAAATTGGTTGGAAATATATGTTTTTCATAGAAAACAATTCAAAGACGGGAAATAAAACGTTCGGAATTATTGAATTGCGTAACTTCCAGAAGGGGAGAGATATCGACTCGCGGTTAGTGCTAATCGCATCAGAATCATGGAGTTGGTTGGAAATATATGTTTTCCATAGAAAACAATACAAAGACGGGAAATAAAACGTTCGGAATTATTGAATTAAGTAACTTCCAGACTGGAAGAGATATCGACTTGCCAATCTGCCAATCGCATCAGAATCATCAAATTGGTTGGAAATATATGTTTTCCACAGAAAACAATTCAAAGACGGGAAATAAAACGTTCGGAATTATTGAATCGCGTAACTTCCAGAGGGGAAGAGATATCTACTTGCGGCTAGTGCCAATCGCATCAAAATCATCAAGTTGGTTGGAAATATATGTTTTTCATAGAAAACAATTCAAAGACGGGAAATAAATCGTTCGGATATTTTGAATTGCGTAACTTCCAGACGGGAAGAGATATCTACATGCGGTTAGTGCCAATCGCATCAGAATCATCAAATTGGTCGGAAATATATATGTTTTTCAGAGAAAACAATTCAAAGACAGGAAATGAAAAATGTTCGGAATTATTGAATTGCGTAACTTCCAGACGGGAAGAGATATCGACTTCCGGTTAGTGCCAATCGCATCAGAATCATCGAGTTGGTTGGAAATATATATTTTTCATAGAAAACTATTCAAAGACGGGAAATAAAACGTTCGGAATTATTAAATTACGTAACTTCCAGACAGGAAGAGATATCTACTTGCGGTTAGTGCCAATCGCATCAGAATCATCAAATTGGTTGGAAATATATGTTCTCCATAGATAAAAATTCAAAGACGGGAAATGAAACTTTCGGAATTATTGAATTGCGTAACTTCCAAACGGGAAGGGATATCGACTTGCGGTTAGTGCCAATCGCATCAGAATCATCGAGTTGGTTGGAAATATATGTTCTTCATGGAAAACAATCCAAAGACGGGAAATAAAACGTTCGGAATTATTGAATTGCGTAACTTCCAAACGTGAAAAGATATCGACTTGCGATTAGTGCCAATCGCATCAGAATCATCGCGTTCGTTCGAAATATATGTTTTTCATGGAAAACAATTCAAAGACGGGAAATAAAACGTTCGGAATTATCGAATTGCGTAACTTCCAGACGGGAGAAGATATCCACTTGCGGTTAGTGCCAATCGCATCAGAATCATCGAGTTGGTTGGAAATATATGTTTTTCATAGAAAACAATTCAAAGACGGGAAATAAAACGTTCGGAATTATTGAATTGCGTAACTTCCAGACGGGAAGAGATATCTACTTGCGGTTAGTGCCGATCGCATAAGAATCATCAAATTGGTTGGAAATATATGTTTTTCATAGAAAACAATTCAAAGACGGAGAATAAAACGTTCGGATTTATTGAATTGCGTAACTTCCAGACGGGAAGAGATATCGATTTGCTGTTAGTGCCAATCGCATCAGAATCATCAAATTGGTTGGAAATATATGTTTTTCATAGAAAACAATTCAAAGACGGGAAATAAAACGTTCGGAATTATTGAATTGCATAACTTCCAGAAGGGGAGAGATATCGACTCGCGGTTAGTGCCAATCGCATCAGAATCATGGAGTTGGTTGGAAATATATGTTTTCCATAGAAAACAATACAAAGACGGGAAATAAAACGTTCGGAATTATTGAATTGAGTAACTTCCAGACTGGAAGAGAAATCGACTTGCCAATCTGCCAATCGCATCAGAATCATCAAATTGGTTGGAAATATATGTTTTCCATAGAAAACAATTCAAAGACGGGAAATAAAACGTTCGGAATTATTGAATTGCTTAACTTCCAGAGGGGAAGAGATATCGACTTGCTGTTAGTGCCAATCGCATCGGTATCATCGAGTTAGTTGGAAATATATGTTTTTCATAGAAAACAATTCGAAGACGGAAAATAAAAAAGTTCGGAATTATTGAATTGCGTAACTTCCAGACGGGAGGAGATATCGATTTGCTGTTAGTGCCAATCTCATCCGAATCATCAAATTGGTTGGAAATATATGTTTTTCATAGAGAACAATTCGAAGATGGGAAATGAAACGTTCGGAATTATTGAATTGCGTAACTTCCAGACGAGAAGAGATATCGATTTGCTGTTAGTGCCAATCGAATCAGAATCATCAAATTGGTTGGAAATATATGTTTTTCATAGAGAACAGTTCAGAGACGGGAAATAAAACGTTCGAAATTATTGAATCGCGTAACTTCCAGAGGGGAAGAGATATCGACTCGCGGTTAGTGCCAATCGCATCAGAATCATCGAGTTGGTTGGAAATATATGTTTTTCATAGAAAACAATCCAAAGACGGGAAATATAACTTTCGAAATTATTGAATTACGTAACTCCCAGACGTGAAGAGATATCGACTTGCGGTTAGTGCTAATCGCATCAGAATCATCGAGCTGGTTGGAAATATATGTTTTTCATGGAAAACAATTCAAAGACGGGAAATAAAACGTTGAATTGCGTAACTTCCAAACGGGAAGAGATATCGACTTGCGGTTAGTGCCAATCGCATCAGAATCATCGAGTCGGTTGGAAATGGATGTTTTTCATGAGAAACAATTCAAAGACGGGAAATAAAACGTTCGGAAATATTGAATTGCGTAACTCCAAGACGGGAAGAGATATCGACTTGCGGTTAGTGCCAATCGCATCAGAATCATCGAGTAGGTTGGAAATATATGTTTTTCATAGAAAACAATTCGAAGACGGGGAATAAAACGTTCGGAATTATTGAATTGCGTAACATCCAGACGGAAAGAGATATCTACTTGCGGTTAGTGCCAATAGCATCAGAATCATCGAGTTGGTAGGGAATGAATTTTTTTCATAGAAAATAATTCAAAGACGGGAAATAAAACGTTCGGAAATATTGAATTGCGTAACTTCAAGACGGGAAGAGATATCGACTTGCGGTTAGTGCCAATTGCATCAGAATCATCTATTTGGTTGGAAATATATGTTTTTCATAGAAAACAATGCAAAGACGGGAAATAAAACGTTCGGAATTATTGAATTGCGTAACTTCCAGACGGGAAGAGATATCGATTTGCTGTTAGTGCCAATCGCATCAGAATCATCAAATTGGTTGGAAATATATGTTTTTCATAGAAAACAATTCAAAGACGGGAAATAAAACGTTCGGAATTATCGAATTACGTAACTCCCAGACGGGAAGAGATATCGACTAGCGGTTAGTGCCAATCGCATCAGAATCATCGAGCTGGTTGGAAATGGATGTTTTTCATGGGAAACAATTCAAAGACGGGAAATGAATCGTTCGGATATTTTGAATTGCGTAACTTCCAGACGGGAAGAGATATCTACATGCGGTTAGTGCCAATCGCATCAGTATCATCGAATTGGTTGGAAATATATGTTTTTCATAGAAAACAATCCAAAGACGGGAAATAAAACGTTCGAAATTATTGAATTACGTAACTCCCAGACGGGAAGAGATATCGACTTGCGGTTAGTGCCAATCGCATCAGAATCATCGAGTTGGTTGGAAATGGATGTTTTCCATGGGAAACAATTCAAAGACGGGAAATGAATCGTTCGGATATTTTGAATTGCGTAACTTCCAGACGGGAAGAGATATCTACATGCGGTTAGTGCCAATCGCATCAGTATCATCGAATTGGTTGGAAATATATGTTTTTCATAGAAAACAATCCAAAGACGGGAAATAAAACGTTCGAAATTATTGAATTACGTAACTCCCAGACGGGAAGAGATATCGACTTGCGGTTAGTGCCAATCGCATCAGAATCATCATGTTAGTTATAAATATATGTTTTTCATGGAAAACAATTCGAAGACGGGAAATGAATCGTTCGGATATTTTGAATTGCGTAACTTCCAGACGGGAAGAGATATCTACATGCGGTTAGTGCCAATCGCATCAGTATCATCGAATTGGTTGGAAATATATGTTTTTCATAGAAAACAATCCAAAGACGGGAAATAAAACGTTCGAAATTATTGAATTACGTAACTCCCAGACGGGAAGAGATATCGACTTGCGGTTAGTGCCAATCGCATCAGAATCATCGAGCTGGTTGGAAATATATGTTTTTCATGGAAAACAATTCAAAGACGGGAAATAAAACGTTGAATTGCGTAACTTCCAAACGGGAAGAGATATCGACTTGCGGTTAGTGCCAATCGCATCAGAATCATCGAGTAGGTTGGAAATATATGTTTTTCATAGAAAACAATTCGAAGACGGGGAATAAAACGTTCGGAATTATTGAATTGCGTAACATCCAGACGGGAAGAGATATCTACTTGCGGTTAGTGCCAATAGCATCAGAATCATCGAGTTGGTAGGGAATGAATGTTTTTCATAGAAAATAATTCAAAGACGGGAAATAAAACTTTCGGAAATATTGAATTGCGTAACTTCAAGACGGGAAGAGATATCGACTTGCGGTTAGTGCCAATCGCATCAGAATCATCTATTTGGTTGGAAATATATGTTTTTCATAGAAAACAATGCAAAGACGGGAAATAAAACGTTCGGAATTATTGAATTGCGTAACTTCCAGACGGGAAGAGATATCGATTTGCTGTTAGTGCCAATCGCATCAGAATCATCAAATTGGTTGGAAATATATGTTTTTCATAGAAAACAATTCAAAGACGGGAAATAAAACGTTCGGAATTATCGAATTGCGTAACTTCCAGACGGGAAGAGATATCCACTTGCGGTTACTGCCAATCGCATCAGAATCATCATGTTAGTTATAAATATATGTTTTTCATGGAAAACAATTCGAAGACGGGAAATAAATCGTTCGGATATTTTGAATTGCGTAACTTCCAGACGGGAAGAGATATCTACATGCGGTTAGTGCCAATCGCATCAGAATCATCGAATTGGTCGGAATATAAATGTTTTTCATAGAAAACAATTCAAAGACGGGAAATAAAACGTTCGGAATTATTGAATTACGTAACTTCCAGACAGGAAGAGATATCTACTTGCGGTTAGTGCCAATCGCATCAGAATCATCAAATTGGTTGGAAATATATGTTTTCCATAGAAAAAAATTCGAAGACGGGAAATGAAACGTTCGGAATTATTGAATTGCGTAACTTCCAAACGGGAACATATATCGACTTGCGGTTAGTGCCAATCGCATCAGAATCATCGAGTTGATTGGAAATATATGTTTTTCATGGAAAACAATTCAAAGACGGGAAATAAAACGTTCGGAATTATTGAATTGTGTAACTTCCAAACGTGAAGAGATATCGACTTGCGGTTAGTGCCAATCGCATCAGAATCATCGCGTTCGTTCGAAATATATGTTTTTCATGGAAAACAATTCAGAGACGGGAAATAAAACGTTCGGAATTATCGAATTGCGTGACTTCCAGACGGGAGAAGATATCCACTTGCGGTTAGTGCCAATCGCATCAGAATCATCGAGTTGGTTGGAAATATATGTTTTTCATAGAAAACAATTCAAAGACGGGAAATAAAACGTTCGGAATTATTGAATTGCGTAACTTCCAGACGGGAAGAGATATCTACTTGCGGTTAGTGCCAATCGCATAAGAATCATCAAATTGGTTGGAAATATATGTTTTTCATAGAAAACAATTCAAAGACGGAGAATAAAACGTTCGGATTTATTGAATTGCGTAACTTCCAGACGGAAAGAGATATCGATTTGCTGTTAGTGCCAATCGCATCAGAATCATCAAATTGGTTGGAAATATATGTTTTTCATAGAAAACAATTCAAAGACGGGAAATAAAACGTTCGGAATTATTGAATTGCGTAACTTCCAGAAGGGGAGAGATATCGACTCGCGGTTAGTGCTAATCGCATCAGAATCATGGAGTTGGTTGGAAATATATGTTTTCCATAGAAAACAATACAAAGACGGGAAATAAAACGTTCGGAATTATTGAATTAAGTAACTTCCAGACTGGAAGAGATATCGACTTGCCAATCTGCCAATCGCATCAGAATCATCAAATTGGTTGGAAATATATGTTTTCCACAGAAAACAATTCAAAGACGGGAAATAAAACGTTCGGAATTATTGAATCGCGTAACTTCCAGAGGGGAAGAGATATCTACTTGCGGCTAGTGCCAATCGCATCAAAATCATCAAGTTGGTTGGAAATATATGTTTTTCATAGAAAACAATTCAAAGACGGGAAATAAATCGTTCGGATATTTTGAATTGCGTAACTTCCAGACGGGAAGAGATATCTACATGCGGTTAGTGCCAATCGCATCAGAATCATCAAATTGGTCGGAAATATATATGTTTTTCAGAGAAAACAATTCAAAGACAGGAAATGAAAAATGTTCGGAATTATTGAATTGCGTAACTTCCAGACGGGAAGAGATATCGACTTCCGGTTAGTGCCAATCGCATCAGAATCATCGAGTTGGTTGGAAATATATATTTTTCATAGAAAACTATTCAAAGACGGGAAATAAAACGTTCGGAATTATTAAATTACGTAACTTCCAGACAGGAAGAGATATCTACTTGCGGTTAGTGCCAATCGCATCAGAATCATCAAATTGGTTGGAAATATATGTTCTCCATAGATAAAAATTCAAAGACGGGAAATGAAACTTTCGGAATTATTGAATTGCGTAACTTCCAAACGGGAAGGGATATCGACTTGCGGTTAGTGCCAATCGCATCAGAATCATCGAGTTGGTTGGAAATATATGTTCTTCATGGAAAACAATCCAAAGACGGGAAATAAAACGTTCGGAATTATTGAATTGCGTAACTTCCAAACGTGAAAAGATATCGACTTGCGATTAGTGCCAATCGCATCAGAATCATCGCGTTCGTTCGAAATATATGTTTTTCATGGAAAACAATTCAAAGACGGGAAATAAAACGTTCGGAATTATCGAATTGCGTAACTTCCAGACGGGAGAAGATATCCACTTGCGGTTAGTGCCAATCGCATCAGAATCATCGAGTTGGTTGGAAATATATGTTTTTCATAGAAAACAATTCAAAGACGGGAAATAAAACGTTCGGAATTATTGAATTGCGTAACTTCCAGACGGGAAGAGATATCTACTTGCGGTTAGTGCCGATCGCATAAGAATCATCAAATTGGTTGGAAATATATGTTTTTCATAGAAAACAATTCAAAGACGGAGAATAAAACGTTCGGATTTATTGAATTGCGTAACTTCCAGACGGGAAGAGATATCGATTTGCTGTTAGTGCCAATCGCATCAGAATCATCAAATTGGTTGGAAATATATGTTTTTCATAGAAAACAATTCAAAGACGGGAAATAAAACGTTCGGAATTATTGAATTGCATAACTTCCAGAAGGGGAGAGATATCGACTCGCGGTTAGTGCCAATCGCATCAGAATCATGGAGTTGGTTGGAAATATATGTTTTCCATAGAAAACAATACAAAGACGGGAAATAAAACGTTCGGAATTATTGAATTGAGTAACTTCCAGACTGGAAGAGAAATCGACTTGCCAATCTGCCAATCGCATCAGAATCATCAAATTGGTTGGAAATATATGTTTTCCATAGAAAACAATTCAAAGACGGGAAATAAAACGTTCGGAATTATTGAATTGCTTAACTTCCAGAGGGGAAGAGATATCGACTTGCTGTTAGTGCCAATCGCATCGGTATCATCGAGTTAGTTGGAAATATATGTTTTTCATAGAAAACAATTCGAAGACGGAAAATAAAAAAGTTCGGAATTATTGAATTGCGTAACTTCCAGACGGGAGGAGATATCGATTTGCTGTTAGTGCCAATCTCATCCGAATCATCAAATTGGTTGGAAATATATGTTTTTCATAGAGAACAATTCGAAGATGGGAAATGAAACGTTCGGAATTATTGAATTGCGTAACTTCCAGACGAGAAGAGATATCGATTTGCTGTTAGTGCCAATCGAATCAGAATCATCAAATTGGTTGGAAATATATGTTTTTCATAGAGAACAGTTCAGAGACGGGAAATAAAACGTTCGAAATTATTGAATCGCGTAACTTCCAGAGGGGAAGAGATATCGACTCGCGGTTAGTGCCAATCGCATCAGAATCATCGAGTTGGTTGGAAATATATGTTTTTCATAGAAAACAATCCAAAGACGGGAAATAAAACTTTCGAAATTATTGAATTGTGTAACTTCCAAACGTGAAGAGATATCGACTTGCGGTTAGTGCCAATCGCATCAGAATCATCGCGTTCGTTCGAAATATATGTTTTTCATGGAAAACAATTCAGAGACGGGAAATAAAACGTTCGGAATTATCGAATTGCGTGACTTCCAGACGGGAGAAGATATCCACTTGCGGTTAGTGCCAATCGCATCAGAATCATCGAGTTGGTTGGAAATATATGTTTTTCATAGAAAACAATTCAAAGACGGGAAATAAAACGTTCGGAATTATTGAATTGCGTAACTTCCAGACGGGAAGAGATATCTACTTGCGGTTAGTGCCAATCGCATAAGAATCATCAAATTGGTTGGAAATATATGTTTTTCATAGAAAACAATTCAAAGACGGAGAATAAAACGTTCGGATTTATTGAATTGCGTAACTTCCAGACGGAAAGAGATATCGATTTGCTGTTAGTGCCAATCGCATCAGAATCATCAAATTGGTTGGAAATATATGTTTTTCATAGAAAACAATTCAAAGACGGGAAATAAAACGTTCGGAATTATTGAATTGCGTAACTTCCAGAAGGGGAGAGATATCGACTCGCGGTTAGTGCTAATCGCATCAGAATCATGGAGTTGGTTGGAAATATATGTTTTCCATAGAAAACAATACAAAGACGGGAAATAAAACGTTCGGAATTATTGAATTAAGTAACTTCCAGACTGGAAGAGATATCGACTTGCCAATCTGCCAATCGCATCAGAATCATCAAATTGGTTGGAAATATATGTTTTCCACAGAAAACAATTCAAAGACGGGAAATAAAACGTTCGGAATTATTGAATCGCGTAACTTCCAGAGGGGAAGAGATATCTACTTGCGGCTAGTGCCAATCGCATCAAAATCATCAAGTTGGTTGGAAATATATGTTTTTCATAGAAAACAATTCAAAGACGGGAAATAAATCGTTCGGATATTTTGAATTGCGTAACTTCCAGACGGGAAGAGATATCTACATGCGGTTAGTGCCAATCGCATCAGAATCATCAAATTGGTCGGAAATATATATGTTTTTCAGAGAAAACAATTCAAAGACAGGAAATGAAAAATGTTCGGAATTATTGAATTGCGTAACTTCCAGACGGGAAGAGATATCGACTTCCGGTTAGTGCCAATCGCATCAGAATCATCGAGTTGGTTGGAAATATATATTTTTCATAGAAAACTATTCAAAGACGGGAAATAAAACGTTCGGAATTATTAAATTACGTAACTTCCAGACAGGAAGAGATATCTACTTGCGGTTAGTGCCAATCGCATCAGAATCATCAAATTGGTTGGAAATATATGTTCTCCATAGATAAAAATTCAAAGACGGGAAATGAAACTTTCGGAATTATTGAATTGCGTAACTTCCAAACGGGAAGGGATATCGACTTGCGGTTAGTGCCAATCGCATCAGAATCATCGAGTTGGTTGGAAATATATGTTCTTCATGGAAAACAATCCAAAGACGGGAAATAAAACGTTCGGAATTATTGAATTGCGTAACTTCCAAACGTGAAAAGATATCGACTTGCGATTAGTGCCAATCGCATCAGAATCATCGCGTTCGTTCGAAATATATGTTTTTCATGGAAAACAATTCAAAGACGGGAAATAAAACGTTCGGAATTATCGAATTGCGTAACTTCCAGACGGGAGAAGATATCCACTTGCGGTTAGTGCCAATCGCATCAGAATCATCGAGTTGGTTGGAAATATATGTTTTTCATAGAAAACAATTCAAAGACGGGAAATAAAACGTTCGGAATTATTGAATTGCGTAACTTCCAGACGGGAAGAGATATCTACTTGCGGTTAGTGCCGATCGCATAAGAATCATCAAATTGGTTGGAAATATATGTTTTTCATAGAAAACAATTCAAAGACGGAGAATAAAACGTTCGGATTTATTGAATTGCGTAACTTCCAGACGGGAAGAGATATCGATTTGCTGTTAGTGCCAATCGCATCAGAATCATCAAATTTGTTGGAAATATATGTTTTTCATAGAAAACAATTCAAAGACGGGAAATAAAACGTTCGGAATTATTGAATTGCATAACTTCCAGAAGGGGAGAGATATCGACTCGCGGTTAGTGCCAATCGCATCAGAATCATGGAGTTGGTTGGAAATATATGTTTTCCATAGAAAACAATACAAAGACGGGAAATAAAACGTTCGGAATTATTGAATTGAGTAACTTCCAGACTGGAAGAGAAATCGACTTGCCAATCTGCCAATCGCATCAGAATCATCAAATTGGTTGGAAATATATGTTTTCCATAGAAAACAATTCAAAGACGGGAAATAAAACGTTCGGAATTATTGAATTGCTTAACTTCCAGAGGGGAAGAGATATCGACTTGCTGTTAGTGCCAATCGCATCGGTATCATCGAGTTAGTTGGAAATATATGTTTTTCATAGAAAACAATTCGAAGACGGAAAATAAAAAAGTTCGGAATTATTGAATTGCGTAACTTCCAGACGGGAGGAGATATCGATTTGCTGTTAGTGCCAATCTCATCCGAATCATCAAATTGGTTGGAAATATATGTTTTTCATAGAGAACAATTCGAAGATGGGAAATGAAACGTTCGGAATTATTGAATTGCGTAACTTCCAGACGAGAAGAGATATCGATTTGCTGTTAGTGCCAATCGAATCAGAATCATCAAATTGGTTGGAAATATATGTTTTTCATAGAGAACAGTTCAGAGACGGGAAATAAAACGTTCGAAATTATTGAATCGCGTAACTTCCAGAGGGGAAGAGATATCGACTCGCGGTTAGTGCCAATCGCATCAGAATCATCGAGTTGGTTGGAAATATATGTTTTTCATAGAAAACAATCCAAAGACGGGAAATAAAACTTTCGAAATTATTGAATTACGTAACTCCCAGACGTGAAGAGATATCGACTTGCGGTTAGTGCTAATCGCATCAGAATCATCGAGCTGGTTGGAAATATATGTTTTTCATGGAAAACAATTCAAAGACGGGAAATAAAACGTTGAATTGCGTAACTTCCAAACGGGAAGAGATATCGACTTGCGGTTAGTGCCAATCGCATCAGAATCATCGAGTCGGTTGGAAATGGATGTTTTTCATGAGAAACAATTCAAAGACGGGAAATAAAACGTTCGGAAATATTGAATTGCGTAACTCCAAGACGGGAAGAGATATCGACTTGCGGTTAGTGCCAATCGCATCAGAATCATCGAGTAGGTTGGAAATATATGTTTTTCATAGAAAACAATTCGAAGACGGGGAATAAAACGTTCGGAATTATTGAATTGCGTAACATCCAGACGGAAAGAGATATCTACTTGCGGTTAGTGCCAATAGCATCAGAATCATCGAGTTGGTAGGGAATGAATTTTTTTCATAGAAAATAATTCAAAGACGGGAAATAAAACGTTCGGAAATATTGAATTGCGTAACTTCAAGACGGGAAGAGATATCGACTTGCGGTTAGTGCCAATTGCATCAGAATCATCTATTTGGTTGGAAATATATGTTTTTCATAGAAAACAATGCAAAGACGGGAAATAAAACGTTCGGAATTATTGAATTGCGTAACTTCCAGACGGGAAGAGATATCGATTTGCTGTTAGTGCCAATCGCATCAGAATCATCAAATTGGTTGGAAATATATGTTTTTCATAGAAAACAATTCAAAGACGGGAAATAAAACGTTCGGAATTATCGAATTACGTAACTCCCAGACGGGAAGAGATATCGACTAGCGGTTAGTGCCAATCGCATCAGAATCATCGAGCTGGTTGGAAATATATGTTTTTCATGGAAAACAATTCAAAGACGGGAAATAAAACGTTGAATTGCGTAACTTCCAAACGGGAAGAGATATCGACTTGCGGTTAGTGCCAATCGCATCAGAATCATCGAGTTGGTTGGAAATGGATGTTTTTCATGGGAAACAATTCAAAGACGGGAAATGAATCGTTCGGATATTTTGAATTGCGTAACTTCCAGACGGGAAGAGATATCTACATGCGGTTAGTGCCAATCGCATCAGTATCATCGAATTGGTTGGAAATATATGTTTTTCATAGAAAACAATCCAAAGACGGGAAATAAAACGTTCGAAATTATTGAATTACGTAACTCCCAGACGGGAAGAGATATCGACTTGCGGTTAGTGCCAATCGCATCAGAATCATCATGTTAGTTATAAATATATGTTTTTCATGGAAAACAATTCGAAGACGGGAAATGAATCGTTCGGATATTTTGAATTGCGTAACTTCCAGACGGGAAGAGATATCTACATGCGGTTAGTGCCAATCGCATCAGTATCATCGAATTGGTTGGAAATATATGTTTTTCATAGAAAACAATCCAAAGACGGGAAATAAAACGTTCGAAATTATTGAATTACGTAACTCCCAGACGGGAAGAGATATCGACTTGCGGTTAGTGCCAATCGCATCAGAATCATCGAGCTGGTTGGAAATATATGTTTTTCATGGAAAACAATTCAAAGACGGGAAATAAAACGTTGAATTGCGTAACTTCCAAACGGGAAGAGATATCGACTTGCGGTTAGTGCCAATCGCATCAGAATCATCGAGTAGGTTGGAAATATATGTTTTTCATAGAAAACAATTCGAAGACGGGGAATAAAACGTTCGGAATTATTGAATTGCGTAACATCCAGACGGGAAGAGATATCTACTTGCGGTTAGTGCCAATAGCATCAGAATCATCGAGTTGGTAGGGAATGAATGTTTTTCATAGAAAATAATTCAAAGACGGGAAATAAAACTTTCGGAAATATTGAATTGCGTAACTTCAAGACGGGAAGAGATATCGACTTGCGGTTAGTGCCAATCGCATCAGAATCATCTATTTGGTTGGAAATATATGTTTTTCATAGAAAACAATGCAAAGACGGGAAATAAAACGTTCGGAATTATTGAATTGCGCAACTTCCAGACGGGAAGAGATATCGATTTGCTGTTAGTGCCAATCGCATCAGAATCATCAAATTGGTTGGAAATATATGTTTTTCATAGAAAACAATTCAAAGACGGGAAATAAAACGTTCGGAATTATCGAATTGCGTAACTTCCAGACGGGAAGAGATATCTACTTGCGGTTACTGCCAATCGCATCAGAATCATCATGTTAGTTATAAATATATGTTTTTCATGGAAAACAATTCGAAGACGGGAAATAAATCGTTCGGATATTTTGAATTGCGTAACTTCCAGACGGGAAGAGATATCTACATGCGGTTAGTGCCAATCGCATCAGAATCATCGAATTGGTCGGAATATGAATGTTTTTCATAGAAAACAATTCAAAGACGGGAAATAAAACGTTCGGAATTATTGAATTACGTAACTTCCAGACAGGAAGAGATATCTACTTGCGGTTAGTGCCAATCGCATCAGAATCATCAAATTGGTTGGAAATATATGTTTTCCATAGAAAAAAATTCGAAGACGGGAAATGAAACGTTCGGAATTATTGAATTGCGTAACTTCCAAACGGGAACATATATCGACTTGCGGTTAGTGCCAATCGCATCAGAATCATCGAGTTGATTGGAAATATATGTTTTTCATGGAAAACAATTCAAAGACGGGAAATAAAACGTTCGGAATTATTGAATTGTGTAACTTCCAAACGTGAAGAGATATCGACTTGCGGTTAGTGCCAATCGCATCAGAATCATCGCGTTCGTTCGAAATATATGTTTTTCATGGAAAACAATTCAGAGACGGGAAATAAAACGTTCGGAATTATCGAATTGCGTGACTTCCAGACGGGAGAAGATATCCACTTGCGGTTAGTGCCAATCGCATCAGAATCATCGAGTTGGTTGGAAATATATGTTTTTCATAGAAAACAATTCAAAGACGGGAAATAAAACGTTCGGAATTATTGAATTGCGTAACTTCCAGACGGGAAGAGATATCTACTTGCGGTTAGTGCCAATCGCATAAGAATCATCAAATTGGTTGGAAATATATGTTTTTCATAGAAAACAATTCAAAGACGGAGAATAAAACGTTCGGATTTATTGAATTGCGTAACTTCCAGACGGGAAGAGATATCGATTTGCTGTTAGTGCCAATCGCATCAGAATCATCAAATTGGTTGGAAATATATGTTTTTCATAGAAAACAATTCAAAGACGGGAAATAAAACGTTCGGAATTATTGAATTGCGTAACTTCCAGAAGGGGAGAGATATCGACTCGCGGTTAGTGCTAATCGCATCAGAATCATGGAGTTGGTTGGAAATATATGTTTTCCATAGAAAACAATACAAAGACGGGAAATAAAACGTTCGGAATTATTGAATTAAGTAACTTCCAGACTGGAAGAGATATCGACTTGCCAATCTGCCAATCGCATCAGAATCATCAAATTGGTTGGAAATATATGTTTTCCACAGAAAACAATTCAAAGACGGGAAATAAAACGTTCGGAATTATTGAATCGCGTAACTTCCAGAGGGGAAGAGATATCGACTTGCTGTTAGTGCCAATCGCATCAGTATCATCGAGTTAGTTGGAAATATATGTTTTTCATAGAAAACGATTCAAAGACGGAAAATAAAAACGTTCGGAATTATTGAATTGCGTAACTTCCAGACGGGAAGAGATATCGATTTGCTGTTAGTGCCAATCTCATCCGAATCATCAAATTGGTTGGAAATATATGTTTTTCATAGAAAACAATTCGAAGACGGGAAATGAAACGTTCGGAATTATTGAATTGCGTAACTTCCAGACGAGAAGAGATATCGATTTGCTGTTAGTGCCAATCGAATCAGAATCATCAAATTGGTTGGAAATATATGTTTTTCATAGAAAACAGTTCAGAGACGGGAAATAAAACGTTCGGAATTATTGAATTGCGTAACTTCCAGAGGGGAAGAGATATCGACTTGCGGTTAGTGCCAATCGCATCAGAATCATCGAGTTGGTTGGAAATATATGTTTTTCATAGAAAACAATCCAAAGACGGGAAATAAAACGTTCGGAATTATTGAATTACGTAACTTCCAGACGGGAAGAGATATCGACTAGCGGTTAGTGCCAATCGCATCAGAATCATAGAGTTGGTTGGAAATATATGTTTTTCATGGAAAACAATTCAAATACTGGAAATAAAACGTTCGGAATTATTGAATTGCGTAACTTCCAGAGGGGAAGAGATAACGACTTGCGGTTAGTGTCAATCGCATCAGAATCATGGAGATGGTTGGAAATATATGTTTCTCATAGAAAACAATACAAAGACGGGAAATAAAACGTTTGGAATTATTGAATTGCGTAAATTCCAGACGGGATGAGAAATCGACTTGCGGTTTCTGCCAATCGCAACAGAATGATCAAATTGGTTGGAAATATATGTTTTCCATAGAAAACAATTCAAAGACGGGAAATAAAACGTTCGGAATTATTGAATTACGTAACTTCCAGACAGGAAGAGATATCTACTTGCGGTTAGTGCCAATCGCATCAGAATCATCAAATTGGTTGGAAATATATGTTTTCCATAGAAAAAAATTCGAAGACGGGAAATGAAACGTTCGGAATTATTGAATTGCGTAACTTCCAAACGGGAACATATATCGACTTGCGGTTAGTGCCAATCGCATCAGAATCATCGAGTTGATTGGAAATATATGTTTTTCATGGAAAACAATTCAAAGACGGGAAATAAAACGTTCGGAATTATTGAATTGTGTAACTTCCAAACGTGAAGAGATATCGACTTGCGGTTAGTGCCAATCGCATCAGAATCATCGCGTTCGTTCGAAATATATGTTTTTCATGGAAAACAATTCAGAGACGGGAAATAAAACGTTCGGGATTATCGAATTGCGTAACTTCCAGACGGGAGAAGATATCCACTTGCGGTTAGTGCCAATCGCATCAGAATCATCGAGTTGGTTGGAAATATATGTTTTTCATAGAAAACAATTCAAAGACGGGAAATAAAACGTTCGGAATTATTGAATTGCGTAACTTCCAGACGGGAAGAGATATCTACTTGCGGTTAGTGCCAATCGCATAAGAATCATCAAATTGGTTGGAAATATATGTTTTTCATAGAAAACAATTCAAAGACGGAGAATAAAACGTTCGGATTTATTGAATTGCGTAACTTCCAGACGGGAAGAGATATCGATTTGCTGTTAGTGCCAATCGCATCAGAATCATCAAATTGGTTGGAAATATATGTTTTTCATAGAAAACAATTCAAAGACGGGAAATAAAACGTTCGGAATTATTGAATTGCGTAACTTCCAGAAGGGGAGAGATATCGACTCGCGGTTAGTGCTAATCGCATCAGAATCATGGAGTTGGTTGGAAATATATGTTTTCCATAGAAAACAATACAAAGACGGGAAATAAAACGTCCGGAATTATTGAATTAAGTAACTTCCAGACTGGAAGAGATATCGACTTGCCAATCTTCCAATCGCATCAGAATCATCAAATTGGTTGGAAATATATGTTTTCCACAGAAAACAATTCAAAGACGGGAAATAAAACGTTCGGAATTATTGAATCGCGTAACTTCCAGAGGGGAAGAGATATCGACTTGCTGTTAGTGCCAATCGCATCAGTATCATCGAGTTAGTTGGAAATATATGTTTTTCATAGAAAACGATTCAAAGACGGAAAATAAAAACGTTCGGAATTATTGAATTGCGTAACTTCCAGACGGGAAGAGATATCGATTTGCTGTTAGTGCCAATCTCATCCGAATCATCAAATTGGTTGGAAATATATGTTTTTCATAGAAAACAATTCGAAGACGGGAAATGAAACGTTCGGAATTATTGAATTGCGTAACTTCCAGACGAGAAGAGATATCGATTTGCTGTTAGTGCCAATCGAATCAGAATCATCAAATTGGTTGGAAATATATGTTTTTCATAGAAAACAGTTCAGAGACGGGAAATAAAACGTTCGGAATTATTGAATTGCGTAACTTCCAGAGGGGAAGAGATATCGACTTGCGGTTAGTGCCAATCGCATCAGAATCATCGAGTTGGTTGGAAATATATGTTTTTCATAGAAAACAATCCAAAGACGGGAAATAAAACGTTCGGAATTATTGAATAACGTAACTTCCAGACGGGAAGAGATATCGACTAGCGGTTAGTGCCAATCGCATCAGAATCATAGAGTTGGTTGGAAATATATGTTTTTCATGGAAAACAATTCAAATACGGGAAATAAAACGTTCGGAATTATTGAATTGCGTAACTTCCAGAGGGGAAGAGATATCTACTTGCGGTAAGTGCCAATCGCATCAGAATCATCGAGTTGGTTGGAAATATATGTTTTTCATGGAAAACAATTCAAAGACGGGAAATAAAACGTTCGGAATTATTGAATTGCGTAACTTCCAAACGTGAAGAGATATCGACTTGCGGTTAGTGCCAATCGCATCAGAATCATCAAGTTGGTTGGAAATATATGTTTTCCATAGAAAACAATTCAAAGACGGGAATTAAAACGTTCGGAATTATTGAATTGCGTAACTTCCAGACGGGAAGAGATATCGACTTGCGGTTAGTGCCCGTCGCATCAGAATCATCAAATTGCTTGGAAATATATGCTTTTCGAAGAAAACAATTCAAAGACGGGAACTAAAACGTTCGGAATTATTGAATTGCGTAACTTCCAGACGGGAAGAGATATCTACTTGCGGTAAGTGCCAATCGCATCAGAATCATCAAATTGGTTGGAAATATATGTTTTTCATACAAAACAATTCAAAGACGGGAAATGAAACGTTCGGAATTATTGAATTTCGTAACTTCCAGAGGGGAAGAGATATCGACTCGCGGTTGGTGCCAATCGCATCAGAATCATGGAGTTGGTTGGAAATATATGTTTTTCATAGAAAACAATACAAAGACGGGAAATAAAACGTTCGGAATTATTGAATTAAGTAACTTCCAGACGGGAAGAGAAATAGACTTGCCAATCTGCCAATCGCATCAGAATCATCAAATTGGTTGAAAATGTATGTTTTCCATCGAAAACAATTCAAAGACGGGAAATAAAACGTTCGGAATTATTGAATTGCGTAACTTCCAGAGGGGAAGAGATATCGACTGGCGGTTAGTGCCAATCGCATCAGTATCATCGAGTTGGTTGGAAATATATGTTTTTCATAGAAAACAATTAAAAGACGGAAAATAAAACGTTCGGAATTATTGAATTGCGTAACTCCCAGACGTGAAGAGATATCGATATGCTGTTAGTGGCAATCTCATCAGAATCATCAAATTGGTTGGGAATATATGTGTTCCATACAAAACAATTCAAAGACGTGAAATAAAACGTTCGGAATTATTGAATTGCGTAACTTCCAGACGGGAAGAGATATCGATTTGCTGTTAGTGCCAATCGCATCAGAATCATCAAATTAGTTGGAAATATATGTTTTTCATAGAAAACAATTCAAAGACGGGGAATAAAACGTTCGGAATTATTGAATTGCGTAACTTCCAGAGAGGAAGAGATATCGACTTGCGGTTAGTGCCAATCGCATCAGAATCATCGAGTTGGTTGGAAATATATGTTTTTCATAGAAAACAATTCAAAGACGGGAAATAAAACGTTCGGAATATTGAAATACATAACTCCCAGACGGGGAGAGATATCGATTTGCTGTTAGTGGCAATCTAATCAGAATCATCAAATTGGTTGGAAATATATGTTTTTCATACAAAACAATTCAAAGACGTGAAATAAAACGTTCGGAATTATTGAATTGCGTAACTTCCAGACGGGAAGAGATATCGATTTGCTGTTAGTGCCAATCGCATCAGAATCATCAAATTGGTTGGAAATATATGTTTTTCATAGGAAACAATTCAAAGACGAGAAATAAAACTTTCGGAATTATTGAATTGCGTAACTTCCAGAGAGGAAGAGATATCGACTTGCGGTTAGTGCCAATCGAATCAGAATCATCGAGTAGGTTGGAAATATAGGTTTTTCATAGAAAACAATTCAAAGACGGGAAATAATACGTTAGGAATTATTGAAATACGTAACTTCCAGACGGGAAGAGATATCGACTTGCGGTTAGTGCCAATCGTATCAGAATCATCAAGTTGGTTGGAAATATATGTTTTTCATGGAAAACAATTCGAAGACGGCAAATAAAACGTTCGGCATTAATGAATTGCGTAACTTCCAGAGGGGAAGAGATATCGACTTGCGGTTAGTGCCAATCGCATCAGAATCATGTAGTTGGTTGGAAATATATGTTTCTCATAGAAAACAATACAAAGACGGAAAATAAAACATTCGGAATTATTGAATTGCGTAAATTCCAGACGGGATGAGAAATCGACTTGCGGTTTCCGCCAATCGCATCAGAATGATCAAATTGGTTGGAAATATCTGTTTTCCATAGAAAATAATTCGAAGACGGGAAATAAAACGTTCGCAATTATTGAATTGCGTAACTTCCAAACGGGAATGGATATCGACTTGCGGTTAGTGGCAATCGCTTCAGAATCATCATGTTGGTTGGAAATATATGTTTTTCATGGAAAACAATTCAAAGACGGGAAATAAAACGTTCGGAATTATTGAATTGCGTAACTTCCAAACGTGAAGACATATCGACTTGCGGTTGATGCCAATCGCATCAGAATCATCGAGTTGGTTGGAAATATATGTTTTTCATAGAAAACAATTCAAAGACGGGAAATATATTGTTCGGAATTATTGAAATACGTAACTTCCAGACGGGAAGAGATATCGACTTGCGGTTAGTGCCAATCGCATGAGAATCATCGAGTTGGTTGGAAATATATGTTTTTCATGGAAAACAATTCAAAGACGGCAAATAAAGCGTTCGGAATTATTGAATTGCGTAACTTCCATAGGGGAAGAGATATCGACTTACGGTTAGTGCCAATCGCATCAGAATCATGGAGTTGGTTGGAAATATATGTTTCTCATAGAAAACAATACAAAGACGGGAAATAAAACGTTCGGAATTATTGAATTGCGTAAATTCCAGACGGGATGAGAAATCGACTTGCGGTTTCTGCCAATCGCAACAGAATGATCAAATTGGTTGGAAATATATGTTTTCCATAGAAAACAATTCAAAGACGGGAAATAAAACGTTCGGAATTATTGAATTGCGTAACTTCCAAACGGGAATGAATATCGACTTGCGGTTAGTGGCAATCGCTTCAGAATCATCGAGTTGGTTGGAAATATATGTTTTTCATGGAAAACAATTCAAAGACGGGAAATAAAACGTTCGGAATTATTGAATTGCGTAACTTGCAAACGTGAAGAGATATCGACTTGCGGTTGGTGCCAATCGCATCAGAATCATCAAGTTGGTTGGAAATATATGTTTTCCATAGAAAACAATTCAAAGACGGGAATTAAAACGTTCGGAAATATTGAATTGCGTAACTTCCAGACGGGAAGAGATATCGACTTGCGGTTAGTGCCAATCGCATCAGAATCATCAAATTGCTCGGAAATATATGCTTTTCGAAGAAAACAATTCAAACACGGGAACTAAAACGTTCGGAATTATTGAATTGCGTAACTTCCAGACGGGAAGAGATATCTACTTGCGGTTAGTGCCAATCGCATCAGAATCATCAAATTGGTTGGAAATATATGTTTTTCATAGAAAACAATTCAAAGACGGGAAATGAAACGTTCGGAATTATTGAATTTCGTAACTTCCAGAGGGGAAGAGATATCGACTCGCGGTTAGTGCCAATCGCATCAGAATCATGAAGTTGGTTGGAAATATATGTTTTTCATAGAAAACAATACAAAGACGGGAAATAAAACGTTAGGAATTATTGAATTAAGTAACTTCCAGACGGGAAGAGGAATAGACTTGCCAATCTGCCAATCGCATCAGAATCATCAAATTGGTTGAAAATATATGTTTTCCGTCAAAAACAATTCAAAGACGGGAAATAAAACGTTCGGAATTATTGAATTGCGTAACTTCCAGAGGGGAAGAGATATCGACTGGCGGTTAGTGCCAATCGCATCAGTATCATCGAGTTGGTTGGAAATATATGTTTTTCATAGAAAACAATTAAAAGAC
The DNA here is from genome assembly GCA_958510875.1 of Endomychus coccineus. Classification (NCBI taxonomy): domain Eukaryota; kingdom Metazoa; phylum Arthropoda; class Insecta; order Coleoptera; family Endomychidae; genus Endomychus; species Endomychus coccineus. The sequence continues at coordinate 169,017,066 of OY294067.1, forward strand.
GGAAAATAAAACGTTCGGAATTATTGAATTGCGTAACTTCCAGACGGGAAGAGATATCGATTTGCTGTTAGTGCCAATCGCATCAGAATCATCAAATTAGTTGGAAATATATGTTTTTCATAGGAAACAATTCAAAGACGAGAAATAAAACTTTCGGAATTATTGAATTGCGTAACTTCCAGAGAGGAAGAGATATCGACTTGCGGTTAGTGCCAATCGAATCAGAATCATCGAGTAGGTTGGAAATATATGTTTTTCATAGAAAACAATTCAAAGACGGGAAATAATACGTTCGGAATTATTGAAATACGTAACTTCCAGACGGGAAGAGATATCGACTTGCGGTTAGTGCCAATCGTTTCAGAATCATCGAGTTGGTTGGAAATGTATGTTTTTCATGGAAAACAATTCGAAGACGGCGAATAAAACGTTCGGCATTAATGAATTGCGTAACTTCCAGAGGGGAAGAGATATCGACTTGCGGTTAGTGCCAATCGCATCAGAATCATGGAGTTGGTTGGAAATATATGTTTCTCATAGAAAACAATACAAAGACGGGAAATAAAACGTTCGGAATTATTGAATTGCGTAAATTCCAGACGGGATGAGAAATCGACTTGCGGTTTCCGCCAATCGCATCAGAATGATCAAATTGGTTGGAAATATCTGTTTTCCATAGAAAATAATTCGAAGACGGGAAATAAAACGTTCGGAATTATTGAATTGCGTAACTTCCAAACGGGAATGGATATCGACTTGCGGTTAGTGGCAATCGCTTCAGAATCATCGAGTTGGTTGGAAATATATGTTTTTCGTGGAAAACAATTCAAAGACGGGAAATAAAACGTTCGGAATTATTGAATTGCGTAACTTCCAAACGTGAAGAGATATCGACTTGAGGTTAATGCCAATCGCATCAGAATCATCGAGTTGGTTGGAAATATATGTTTTTCATAGAAAACAATTCAAAGACGGGAAATATATTGTTCGGAATTATTGAAATACGTAACTTCCAGACGGGAAGAGATATCGACTTGCGGTTAGTGCCAATCGCATGAGAATCATCGAGTTGGTTGGAAATATATGTTTTTCATGGAAAACAATCCGAAGACGGCAAATAAAACGTTCGGCATTAATGAGTTGCGTAACTTCCAGAGGGGAAGAGATATCGACTCGCGGTTAGTGCCAATCGCATCAGAATCATGGAGTTGGTTGGAAATATATGTTTTTCATAGAAAACAATACAAAGACGGGAAATAAAACGTTCGGAATTATTGAATTAAGTAACTTCCAGACGGGAAGAGAAATAGACTTGCCAATCTGCCAATCGCATCAGAATCATCAAATTGGTTGAAAATATATGTTTTCCATCGAAAACAATTCGAAGACGGGAAATAAAACGTTCGGAATTATTGAATTGCGTAACTTCCAGAGGGGAAGAGATATCGACTGGCGGTTAGTGCCAATCGCATCAGTATCATCGAATTGGTTGGAAATATATGTTTTTCATAGAAAACAATTAAAAGACGGAAAATAAAAAGTTCGGAATTATTGAATTGCGTAACTCCCAGACGGGAAGAGATATCGATATGCTGTTAGTGGCAATCTCATCAGAATCATCAAATTGGTTGGGAATATATGTGTTCCATACAAAACAATTCAAAGACGTGAAATAAAACGTTCGGAATTATTGAATTGCGTAACTTCCAGACGGGAAGAGATATCGATTTGCTGTTAGTGCCAATCGCATCAGAATCATCAAATTGGTTGGAAATATATGTTTTTCATAGAAAACAATTCAAAGACGGGAAATAAAACGTTCGGAATTATTGAATTGCGTAACTTCCAGAGAGGAAGAGATATCGGCTTGCGGTTAGTGCCAATCGCATCAGAATCATCGAGTTGGTTGGAAATATATGTTTTTCATAGAAAACAATTCAAAGACGGGGAATAAAACGTTCGGAATTATTGAAATACGTAACTCCCAGACGGGGAGAGATATCGATTTGCTGTTAGTGGCAATCTCATCAGAATCATCAAATTGGTTGGAAATATATGTTTTTCATGCAAAACCATTCAAAGACGTGAAATAAAACGTTCGGAATTATTGAATTGCGTAACTTCCAGACGGGAAGAGATATCGATTTGCTGTTAGTGCCAATCGCATCAGAATCATCAAATTGGTTGGAAATATATGTTTTTCATAGGAAACAATTCAAAGACGAGAAATAAAACTTTCGGAATTATTGAATTGCGTAACTTCCAGAGAGGAAGAGATATCGACTTGCGGTTAGTGCCAATCGAATCAGAATCATCGAGTTGGTTGGAAATATATGTTTTCCATAGAAAACAATTCAAAGACGGGAAATAATACGTTTGGAATTATTGAAATACGTAACTTCCAGACGGGGAGAGATATCGACTTGCGGTTAGTGCCAATCGTATCAGAATCATCGAGTTGGTTGGAAATATATGTTTTTCATGGAAAACAATTCGAAGACGGCAAATAAAACGTTCGGCATTAATGAGTTGCGTAACTTCCAGAGGGGAAGAGATATCGACTTGCGGTTAGTGCCAATCGCATCAGAATCATGGAGTTGGTTGGAAATATATGTTTCTCATAGAAAACAATACAAAGACGGGAAATAAAACGTTCGGAATTATTGAATTGCGTAAATTCCAGACGGGATGAGAAATCGACTTGCGGTTTCCGCCAATCGCATCAGAATGATCAAATTGGTTGGAAATATCTGTTTTCCATAGAAAATAATTCGAAGACGGGAAATAAAACGTTCGGAATTATTGAATTGCGTAACTTCCAAACGGGAATGGATATCGACTTGAGGTTAGTGGCAATCGCTTCAGAATCATCGAGTTGGTTGGAAATATATGTTTTTCATGGGAAACAATTCAAAGACGGGAAATAAAACGTTCGGAATTATTGAATTGCGTAACTTCCAAACGTGAAAAGATATCGACTTGCGGTTAGTGCCAATCTCATCAGAATCATCGAGTTGGTTGGAAATATATGTTTTTCATAGAAAACAATTCAAAGACGGGAAATATATTGTTCGGAATTATTGAAATACGTAACTTCCAGACGGGAAGAGATATCGACTTGCAATTAGTGCCAATCGCATGAGAATCATCGAGTTGGTTGGAAATATATGTTTTTCATGGAAAACAATTCAAAGACGGCAAATGAAGCGTTCGGAATTATTGAATTGCGTAACTTCCAGAGGGGAAGAGATATCGACTTACGGTTAGTGCCAATCGCATCAGAATCATGGAGTTGATTGGAAATATATGTTTCTCATAGAAAACAATACAAAGACGGGAAATAAAACGTTCGGAATTATTGAATTGCGTAAATTCCAGACGGGATGAGAAATCGACTTGCGGTTTCTGCCAATCGCAACAGAATGATCAAATTGGTTGGAAATACATGTTTTCCATAGAGAACAATTCAAAGACGGGAAATAAAACGTTCGGAATTATTGAATTGCGTAACTTCCAAACGGGAATGGATATCGACTTGCGGTTAGTGGCAATCACTTTAGAATCATCGAGTTGGTTGGAAATATATGTTTTTCATGGAAAACAATTCAAAGACGGGAAATAAAACGTTCGGAATTATTGAATTGCGTAACTTCCAAACGTGAAAAGATATCGACTTGCGGTTAGTGCCAATCTCATCAGAATCATCAAGTTGGTTGGAAATATATGTTTTCCATGGAAAACAATTCAAAGACGGATATTAAAACGTTCGGAAATATTGAATTAAGTAACTTCCAGACGGGAAGAGGAATAGACTTGCCAATCTGCCAATCGAATCAGAATCATCAAGTTGGTTGAAAATATATGTTTTCCATCGAAAACAATTCAAAGACGGGAAATAAAACGTTCGGAATTATTGAATTGCGTAACTTCCAGAGGGGAAGAGATATCGACTGGCGGTTAGTGCCAATCGCATCAGTATCATCGAGTTGGTTGGAAATATATGTTTTTCATAGAAAACAATTAAAATACAGAAAATAAAACGTTCGGAATTATTGAATTGCGTAACTCCCAGACGGGAAGAGATATCGATATGCTGTTAGTGGCAATCTCATCAGACTCATCAAATTGGTTGGAAATATATGTGTTTCATACAAAACAATTCGAAGACGTGAAATAAAACGTTCGGAATTATTGAATTGCGTAACTTCCAGACGGGAAGAGATATCGATTTGCTGTCAGTGCCAATCGCATCAGAATCATCAAATTGGTTGGAAATATATGTTTTTCATAGAAAACAATTCAAAGACGGGAAATAAAACGTTCGGAATTATTGAATTGCGTAACTTCCAGAGAGGAAGAGATATCGAGTTGCGGTTAGTGCCAATCGCATCAGAATCATCAAGTTGGTTGGAAATATATGTTTTCCATGGAAAACAATTCAAAGACGGATATTAAAACGTTCGGAAATATTGAATTAAGTAACTTCCAGACGGGAAGAGGAATAGACTTGCCAATCTGCCAATCGCATCAGAATCATCAAATTGGTTGAAAATATATGTTTTCCATCGAAAACAATTCAAAGACGGGAAATAAAACGTTCGGGATTATTGAATTGCGTAACTTCCAGAGGGGAAGAGATATCGACTGGCGGTTAGTGCCAATCGCATCAGTATCATCGAGTTGGTTGGAGATATATGTTTTTCATAGAAAACAATTAAAAGACGGAAAATAAAACGTTCGGAATTATTGAATTGCGTAACTCCCAGACGGGAAGAGATATCGATATGCTGTTAGTGGCAATCTCATCAGAATCATCAAATTGGTTGGAAATATATGTGTTTCATACAAAACAATTCGAAGACGTGAAATAAAACGTTCGGAATTATTGAATTGCGTAACTTCCAGACGGGAAGAGATATCGATTTGCTGTTAGTGCCAATCGCATCAGAATCATCAAATTGGTTGGAAATATATGTTTTTCATAGAAAACAATTCAAAGACGGGAAATAAAACGTTCGGAATTATTGAATTGCGTAACTTCCAGAGAGGAAGAGATATCGAGTTGCGGTTAGTGCCAATCGCATCAGAATCATCGAGTTGGTTGGAAATATATGTTTTTCTTAGATAACAATTCTAAGACGGGAAATAAAACGTTCGGAATTATTGAATTGCGTAACTTCCAGACGGGAAGAGATATCTACTTGCGGTAAGTGCCAATCGCATCAGAATCATCAAATTGGTTGGAAATATATGGTTTTCATAGAAAACAATTCAAAGACGGGAAATGAAACGTTCAGAATTATTGAATTTCGTAACTTCCAGAGGGGGAGAGATATCGACTCGCGGTTAGTGCCAATCGCATCAGAATCATGGAGTTGGTTGGAAATATATGTTTTTCATGGAAAACAATACAAAGACGGGAAATAAAACGTTCGGAATTATTGAATTAAGTAACTTCCAGACGGGAAGAGAAATAGACTTGCCAATCTGCCAATCGCATCAGAATCATCAAATTGGTTGAAAATATATGTTTTCCATCGAAAACAATTCAAAGACGGGAAATAAAACGTTCGGAATTATTGAATTGCGTAACTTCCAGAGGGGAAGAGATATCGACTGGCGGTAAGTGCCAATCGCATCAGTATCATCGAGTTGGTTGGAAATATATGTTTTTCATAGAAAACAATTAAAAGACGGAAAATAAAAAGTTCGGAATTATTGAATTGCGTAACTCCCAGACGGGAAGAGATATCGATATGCTGTTAGTGGCAATCTCATCAGAATCATCATATTGGTTGGGAATATATGTGTTCCATACAAAACAATTCAAAGACGTGAAATAAAACGTTCGGAATTATTGAATTGCGTAACTTCCAGACGAGAAGAGATATCTACTTGCGGTTAGTGCCAATCGCATCAGAATCATCAAATTGGTTGGAAATATATGTTTTTCATAGAAAACAATTCAAAGACGGGAAATGAAACGTTCGGAATTATTGAATTTCGTAACTTCCAGAGGGGAAGAGATATCGACTCGCGGTTAGTGCCAATCGCATCAGAATCATGAAGTTGGTTGGAAATATATGTTTTTCATAGAAAACAATACAAAGACGGGAAATAAAACGTTAGGAATTATTGAATTAAGTAACTTCCAGACGGGAAGAGGAATAGACTTGCCAATCTGCCAATCGCATCAGAATCATCAAATTGGTTGAAAATATATGTTTTCCATCGAAAACAATTCAAAGACGGGAAATAAAACGTTCGGAATTATTGAATTGCGTAACATCCAGAGGGGAAGAGATATCGACTGGCGGTTAGTGCCAATCGCATCAGTATCATCGAGTTGGTTGGAAATATATGATTTTCATAGAAAACAATTAAAAGACGGAAAATAAAACGTTCGGAATTATTGAATTGCGTAACTCCCAGACGGGAAGAGATATCGATATGCTGTTAGTGGCAATCTCATCAAAATCATCAAATTGGTTGGAAATATATGTGTTTCATACAAAACAATTCGAAGACGTGAAATAAAACGTTCGGAATTATTGAATTGCGTAACTTCCAGACGGGAAGAGATATCGATTTGCTGTTAGTGCCAATCGCATCAGAATCATCAAATTGGTTGGAAATATATGTTTTTCATAGAAAACAATTCAAAGACGGGAAATAAAACGTTCGGAATTATTGAATTGCGTAACTTCCAGAGAGGAAGAGATATCGAGTTGCGGTTAGTGCCAATCGCATCAGAATCATCGAGTTGGTTGGAAATATATGTTTTTCTTAGATAACAATTCAAAGACGGGAAATAAAACGTTCGGAATTATTGAATTGCGTAACTTCCAGACGGGAAGAGATATCTACTTGCGGTAAGTGCCAATCGCATCAGAATCATCAAATTGGTTGGAAATATATGTTTTTCATAGAAAACAATTCAAAGACGGGAAATGAAACGTTCAGAATTATTGAATTTCGTAACTTCCAGGGGGGGAGAGATATCGACTCGCGGTTAGTGCCAATCGCATCAGAATCATGGAGTTGGTTGGAAATATATGTTTTTCATAGGAAACAATACAAAGACGGGAAATAAAACGTTCGGAATTATTGAATTAAGTAACTTCCAGACGGGAAGAGAAATAGACTTGCCAATCTGCCAATCGCATCAGAATCATCAAATTGGTTGAAAATATATGTTTTCCATCGAAAACAATTCAAAGACGGGAAATAAAACGTTCGGAATTATTGAATTGCGTAACTTCCAGAGGGGAAGAGATATCGACTGGCGGTTAGTGCCAATCGCATCAGTATCATCGAGTTGGTTGGAAATATATGTTTTTCATAGAAAACAATTAAAAGACGGAAAATAAAAAGTTCGGAATTATTGAATTGCGTAACTCCCAGACATGAAGAGATATCGATATGCTGTTAGTGGCAATCTCATCAGAATCATCAAATTGGTTGGGAATATATGTGTTCCATACAAAACAATTCAAAGACGTGAAATAAAACGTTCGGAATTATTGAATTGCGTAACTTCCAGACGGGAAGAGATATCGATTTGCTGTTAGTGCCAATCGCATCAGAATCATCAAATTGGTTGGAAATATATGTTTTTCATAGAAAACAATTCAAAGACGGGAAATAAAACGTTCGGAATTATTGAATTGCGTAACTTCCAGAGAGGAAGAGATATCGACTTGCGGTTAGTGCCAATCGCATCAGAATCATCGAGTTGGTTGGAAATATATGTTTTTCATAGAAAACAATTCAAAGACGGGAAATAAAACGTTCGGAATTATTGAAATACGTAACTCCCAGACGGGGAGAGATATCGATTTGCTGTTAGTGGCAATCTCATCAGAATCATCAAATTGGTTGGAAATATATGTTTTTCATACAAAACCATTCAAAGACGTGAAATAAAACGTTCCGAATTATTGAATTGCGTAACTTCCAGACGGGAAGAGATATCGATTTGCTGTTAGTGCCAATCGCATCAGAATCATCAAATTGGTTGGAAATATATGTTTTTCATAGGAAACAATTCAAAGACGAGAAATAAAACTTTCGAAATTATTGAATTGCGTAACTTCCAGAGAGGAAGAGATATCGACTTGCGGTTAGTGCCAATCGAATCAGAATCATCGAGTTGGTTGGAAATATATGTTTTTCATAGAAAACAATTCAAAGACGGGAAATAATACGTTTGGAATTATTGAAATACGTAACTTCCAGACGGGGAGAGATATCGACTTGCGGTTAGTGCCAATCGTATCAGAATCATCGAGTTGGTTGGAAATATATGTTTTTCATGGAAAACAATTCGAAGACGGCAAATAAAACGTTCGGCATTAATGAATTGCGTAACTTCCAGAGGGGAAGAGATATCGACTTGCGGTTAGTGCCAATCGCATCAGAATCATGGAGTTGGTTGGAAATATATGTTTCTCATAGAGAACAATACAAAGACGGGAAATAAAACGTTCGGAATTATTGAATTGCGTAAATTCCAGACGGGATGAGAAATCGACTTGCGGTTTCCGCCAATCGCATCAGAATGATCAAATTGGTTGGAAATATCTGTTTTCCATAGAAAATAATTCGAAGACGGGAAATGAAACGTTCGGAATTATTGAATTGCGTAACTTCCAAACGGGAATGGATATCGACTTGAGGTTAGTGGCAATCTCTTCAGAATCATCGAGTTGGTTGGAAATATATGTTTTTCATGGAAAACAATTCAAAGACGGGAAATAAAACGTTCGGAATTATTGAATTGCTTAACTTCCAAACGTGAAGAGATATCGACTTGCGGTTAGTGCCAATCTCATCAGAATCATCAAGTTGGTTGGAAATATATGTTTTCCATGGAAAACAATTCAAAGACGGGAATTAAAACGTTCGGAAATATTGAATTGCGTAACTTCCAGACGGGAAGAGATATCGACTTGCGGTTAGTGCCAATCGCATCAGAATCATCAAATTGCTTGGAAATATATGCTTTTCGAAGAAAACAATTCAAACACGGGAACTAAAACGTTCGGGATTATTGAATTGCGTAACTTCCAGACGGGAAGAGATATCTACTTGCGGTTAGTGCCAATCGCATCAGAATCATCAAATTGGTTGGAAATATATGTTTTTCATAGAAAACAATTCAAAGACGGGAAATGAAACGTTCGGAATTATTGAATTTCGTAACTTCCAGAGGGGAAGAGATATCGACTCGCGGTTAGTGCCAATCGCATCAGAATCATGGAGTTGGTTGGAAATATATGTTTTTTATAGAAAACAATACAAAGACGGGAAATAAAACGTTAGGAATTATTGAATTAAGTAACTTCCAGACGGGAAGAGGAATAGACTTGCCAATCTGCCAATCGCATCAGAATCATCAAATTGGTTGAAAATATATGTTTTCCATCGAAAACAATTCAAAGACGGGAAATAAAACGTTCGGAATTATTGAATTGCGTAACTTCCAGCGGGGAAGAGATATCGACTGGCGGTTAGTGCCAATCGCATCAGTATCATCGAGTTGGTTGAAAATATATGTTTTTCATAGAAAACAATTAAAAGACGGAAAATAAAACGTTCGGAATTATTGAATTGCGTAACTCCCAGACGGGAAGAGATATCGATATGCTGCTAGTGGCAATCTCATCAGAATCATCAAATTGGTTGGGAATATATGTGTTTCATGCAAAAACAATTCAAAGACGTGAAATAAAACATTCGGAATTATTGAATTGCGTAACTTCCAGACGGGAAGAGATATCGATTTGCTGTTAGTGCCAATCGCATCAGAATCATCAAATTGGTTGGAAATATATGTTTTTCATAGAAAACAATCCAAAGGCGGGAAATAAAACGTTCGGAATTATTGAATTGCGTAACTTCCAGAGAGGAAGAGATATCGAGTTGCGGTTAGTGCCAATCGCATCAGAATCATCGAGTTGGTTGGAAATATATGTTTTTCTTAGATAACAATTCAAAGACGGGAAATAAAACGTTCGGAATTATTGAAATACTTAACTCCCAGACGACAAGAGATATCGATTTGCTGTTAGTGGCAATCTCATCAGAATCATCAAATTGGTTGGAAATATATGTTTTTCATAGAAAACAATTCAAAGACGAGAAATAAAACTTTCGGAATTATTGAATTGCGTAACTACCAGAGAGGAAGAGATATCGACTTGCGGTTAGTGGCAATCGCTTTAGAATCATCGAGTTGGTTGGAAATATATGTTTTTCATGGAAAACAATTCAAAGACGGGAAATAAAACGTTCGGAATTATTGAATTGCGTAACTTCCAAACGGGAATGGATATCGACTTGCGGTTAGTGGCAATCGCTTTAGAATCATCGAGTTGGTTGGAAATATATGTTTCTCATGGAAAACAATTAAAAGACGGGAAATAAAACGTTCGGAATTATTGAATTGCGTAACTTCCAAACGTGAAGAGATATCGACTTGCGGTTAGTGCCAATCTCATCAGAATCATCAAGTTGGTTGGAAATATATGTTTTCCATGGAAAACAATTCAAAGACGGGAATTAAAACGTTCGGAAATATTGAATTGCGTAACTTCCAGACGGGAAGAGATATCGACTTGCGGTTAGTGCCAATCGCATCAGAATCATCAAATTGCTTGGAAATATATGCTTTTCGAAGGAAACAATTCAAAGACGGGAAATAAAACGTTCGGAATTATTGAATTGCGTAACTTCCAAACGGGAATGGATATCGACTTGCGGTTAGTGGCAATCGCTTTAGAATCATCGAGTTGGTTGGAAATATATGTTTTTCATGGAAAACAATTCAAAGACGGGAAATAAAACGTTCGGAATTATTGAATTGCGTAACTTCCAAACGTGAAGAGATATCGACTTGCGGTTAGTGCCAATCGCATCAGAATGATCAAATTGGTTGGAAATATATGTTTTCCATAGAAAACAATTCAAAGACGGGAAATAAAACGTTCGGAATTATTGAATTGCGTAACTTCCAGACGGGAAGAGATATCGACTTGCGGTTAGTGGCAATCGCATCAGAATCATAAAATTGCTCGGAAATATACGCTTTTCGAAGAAAACATTTCAAACACGGGAACTAAAACGTTCGGAATTATTGAATTGCGTAACTTCCAGACGGGAAGAGATATCTACTTGCGGTTAGTGCCAATCGCATCAGAATCATCAAATTGGTTGGAAATATATGTTTTTCATAGAAAACAATTCAAAGACGGGAAATGAAACGTTCGGAATGATTGAATTTCGTAACTTCCAGAGGGGAAGAGATATCGACTCGCGGTTAGTGCCAATCGCATCAGAATCATGGAGTTGGTTGGAAATATATGTTTTTCATAGAAAACAATACAAAGACGGGAAATAAAACGTTAGGAATTATTGAATTAAGTAACTTCCAGACGGGAAGAGGAATAGACTTGCCAATCTGCCAATTGCATCAGAATCATCAAATTGGTTGAAAATATATGTTTTCCATCGAAAACAATTCAAAGACGGGAAATAAAACGTTCGGAATTATTGAATTGCGTAACTTCCAGCGGGGAAGAGATATCGACTGGCGGTTAGTGCCAATCGCATCAGTATCATCGAGTTGGTTGAAAATATATGTTTTTCATAGAAAACAATTAAAAGACGGAAAATAAAACGTTCGGAATTATTGAATTGCGTAACTCCCAGACGGGAAGAGATATCGATATGCTGCTAGTGGCAATCTCATCAGAATCATCAAATTGGTTGGGAATATATGTGTTTCATGCAAAAACAATTCAAAGACGTGAAATAAAACATTCGGAATTATTGAATTGCGTAACTTCCAGACGGGAAGAGATATCGATTTGCTGTTAGTGCCAATCGCATCAGAATCATCAAATTGGTTGGAAATATATGTTTTTCATAGAAAACAATCCAAAGGCGGGAAATAAAACGTTCGGAATTATTGAATTGCGTAACTTCCAGAGAGGAAGAGATATCGAGTTGCGGTTAGTGCCAATCGCATCAGAATCATCGAGTTGGTTGGAAATATATGTTTTTCTTAGATAACAATTCAAAGACGGGAAATAAAACGTTCGGAATTATTGAAATACTTAACTCCCAGACGACAAGAGATATCGATTTGCTGTTAGTGGCAATCTCATCAGAATCATCAAATTGGTTGGAAATATATGTTTTTCATAGAAAACAATTCAAAGACGAGAAATAAAACTTTCGGAATTATTGAATTGCGTAACTACCAGAGAGGAAGAGATATCGACTTGCGGTTAGTGGCAATCGCTTTAGAATCATCGAGTTGGTTGGAAATATATGTTTTTCATGGAAAACAATTCAAAGACGGGAAATAAAACGTTCGGAATTATTGAATTGCGTAACTTCCAAACGGGAATGGATATCGACTTGCGGTTAGTGGCAATCGCTTTAGAATCATCGAGTTGGTTGGAAATATATGTTTTTCATGGAAAACAATTAAAAGACGGGAAATAAAACGTTCGGAATTATTGAATTGCGTAACTTCCAAACGTGAAGAGATATCGACTTGCGGTTAGTGCCAATCTCATCAGAATCATCAAGTTGGTTGGAAATATATGTTTTATGGAAAACAATTCAAAGACGGGAATTAAAACGTTCGGAAATATTGAATTGCGTAACTTCCAGACGGGAAGAGATATCGACTTGCGGTTAGTGCCAATCGCATCAGAATCATCAAATTGCTTGGAAATATATGCTTTTCGAAGGAAACAATTCAAAGACGGGAAATAAAACGTTCGGAATTATTGAATTGCGTAACTTCCAAACGGGAATGGATATCGACTTGCGGTTAGTGGCAATCGCTTTAGAATCATCGAGTTGGTTGGAAATATATGTTTTTCATGGAAAACAATTCAAAGACGGGAAATAAAACGTTCGGAATTATTGAATTGCGTAACTTCCAAACGTGAAGAGATATCGACTTGCGGTTAGTGCCAATCGCATCAGAATGATCAAATTGGTTGGAAATATATGTTTTCCATAGAAAACAATTCAAAGACGGGAAATAAAACGTTCGGAATTATTGAATTGCTTAACTTCCAGACGGGAAGAGATATCGACTTGCGGTTAGTGGCAATCGCATCAGAATCATAAAATTGCTTGGAAATATACGCTTTTCGAAGAAAACAATTCAAACACGGGAACTAAAACGTTCGGAATTATTGAATTGCGTAACTTCCAGACGGGAAGAGATATCTACTTGCGGTTAGTGCCAATCGCATCAGAATCATCAAATTGGTTGGAAATATATGTTTTTCATAGAAAACAATTCAAAGACGGGAAATGAAACGTTCGGAATGATTGAATTTCGTAACTTCCAGAGGGGAAGAGATATCGACTCGCGGTTAGTGCCAATCGCATCAGAATCATGGAGTTGGTTGGAAATATATGTTTTTCATAGAAAACAATACAAAGACGGGAAATAAAACGTTAGGAATTATTGAATTAAGTAACTTCCAGACGGGAAGAGGAATAGACTTGCCAATCTGCCAATTGCATCAGAATCATCAAATTGGTTGAAAATATATGTTTTCCATCGAAAACAATTCAAAGACGGGAAATAAAACGTTCGGAATTATTGAATTGCGTAACTTCCAGAGGGGAAGAGATAACGACTGGCGGTTAGTGCCAATCGCATCAGTATCATCGAGTTGGTTGGAAATATATGTTTTTCATAGAAAACAATTAAAAGACGGAAAATAAAACGTTCGGAATTATTGAATTGCGTAACTCCCAGACGGGAAGAGATATCGATATGCTGTTAGTGGCAATCTCATCAGAATCATCAAATTGGTTGAGAATATATGTGTTTCATGCAAAACAATTCGAAGACGTGAAATAAAACATTCGGAATTATTGAATTGCGTAACTTCCAGACGGGAAGAGATATCGATTTGCTGTTAGTGCCAATCGCATCAGAATCATCAAATTGGTTGGAAATATATGTTTTTCATAGAAAACAATCCAAAGGCGGGAAATGAAACGTTCGGAATTATTGAATTGCGTAACTTCCAGAGAGGAAGAGATATCGAGTTGCGGTTAGTGCCAATCGCATCAGAATCATCGAGTTGGTTGGAAATATATGTTTTTCTTAGATAACAATTCAAAGACGGGAAATAAAACGTTCGGAATTATTGAAATACTTAACTCCCAGACGACAAGAGATATCGATTTGCTGTTAGTGGCAATCTCATCAGAATCATCAAATTGGTTGGAAATATATGTTTTTCATAGAAAACAATTCAAAGACGAGAAATGAAACTTTCGGAATTATTGAATTGCGTAACTACCAGAGAGGAAGAGATATCGACTTGCGGTCAGTGCCAATCGAATCAGAATCATCGAGTTGGTTGGAAATATATGTTTTTCATAGAAAACAATTCAAAGACGGGAAATAATACGTTCGGAATTATTGAAATACGTAACTTCCAGACGGGAAGAGATATCGATTTGCGGTTAGTGCCAATCGTATCAGAATCATCGAGTTGGTTGGAAATATATGTTTTTCATGGAAAACAATTCGAAGACGGCAAATAAAACGTTCGGAATTAATGAATTGCGTAACTTCCAGAGGGGAAGAGATATCGACTTGCGGTTAGTGCCAATCGCATCAGAATCATGGAGTTGGTTGGAAATATATGTTTCTCATAGAAAACAATACAAAGACGGGAAATAAAACGTTCGGAATTATTGAATTGCGTAAATTCCAGACGGGATGAGAAATCGACTTGCGGTTTCCGCCAATCGCATCAGAATGATCAAATTGGTTGGAAATATATGTTTTCCATAGAAAATAATTCGAAGACGGGAAATAAAACGTTCGGAATTATTGAATTGCGTAACTTCCAAACGGGAATGGATATCGACTTGCGGTTAGTGGCAATCGCTTCAGAATCATCGAGTTGGTTGGAAATATATGTTTTTCATGGAAAACAATTCGAAGACGGGAACTAAAACTTTCGGAATTATTGAATTGCGTAACTACCAAACGTGAAGAGATATCGACTTGCGGTAAATGCCAATCGCATCAGAATCATCGAGTTGGTTGGAAATATATGTTTTTCATAGAAAACAATTCAAAGACGGGAGTTGGTTGGAAATATATGTTTCTCATAGAAAACAATACAAAGACGGGAAATAAAACGTTCTGAATTATTGAATTGCTTGAATTCCAGACGGGATGAGAAATCGATTTGCGGTTTCTGCCAATCGCATCAGAATGATCAAATTGGTTGGAAATATCGTAATAATCTGAAGAGCTGGTATTTGGGAGCAATTGAATAAACTTATTCATATGGTTATTGCACACAAGCCAGGTATACCAAGTCCAGCTCAAGATATTACTAGGTTATGTTTGTTTACTGTTCCCTCAGGTCAAAGCTTTATGGGATCATATGCTGCTACGGAGAGTGGAAACCTTGTTGTAACTATGCTAGAATAGCTACCCTTACTCTGCAACTCGAGGGTTGCGGAGGGTGATAATGTCAGGGTTGCACTACAAGGAGTGCCCTGTCGTTGGTAGAATGGATTATATTTAGCTGCCACCAGTTCCCTTTTGAGAAGTTTTAGAGAATAGTTCAGGGAACGAAACTAAACTCGAAGGAGTTCCTCTCCAGTAGCACTTGGTATAAAATTGTTTAGTAGCGGGGCCTTTCCTGGCCGATTTATATACTAGGCTAGTATGACAGCTTCACGTTGTTGAAGATGTTCGGAATGACAATCACGACAGGACTGTTCTCTTCCACTATAACGTTATCTAAGGGATGGTGTATCAATGAAGAACAATGCGAACAGTATAAGTTGTATATTGGGAAAAAGTATTCGTTTACAAAAACAATAATAATAATTAACAAATATAGACACTAAGTACCATTCATATATACATGAAGAGGAAAATATGACGAATGGTCAACAAGACACAAAAATAAAAATTTGAATTAATCGGAATTAATTTGATGCAAGTTTCTGAATGGTTTAAATAAAACATATATAATGAATTGATAAAACTTTATCAAGTATGATCAATCAGTGAATTATTGATTCGCCTGATATAACGTAGCCAGAGAGTTGTTTCTTTGCAGGCTAACCTTATTTTCGAATTGAATATACCACTCTGATGGTGTAACTAAGGTTATGAAATGGACCAGAGGGGCCACTGATAGTAAGGTTGAGATTCCAGAAGGGTGATTCTCTAACAAACAGCTATGATGCCTTTCTGACGACTACCTGGTTCGCTTTGTATATATTGATCTATTAAATTGATTCAACAAATTTGACAATATAATGAAACCCTAGTTTTCAAGATGAACTCTTAACACTTTCTCTTAAATTCGCCGCTGATGGCTGTCTCAGTAGGGGTTTTTAAGAAACCTTCAAATTCTAAATAAAATACCCTTATTACAACTTTTAAATAATGATCCTTCTCAATAGTCCCACAAATAATTAGGTAATTGACTTTAAACCTACGATGACCCTAATTTCAACTATACCTATCCTAAGTGGGTCTCATATATGTACTACCAAATATGAGAAATTCGGCAGATGGATCAATACACTTGTATTACCTCAAAATACTCTATTAATTTTTACAGTCCTCTATATACCAACACAAAAACGAGAAAGGGGGGTGATGACCTCAAAACTATTGGCTCGAATTCAGACTAAATAGCTTGTTCTATAGACTTACCCTGACTCAGTATTTAATCCTTAATCCACCAAGTAAACTTTTGACACTTGAGCTTACACTTCACGGCCTACACAAAATGTATTACGCGACGTCTATTTGTTAAGTTAAAATTACTCCCCGGAGCTAGCTCTCTCTCGCACCCAGATCAATTTGGCTAATCGTTAAAGGAAACAAATTTTCCAAAATATCAAATTACTTTAGATTTCTATCATCAAGTTACCAATGACGTTCTTCACAATTTTTTTTACATGTTACTTTAGATTCTAATTACCAAACAATTTTCACTAAATAGAAAATGATATTAAAGTGAAAAGTAAGTTCTCTTGAAACTGATACTTGGAATTATCTATGGTGAATGAAAGTACTTTAAGAATGATAAAAATTGATTCGAATGAATTAATTGACTTTGAGTAATAAACAAAAGGGAAATGTAGTTGAAAAAATGGAAATCTTGTAATTTGCAATACACCAAAAAACAATCAGATGGCTAAGTTAAAGATATCAATTAAAAGAATTAATCGATTTGGTTTTGAGAGAGACTCAGCTATATGTACAAGGAACTAGGCTTACTCAACAAGGCACGACAAAGGAACTGCCCTTTTTCCTGAGAGTTTCCATTTTTATACTTCGGCTACCCCCGAAATTGGCTTCCCTACACACTAACATAAAATTCAAACGGACCAATGAAGTTGGTTGTATCCCGTTGCACTTTGCACTAATACACAAATCTGTATTTAGAGTTGCCTGTTTTCCCACATCGAGGGGCAGTGAGTGACCACAAAAAATGATTTCTCCAAACCCTGCTGACTAAGTGATTAACTCCGTCGTCGTAGAAAGTGCAAGGTCCGCGGAATAGCACCTAGAAGGTTCTAATTCTTAAAAATCACGTATAACTTGTAAAAGGTATCGGGTGGCGACTTCATGTCGCCGGCAAGGAATTTCATTATTTAAATCAGAATAAAACTTCTAATTGTTGAATCCAGAATGTCTATGTATAGTCTGTTCCTGTCAGGGATTTAGAATTTTAGGTTTTGAAATGCCCGTAAGGACGGAACTACACGCTACTGAATGATTCGAGATGTACTCTCATGTGTCAAGTATACCTGGTTTACTTAGAGTAAATTAATTTTCAGGAGTTTTCCCCTGCTTACGCTACTTTGATTCAATCGTGAAAAAATAATAATCCCCAGGATTATTACATCACCCTCACCTTAAAGAAAGAGCGGGGTTCGGAAGGAACCAAGCTCCTTTCTACAATCGGTATTTAATGTGTATTTTGATCCATCTGCCTACTTCTGACCAGCGTGGGAATCTAGGGGCACTAGACCCACCTTCACGCTCATATATATGATCATCAGTCCGATTGGACTTCCCAATAACCTGAATTCTATTCAGCATATTCACGTGGATTTACCACATGACTGCAACAATACAATCCTTACGAGCTAAACAATGAAAGTCTACTTCTGTTTCCATATTGTCACAACACTTTTTCGGATTGACTTTTACGCACTAACCCGCACTTTCACTCGATGGTTTCACATACCAGGACGCTCTTGGAGACTGGACATGGACCTGCCGTACAACGAACCGGCTGCTGATCGTCTTCCCTCGCGTTCTGTCCAGTGGAGGGTTGGATACATCGCATGAGCGGCGGTGGAATCGGTGGTGGTGGAATCTGCGGCTGCTTCTGGTTCCCTGGCGGGGACATCGGTTGACGGAGCGAATGGAACTGCATCCCCTGGACTTCCAACAGCCCGTTCAGGATGGTCCCTATGCTTTCGAACCAACCACATATCTGTCGGATGGTGGACCTGACGAGACTGGTAACTTCTTCCTTGCTGAGTAGTTTGAGAGTCTTGTACCCTTGGTCCAGAGACTCCATACCGGAAACCCGTCGCGCTTACATCGTTTGGACTGCATCTCTTCCCATACAGAAGATCAGGTTCCGTTGGCTTTTCCTCAGGTCCTCGGATATGTAAAGGCCCCCTGCGCTAATCAGCTTGATCGGTTGGAACTTCAATTGGTCCTCTGCTTCAATCTCAATGGTCAGTGGTATGAGACTCGTCAGTGGTAGTGGGGAGAGGCCGACCCAGGTTCCCTCGACTTGGTACAATGATGGCATAAGGCTATTACATCCCATTTGAACAGCTACATTTTTGGATTACGTGGGTCAACGGTGCCATGATTTTGTAAGGATTGAAACGATTGAGCTTCGTTACATTTTTCCGCTCCTAGTTTGAATGAGTAGCTTGATCATCCATTTGCTACTACCGAAGAGTGACTGTGCATGCCGCAATGCGAGATGGTCCTTGTAACCTCTACCAGAAAGGCGCGTGCGTATCTTTATCCGTAATCCCTTTATTATAACTTGTCTTCAGTGAAACCATCGTTGCGTTTACCGGGTACTCTTCACAGTCGTACACGATCGACCCATTACCATCACCTTAGTAGTGTCGTCACCAGAACGGGGTACATCCTTGGCACTCTGGAGCAGATCCCGAGAAAAGTTGAGGAGAACACAAAAACAAAACAAAAAAATTTAGAATCAGGCCCATTATCGTGACATACCCCTTAACTTCCAAGCTCTATCACCTTATCAGTGATAACATGAAATTGGGTATCAAACAACCCAAGGAATACGAATAACACAAAAAAAAAAAAGTTGTATTATCTCTACACGTTTCCCGACCATCTTAAAGGTCTATGAATTATTTTCCATTCCCCTAGGATTTACTCAATTCCCTTTCTCTCACCCTAGGGTTACGTTATCTCCGAAATATACGAGAAGGATCCAACTGTCCCTCAATTAAGAGCCTCTACCCTCCGGTGCAGTGGTCCCGTTCACAGGGTGCTGCAGCCACGGAGGCTGGAAGGGTTACTCCCCCTTTCCAGAGGTTTCTAGCTCATAGTGAAAGCTGCTCTTATTTGTCTTATCTTCTGGTAGTCTGAATTAACTATTTCATCTCGATTTGATACGTCGACTCACATATACAACGTAATTCATAACGACTTCGATTGTACTGAAATCTGGCGGACTAGTGTCCAGAAGTGATTTCCATCGGCTAAAATGTGGATGGCTTGACTGGGATCGGGCGCAAGTGTCCCTTCTGTTGGAGTTAACTTGAAGTAGAGGGTACAAAAAAAAACCAAGAAAGAGGAAAAGAAAATACTGAACGGGAATAATGAGAGGAGGAAGCTTTTAATCGCTTCGGTGGTACATATACTAAAATGGAACGAGGCTCAGAAGAGTACTGAGTCCTCCAAGAGAGAGACGGCGTTCACATAGCTTTTATTCGTTTCGGTGGGATATATACTAAAACGGAACGAGGCGGGGAGGATTACTGAGTCCTCCAAGATGACGAACTGAGCAACTATTATCAGGTTGTTAAAAGGGAGACGAGGGGGAAAAAAATTAATAGAAGGAGAACGTGAAGCGTTTCCCTTCCAATGCCACATTCAATCCGTGACGCCCACGGTCACACGTGTTATCCTCGCCCCGTCCCTGGAGGGGTTTCGAGAAGATCAGGGGGGATGGACAATCGCAGTATATCGAACCTAGGCCCCACCATAATCGATAACACCCTTGACCATGCGGTCCTCATTCATTCACGCTTTCAAACTCGCAGCCTGGGCTGACCACATTCACGCTGTTGCTATAGTCATCCAGATCCCCGGGTATATAAAGAGGAATGGGACATCTGGGTAACTATAACAACCCTCCCATCCCTATTCGAGGAGGTTTTACCCCTCGGCAAGGTAGAGCCCGCGTCCTATTCTTCAACTATTTAACTGTTACCCGGAGACGCAACGGGGTGCTCTCGTCTAACCAACATTTGTACCCTCAGCCCCTCCAGAAAATAAGACAAGAAGAGTGCCATCATTCCCGATTCCATATACGTGGGCTGATCTGTTGTGGCCACGACACCTCTGAGCCAGAAGAGCTCACCAAACTATCTCGTTGGTTGCTGGTTGCCGTTTTCCCTCCTAACCCTCCCTATCTCCTCTCGACGCAAGCTTGGTACCACGATGGTGGTCGCCTGATACGCTTGGGGCATCGGAGAGCGATGGGTGTGTCCGCTATGTCGTGATGTGGCCGATTTTGCCTCCTGACGTCCGGCCTTGGTTCCGCCGGGTCCGGTAAAATCGCCGGGGGTCGAGGTAATCGATAGATGTAGTCCCTCACTCTGGAGTTTTCGCCGGCAAAGGGACTCACTTCAGGCGTACTGAGCTGCTCATTAGCTCGCCTGATTTCTTCCTCCGTATATTCCTTTTCTTCATCCTCTTCCCCGCCCCCTAAATAGGGTTTCATTCGATTAATATGCACCACGGCATCTTTTCTTGCTCCTAATAATCGGACCCTATAGTTTACCGGACCGGTCTGCCCTAGTACTCGAGACGGCCCTTTCCACTTATTCATGAGCTTCCTGCTGAGGCCTTGCACCTGCGTTTCGTCCCTTACATAAACCAGGTCGCCGAGGCGACATCTCCGGGGCTTGGCGGTCTTATTATATTGCCGCTCTCGATAACCGGCCGCTACTGCCATGTTCCGTTTTACTTCCGGATATACTTTATTCCATCTTCCCAATAGCTCGGCCGCATAGTTCACGTCGCTATCATAACGTGTTCTGTTTTTCTCTAATTCCGTGGGGAACACCGCATCTCGACCGTATAACAGGAAAAATGGGCTGAATCCGGTGGAAGTGTGCAGCTGCGTGTTATACGCGAAAGCTTAATAAGGTACCCACGTGTCCCAATCCAACTGGTCCTTGCCCACGTAATGAGACAAGATATCCTTGATTACTCGGTGCGCCCTTTCCAGTCCTCCATTCGTCTGTGGATGAAATGGGGAAGTACGACACTGTTCAATCCCTAATATCTTACAGACTTCCTTCATCACTGCGGACATAAAGTTAGAGCCTTGGTCCGAAATATGGACCTTCGATGCGGAGTGACGCAGAACCACACGCTCTACAAGCGCCCGTGCTACGGTGTTTGCCGTCTGGTAGGAATTGGCACTATCTCGATGTACTTGGTAAAGTGGTTCTGGAAAGTAAACATGTACCGATTTTGATTATCGGACCTCACCAACGGCCCCACAATATCCATTGCTGTCCTCTCGGAAGGCTCGCATACCTCAGTAAATCTTTGTAAGGGTGCCTTTCCTAAATGAGGTGACGTTTTCCGTTGGTTACACCGGTGGCATCTTCCGCAGTACTTCCTTATGTCTTTCCTCATTTCCGGCCAGAAAAGTCACTGACGCATCAACCGCCAAGTTTTATACTGCCCTGGGTGGCCGATGTATGCCACATCGTGGTAGTCGTGCATTGTTGTCGGTACCCAACTCTGGGGTACGACGAGTCGCTCGGATCCGTTGTCCGCCACCTGATACAAAACACTACTTTGGGACAATCGGTATCCGTTACCCTCCCCTGACTCGGGGTCTAAGTCCCTCACTACTTGGGCACAAAACTTGTCCTTTTTCTGGGCTACCACTATGTCTGCCCCATCCCATATAGGTTCTAACTCGGTGCTCGTTAAACATATCTCTAAATCCTTTACCAACTGGACACACCACCGGTCCCTTTCCTGCGCGGTAAGACATATCCCAGTCTTTTCCGCAGTCTTCGACTGGTCCAACACATAGATCCTAACCTTAATGGGCGTGTGACCGAACATCCACTCTATCATTTGCCCAATGACTCCCCAATCTAACCCGTCTAATCCGCACGCGATTCGTGGCATAGTCAACCATAAAACCCCTTTTTCCAAACATAACTGCCTAAGGTTCCAGAGGGCTTGGAACACGGATCGTTCCGTAGGCTTATCGGTGCTTTTGTCCTTGGTGACCATATGTAACGTGAGGCGCCCTTGGACTTCCATACTGGCAACCTCTCCCACCTTTTTATTCTGTTTCTTCAGCAGGTAGGTGTTTCCAAATGCGTCCTGAAATTGTAGGGCAACTCCCTTTGACATGCCGAAATCCGAACCCACACAGTGAGCCAAAGCGAATTTCTCTGGGGCTTTGAGCAGATCTCCTCCAACGTTGTCTACTGATTTACCCCCGATCTGCTTTCCTGCTATGTCCTTTAGACATCTGTCCATTTCAAAGTCCCAATCCGGGCTCTCGTAGACCCGACTTAAGACGTCTACGTTCCCGTGCTTCCTCCCAGGTCGATGTATGACCTCTATGTCGTACTCCGACAGCAAGATTGACCACCGTCCCAATCTTGAGGTGGGATCCTTCAGTGACAACAGCCACTTGAAGGAAATGTGGTCCGTCACTACCTCAACTTTTTTTACATACAGGAAACACCTGTACTGCCTTACTCCAAATACAACTGCGAGGCATTCCAGTTCAGTGACCGTGTACCTGGTCTCCGCGCCGGTCAATTTCCTGCTCGCAAAAGCTACAGGCCGTTCGTGCCCATTAATCTTTCGGCTTAGCACAGCGGCGATCTCTGTTCCTGACGCATCCGTTGATAGGATGAACGGTTCCTTGAAATTAGGATGGATCAGCACGCTTTCCGAGGTCAAGGCCTCCTTTAAGCTGTTAATGGACCCCAGCATCTGTTCCGTGATTATAAACTTCACGTCCTTCTTGGTTAGCTCTGTAAGTGGGGCCGCCAGCTCAGCAAAGTTCGAGATAAACTTCCGGTACCATCCTACCAAGCCTAAAAATCCTCGCACCTCTTTTACCTTAGTGGGAATGGGAAAATCCTTGATAGCTTGCACCTTGTCTGTTAAAGTGCTGACACCCGCCTTGGAAATTTCGTGGCCTAAGTAGGTTACTTTTGTTTTCAACATGTGACACTTCTAGGTTTTAACTTTATGTTGGCTTCCGCTAGGCGATCGAAAACTAGGGCCAGTCGTCGTAGATGTTCGGTCACATCGTCGGCACTATAAGTGATGATATCGTCCAGATATACGCTGCAAATGAGATGGTTCAACCCGGCCATTGCGGTGTTAATAAAGCGAGCAAAAGTACTAGGGCTATTTGACAATCCGAAAGGCATACGCAGAAACTCATAGTGACCATCCATCGTGCTGAAAGCCGTTTTTTCGATGTCCGAAGTTTCCATTTTTATTTGATGATAGGCCGAGGCTACATCAAACACGCTGAACAGACTGGCCTCTCCGAATTGTTCCAGTAGCTCCTCTATGAGAAGGAGCGGGTAGTAGTCCCTTTTAGTCACGGCGTTAAGAGCCCTATAATCGATGCAAAGTCGGATCTTCATAGAGCCGTCGGGCTGTTTCCGTCTTACCATGACTACAGGAGCGCTCCAGGGACTTTTTAACTCCCTTATTATCTTGTCGTCCAGTAGCCGATCGATCTCCTTTCTCAGTTCATCCCTAGTATGGAAAGGTACTCGATAAAGGGCTTTCGAGTTGGGAGGTACATTTTCGGTGATTATTCGATGTTTCACCTGATCAGTGCTGGATAGGATCTCGTTCTCTCCACAAAAGATGTGGTCTTATCTTTTGAGGAAGGCTCTCACTAAGGCTTGGGTGTCCTTAGGCAGATGAGACAAATCCACTGCGTCTGAATTCCCTGTTTCTCGGTCTTCCCAATCTGGTCTACACCATAACTGCGCCGGACGAGCCGGTTCGACCTGCTTCTGAGCATTACTTAAAACTTCCAATCCAGTAGATAGGGTGCCCAGCACAGTCTTCGCCCTTAGTCGGACCGCGTAGTTGTTCAAATTCATGAGACAAATTCTCACTTTCTTGGTGAATGGTACTACCGCGTTGGCGATCAGTACTCCTACTTCCAGGTCTTTACCCAAGGCTTCAATCATTCCTAGTTCTCCCGTAGGTTTTTGACCTACTACCTTGCCCCAACATTCGATTTCGCTTCGAGGAGGTATCGATTCCCTTTCCCATAAACTTACGTGACATAGCCGTGTGGATGGCGGTTTCGCTTCGGAATTCCTGCGCGGGCCTTTCGGTGTATCGCCTTTACTGATTTCCGTGTTTTGTGCCACCAACACCTGACTTGGACGTTTACAGGGCACATCCATAACAAGTGGCGTAGTTATTCCTCTAATCTTGATGGTGTTACGAGCATAGTCAATGATGGCTCCGCACTTGTTCAAAAGTCTCTGCTCAAAATCCCGTCTGCATGTAGTGGAAGGCTTTTAACCACCACCCAGTCTTGCAATAGGTGGGGC
The DNA here is from genome assembly GCA_958510875.1 of Endomychus coccineus. NCBI lineage: Eukaryota > Metazoa > Arthropoda > Insecta > Coleoptera > Endomychidae > Endomychus > Endomychus coccineus. The sequence goes on from OY294067.1 coordinate 169,041,981, forward strand.
CGCCATCTGTTATATTCAACATGGCATTGAACCAGGGCGGAAGAGGTCATTTCTTTTCCAGAAATGCCTACCAAGCGAATCGCGCCGGGCAGGGGTACTGCCTCGCTTGGTACGCTACTTTCTTTTAAAAGAGAGAGAGAGCAGATCCGGTGTCTATACATAAAGTGCGCTGTTGTCCGTTTAATCGAACCTTTAAGTTAGTGGGTCCTCCGAATGACCCTATGCCTCCTACACAAGGGACTACTACCCTGGGTGTTGTGGGTCTCGTCCCTTTTTCCATCGGGGGTTGTATGGCTCTGAACTTACCATTCCCGCTTCCCTGACGCCTTACCAACGTCCACTCCCCTTATTCCTCCACCCCACTAGCAACCTTGCTCCTAGGAGCTTCCGGACAAGGTCGTGCTAGTTCAAAGCCGGTTTTGATTGTCCCGAAGGGCGAGCGGTGTTCGGCTTCCTACCCCCTCTAGGTTCACTCCTTCGATCGTAGGTTCCGAAGTCGCGGCAACCTATTGCGATGTGGCCTGGTTTCCCGCATCTAAAACAGGTGACGGGCTGCCTTGTTGTTCCAGTTCGGATCTCATTTGGACAGTCGGGCTTATAGTGCCCTTCTTCCTCGCACCCATAACATCGCACCTTATCCATTTGTGGTGCTGTCAAACTAGGAGTGGCTGAGGGTCTTGACCTCAACTGGAGCTCCACCCTTTCTGACTGCCTAGCCATTTCCTCCGCCTTTTTGAGGGTAAGGCTTGGTTCTCGCATTAATGCTGTTCCGATATCCCCCATCAATTCTTTCCTTAAGCCCTGTTTAAACTGGTGGATCATAGTCCGTTCAGTATTCTTCCTCAACCCCGGAATTTCCTCCTCCACTGCATCCATCAGATCCTCTTCCAGGACCTGCCTCCCAAAATGTTTAATACGTGTGGCGAATTCGGCCACCGATTCATCGTGACACAGGATGCACTTGGTCAGTTGAGCCGAGCTTTCCCCTGATGTTTGAAGAGGCGCAAAACGCTCTATCAGCTTGTCTCGGAAGTCGTCATAATCCAAATTATCCAAATCGGCATCCGCTTGGAAGTAAGTGTACGCTTCTCCTTCTAGTCGGAACTTTAGTATCTTCAAAGTATTCTCTTCCGACCAACCATCCAGTTTAGACCTTTGCTCTAATTTGGCAAAATAGGCCTTTAAATTTCCCTTCCCTGAAAAGGGATCCACTGTCCCAGCTACCATGCCTCAAGGCATACTTGGCCATGAAGCTGCTAGTGGGGCTGGGCCTGGTACGCCTGCAGGATTCATTTGCAATCCGGAATGTGTAGCTCTCACTCTGATGATACCGCTACCGTAAAACCAACTACGTACCTACTAGACACTACCCCAAAAAAAACTAAAATTTGTTCTCTCGTTAGCTTTGGCTACTTCCTTAAATTGAATTTAAGAGAAATTCAAAAATTAAAATATAACTGGTGAATTCAAACTGCGTTGAATAAGAAAAAATTTTGACTTGAATTGTTACTATAAAAAAAATTGCAATCTGTTTAGGTTGACCCTGCAATACAAAACAAATTTGGAGAACAAAAGAAAAAAATTAAAACAATGTAAAATCAAAACGCAGAACTCCCGGAATCAAAATCTTTCTGCTCGAGCACGTAATTAGTGCCTATACACGAGAAACACCTTTTGATTCAATCCACCCGGCACCTTCCCTTGCTGGTTCACTGTTCCTTGACCTAGTTACACAAAAAAAATAACGTACACTTTCTCTTGGCCCTAGTCAGCGAGCTCCTACAATGCTGTAAGCACTAATTCAAGCTATTAAATTTAAAGCACCTACTATCTATTCTGATGGTCACACCCCCTTCCGATAAGAATCCGTTCTCATAAAAGGTATACGGAAACCTTATCCGGTTCCCTAAATGAAAGGTTGTTTTTACCTGGTTGCTATTAACGATAATCAAAAACTTCCTAATTGGAAATAAATGCTTTCCCAACTTTCAATTGCTATGCCTGATTTCAACGGCGCTCAGTGTATATATGCTTTAAATGATCTGACCTACTATTTACTGGGGTTATTGAACTACTACCCAATTAATAACCTTACTGTTCTATGTTCTCAACACCACTGTTATTTCCCTTGCGTTATAACCTCACTTTAGAACAAAACAATGAAATGTTTTGTTACTTCCGAAACTGTCACTACTAAATTTTTCGAAGACGTGGATTATCACCTTGTTGTTTAGGCTTAAAAAAACCTAAGATATCACCGCTGCGACACCAAATGTAATAATCTGAAAAGCTGGTATTTGGGAGCAATTGAATAAACTTATTTATATGGTTATTGCACACAAGCCAGGTATACCAAGTCCAGCTCAAGATATTACTAGGTTATGTTTGTTTACTGTTCCCTCAGGTCAAAGCCTTATGGGATCATATGCTGCTACGGAGAGTGGAAACCTTGTTGTAACTATGCTAGAATGGCAATTTGTCTAATTGTTAAAGGAAACAAATTTTCCAAAATATCAAATTACTTTAGATTTCTATCATCAAGTTACCAATGACGTTCTTCACAATTTCTTTTACAGGTTATTCTAGATTCTAATTACCAAACAATTTTCACTAAATAGAAAATGATATTAAAGTAAAAAGTAAGTTCTCTTGAAACTGATACTTGGAATTATCTATGGTGAATGAAAGTACTTTAAGAATGATAAAAATTGATTCGAATGAATTAATTGACTTTGAGTAATAAACAAAAGGAAAATATAGTTGAAAAAATAGAAATCTTGTAATTTGCAATACACCAAAGAACAATCAAATGGCTAAGTTAAAAATATCAATTAAAAGAATTAATAGATCTGGTTTTGAGAGAGACTCAGCTATATGTACAAGGAACTAGGCTTACCCAACAAGGCACGAGAAAGGAACTGCCCTTTTTCCTAAGAGTTTTCATTTTTATACTTCGGCTCCCCCCGAAATTGGCTTCCCTACACGCTAACATAAAATTCAAACGGACCAATGAAGTTGGTTGTATCCCGTTGCACTTTGCACTAATACATAAATCTGCTGACTAAGTGATTAACTCCGTCGTCGTAGAAAGTGCAAGGTCCGCGGAATAGCACCTCGAAGGCTCTAATTCTTAAAAATCACGTATAACTTGTAAAAGGTATCGGGTGGCGACTTCATGTCGCCGGCAAGGAATTTCATTATTTAAATCAGAATAAAACTTCTAATTGTTGAATCCAGAATGTCTATGTATAGTCTGTTCCTGTCAGGGATTTAGAATTTTAGGTTTTGAAATGCCCATAAGGACGGAACTACACGCTACTGAATGATTCGAGATGTACTCTCATGTGTCAAGTATACCTAGTTTACTTAGAGTAAATTAAATTTCAGAAGTTTTCCCCTGCTTACGCTACTTTGATTCAATCGTGAAAAAATAATAATCCCCCGGATTATTACAATATATGTTTTCCATGGAAAACAATTCAAAGACGGGAAATAAAACATTCGGAATTATTGAATTGCGTAACTTCCAGAGGGGAAGAGATATCGACTTGCGGTTAGTGCCAATCGCATCAGTATCATCGAGTTGGTTGGAAATATATGTTTTTCATAGAAAACAATTCAAAGACGGGAAATATATTGTTCGGAATTATTGAAATACGTAACTTCCAGACGGGAAGAGATATCGACTTGCGGTTAGTGCCAATCGCATGAAAATCATCGAGTTGGTTGGAAATATATGTTTTTCATGGAAAACAATTCAAAGACGGCAAATAAAACGTTCGGAATTATTGAATTGCGTAACTTCCAGAGGGGAAGAGATATCGACTTACGGTTAGTGCCAATCGCATCAGAATCATGGAGTTGGTTGGAAATATATGTTTCTCATAGAAAACAATACAAAGACGGGAAATAAAACGTTCTGAATTATTGAATTGCTTAAATTCCAGACGGGATGAGAAATCGATTTGCGGTTTCTGCCAATCGCATCAGAATGATCAAATTGGTTGGAAATATTGTAATAATCTGAAAAGCTGGTATTTGGGAGCAATTGAATGAACTTATTTATATGGTTATTGCACACAAGCCAGGTATACCGAGTCCAGCTCAAGATATTATTGTAGTTATTGAACTACTACCCAATTAATAACCTTACTGTTCTATGTTCTCAACACCACTGTTATTTCCCTTGCGTTATAACCTCACTTTAAAACAAAACAATGAAATGTTTTGTTACTTCCGAAACTGTCACTACTAAATTTTTCGAAGACGTGGATTATCACCTTGTTATTTAGGCTTAAAAAAACCTAAGATATCACCGCTGCGACACCAAATGTAATAATCTGAAAAGCTGGTATTTGGGAGCAATTGAATAAACTTATTTCTATGGTTATTGCACACAAGCCAGGTATACCAAGTCCAGCTCAAGATATTACTAGGTTATGTTTGTTTACTGTTCCCTCAGGTCAAAGCCTTATGGGATAATATGCTGCTACGGAGAGTGGAAACCTTGTTGTAACTATGCTAGAATAGCTACCCTTACTATGCAACTCGAGGGTTGCGGAGGGTGATAATTGCAGGGTTGCACTACAAGGAGTGCCCTGTCGTTGGTAGAATGGATTATATTTAGCTGGCACCAGTTCCCTTTTGAGATGTTTTAGAGAATAGTTCAGGGAACGAAACTAAACTCGAAGGAGTTCCTCTCCAGTAGCACTTGGTATAAAATTGTTCAGTAGCGGGGCCTTTCCTGGCCGATTTATATACTAGGCTAGTATGACAGCTTCACGTTGTTGAAGATGTTCGGAATGACAATCACGACAGGACTGTTCTCTTCCACTATAACGTTATCTAAGGGATGATGTATCAATGAAGATCAATGCGAACAGTATAAGTTGTATATTGGGAAAAAGTATTCGTTTACAAAAACAATAATAATAATTAACAAATATAGACACTAAGTCCCATTCATGTATACATAAAGAGGAAAATATGACGAATGGTCAACAAGAAACAAAAACAAAAATTCAAATTAACCGGAATTAATTTGATGCAAGTTTCTGAATGGTTTAAATAAAATATATATAATGAATTGATAAAACTTTATCAAGTATGATCAATCAGTGAATTATTGATTCGCCTGATATAACGTAGCCAGAGAGTTGTTTCTTTGCAGGCTAACCTTATTTTTGAATTGAATATACCTCTCTGATGGAGTAACTAAGGTTATGAAATGGACCAGAGGGGCCACTGATAGTAAGGTTGAGATTCCAGAAGGGTGATTCTCTAACAAACAGCTATGATGCCTTTTTGACAACTACCTGGTTCGCTTTATATATATTGATCTATTAAATTGATTCAACAAATTTGACTATATAATGGAACCCCAGTTTTCAAGATGAACTCTTAACACTTTCTCTTAAATTCGCCGCTGATGGCTGTCTCAGTAGGGGTTTTCAAGAAACCTTCAAATTCTAAATAAAATACCCTTATTACAACTATTAAATAATGATCCTTCCCAATAGTCCCACAAATGATTAGGTAATTGACTTTACACCTACGATAACCCTAATTTCAACTATACCTATCTTAAGTGGGTCTCATATATGTACTACCAAATATGAGAAATTCGGCAGATGGATCAATACACTTCTATTACCTCAAAATACTCTATTAATGGTTACAGTCCTCTATATACCAACACAAAAACGAGAAAGGGGGGTGATGACCTCAAAATTCTTGGCTCGAATTCAGACTAAATAGCTTGTTCTATAGACTTACCCTGACTCAGTATTTAATCCTTAATCCACCAAGTAAACTTTTGACACTTGAGCTTACACTTCACGGCCTACACAAAATGTATTACGCGACTTCTTTTTTTTAAGTTAAAATTACACCCCGGAGCTAGCTCTCTCTCGCACCCAGATCAATTTGTCTAATTGTTAAAGAAAACAAATTTTCCAAAATATCAAATTACTTTAGATTTCTATCATCAAGTTACCAATGACGTTCTTCACAATTTCTTTTACAGGTTATTCTAGATTCTAATTATCAAACAATTTTCACTAAATAGAAAATGATATTAAAGTAAAAAGTAAGTTCTCTTGAAACTGATACTTGGAACTATCTATGGTGAATGAAAGTACTTTGAGAATGATAAAAATTGATTCGAATGAATTAATTGACTTTGAGTAATAAACAAAAGGAAAATATAGTTGAAAAAATAGAAATCTTGTAATTTGCAATACACCAAAAAACAATCAAATGGCTAAGTTAAAAATATCAATTAAAAGAATTAATAGATCTGGTTTTGAGAGAGACTCAGCTATATGTACAAGGAACTAGGCTTACCCAACAAGGCACGAGAAAGAAACTGCCCTTTTTCCTAAGAGTTTTCATTTTTATACTTCGGCTCCCCCCGAAATTGGCTTCCCTACACGCTAACATAAAATTCAAACGGACCAATGAAGTTGGTTGTATCCCGTTGCACTTTGCACTAATACATAAATCTGCTGACTAAGTGATTAACTCCGTCGTCGTAGAAAGTGCAAGGTCCGCGGAATAGCACCTCGAAGGCTCTAATTCTTAAAAATCACGTATAACTTGTAGAAGGTATCGGGTGGCGACTTCATGTCGCCGGCAAGGAATTTCATTATTTAAATCAGAATAAGACTTCTAATTGTTGAATCCAGAATGTCTATGTATAGTCTGTTCCTGTCAGGGATTTAGAATTTTAGGTTTTGGAATGCCCATAAGGACGGAACTACACGCTACTGAATGATTCGAGATGTACTCTCATGTGTCAAGTATACCTGCTTTACTTAGAGTAAATTAAATTTCAGAAGTTTTCCCCTGCTTACGCTACTTTGATTCAATCGTGAAAAAATAATAATCCCCCGGATTATTACAATATATGTTTTCCATGGAAAACAATTCAAAGACGGGAAATAAAACATTCGGAATTATTGAATTGCGTAACTTCCAGAGGGGAAGAGATATCGACTTGCGGTTAGTGCCAATCGCATCAGTATCATCGAGTTGGTTGGAAATATATGTTTTTCATAGAAAACAATTCAAAGACGGGAAATATATTGTTCGGAATTATTGAAATACGTAACTTCCAGACGGGAAGAGATATCGACTTGCGGTTAGTGCCAATCGCATGAAAATCATCGAGTTGGTTGGAAATATATGTTTTTCATGGAAAACAATACAAAGACGGGAAATAAAACGTTCAGAATTATTGAATCGCGTAACTTCCAGACGGGATGAGAAATCGACTTGCGGTTTCAGCCAATCGCATCAGAATGATCAAATTAGTTGGAAATATATGTTTTCCATAGAAAACAATTCAAAGACAGGAAATAAAACGTTCGGAATTATCGAATTGTGTAACTTCCAAACGGGAAGGGATATCGACTTGCGGTTAGTGCCAATCGCATCAGAATCATCGAGCTGGTTGGAAATATATGTTTTTCATGGAAAACAATTCAAAGACGAGAAGTAAAACGTTGAATTGCGTAACTTCCAAACGGGAAGAGATATCGACTTGCGGTTAGTGCCAATTGCATCAGAATCATCGAGTTGGTTGGAAATAAATGTTTTTCATGGAAAACAAATCAAATACGGGAAATAAAACGATCGGAAATATTGCATTGCGTAACTTCAAGACGGGAAGAGATATCGACTTGCGGTTAGTGCCAATCGCATCAGAATCATCGAGTTGGTTGGAAATATATGTTTTTCATAGAAAACAATGCAGAGACGGGAAATAAAACGTTCGGAACTATTGAATTTCGTAACTTCCAGACGGGAAGAGATATCGATTTGCTGTTAGTGCTAATCGCATCAGAATCATCAAATTGGTTGGAAATATATGTTTTTCATAGAAAACAATTCGAAGACGGGAAATAAAACGTTCGGAATTATCGAATTGTGTAACTTCCAAACGGGAAGGGATATCGACTTGCTGTTAGTGCCAATCGTATCAGAATCATCGAGCTGGTTGGAAATATATGTTTTTCATGGAAAACAATTCAAAGACGGGAAATAAAACGTTGAATTGCGTAACTTCCAAACGGTAAGAGATATCGACTTGCGGTTAGTGCCAATCGCATCAGAATCATCGAGTTGGTTGGAAATGAATGTTTTTCATGGAAAACCATTCACAGACGGGAAATAAAACGTTCGGAAATATTGAATTGCGTAACTTCCAAACGGGAAGTGATATCGACTTGCGGTTAGTTCCAATCGCATCAGAATCATCGAGTAGGTTGGAAATGAATGTTTTTCATGGAAAACAATCCATAGACGGGAAATAAAACGTTCAGAAATATTGAATTGCGTAACTCCCAGACGGGAAGAGATATCGACTTGCGGTTAGTGCCAATCGCATCAGAATCATCGAGTTGGTTGAAAATATATGTTTTTCATAGAAAACAATGCAAAGACGGGAAATAAAACGTTCGGAATTATTGAATTTCGTAACTTCCAGACGGGAAGAGATATCGATTTGCTGTTAGTGCCAATCGCATCAGAATCATCAAATTGGTTGGAAATATATGTTTTTCATAGAAAACAATTCAAAGACGGGAAATAAAACGTTCGGAATTATTGAATTGCGTAACTTCCAGAGGGGAAGAGATATCGACTTGCGGTTAGTGCCAATCGCATCAGAATCGTGGAGTTGGTTGGAAATATGTTTCTCATAGAACACAATACAAAGACGGGAAATAAAACGTTCGGAATTATTGAACTGCGTTACTTCCAGACGGGATGAGAGATCGACTTGCGGTTAGTGCCAATCGCATCAGAATCATCGAGTTCGTTGGAAATATATGTTTTTCATGGAAAACAATTGAAAGACGGGAAATAAAACGTTCGGAATTATTGAATTGCGTGACCTCCAGACGGGAAAAGATATCGACTTGCGGTTAGTGCCAATCGCATCAGAATCATCGAGTTGGTTGGAAATATATGTTTTCAATAGAAAACAATTCAAAGACGGAAAATAAAACGTTCGGAATTATTGAATTGCGTAACTTCCAGACGGGAAGAGATATCTACCTGCGGTTAGTGCCAATCGCATCAGAATCATCAAATTGGATGGAAATATATGTTTTTCATAGAAAACAATTCAAAGACGGGAAATAAAACGTTCGGAATTATTGAATTGCGTAACTTCCAGACGGGAAGAGATATCGATTTGCTGTTAGTGCCAATCGCATCAGAATCATCAAATTGGTTGGTAATATATGCTTTTCATAGAAAACAATTCGAAGACGGGGAATAAAACGTTCGGAATTATTGAATTGCGTAACTTCCAGAGGGGAAGAGATATCGACTTGCGCTTAGTGCCAATCGCATCAGAATCATCGAGTTGGTTGGGAATATATGTTTTCATGGAAAACAATTCAAAGACGGGAAATAAAACGTTCGGAATTATTGACTTGCGTAACTTCCAGAGGGGAAGAAATATCGACTTGCGGTTAGTGCCAATCGCGTCAGAATCATCGAGTTGGTTGGAAATATATGTTTTTCATAGAAAACAACTCAAAGACGGGAAATAAAACGTTCGGAATTATTGAATTGCGTAACTTCCAGACGGGAAGAGGTATCTACTTGCGGTTAGTGCCAATAGCATCAAAATCATCAAATTGGTTGGAAATATATGTTTTTCATAGAAAACAATTCAAAGACGGGAAATAAAACGTTCGGAATTATTGAATTGCGTAACTTCCAGAGGGGGAGAGATATTGACTTGCGGTTAGTGCCAATCGCATCAGAATCATGGAGTTGGTTGGAAATATGTTTCTCATAGAAAACATTACAAAGACGGGGAATAAAAAGTTCGGAATTATAGAATTGCGTAACTTCCAGACGGGATGAGAGATCGACTTGCGGTTAGTGCCAATCGCATCAGAATCATCGAGTTCGTTGGAAATATATGTTTTCCATGGAAAACAATTCGAAGACGGAAAATGAAACGTTCGGAATTATTGAATTGCGTAACTTCCAGACGGGAAAAGATATCGACTTGCGGCTAGTGCCAATCGCATCAGAATCATCGAGTTGGTTGGAAATATGTTTTTCATAGAAAACAATTCAAAGACGGAAAATAATACGTTCGGAATTATTGAATTGCGTAACTTCCGGACGGGAAGAGATATCGACTTGCGGTTAGTGTCAATCGCATCAGAATCATTGAGTTGGTTGGAAATATATGTTTTTCATAGAAAACAAAAAAAAGACTGGACATAAAACGTTCGGAATTATTGAATTGCGTAACTTCCAGACGGGATGAGAAATCGACTTGCGGTTTCTGCCAATCGCATCAGAATGATCAAATTGGTTGGAAATATATGTTTCCCATAGAAAACTATTCAAAGACGGGAAATAAAACGTTCAGAATTATCGAATTGCGTATTTTCCAAACGGGAAGGGATATCGACTTGCGGTTAGTGCCAATCGCATCAGAATCATCGAGTTGGTTGAAAATATATGTTTTTCATGGAAAACAATTCAAAGACAGAAAACAAAACGTTCGGAATTATTGAATTGCGTATCTTCCAGAGGGGAAGAGATATCGACTTGCGGTTAATGCCAATCGCATCAGAATCATCGAGTCGGTTGGAAATATATGTTTTTCATGGAAAACAATTCAAAGACGGGAAATAAAACGTTCGGAATTATTGAATTAGGTAACTTCCAGATGGGAAGAGATATCGACTTGCGATCAGTGCCAATCGCATCAGAATCATGGAGTTGGTTGGAAATATATGTTTCTCATAGAAAACAATACAAAGACGGGAAATAAAACGTTCGGAATTATTGAATTGCGTAACTTCCAGACGGGATGAGAAATCGACTTGCGGTTTCTGCCAATCGCATCAGAATGATCAAATTGGTTGGAAATATATGTTTTCCATAGAAAACAATTCAAAGACGAAAATAAAACTTTCGGAATTATTGAATTGCGTAACTTCCAAACGGGAATGGATATCGACTTGCGGTTAGTGCCAATCGCATCAGAATCATCAAGTTGCTGGAAATATATGTTTTCCATAGAAAACAATTCAAAGACGGGAAATAAAACGTACGGAATTATTGAATTGCGTAACTCTCAGACGGGAAGAGATATCGACTTGCGGTTAGTGCCAATCGCATCAGAATCATCTAGTAGGTTGGAAATATATCTTTTTCGTAGAAAACAATTCGAAGACGGGAAATAAAACGTTCGGAATTATTGAATTGCGTAAGTTCCAGACGGGAAGAGATATCTACTTGCGGTTAGTGAAAATCGCATCAGAATCATCAAATTGGTTGGAAAAATATGTTTCTCATAGAAAACAATTCAAAGACGGGAAATAAAACGTTCGGAATTATTGAATTGCGTAACTTCCAGATGGGAAGAGATATCGATTTGCTGTTAGTGCCAATCGCATCAGAATCATCAAATTGGTTGGGAATATATGTTTTTCATAGAAAACAATCCAAAGACGGGAAATAAAACGTTCGGATTTATTGAATTGCGTAACTTCCAGACGGGAAGAGATATCGACTTGCTGTTAGTGCCAATCGCATCAGAATCATTGAGTTGGTTGGAAATATATGTTTTTCATAGAAAACAATACAAAGACGGGAAATAAAACGTTCGGAATTATTGAATCGCGTAACTTCCAGACGGGATGAGGAATCGACTTGCGGTTCCAGCCAATCGCATCAGAATCATCAAATTGGTTGGAAATATATGTTTTTCATAGAAAACAATTCAAAGACGGGAAATAAAACGTTCGGAATTATCGAATTGTGTAACTTCCAAACGGGAAGGGATATCGACTTGCGGTTATTGCCAATCGCATCAGAATCATCGAGCTGGTTGGAAATGAATGTTTTTTATGGAAAACCATTCACAGACGGGAAATAAAACGTTCGGAAATATTGAATTGCGTAACTTCCAAACGGGAAGTGATATCGACTTGCGGTTAGTTCCAATCGCATCAGAATCATCGAGTTGGTTGGAAATGAATGTCTTTCATGGAAAACAATTCATAGACGGGAAATAAAACGTTCAGAAATATTGAATTGCGTAACTTCAAGACGGGAAGAGATATCGACTTGCGGTTAGTGCCAATCGCATCAGAATCATAGAGTTGGTTGAAAATATATGTTTTTCATAGAAAACAATGCAAAGACAGGAAATAGAACGTTCGGAATTATTGAATTTCGTAACTGTCAGACGGGAAGAGATATCGATTTGCTGTTAGTGCCAATCGAATCAGAATCATCAAATTGGTTGGAAATATATGTTTTTCATAGAAAACAATTCAAAGACGGGAAACAAAACGTTCGGAATTATCGAATTGCGTAACTTCCAGACGGGAAGAGATATCTACTTGCGGTTAGTGCCAATCGCATCAGAATCATCAAATTGGTTGGAAATATATGTTTTTCATACAAAACAATTCAAAGACGGGAAATAAAACGTTTGGAATTATTGAATTGCGTAACTTCCAAACGGGATGAGAAATCGACTTGCGGTTTCTGTCAATCGCATCAGAATGATCAAATTGGTTGGAAATATATGTTTTCCATAGGAAACAATTCAAAGACGAAAATAAAACGTTCGGAATTATTGAATTGCGTAACTTCCAAACGGGAATGGATATCGGCTGGCGGTTAGTGGCAATCGCTTCAGAATCATCGAGTTGGTTGGAAATATATCTTTTTCATGGAAAACAATTCAAAGACGGGATATAAAACGTTCAAAATTATTGAATTGCGTAACTTCCAAACGTGAAAAGATATCGACTTGCGGTTAGTGCCAATCGCATCAGAATCATCAAGTTGGTTCGAAATATATGTTTTCCATAGAAAACAATTCAAAGACGGGAAATAAAACGTACGGAATTATTGAATTACGTAACTTCCAGACGTGAAGAGATATCGACTTGCGGTTAGTGCCAATCGCATCAGAATCATCGAGTTGGTTGGAAATATATCTTTATCGTAGAAAACAATTCAAAGACGGGAACTGAAACGTTCGGAATTATTGAATTGCGTAACTTCCAGACGGGAAGAGATATCTACTTGCGGTTAGTGAAAATCGCATCAGAATCATCAAATTGGTTGGAAATATATGTTTTTCATAGAAAACAATTCAAAGACGGGAAATAAAACGTTCGGAATTATTGAATTGCGTAACTTCCAGACGGGAAGAGATATTGACTTGCGGTTAGTGCCAATCGCATCAGAATCATCGAGTTGGTTGAAAATATATGTTTTTCATAGAGAACAATTCAGAGACGGGAAATAAAACGTTCGGAATTATTGAATTGCGTAACTTCCAGACTGGAAGAGATATCTACTTGCGGTTAGTGCCAATCGCATCAGAATCATCAAATTGGTTGGAAATATATGTTTCTCATAGAAAACAATTCAAAGACGGGAAATAAAACGTTCGGAATTATTGAATTGCGTAACTTCCAGACGGGAAGAGATATCGACTTGCGGTTAGTGCCAATCGCATCAGAATCATTGAGTTGGTTGGAAATATATGTTTCTCATGGAAAACAATACAAAGACGGGAAATGAAACGTTCGGAATTATTGAATCGCGTAACTTCCAGACGGGATGAGAAATCTACTTGCGGTTTCAGCCAATCGCATCAGAATGATCAAATTGGTTGGAAATATATGTTTCCCATAGAAAACAATTCAAAGACGGGAAATAAAACGTTCGGAATTATCGAATTGTGTAACTTCCAAACGGGAAGGGATATCGACTTGCGGTTAGTGCAAATCGCATCAGAATCATCGAGCTGGTTGGAAATATATGTTTTTCATGAAAAACAATTCAAAGACGGGAAATAAAACGTTGAATTGCGTAACTTCCAAACGGGGAGAGATATCGACTTGCGGTTAGTGCCAATCGCATCAGAATCATCGAGTTGGTCGGAAATGAATGTTTTTCATGGAAAACAATCCAAAGACGGGAAATAAAACGTACGGAAATATTGAATTGCGAAACTTCAAGACGGGAAGAGATATCGACTTGCGGTTAGTGCCAATCGCATCAGAATCATCGTGTTGGTTGGAAATATATGTTTTTCATAGAAAACAATTCGAAGACGGGAAATAAAACGTTCGGAATTATTGAATTGCGTAACTTCAAGACGGGAAAAGATATCGACTTGCGGTTAGTGCCAATCGCATCAGAATCATCGAGTTGGTTGAAAATATATGTTTTTCATAGAAAACAATGCAAAGACGGGAAATGAAACGTTCGGAATTATTGAATTTCGTAACTTCCAGACGGGAAGAGATATCGATTTGCTGTTAGTGCCAATCGCATCAGAATCATCAAATTGGTTGGAAATATATGTTTTTCATAGAAAACAATTCAAAGACGGGAAATAAAACGTTCGGAATTATCGAATTGTGTAACTTCCAAACGGGAAGGGACATCGACTTGCGGTTAGTGCCAATCGCATCAGAATCATCGAGCTGGTTGGAAATATATGTTTTTCATGGAAAACAATTCAAAGACGGGAAATAAAACGTTGAATTGCGTAACTTCCAAACGTGAAGAGATATCGACTTGCGGTTAGTGCCAATCGCATCAGAATCATCGAGTTGGTTGGAAATGAATGTTTTTCATGGAAAACAATTCGAAGACGGGAAATAAAACGTTCGGAAATATTGAATTGTGTAACTTCCAAACGGGAAGAGATATCGACTTGCGGTTAGTGCCAATCGCATCAGAATCATCGAGTTGGTTGGAAATGAATGTTTTTCATGGAAAACAATTCAAAGACGGGAAATAAAACGTTCGGAATTATCGAATTGCGTAACTTCCAGACGGGAAGAGATATCTACTTGCGGTTAGCGCCAATCGCATCAGAATCATCAAATTGGTTGGAAATATATGTTTTTTATAGAAAACAATTCAAAGACGGAAAATAAAACGTTCGGAATTATTGAATTGCGTAACTTCCAGACGGGATGAGAAATCTACTTGCGGTTTCTGACAATCGCATAAGAATGATCAAATAGGTTGGAAATATATGTTTTCCATAGAAAACAATTCAAAGAAGAAAATAAAACGTTCGGAATTATTGAATTGCGTAACTTCCAAACGGGAATGGATATCGGCTTGCGGTTAGTGGCAATCGCTTCAGAATCATCGAGTTGGTTTTAAAGATATGTTTTTCATGGAAAACAATTCAAAGACGGGAAATAAAACGTACGTAATTAGCGAATTGCGTAACTTCCAGACGTGAAGAGATATCGACTTGCGGTTAGTGCCAATCGCATCAGAATCATCGAGTTGGTTGGAAATATACCTTTATCGTAGAGAACAATTCAAAGACGGGAACTAAAACGTTCGGAATTATTGAATTGCGTAACTTCCAGACGGGAAGAGATATCTACTTGCGGTTAGTGAAAATCGCATCAGAATCATCAAATTTGTTGGAAATATATGTTTTTCATAGAAAACAATTCAAAGACGGGGAATAAAACGTTCGGAATTATTGAATTGCGTAACTTCCAGACGGGAAGAGATATAGACTTGCGGTTAGTGCCAATCGCATCAGAATCATCGAGTTGGTTGGAAATATATGCTTTTCATAGAAAACAATTCAAAGACGGGAAATAAAACGTTCGGAATCATTGAATTGCATAACTTCCAGACGGGAAGAGGTATCTACTCGCGGTTAGTGCCAATCGCATCAGAATCATCAAATTGGTTGGAAATATATGTTTTTCATAAAAGCAATTCAAAGACGGGAAATGAAACGTTCGGAATTATTGGATAGCATAACTTCCAGAGGAGAAGAGGTATCTACTTGCGGTTAGTGCCAATCGCATCAGAATCATCAAATTGGTTGGAAATATATGTTTTTCATAGAAAACATTTCAAAGACGGGAAATAAAACGTTCGGAATTATTGAATTGCGTAACTTCCAAACGGGAATGGATATCGGCTTGCGGTTAGTGCCAATCGCATCAGAATCATCGAGTTGGTTGGAAATATACCTTTATCGTAGAGAACAATTCAAAGACGGGAACTAAAACGTTCGGAATTATTAAATTGCGTAACTTCCAGACAGGAAGAGATATCTACTTGCGGTTAGTGAAAATCGCATCAGAATCATCAAATTGGTTGGAAATATATGTTTTTCATAGGAAACAATTCAAAGACGGGAAATAAAACGTTCGGAATTATTGAATTGCGTAACTTCCAGACGGGAAGAGATATAGACTTGCGGTTAGTGCCAATCGCATCAGAATCATCGAGTTGGTTGGAAATATATGCTTTTCATAGAAAACAATTCAAAGACGGGAAATAAAACGTTCGGAATCATTGAATTGCGTAACTTCCAGACGGGAAGAGGTATCTACTTGCGGTTAGTGCCAATCGCATCAGAATCATCAAATTGGTTGGAAATATATGTTTTTCATAAAAAACAATTCAAAGACGGGAAATGAAACGTTCGGAATTATTGAATAGCATAACTTCCAGAGGGGAAGAGATATCGATTTGCGGTTAGTGCCAATCGCATCAGAATCATGTAGTTGGTTGGAAATATGTTTCTCATATAAAACAATACAATGACGGGAAGGAAAATAAAACGTTCCGAATTATTGAATTGCGTAACTTCCAGACGGGATGAGAGATCGACTTGCGGTTTCTGCCAATCGCATCAGAATGATCAAATTTGTTGGAAATATATGTTTTCCATAGAAAACAATTCAAAGACGAGAAATAAAACGTTCGGAATTATCGAATTGCGTAACTTCCAGACGGGTAGAGATACCGACTTGCGGTTAGTGCCAATCGCATCAGAACTATCGAGTTGGTTAGAAATATATGTTTCTCATATAAAATAACACAAAGACGGGAAGGGAAATAAAACGTTCCGAATTATTGAATTGCGTAACTTCCAGACGGGATGAGAAATCGACTTGCGGTTTCTGCCAATCGCATCAGAATGATCAAATTTGTTGGAAATATATGTTTTCCATAGAAAACAATTCAAAGACGAGAAATAAAACGTTCGGAATTATTGAATTGCGTAACTTCCAGACGGGAAGAGATATCGACTTGCGGTTAGTGCCAATCGCATCAGAACCATTGAGTTGGTTGGAAATATATGTTTTTCATAGAAAACAATACAAAGACGGGAAATAAAACGTTCGGAATTATTGAATTGCGTACTTTCCAGACGGGATGAGGAATCGACTTGCGGTTCCTGCCAATCGCATCAGAATGATCAAATTGGTTGGAAATATATGTTTTCCATAGAAAACAATTCAAAGACGGGAAATAAAACGTTCGGAATTATCGAATTGTGTGACTTCCAAACGGGAAGGGATATCGACTTGCGGTTAGTGCTAATCGCATCAGAATCATCGAGCTGGTTGGAAATATATGTTTTTCATGAAAAACAATTCAAAGACGGGAAATAAAAAGTTGAATTGCGTAACTTCCAAACGGGAAGAGATATCGACTAGCGGTTAGTGCCAATCGCATCAGAATCATCGAGTTGGTTGGAAATGGATGTTTTTCATGGAAAACAATTCAAAGACGGGTAATAAAACGTTCGGAAATGTTGAATTGCGTAACTTCAAGACGGGAAGAGATATCGACTTGCGGTTAGTGCCAATCGCATCAAAATCATCGAGTTGGTTGGAAATATATGTTTTTCATCGAAAACAATTCGAAGACGGTGAATAAAAGGTTCGGAATTATTGAATTGCGTAACATCCAGACGGGTAGAGATATCTACTTGCGGTTAGTGCCAATAGCATCAGAATCATCGAGTTGGTTGGGAATGAATGTTTTTCATGGAAAACAATTCAAAGACGGGAAATAAAACGTTCGGAAATATTGAATTGCGTAACTTCCAAACGGGATGAGGAATCGACTTGCGGTTTCTGCCAATCGCATCAGAATGATCAAATTGGTTGGAAATATATGTTTTCCATAGAAAACAATTCAAAGACGGGAAATAAAACGTTCGGAATTATCGAATTGTGTAACTTCCAAACGGGAATGGTAATCGACTTGCAGTTAGTGCCAATCGCATCAGAATCATCGAGCTGGTTGGAAATATATGTTTTTCATAGAAAACAATGCAAAGACGGGAAATAAAACGTTCGGAATTATTGAATCTCGTAACTTCCAGACGGGAAGAGATATCGATTTGCTGTTAGTGCCAATCGCATCAGAATCATCAAATTGGTTGGAAATATATGTTTTTCATAGAAAACAATTCAAAGACGGGAAATAAAACGTTCGCAATTATCGAATTGTGTAATTTCCAAACGGGAAGGGACATCGACTTGCGGTTAGTGCCAATCGCATCAGAATCATCGAGCTGGTTGGAAATATATGTTTTTCATGGAAAACAATTCAAACCCGGGAAATAAAACTTTGAATTGCGTAACTTCCAAACGGGAAGAGATATCGACTTGCGGTTTGTGCCAATCGCATCAGAATCATCGAGTTGGTTGGAAATGAATGTTTTTCATGGAAAACAATTCAAAGACGAGAAATAAAACGTTCGGAATTATCGAATTGCGTAACTTCCAGACGGGTAGAGATACCGACTTGCGGTTAGTGCCAATCGCATCAGAATTATCGAGTTGGTTAGAAATATATGTTTCTCATATAAAATAACACAAAGACGGGAAGGGAAATAAAACGTTCCGAATTATTGAATTGCGTAACTTCCAGACGGGATGAGAGATCGACTTGCGGTTTCTGCCAATCGCATCAGAATGATCAAATTTGTTGGAAATATATGTTTTCCATAGAAAACAATTCAAAGACGAGAAATAAAACGTTCGGAATTATTGAATTGCGTAACTTCCAGACGGGAAGAGATATCGACTTGCGGTTAGTGCCAATCGCATCAGAACCATTGAGTTGGTTGGAAATATATGTTTTTCATAGAAAACAATACAAAGACGGGAAATAAAACGTTCGGAATTATTGAATTGCGTACTTTCCAGACGGGATGAGGAATCGACTTGCGGTTCCTGCCAATCGCATCAGAATGATCAAATTGGTTGGAAATATATGTTTTCCATAGAAAACAATTCAAAGACGGGAAATAAAACGTTCGGAATTATCGAATTGTGTGACTTCCAAACGGGAAGGGATATCGACTTGCGGTTAGTGCTAATCGCATCAGAATCATCGAGCTGGTTGGAAATATATGTTTTTCATGAAAAACAATTCAAAGACGGGAAATAAAAAGTTGAATTGCGTAACTTCCAAACGGGAAGAGATATCGACTAGCGGTTAGTGCCAATCGCATCAGAATCATCGAGTTGGTTGGAAATGGATGTTTTTCATGGAAAACAATTCAAAGACGGGTAATAAAACGTTCGGAAATGTTGAATTGCGTAACTTCAAGACGGGAAGAGATATCGACTTGCGGTTAGTGCCAATCGCATCAAAATCATCGAGTTGGTTGGAAATATATGTTTTTCATCGAAAACAATTCGAAGACGGTGAATAAAAGGTTCGGAATTATTGAATTGCGTAACATCCAGACGGGTAGAGATATCTACTTGCGGTTAGTGCCAATAGCATCAGAATCATCGAGTTGGTTGGGAATGAATGTTTTTCATGGAAAACAATTCAAAGACGGGAAATAAAACGTTCGGAAATATTGAATTGCGTAACTTCCAAACGGGATGAGGAATCGACTTGCGGTTTCTGCCAATCGCATCAGAATGATCAAATTGGTTGGAAATATATGTTTTCCATAGAAAACAATTCAAAGACGGGAAATAAAACGTTCGGAATTATCGAATTGTGTAACTTCCAAACGGGAATGGTAATCGACTTGCAGTTAGTGCCAATCGCATCAGAATCATCGAGCTGGTTGGAAATATATGTTTTTCATAGAAAACAATGCAAAGACGGGAAATAAAACGTTCGGAATTATTGAATTGTGTAATTTCCAAACGGGAAGGGACATCGACTTGCGGTTAGTGCCAATCGCATCAGAATCATCGAGCTGGTTGGAAATATATGTTTTTCATGGAAAACAATTCAAACCCGGGAAATAAAACTTTGAATTGCGTAACTTCCAAACGGGAAGAGATATCGACTTGCGGTTTGTGCCAATCGCATCAGAATCATCAAATTGGTTGGAAATATATGTTTTTCATAGAAAACAATTCAAAGACGGGAAATAAAACGTTCGCAATTATCGAATTGTGTAATTTCCAAACGGGAAGGGACATCGACTTGCGGTTAGTGCCAATCGCATCAGAATCATCGAGCTGGTTGGAAATATATGTTTTTCATGGAAAACAATTCAAACCCGGGAAATAAAACTTTGAATTGCGTAACTTCCAAACGGGAAGAGATATCGACTTGCGGTTTGTGCCAATCGCATCAGAATCATCGAGTTGGTTGGAAATGAATGTTTTTCATGGAAAACAATTCAAAGACGGGAAATAAAACGTTCGGAAATATTGAATTGCGTAACTTCCAAACGGGGTGAGATATCGACTTGCGGTTAGTGCCAATCGCATCAGAATCATCGAGTTGGTTGGAAATGAATGTTTTTCATGGAAAACAATTCGAAGACAGGAAATAAAACGTTCGGAAATATTGAATTGCGTAACTTCAAGACGGGAAGAGATATCGACTTGCGGTTAGTGCCAATCGCATCAGAATCATCGAGTTGGTTGAAAATATATGTTTTTCATAGAAAACAATGCAAAGACGGGAAATAGAACGTTCGGAATTATTGAATTTCGTAACTTCCAGACGGGAAGAGATATCGATTTGCTGTTAGTGCCAATCGAATCAGAATCATCAAATTGGTTGGAAATATATGTTTTTCATAGAAAACAATTCAAAGACGGGAAATAAAACGTTCGGAATTATCGAATTGCGTAACTTCCAGACGGGAAGAGATATCTGCTTGCGGTTAGTGCCAATCGCATCAGAATCATCAAGTTGGTTGGAAATATATGTTTTCCATAGAAAACAATTCAAAGACGGGAAATAAAACGTACGGAATTATTGAATCGCGTAACTTCCAGACGTGAAGAGATATCGACTTGCGGTTAGTGCCAATCGCATCAGAATCATCGAGTTGGTTGAAAATATATGTTTTTCATAGAAAACAATGCAAAGACGGGAAATTGAACGTTCGGAATTATTGAATTTCGTAACTTCCAGACGGGAAGAGATATCGATTTGCTGTTAGTGCCAATCGAATCAGAATCATCAAATTGGTTGGAAATATATGTTTTTCATAGAAAACAATTCAAAGACGGGAAATGAAACGTTCGGAATTATCGAATTGCGTAACTTCCAGACGGGAAGAGATATCTACTTGCGGTTAGTGCCAATCGCATCAGAATCATCAAATTGGTTGGAAATATATGTTTTTCATAGAAAACAATCCAAAGACGGGAAATAAAACGTTCGGAATTATTGAATTGCGTAACTTCCAGACGGGATGAGAAATCGACTTGCTGTTTCTGACAATCGTATCAGAATGATCGAATTGGTTGGAAATATATGTTTTCAATAGAGAACAATTCAAAGACGAAAATAAAACGTTCGGAATTATTGAATTGCGTAACTTCCAAACGGGAATGGATATAGGCTTGCGGTTAGTGGCAATCGCTTCAGAATCATCGAGTTGGTTGGAAATATATGTTTTTCATGGAAAACAATTCAAAGACGGGAAATAAAACGTTCGGAATTATTGGATTGCGTAACTTCCAAACGTGAAGAGATATCGACTTGCGGTTAGTGCCAATCGCATCAGAATCATCAAGTTGGTTGGAAATATATGTTTTCCATAGAAAACAATTCAAAGACGGGAAATAAAACGTACGGAATTATTGAATCGCGTAACTTCCAGACGTGAAGAGATATCGACTTGCGGTTAGTGCCAATCGCATCAGAATCATCGAGTTGGTTGAAAATATATGTTTTTCATAGAAAACAATGCAAAGACGGGAAATAGATTGTTCGGAATTATCGAATTTCGTATTTTCCAGACGGGAAGAGATATCGATTTGCTGTTAGTGCCAATCGAATCAGAATCATCAAATTGGTTGGAAATATATGTTTTTCATAGAAAACAATTCAAAGACGGGAAATGAAACGTTCGGAATTATCGAATTGCGTAACTTCCAGACGGGAAGAGATATCTACTTGCGGTTAGTGCCAATCGCATCAGAATCATCAAATTGGTTGGAAATATATGTTTTTCATAGAAAACAATCCAAAGACGGGAAATAAAACGTTCGGAATTATTGAATTGCGTAACTTCCAGACGTGAAGAGATATCGACTTGCGGTTAGTGCCAATCGCATCAGAATCATCGAGTTGGTTGGAAATATATCTTTATCGTAGAAAACAATTCGAAGACGGGAACTAAAACGTTCGGAATTATCGAATTTCGTAACTTCCAGACGGGATGAGAAATCGACTTGCTGTTTCTGACAATCGTATCAGAATGATCAAATTGGTTGGAAATATATGTTTTCAATAGGAAACAATTCAAAGACGAAAATAAAACGTTCGGAATTATTGAATTGCGTAACTTCCAAACGGGAATGGATATCGGCTTGCGGTTAGTGGCAATCGCTTCAGAATCATCGAGTTGGTTGGAAATATATGTTTTTCATGGAAAACAATTCAAAGACGGGAAATAAAACGTTCGGATTTATTGAATTGCGTAACTTCCAAACGTGAAGAGATATCGACTTGCGGTTAGTGCCAATCGCATCAGAATCATCAAGTTGGTTGGAAATATATGTTTTCCATAGAAAACAATTCAAAGACGGGAATTAAACGTACGGAATTATTGAATTGCGTAACTTCCAGACGTGAAGAGATATCGACTTGCGGTTAGTGCCAATCGCATCAGAATCATCGAGTTGGTTGGAAATATATCTTTATCGTAGAAAACAATTCGAAGACGGGAACTAAAACGTTCGGAATTATTGAATTGCATAACTTCCAGACGGGAAGAGATATCTACTTGCGGTTAGTGAAAATCGCATCAGAATCATCAAATTGGTTGGAAATATATGTTTTTCATAGAAAACAATTCAAAGACGGGAAATAACACGTTCGGAATTATTGAATTGCGTAACTTCCAGACGGGATGAGAAATCGACTTGCGGTTTCTGACAATCGCATCAGAATGATCAAATTGGTTGGAAATATATGTTTTCCATAGAAAACAATTCAAAGACGAAAATAAAACGTTCGGAATTATTGAATTGCGTAACTTCCAAACGGGAATGGATATCGGCTTGCGGTTAGTGGCAATCGCTTCAGAATCATCGAGTTGGTTGGAAATATATGTTTTTCATAGAAAACAATTCAAAGACGGGAAATAAAACGTACGGAATTATTGAATTGCGTAACTTCCAGACGTGAAGAGATATCGACTTGCGGTTAGTGCCAATCGCATCAGAATCATCGAGTTGGTTGGAAATATATCTTTATCGTAGAAAACAATTCAAAGACGGGAACTAAAACGTTCGGAATTATTGAATTGCGTAACTTCCAGACGGGAAGAGATATCTACTTGCGGTTAGTGAAAATCGCATCAGAATCATCAAATTGGTTGGAAATATATGTTTTTCATAGAAAACAATTCAAAGACGGGAAATAAAACGTTCGGAATTCTTGAATTGCGTAACTTCCAGACGGGAAGAGATATCGACTTGCGGTTAGTGCCAATCGCATCAGAATCATCGAGTTGGTTGAAAATATATGTTTTTCATAGAGAACAATTCAAAGACGGGAAATAAAACGTTCGGAATTATTGAATTGCGTAACTTCCAGACTGGAAGAGATATCTACTTGCGGTTAGTGCCAATCGCATCAAAATCATCAAATTGGTTTGAAATATATGTTTCTCATAGAAAACAATTCGAAGACGGGAAATAAAACGTTCGGAATTATTGAATTGCGTAACTTCCAGACGGGAAGAGATATAGACTTGCGGTTAGTGCCAATCGCATCAGAATCATCGAGTTGGTTGGAAATATATGCTTTTCATAGAAAACAATCCAAAGACGGGAAATAAAACGTTCGGAATCATTGAATTGCGTAACTTCCAGACGGGAAGAGGTATCTACTTGCGGTTAGTGCCAATCGCATCAGAATCATCAAATTGGTTGGAAATATATGTTTTTCATAAAAAACAATTCAAAGACGGGAAATGAAACGTTCGGAATTATTGAATAGCGTAACTTCCAGAGGGGAAGAGATATCGATTTGCGGTTAGTGCCAATCGCATCAGAATCATGTAGTTGGTTGG
The DNA here is from genome assembly GCA_958510875.1 of Endomychus coccineus. NCBI lineage: Eukaryota > Metazoa > Arthropoda > Insecta > Coleoptera > Endomychidae > Endomychus > Endomychus coccineus. The sequence continues at coordinate 169,066,303 of OY294067.1, forward strand.
AAATATGTTTCTCATATAAAACAATACAAAGACGGAAAGGGAAATAAAACGTTCCGAATTATTGAATTGCGTAACTTCCAGACGGGATGAGAGATCGACTTGCGGTTTCTGCCAATCGCATCAGAATGATCAAATTTGTTGGAAATATATGTTTCTCATAAAAAACAATACAAAGACGGGAAATAAAACGTTCGGAATTATTGAATTGCGTAACTTCCAGACGGGAAGAGATATCGACTTGCGGTTAGTGCCAATCGCATCAGAATCATCGTGTTGGTTGGAAATATATGTTTTTCATAGAAAACAATTCGAAGACGGGAAATAAAACGTTCGGAATTATTGAATTGCGTAACTTCAAGACGGGAAAAGATATCGACTTGCGGTTAGTGCCAATCGCATCAGAATCATCGAGTTGGTTGAAAATATATGTTTTTCATAGAAAACAATGCAAAGACGGGAAATAAAACGTTCGGAATTATTGAATTTCGTAACTTCCAGACGGGAAGAGATATCGATTTGCTGTTAGTGCCAATCGCATCAGAATCATCAAATTGGTTGGAAATATATGTTTTTCATAGAAAACAATTCAAAGACGGGAAATAAAACGTTCGGAATTATCGAATTGTGTAACTTCCAAACGGGAAGGGACATCGACTTGCGGTTAGTGCCAATCGCATCAGAATCATCGAGCTGGTTGGAAATATATGTTTTTCATGGAAAACAATTCAAAGACAGGAAATAAAACGTTGAATTGCGTAACTTCCAAACGGGAAGAGATATCGACTTGCGGTTAGTGCCAATCGCATCAGAATCATCGAGTTGGTTGGAAATGAATGTTTTTCATGGAAAACAATTCAAAGACGGGAAATAAAACGTTCGGAAATATTGAATTGCGTAACTTCCAAACGGTAAGAGATATCGACTTGCGGTTAGTGCCAATCGCATCAGAATCATCGAGTTGGTTGGAAATGAATGTTTTTCATGGAAAACAATTCAAAGACGGGAAATAAAACGTTCGGAATTATCGAATTGCGTAACTTCCAGACGGGAAGAGATATCTACTTGCGGTTAGTGCCAATCGCATCAGAATCATCAAATTGGTTGGAAATATATGTTTTTCATAGAAAACAATTCAAAGACGGAAAATAAAACGTTCGGAATTATTGAATTGCGTAACTTCCAGACGGGATGAGAAATAGACTTGCGGTTTCTGACAATCGCATAAGAATGATCAAATAGGTTGGCAATATATGTTTTCCATAGAAAACAATTCAAAGAAGAAAATAAAACGTTCGGAATTATTGAATTGCGTAACTTCCAAACGGAAAGAGATATCGACTTGCGGTTAGTGCCAATCGCATCAGAATCATCAAATTGGTTGGAAATATATATTTTCCATAGAAAACAATTCAAAGAAGAAAATAAAACGTTCGGAATTATTGAATTGCGTAACTTCCAAACGGGAATGGATATCGGTTTGCGGTTAGTGGCAATCGCTTCAGAATCATCGAGTTGGTTGGAAATATATGTTTTTCATGGAAAACAATTCAAAGACGGGAAATAAAACGTTCGGAATTATTGAATTGCGTAACTTGCAAACGTGAAGAGATATCGACTTGCGGTTAGTGCCAATCGCATCAGAATCATCGAGTTGGTTGGAAATATATGTTTTCCATAGAAAACAATTCAAAGACGGGAAATAAAACGTACGGAATTATTGAATTGCGTAACTTCCAGACGGGAAGAGATATCTACTCGCGGTTAGTGAAAATCGCATCAGAATCATCAAATTGGTTGGAAATATATGTTTTTCATAGAAAACAATTCAAAGACGGGAAATAAAACGTTCGGAATTATTGAATTGCGTAACTTCCAGACGGGAGGAGATATAGACTTGCGGTTAGTGCCAATCGCATCAGAATCATCGAGTTGGTTTGAAATATATGCTTTTCATAGAAAACAATTCAAAGATGGGAAATAAAACGTTCGGATTCATTGAATTGCGTAACTTCCAGACGGGAAGAGGTATCTACTTGCGGTTAGTGCCAATCGCATCAGAATCATCAAATTGGTTGGAAATATATGTTTTTCATAAAAAACAATTCAAAGACGGGAAATGAAACGTTCGGAATTATTGAATAGCATAACTTCCAGAGGGGAAGAGATATCGATTTGCGGTTAGTGCCAATCGCATCAGAATCATGTAGTTGGTTGGAAATATGTTTCTCATATAAAACAATACAAAGACGGGAAGGGAAATAAAACGTTCCTAATTATTGAATTGCGTAACTTCCGGACGGAATGAGAGATCGACTTGCGGTTTCTGCCAATCGCATCAGAATGATCAAATTTGTTGGAAATATATGTTTTCTATAGAAAACAATTCAAAGACGAGAAATAAAACGTTCGGAATTATCGAATTGCGTAACTTCCAGACGGGTAGAGATATCGACTTGCGGTTAGTGCCAATCGCATCAGAATCATCGAGTTGGTTAGAAATATATGTTTCTCATAGAAAACAATACAAAGACGGGAAATAAAACGTTCGGAATTATTGAATTGCGTAACTTCCAGTCGGGAAGAGATACCGACTTGCGGTTAGTGCCAATCGCATCAGAATTATCGAGTTGGTTGGGAATGAATGTTTTTCATGGAAAACAATTCGTAGACGGAAAATAAAACGTTCGGAAATATTGAATTGCGTAACTTCCAGACGGGAAGAGGTATCTACTTGCGGTTAGTGCCAATCGCATCAGAATCATCAAATTGGTTGGAAATATATGTTTTTCATAGAAAACAATTCAAAGAGGGGAAATGAAACGTTCGGAATTATTGAATAGCATAACTTCCAGAGGGGAAGAGATATCAATTTGCGGTTAGTGCCAATCGCATCAGAATCATATAGTTGGTTGGAAATATGTTTCTCATATAAAACAATACAAAGACGGGAAGGGAAATAAAACGTTCCGAATTATTGAATTGCGTAACTTCCAGACGGGATGAGAGATCGACTTGCGGCTTCTGCCAATCGCATCAGAATGATCAAATTTGTTGGAAATATCTGTTTTCCATAGAAAACAATTCAAAGACGAGAAATAAAACGTTCGGAATTATCGAATTGCGTAACTTCCAGACGGGTAGAGATATCGACTTGCGTTAGTGCCAATCGCATCAGAATCATCGAGTTGGTTAGAAATATATGTTTCTCATAGAAAACAATACAAAGACGGGAAATAAAACGTTCGGAATTATTGAATTGCGTAACTTCTAGACGAGAAGAGATACCGACTTGCGGTTAGTGCCAATCGCATCAGAATTATCGAGTTGGTTAGAAATATATGTTTCTCATAGAAAACAATACAAAGACGGGAAATAAAACGTTCGGAATTATTAAATTGCGTAACTTCCAGACGGGAAGAGATATCGACTTGCGGTTAGTGCCAATCGCATCAGAACCATTGAGTTGGTTGGAAATATATGTTTTTCATAGAAAACAATACAAAGACGGGAAATAAAACGTTCGGAATTATTGAATTGCGTACTTCCCAGACGGGATGAGGAATCGACTTGCGGTTTCTGCCAATCGCATCAGAATGATCAAATTGGTTGGAAATATTTGTTTCCCATAGAAAACAATTCAAAGACGGGAAATAAAACGTTCGGAATTATCGAATTGTGTAACTTCCAAACGGGAAGGGATATCGACTTGCGGTTAGTGCTAATCGCATCAGAATCATCGAGCTTGTTGGAAATATATGTTTTTCATGGAAAACAATTCAAAGACGGGAAATAAAAAGTTGAATTGCGTAACTTCCAAACGGGAAGAGATATCGACTTGCGGTTAGTGCCAATCGCATCAGAATCATCGAGTTGGTTGGAAATGGATGTTTTTCATGGAAAACAATTCAAAGACGGGAAATAAAACGTTCGGAAATATTGAATTGCGTAACTTCAAGACGGGAAGGGATATAGACTTGCGGTTAGTGCCAATCGCATCAAAATCATCGAGTTGGTTGGAAATATATGTTTTTCATCTAAAACAATTCGAAGACGGGGAATAAAAGGTTCGGAATTATTGAAATGCGTAACATCCAGACGGGAAGAGATATCTACTTGCGGTTAGTGCCAATAGCATCAGAATCAGCGAGTTGGTTGGGAATGAATGTTTTTCATGGAAAACAGTTCGAAGACAAGAAATAAAACGTTCGGAAATATTGAATTGCGTAACTTCCAAACGGGATGAGGAATTGACTTGCGGTTAGTGCCAATCGCATCAAAATCATCGAGTTGGTTGGAAATATATGTTTTTCATCGAAAACAATTCGAAGACGGGGAATAAAAGGTTCGGAATCATTGAAATGCGTAACTTCCAGACGGGAAGAGGTATCTACTTGCGGTTAGTGCCAATCGCATCAGAATCATCAAATTGGTTGGGAATATATGTTTTTCATGAAAAACAATTCGAAGACGGGAAATGAAACGTTCGGAATTATTGAATAGCGTAACTTCCAGAGGGGAAGAGATATCGATTTGCGGTTAGTGCCAATCGCATCAGAATCATGTAGTTGGTTGGAAATATGTTTCTCAAATAAAACAATACAAAGACGGGAAGGGAAATGAAACGTTCCGAATTATTGAATTGCGTAACTTCCAGACGGGATGAGAGATCGACTTGCGGTTTCTGCCAATCGCATCAGAATGATCAAATTTGTTGGAAATATGTTTCTCATAGAAAACAATACAAAGACGGGAAATAAAACGTTCGGATTTATTGAATTGCGTAACTTCCAGACGGGAAGAGATACCGACTTGCGGTTAGTGCCAATCGCATCAGAATTATCAAGTTGGTTAGAAATATATGTTTCTCATAGAAAACAATACAAAGACGGGAAATAAAACGTTCGGAATTATTAATTTGCGTAACTTCCAGACGGGAAGAGATATCGACTTGCGGTTAGTGCCAATCGCATCAGAATCATTGATTTGGTTGTAAATATATGTTTTTCATAGAAAACAATACAAAGACGGGAAATAAAACGTTCGGAATTATTGAATTGCGTAACTTCCAGACGGGATGAGAAATCGACTTGCGGCTAGTGCCAATCGCATCAGAATCATCGAGCTGGTTGGAAATATATGTTTTTCATGGAAAACAATTCAAAGACGGGAAATAAAACGTTGAATTGCGTAACTTCCAAACGGTAAGAGATATCGACTTGCGGTTAGTGCCAATCGCATCAGAATCATCGAGTTGGTTGGAAATGGATGTTTTTCATGGAAAACAATTCAAAGACGGGAAATAAAACGTTCGGAAATATTGAATTGCGTAACTTCAAGACGGGAAGAGATATCGACTTGCTGTTAGTGCCAATCGCATCAGAATCATCGAGTTGGTTGGAAATATATGTTTTTTATAGAAAACAATTCGAAGACGGGGAATAAAACGTTCGGAATTATTGAATTGCGTAACATCCAGACGGGAAGAGATATCTACTTGCGGTTAGTGCCAAAAGCATCAGAATCATCGAGTTGGTTGGGAATGAATGTTTTTCATGGGAAACAATTCAAAGACGAGAAATAAAACGTTCGGAAATATTGAATTGCTTAACTTCAAGACGGGAAGATATATCGACTTGCGGTTAGTGCCAATCGCATCAGAATCATCGAGTTGGTTGGAAATATATGTTTTTCATAGAAAACAATGCAAAGACGGGAAATAAAATGTTCGGAATTATTGAATTGCGTAACTTCCAGACGGGAAGAGATATCGATTTGCTGTTAGTGCCAATCGCATCAGAATCTTCAAATTGGTTGGAAATATATGTTTTTCATGGAAACCAATTCAAAGACGGGAAATAAAACGTTCGGAATTATCGAATTGCGTAACTTCCAGACGGGAAGAGATATCTACTTGCGGCTAGTGCCAATCGCATCAGAATCATCAAGTTGGTTGGAAATATATGTTTTTCACAGAAAACAATCCAAAGACGGGAAATAAATCGTTCGGATATTTTGAATTGCGTAACTTCCAGACGGGAAGAGATATCTACATGCGGTTAGTGCCAATCGCATCAGAATCATCAAATTGGTCGGAAATATATATGTTTTTCAGAGAAAACAATTCAAAGACAGGAAATGAAAAATGTTCGGAATTATTGAATTGCGTAACTTCCAGACGGGAAGAGATATCGACTTCCGGTTAGTGCCAATCGCATCAGAATCTTCGAGTTGGTTGGAAATATATATTTTTCATAGAAAACAATTCAAAGACGGGAAATAAAACGTTCGGAATTATTAAATTACGTAACTTCCAGACAGGAAGAGATATCTACTTGCGGTTAGTGCCAATCGCATCAGAATCATCAAATTGGTTGGAAATATATGTTCTCCATAGATAAAAATTCAAAGACGGGAAATGAAACTTTCGGAATTATTGAATTGCGTAACTTCCAAACGGGAAGGGATATCGACTTGCGGTTAGTGCCAATCGCATCAGAATCATCGAGTTGGTTGGAAATATATGTTCTTCATGGAAAACAATCCAAAGACGGGAAATAAAACGTTCGGAATTATTGAATTGCGTAACTTCCAAACGTGAAAAGATATCGACTTGCGGTTAGTGCCAATCGCATCAGAATCATCGCGTTCGTTCGAAATATATGTTTTTCATGGAAAACAATTCAAAGACGGGAAATAAAACGTTCGGAATTATCGAATTGCGTAACTTCCAGACGGGAGAAGATATCCACTTGCGGTTAGTGCCAATCGCATCAGAATCATCGAGTTGGTTGGAAATATATGTTTTTCATAGAAAACAATTCAAAGACGGGAAATAAAACGTTCGGAATTATTGAATTGCGTAACTTCCAGACGGGAAGAGATATCTACTTGCGGTTAGTGCCAATCGCATAAGAATCATCAAATTGGTTGGAAATATATGTTTTTCATAGAGAACAATTCAAAGACGGAGAATAAAACGTTCGGATTTATTGAATTGCGTAACTTCCAGACGGGAAGAGATATCGATTTGCTGTTAGTGCCAATCGCATCAGAATCATCAAATTGGTTGGAAATATATGTTTTTCATAGAAAACAATTCAAAGACGGGAAATAAAACGTTCGGAATTATTGAATTGCATAACTTCCAGAAGGGGAGAGATATCGACTCGCGGTTAGTGCCAATCGCATCAGAATCATGGAGTTGGTTGGAAATATATGTTTTCCATAGAAAACAATACAAAGACGGGAAATAAAACGTTCGGAATTATTGAATTGAGTAACTTCCAGACTGGAAGAGAAATCGACTTGCCAATCTGCCAATCGCATCAGAATCATCAAATTGGTTGGAAATATATGTTTTCCATATAAAACAATTCAAAGACGGGAAATAAAACGTTCGGAATTATTGAATTGCTTAACTTCCAGAGGGGAAGATATATCGACTTGCTGTTAGTGCCAATCGCATCGGTATCATCGAGTTAGTTGGAAATATATGTTTTTCATAGAAAACAATTCGAAGACGGAAAATAAAAAAGTTCGGAATTATTGAATTGCGTAACTTCCAGACGGGAGGAGATATCGATTTGCTGTTAGTGCCAATCTCATCCGAATCATCAAATTGGTTGGAAATATATGTTTTTCATAGAGAACAATTCGAAGATGGGAAATGAAACGTTCGGAATTATTGAATTGCGTAACTTCCAGACGAGAAGAGATATCGATTTGCTGTTAGTGCCAATCGAATCAGAATCATCAAATTGGTTGGAAATATATGTTTTTCATAGAGAACAGTTCAGAGACGGGAAATAAAACTTTCGAAATTATTGAATCGCGTAACTTCCAGAGGGGAAGAGATATCGACTCGCGGTTAGTGCCAATCGCATCAGAATCATCGAGTTGGTTGGAAATATATGTTTTTCATAGAGAACAATCCAAAGACGGGAAATAAAACGTTCGAAATTATTGAATTACGTAACTCCCAGACGGGAAGAGATATCGACTTGCGGTTAGTGCTAATCGCATCAGAATCATCGAGCTGGTTGGAAATATATGTTTTTCATGGAAAACAATTCAAAGACGGGAAATAAAACGTTGAATTGCGTAACTTCCAAACGGGAAGAGATATCGACTTGCGGTTAGTGCCAATCGCATCAGAATCATCGAGTTGGTTGGAAATGGATGTTTTTCATGAGAAACAATTCAAAGACGGGAAATAAAACGTTCGGAAATATTGAATTGCGTAACTCCAAGACGGGAAGAGATATCGACTTGCGGTTAGTGCCAATCGCATCAGAATCATCGAGTAGGTTGGAAATATATGTTTTTCATAGAAAACAATTTCGAAGACGGGGAATAAAACGTTCGGAATTATTGAATTGCGTAACATCCAGACGGGAAGAGATATCTACTTGCGGTTAGTGCCAATAGCATCAGAATCATCGAGTTGGTAGGGAATGAATGTTTTTCATAGAAAATAATTCAAAGACGGGAAATAAAACGTTCGGAAATATTGAATTGCGTAACTTCAAGACGGGAAGAGATATCGACTTGCGGTTAGTGCCAATCGCATCAGAATCATCTATTTGGTTGGAAATATATGTTTTTCATAGAAAACAATGCAAAGACGGGAAATAAAACGTTCGGAATTATTGAATTGCGTAACTTCCAGACGGGAAGAGATATCGATTTGCTGTTAGTGCAAATCGCATCAGAATCATCAAATTGGTTGGAAATATATGTTTTTCATAGAAAACAATTCAAAGACGGGAAATAAAACGTTCGGAATTATCGAATTACGTAACTCCCAGACGGGAAGAGATATCGACTTGCGGTTAGTGCCAATCGCATCAGAATCATCGAGCTGGTTGGAAATATATGTTTTTCATGGAAAACAATTCAAAGACGGGAAATAAAACGTTGAATTGCGTAACTTCCAAACGGGAAGAGATATCGACTTGCGGTTAGTGCCAATCGCATCAGAATCATCGAGTTGGTTGGAAATGGATGTTTTTCATGGGAAACAATTCAAAGACGGGAATTGAATCGTTCGGATATTTTGAATTGCGTAACTTCCAGACGGGAAGAGATATCTTCATGCGGTTAGTGCCAATCGCATCAGTATCATCGAATTGGTTGGAAATATATGTTTTTCATAGAAAACAATCCAAAGACGGGAAATAAAACGTTCGAAATTATTGAATTACGTAACTCCCAGACGGGAAGAGATATCGACTTGCGGTTAGTGCCAATCGCATCAGAATCATCATGTTAGTTATAAATATATGTTTTTCATGGAAAACAATTCGAAGACGGGAAATGAATCGTTCGGATATTTTGAATTGCGTAACTTCCAGACGGGAAGAGATATCTACATGCGGTTAGTGCCAATCGCATCAGTATCATCGAATTGGTTGGAAATATATGTTTTTCATAGAAAACAATCCAAAGACGGGAAATAAAACGTTCGAAATTATTGAATTACGTAACTCCCAGACGGGAAGAGATATCGACTTGCGGTTAGTGCCAATCGCATCAGAATCATCAAGTTGGTTAGAAATATATGTTTTCCATAGAAAACAATTCAAAGACGGGAAATAAAACGTTCGAAATTATTGAATTACGTAACTCCCAGACGGGAAGAGATATCGACTTGCGGTTAGTGCCAATCGCATCAGATTCATCGAGCTGGTTGGAAATGGATGTTTTTCATGGGAAACAATTCAAAGACGGGAAATAAAACGTTCGGAAATATTGAATTGCGTAACTCCAAGACGGGAACAGATATCGACTTGCGGTTAGTGCCAATCGCATCAGAATCATCGAGTAGGTTGTAAATATATGTTTTTCATAGAAAACAATTCGAAGACGGGGAATAAAACGTTCGGAATTATTGAATTGCGTAACATCCAGACGGGAAGAGATATCTACTTGCGGTTAGTGCCAATCGCATCAGAATCATCGAGTTGGTTGGAAATGGATGTTTTTCATGGGAAACAATTCAAAGACGGGAAATAAAACGTTCGGAAATATTGAATTGCGTAACTCCAAGACGGGAAGAGATATCGACTTGCGGTTAGTGCCAATCGCATCAGAATCATCGAGTAGGTTGTAAATATATGTTTTTCATGGAAAACAATTCAAAGACGGGAAATAAAACGTTGAATTGCGTAACTTCCAAACGGGAAGAGATATCGACTTGCGGTTAGTGCCAATCGCATCAGAATCATCGAGTTGGTTGGAAATGGATGTTTTTCATGGGAAACAATTCAAAGACGGGAAATAAAACGTTCGGAAATATTGAATTGCGTAACTCCAAGACGGGAAGAGATATCGACTTGCGGTTAGTGCCAATCGCATCAGAATCATCGAGTAGGTTGTAAATATATGTTTTTCATAGAAAACAATTCGAAGACGGGGAATAAAACGTTCGGAATTATTGAATTGCGTAACATCCAGACGGGAAGAGATATCTACTTGCGGTTAGTGCCAATAGCATCAGAATCATCGAGTTGGTAGGGAATGAATGTTTTTCATAGAAAATAATTCAAAGACGGGAAATAAAACTTTCGGAAATATTGAATTGCGTAACTTCAAGACGGGAAGAGATATCGACTTGCGGTTAGTGCCAATCGCATCAGAATCATCTATTTGGTTGGAAATATATGTTTTTCATAGAAAACAATGCAAAGACGGGAAATAAAACGTTCGGAATTATTGAATTGCGTAACTTCCAGACGGGAATGGATATCGACTTGCGGTTAGTGGCAATCGCTTCAGAATCATCGAGTTGGTTGGAAATATATGTTTTTCATAGAAAACAATTCAAAGACGGGAAATAAAACGTTCGGAATTATCGAATTGCGTAACTTCCAGACGGGAAGAGATATCTACTTGCGGTTAGTGCCAATTGCATCAGAATCATCAAATTGGTTGGAAATATATGTTTTTCATAGGACTCAATTCAAAGACGGAAAATAAAACGTTCGGAATTATTGAATTGCGTAACTTCCAGACGGGAAGAGATATCGACTTGCGGTTAGTGCCAATCGCATCAGAATCATCATGTTAGTTATAAATATATGTTTTTCATGGAAAACAATTCAAAGACGGGAAATAAATCGTTCGGATATTTTGAATTGCGTAACTTCCAGACGGGAAGAGATATCTACATGCGGTTAGTGCCAATCGCATCAGAATCATCGAATTGGTCGGAATATAAATGTTTTTCATAGAAAACAATTCAAAGACGGGAAATAAAACGTTCGGAATTATTGAATTACGTAACTTCCAGACAGGAAGAGATATCTACTTGCGGTTAGTGCCAATCGCATCAGAATCATCAAATTGGTTGGAAATATATGTTTTCCATAGAAAAAAATTCGAAGACGGGAAATGAAACGTTCGGAATTATTGAATTGCGTAACTTCCAAACGGGAACATATATCGACTTGCGGTTAGTGCCAATCGCATCAGAATCATCGAGTTGATTGGAAATATATGTTTTTCATGGAAAACAATTCAAAGACGGGAAATAAAACGTTCGGAATTATTGAATTGTGTAACTTCCAAACGTGAAGAGATATCGACTTGCGGTTAGTGCCAATCGCATCAGAATCATCGCGTTCGTTCGAAATATATGTTTTTCATGGAAAACAATTCAGAGACGGGAAATAAAATGTTCGGAATTATCGAATTGCGTAACTTCCAGACGGGAGAAGATATCCACTTGCGGTTAGTGCCAATCGCATCAGAATCATCGAGTTGGTTGGAAATATATGTTTTTCATAGAAAACAATTCAAAGACGGGAAATAAAACGTTCGGAATTATTGAATTGCGTAACTTCCAGACGGGAAGAGATATCTACTTGCGGTTAGTGCCAATCGCATAAGAATCATCAAATTGGTTGGAAATATATGTTTTTCATAGAAAACAATTCAAAGACGGAGAATAAAACGTTCGGATTCATTGAATTGCGTAACTTCCAGACGGGAAGAGATATCGATTTGCTGTTAGTGCCAATCGCATCAGAATCATCAAATTGGTTGGAAATATATGTTTTTCATAGAAAACAATTCAAAGACGGGAAATAAAACGTTCGGAATTATTGAATTGGGTAACTTCCAGAAGGGGAGAGATATCGACTCGCGGTTAGTGCTAATCGCATCAGAATCATGGAGTTGGTTGGAAATATATGTTTTCCATAGAAAACAATACAAAGACGGGAAATAAAACGTTCGGAATTTCGAATTAAGTAACTTCCAGACTGGAAGAGATATCGACTTGCCAATCTGCCAATCGCATCAGAATCATCAAATTGGTTGGAAATATATGTTTTCCACAGAAAACAATTCAAAGACGGGAAATAAAACGTTCGGAATTATTGAATCGCGTAACTTCCAGAGGGGAAGAGATATCGACTTGCTGTTAGTGCCAATCGCATCAGTATCATCGAGTTAGTTGGAAATATATGTTTTTCATAGAAAACGATTCAAAGACGGAAAATAAAAACGTTCGGAATTATTGAATTGCGTAACTTCCAGACGGGAAGAGATATCGATTTGCTGTTAGTGCCAATCTCATCCGAATCATCAAATTGGTTGGGAATATATGTTTTTCATAGAAAACAATTCGAAGACGGGAAATGAAACGTTCGGAATTATTGAATTGCGTAACTTCCAGACGAGAAGAGATATCGATTTGCTGTTAGTGCCAATCGAATCAGAATCATCAAATTGGTTGGAAATATATGTTTTTCATAGAAAACAGTTCAGAGACGGGAAATAAAACGTTCGGAATTATTGAATTGCGTAACTTCCAGAGGGGAAGAGATATCGACTTGCGGTTAGTGCCAATCGCATCAGAATCATCGAGTTGGTTGGAAATATATGTTTTTCATAGAAAACAATCCAAAGACGGGAAATAAAACGTTCGGAATTATTGAATTACGTAACTTCCAGACGGGAAGAGATATCGAATTGCGGTTAGTGCCAATCGCATCAGAATCATAGAGTTGGTTGGAAATATATGTTTTTCATGGAAAACAATTCAAATACGGGAAATAAAACGTTCGGAATTATTGAATTGCGTAACTTCCAGAGGGGAAGAGATAACGACTTGCGGTTAGTGTCAATCGCATCAGAATCATGGAGTTGGTTGGAAATATATGTTTCTCATAGAAAACAATACAAAGACGGGAAATAAAACGTTTGGAATTATTGAATTGCGTAAATTCCAGACGGGATGAGAAATCGACTTGCGGTTTCTGCCAATCGCAACAGAATGATCAAATTGGTTGGAAATATATGTTTTCCATAGAAAACAATTCAAAGACGGGAAATAAAACGTTCGGAATTATTGAATTGCGTAACTTCCAAACGGGAATGGATATCGACTTGCGGTTAGTGGCAATCGCTTCAGAATCATCGAGTTGGTTGGAAATATATGTTTTTCATAGAAAACAGTACAAAGACGGGAAATAAAACGTTCGGAATTATTGAATTAAGTAACTTCCAGACGGGAAGAGAAATAGACTTGCCAATCTGCCAATCGCATCAGAATCATCAAATTGGTTGAAAATGTATGTTTTCCATCGAAAACAATTCAAAGACGGGAAATAAAACGTTCGGAATTATTGAATTGCGTAACTTCCAGAGGGGAAGAGATATCTACTGGCGGTTAGTGCCAATCGCATCAGTATCATCGAGTTGGTTGGAAATATATGTTTTTCATAGAAAACAATTAAAAGACGGAAAATAAAACGTTCGGAATTATTGAATTGCGTAACTCCCAGACGTGAAGAGATATCGATATGCTGTTAGTGGCAATCTCATCAGAATCATCAAATTGGTTGGGAATATATGTGTTCCATACAAAACAATTCAAAGACGTGAAATAAAACGTTCGGAATTATTGAATTGCGTAACTTCCAGACGGGAAGAGATATCGATTTGCTGTTAGTGCCAATCGCATCAGAATAATCAAATTGGTTGGGAATATATGTTTTTCGTAGAAAACAATTCAAAGACGGGGAATAAAACGTTCGGAATTATTGAATTGCGTAACTTCCAGAGAGGAAGAGATATCGACTTGCGGTTAGTGCCAATCGCATCAGAATCATCGAGTTGGTTGGAAATATATGTTTTTCATAGAAAACAATTCAAAGACGGGAAATAAAACGTTCGGAATATTGAAATACATAACTCCCAGACGGAGAGAGATATCGATTTGCTGTTAGTGGCAATCTAATCAGAATCATCAAATTTGTTGGAAATATATGTTTTTCATACAAAACAATTCAAAGACGTGAAATAAAACGTTCGGAATTATTGAATTGCGTAACTTCCAGACGGGAAGAGATATCGATTTGCTGTTAGTGCCAATCGCATCAGAATCATCAAATTGGTTGGAAATATATGTTTTCCATAGGAAACAATTCAAAAACGAGAAATAAAACTTTCGGAATTATTGAATTGCGTAACTTCCAGAGAGGAAGAGATATCGACTTGTGGTTAGTGCCAATCGAATCAGAATCATCGAGTAGGTTGGAAATATATGTTTTTCATAGAAAACAATTCAAAGACGGGAAATAATACGTTCGGAATTATTGAAATACGTTCGGAATTATTGAAATACGTAACTTCCAGACGGGAAGAGATATCGACTTGCGGTTAGTGCCAATCGTATCAGAATCATCAAGTTGGTTGGAAATATATGTTTTTCATGGAAAACAATTCGAAGACGGCAAATAAAACGTTCGGCATTAATGAATTGCGTAACTTCCAGAGGGGAAGAGATATCGACTTGCGGTTAGTGCCAATCGCATCAGAATCATGGAGTTGGTTGGAAATATATGTTTCTCATAGAAAACAATACAAAGACGGGAAATAAAACGTTCGGAATTATTGAATTGCGTAAATTCCAGACGGGATGAGAAATCGACTTGTGGTTTCCGCCAATCGCATCAGAATGATCAAATTGGTTGGAAATATCTGTTTTCCATAGAAAATAATTCGAAGACGGGAAATAAAACGTTCGCAATTATTGAATTGCGTAACTTCCAAACGGGAATGGATATCGACTTGCGGTTAGTGGCAATCGCTTCAGAATCATCGAGTTGGTTGGAAATATATGTTTTTCATGGAAAACAATTCAAAGACGGGAAATAAAACGTTCGGAATTATTGAATTGCGTAACTTCCAAACGTGAAGACATATCGACTTGCGGTTAATGCCAATCGCATCAGAATCATCGAGTAGGTTGGAAATATATGTTTTTCATAGAAAACAATTCAAAGACGGGAAATATATTGTTCGGAATTATTGAAATACGTAACTTCCAGACGGGAAGAGATATCGACTTGCGGTTAGTGCCAATCGCATGAGAATCATCGAGTTGGTTGGAAATATATGTTTTTCATGGGAAACAATTCAAAGACGGCAAACAAAGCGTTCGGAATTATTGAATTGCGTAACTTCCAGAGGGGAAGAGATATCAACTTACGGTTAGTGCCAATCGCATCAGAATCATGGAGTTGGTTGGAAATATATGTTTCTCATAGAAAACAATACAAAGACGGGAAATAAAACGTTCGGAATTATTGAATTGCGTAAATTCCAGACGGGATGAGAAATCGACTTGCGGTTTCTGCCAATCGCAACAGAATGATCAAATTGGTTGGAAATATATGTTTTCCATAGAAAACAATTCAAAGACGGGAAATAAAACGTTCGGAATTATTGAATTGCGTAACTTCCAAACGGGAATGGATATCGACTTGCGGTTAGTGGCAATCGCTTCAGAATCATCGAGTTGGTTGGAAATATATGTTTTTCATGGAAAACAATTCAAAGACGGGAAATAAAACGTTCGGAATTATTGAATTGCGTAACTTGCAAACGTGAAGAGATATCGACTTGCGGTTGGTGCCAATCGCATCAGAATCATCAAGTTGGTTGGAAATATATGTTTTCCATAGAAAACAATTCAAAGACGGGAATTAAAACGTTCGGAAATATTGAATTGCGTAACTTCCAGACGGGAAGAGATATCGACTTGCGGTTAGTGCCAATCGCATCAGAATCATCAAATTGCTCGGAAATATATGCTTTTCGAAGAAAACAATTCAAACACGGGAACTAAAACGTTCGGAATTATTGAATTGCGTAACTTCCAGACGGGAAGAGATATCTACTTGCGGTTAGTGCCAATCGCATCAGAATCATCAAATTGGTTGGAAATATATGTTTTTCATAGAAAACAATTCAAAGACGGGAAATGAAACGTTCGGAATTATTGAATTTCGTAACTTCCAGAGGGGAAGAGATATCGACTCGCAGTTAGTGCCAATCGCATCAGAATCATGAAGTTGGTTGGAAATATATGGTTTTCATAGAAAACAATACAAAGAGGGAAATAAAACGTTAGGAATTATTGAATTAAGTAACTTCCAGACGGGAAGAGGAATAGACTTGCCAATCTGCCAATCGCATCAGAATCATCAAATTGGTTGAAAATATATGTTTTCCATCAAAAACAATTCAAAGACGGGAAATAAAACGTTCGGAATTATTGAATTGCGTAACTTCCAGAGGGGAAGTGATATCGACTGGCGGTTAGTGCCAATCGCATCAGTATCATCGAGTTGGTTGGAAATATATGTTTTTCATAGAAAACAATTAAAAGACGGAAAATAAAACGTTCGGAATTATTGGATTGCGTAACTTCCAGACGGGAAGAGATATCGATTTGCTGTTAGTGCCAATCGCATCAGAATCATCAAATTGGTTGGAAATATATGTTTTTCATAGGAAACAATTCAAAGACGAGAAATAAAACTTTCGGAATTATTGAATTGCGTAACTCCCAGAGAGGAACAGATATCGACTTGCGGTTAGTGCCAATCGAATCAGAATCATCGAGTAGGTTGGAAATATATGTTTTTCATAGAAAACAATTCAAAGACGGGAAATAATACGTTCAGAATTATTGAAATACGTAACTTCCAGACGGGAAGAGATATCGACTTGCGGTTAGTGCCAATCGTATCAGAATCATCGAGTTGGTTGGAAATGTATGTTTTTCATGGAAAACAATTCGAAGACGGCAAATAAAACGTTCGGCATTAATGAATTGCGTAACTTCCAGAGGGGAAGAGATATCGACTTGCGGTTAGTGCCAATCGCATCAGAATCATGGAGTTGGTTGGAAATATATGTTTCTCATAGAAAACAATACAAAGACGGGAAATAAAACGTTCGGAATTATTGAATTGCGTAAATTCCAGACGGGATGAGAAATCGACTTGCGGTTTCCGCCAATCGCATCAGAATGATCAAATTGGTTGGAAATATCTGTTTTCCATAGAAAATAATTCGAAGACGGGAAATAAAACGTTCGGAATTATTGAATTGCGTAACTTCCAAACGGGAATGGATATCGACTTGCGGTTAGTGGCAATCGCTTCAGAATCATCGAGTTGGTTGGAAATATATGTTTTTCATGGAAAACAATTCAAAGACGGGAAATAAAACGTTCGGAATTATTGAATTGCGTAACTTCAAAACGTGAAGAGATATCGACTTGCGGTTAATGCCAATCGCATCAGAATCATCGAGTTGGTTGGAAATATATGTTTTTCATAGAAAACAATTCAAAGACGGGAAATATATTGTTCGGAATTATTGAAATACGTAACTTCCAGACGGGAAGAGATATCGACTTGCGGTTAGTGCCAATCGCATGAGAATCATCGAGTTGGTTGGAAATATATGTTTTTCATGGAAAACAATTCAAAGACGGCAAATAAAGCGTTCGGAATTATTGAATTGCGTAACTTCCAGAGGGGAAGAGATATCGACTTACGGTTAGTGCCAATCGCATCAGAATCATGGAGTTGGTTGGAAATATATGTTTCTCATAGAAAACAATACAAAGACGGAAAATAAAACGTTCGGAATTATTGAATTGCGTAAATTCCAGACGGGATGAGAAATCGACTTGCGGTTTCTGCCAATCGCAACAGAATGATCAAATTGGTTGGAAATATATGTTTTCCATAGAAAACAATTCAAAGACGGGAAATAAAACGTTCGGAATTATTGAATTGCGTAACTTCCAAACGGGAATGGATATCGACTTGCGGTTAGTGGCAATCGCTTCAGAATCATCGAGTTGGTTGGAAATATATGTTTTTCATGGAAAACAATTCAAAGACGGGAAATAAAACGTTCGGAATTATTGAATTGCGTAACTTGCAAACGTGAAGAGATATCGACTTGCGGTTGGTGCCAATCGCATCAGAATCATCAAGTTGGTTGGAAATATATGTTTTCCATAGAAAACAATTCAAAGACGGGAATTAAAACGTTCGGAAATATTGAATTGCGTAACTTCCAGACGGGAAGAGATATCGACTTGCGGTTAGTGCCAATCGCATAAGAATCATCAAATTGCTCGGAAATATATGCTTTTCGAAGAAAACAATTCAAACACGGGAACTAAAATGTTCGGAATTATTGAATTGCGTAACTTCCAGACGGGAAGAGATATCTACTTGCGGTTAGTGCCTATCGCATCAGAATCATCAAATTGGTTGGAAATATATGTTTTTCATAGAAAACAATTCAAAGACGGGAAATGAAACGTTCGGAATTATTGAATTTCGTAACTTCCAGAGGGGAAGAGATATCGACTCGCGGTTAGTGCCAATCGCATCAGAATGATGAAGTTGGTTGGAAATATATGTTTTTCATAGAAAACAATACAAAGACGGGAAATAAAACGTTAGGAATTATTGAATTAAGTAACTTCCAGACGGGAAGAGGAATAGACTTGCCAATCTGCCAATCGCATCAGAATCATCAAATTGGTTGAAGATATATGTTTTCCATCGAAAACAATTCAAAGACGGGAAATAAAACGTTCGGAATTATTGAATTGCGTAACTTCCAGAGGGGAAGAGATATCGACTGGCGGTTAGTGCCAATCGCATCAGTATCATCGAGTTGGTTGGAAATATATGTTTTTCATAGAAAACAATTGAAAGACGGAAAATAAAACGTTCGGAATTATTGAATTGCGTAACTCCCAGACGGGAAGAGAAATCGATATGCTGTTAGTGGCAATCTCATCAGAATCATCAAATTGGTTGGAAATATATGTGTTTAATACAAAACAATTCGAAGACGTGAAATAAAACGTTCGGAATTATTGAATTGCGTAACTTCCAGACGGGAAGAGATATCGATTTGCTGTTAGTGCCAATCGCATCAGAATCATCAAATTGGTTGGAAATATATGTTTTTCATAGAAAACAATTCAAAGACGGGAAATAAAACGTTCGGAATTATTGAATTGCGTAACTTCCAGAGAGGAAGAGATATCGAGTTGCGGTTAGTGCCAATCGCATCAGAATCATCGAGTTGGTTGGAAATATATGTTTTTCTTAGATAACAATTCAAAGACGGGAAATAAAACGTTCGGAATTATTGAATTGCGTAACTTCCAGACGGGAAGAGATATCTACTTGCGGTAAGTGCCAATCGCATCAGAATCATCAAATTGGTTGGAAATATATGTTTTTCATAGAAAACAATTCAAAGACGGGAAATGAAACGTTCAGAATTATTGAATTTCGTAACTTCCAGAGGGGGAGAGATATCGACTCGCGGTTAGTGCCAATCGCATCAGAATCATGGAGTTGGTTGGAAATATATGTTTTTCATAGAAAACAATACAAAAACGGGAAATAAAACGTTCGGAATTATTGAATTAAGTAACTTCCAGACGGGAAGAGAAATAGACTTGCCAATCTGCCAATCGCATCAGAATCATCAAATTGGTTGAAAATATATGTTTTCCATCGAAAACAATTCAAAGACGGGAAATAAAACGTTCGGAATTATTGAATTGCGTAACTTCCAGAGGGGAAAAGATATCGACTGGCGGTTAGTGCCAATCGCATCAGTATCATCGAGTTGGTTGGAAATATATGTTTTTCATAGAAAACAATTAAAAGACGGAAAATAAAAAGTTCGGAATTATTGAATTGCGTAACTCCCAGACGGGAAGAGATATCGATATGCTGTTAGTGGCAATCTCATCAGAATCATCAAATTGGTTGGGAATATATGTGTTCCATACAAAACAATTCAAAGACGTGAAATAAAACGTTCGGAATTATTGAATTGCGTAACTTCCAGACGGGAAGAGATATCGATTTGCTGTTAGTGCCAATCGCATCAGAATCATCAAATTGGTTGGAAATATATGTTTTTCATAGAAAACAATTCAAAGACGGGAAATAAAACGTTCGGAATTATTGAATTGCGTAACTTCCAGAGAGGAAGAGATATCGACTTGCGGTTAGTGCCAATCGCATCAGAATCATCGAGTTGGTTGGAAATATATGTTTTTCATAGAAAACAATTCAAAGACGGGAAATAAAACGTTCGGAATTATTGAAATACGTAACTCCCAGACGGGGAGAGATATCGATTTGCTGTTAGTGGCAATCTCATCAGAATCATCAAATTGGTTGGAAATATATGTTTTTCATGCAAAACCATTCAAAGACGTGAAATAAAACGTTCGGAATTATTGAATTGCGTAACTTCCAGACGAGAAGAGATATCGATTTGCTGTTAGTGCCAATCGCATCAGAATCATCAAATTGGTTGGAAATATATGTTTTTCATAGGAAACAATTCAAAGACGAGAAATAAAACTTTCGGAATTATTGAATTGCGTAACTTCCAGAGAGGAAGAGATATCGACTTGCGGTTAGTGCCAATCGAATCAGAATCATCGAGTTGGTTGGAAATATATGTTTTTCATAGAAAACAATTCGAAGACGGGAAATAATACGTTTGGAATTATTGAAATACGTAACTTCCAGACGGGGAGAGATATCGACTTGCGGTTAGTGCCAATCGTATCAGAATCATCGAGTTGGTTGGAAATATATGTTTTTCATGGAAAACAATTCGAAGACGGCAAATAAAACGTTCGGCATTAATGAGTTGCGTAACTTCCAGAGGGGAAGAGATATCGACTTGCGGTTAGTGCCAATCGCATCAGAATCATGGAGTTGGTTGGAAATATATGTTCCTCATAGAAAACAATACAAAGACGGGAAATAAAACGTTCGGAATTATTGAATTGCGTAAATTCCAGACGGGATGAGAAATCGACTTGCGGTTTCCGCCAATCGCATCAGAATGATCAAATTGGTTGGAAATATCTGTTTTCCATAGAAAATAATTCGAAGACGGGAAATAAAACGTTCGGAATTATTGAATTGCGTAACTTCCAAACGGGAATGTATATCGACTTGAGGTTAGTGGCAATCGCTTCAGAATCATCGAGTTGGTTGGAAATATATGTTTTTCATGAGAAACAATTCAAAGACGGGAAATAAAACGTTCGGAATTATTGAATTGCGTAACTTCCAAACGTGAAGAGATATCGACTTGCGGTTAATGCCAATCGCATGAGAATCATCGAGTTGGTTGGAAATATATGTTTTTCATGGAAAACAATTCAAAGACGGCAAATGAAGCGTTCGGAATTATTGAATTGCGTAACTTCCAGAGGGGAAGAGATATCGACTTACGGTTAGTGCCAATCGCATCAGAATCATGGAGTTGGTTGGAAATATATGTTTCTCATAGAAAACAATACAAAGACGGGAAATAAAACGTTCGGAATTATTGAATTGCGTGAATTCCAGACGGGATGAGAAATCGACTTGCGGTTTCTGCCAATCGCAACAGAATGATCAAATTGGTTGGAAATACATGTTTTCCATAGAGAACAATTCAAAGACGGGAAATAAAACGTTCGGAATTATTGAATTGCGTAACTTCCAAACGGGAATGGATATCGACTTGCGGTTAGTGGCAATCGCTTTAGAATCATCGAGTTGGTTGGAAATATATGTTTTTCATGGAAAACAATTCAAAGACGGGAAACAAAACGTTCGGAATTATTGAATTGCGTAACTTCCAAACGTGAAGAGATATCGACTTGCGGTTAGTGCCAATCTCATCAGAATCATCAAGTTGGTTGGAAATATATGTTTTCCATGGAAAACAATTCAAAGACGGATATTAAAACGTTCGGAAATATTGAATTAAGTAACTTCCAGACGGGAAGAGGAATAGACTTGCCAATCTGCCAATCGCATCAGAATCATCAAATTGGTTGAAAATATATGTTTTCCATCGAAAACAATTCAAAGACGGGAAATAAAACGTTCGGAATTATTGAATTGCGTAACTTCCAGAGGGGAAGAGATATCGACTGGCGGTTAGTGCCAATCGCATCAGTATCATCGAGTTGGTTGGAAATATATGTTTTTCATAGAAAACAATTAAAAGACGGAAAATAAAACGTTCGGAATTATTGAATTGCGTAACTCCCAGACGGGAAGAGATATCGATATGCTGTTAGTGGCAATCTCATCAGAATCATCAAATTGGTTGGAAATATATGTGTTTCATACAAAACAATTCGAAGACGTGAAATAAAACGTTCGGAATTATTGAATTGCGTAACTTCCAGAGAGGAAGAGATATCGAGTTGCGGTTAGTGCCAATCGCATCAGAATCATCAAGTTGGTTGGAAATATATGTTTTCCATGGAGAACAATTCAAAGACGGATATTAAAACGTTCGGAAATATTGAATTAAGTAACTTCCAGACGGGAAGAGGAATAGACTTGCCAATCTGCCAATCGCATCAGAATCATCAAATTGGTTGAAAATATATGTTTTCCATCGAAAACAATTCAAAGACGGGAAATAAAACGTTCGGAATTATTGAATTGCGTAACTTCCAGAGGGGAAGAGATATCGACTGGCGGTTAGTGCCAATCGCATCAGTATCATCGAGTTGGTTGGAAATATATGTTTTTCATAGAAAACAATTGAAGGACGGAAAATAAAACGTTCGGAATTATTGAATTGCGTAACTCCCAGACGGGAAGAGATATCGATATGCTGTTAGTGGCAATCTCATCAGAATCATCAAATTGGTTGGAAATATATGTGTTTCATACAAAACAATTCGAAGACGTGAAATAAAACGTTCGGAATTATTGAATTGCGTAACTTCCAGACGGGGAGAGATATCGACTTGCGGTTAGTGCCAATCGTATCAGAATCATCGAGTTGGTTGGAAATATATGTTTTTCATGGAAAACAATTCGAAGACGGCAAATAAAACGTTCGGCATTAATGAGTTGCGTAACTTCCAGAGGGAAAGAGATATCGACTTGCGGTTAGTGCCAATCGCATCAGAATCATGGAGTTGGTTGGAAATATATGTTTCTCATAGAAAACAATACAAAGACGGGAAATAAAACGTTCGGAATTATTGAATTGCGTAAATTCCAGACGGGATGAGAAATCAACTTGCGGTTTCCGCCAATCGCATCAGAATGATCAAATTGGTTGGAAATATCTGTTTTCCATAGAAAATAATTCGAAGACGGGAAATAAAACGTTCGGAATTATTGAATTGCGTAACTTCCAAACGGGAATGGATATCGACTTGAGGTTAGTGGCAATCGCTTCAGAATCATCGAGTTGGTTGGAAATATATGTTTTTCATGGGAAACAATTCAAAGACGGGAAATAAAACGTTCGGAATTATTGAATTGCGTAACTTCCAAACGTGAAGAGATATCGACTTGCGGTTAATGCCAATCGCATGAGAATCATCGAATTGGTTGAAAATATATGTTTTTCATGGAAAACAATTCAAAGACGGCAAATGAAGCGTTCGGAATTATTGAATTGCGTAACTTCCAGAGGGGAAGAGATATCGACTTACGGTTAGTGCCAATCGCATCAGAATCATGGAGTTGGTTGGAAATATATGTTTCTCATAGAAAACAATACAAAGACGGGAAATAAAACGTTCGGAATTATTGAATTGCGTAAATTCCAGACGGGATGAGAAATCGACTTGCGGTTTCTGCCAATCGCAACAGAATGATCAAATTGGTTGGAAATACATGTTTTCCATAGAGAACAATTCAAAGACGGGAAATAAAACGTTCGGAATTATTGAATTGCGTAACTTCCAAACGGGAATGGATATCGACTTGCGGTTAGTGGCAATCGCTTTAGAATCATCGAGTTGGTTGGAAATATATGTTTTTCATGGAAAACAATTCAAAGACGGGAAACAAAACGTTCGGAATTATTGAGTTGCGTAACTTCCAAACGTGAAGAGATATCGACTTGCGGTTAGTGCCAATCTCATCAGAATCATCAAGTTGGTTGGAAATATATGTTTTCCATGGAAAACAATTCAAAGACGGATATTAAAACATTCGGAAATATTGAATTAAGTAACTTCCAGACGGGAAGAGGAATAGACTTGCCAATCTGCCAATCGCATCAGAATCATCAAATTGGTTGAAAATATATGTTTTCCATCGAAAACAATTCAAAGACGGGAAATAAAACGTTCGGAATTATTGAATTGCGTAACTTCCAGAGGGGAAGAGATATCGACAGGCGGTTAGTGCCAATCGCATCAGTATCATCGAGTTGGTTGGAAATATATGTTTTTCATAGAAAACAATTAAAAGACGGAAAATAAAACGTTCGGAATTATTGAATTGCGTAACTCCCAGACGGGAAGAGATATCGATATGCTGTTAGTGGCAATCTCATCAGAATCATCAAATTGGTTGGAAATATATGTGTTTCATACAAAACAATTCGAAGACGTGAAATAAAACGTTCGGAATTATTGAATTGCGTAACTTCCAGACGGGAAGAGATATCGATTTGCTGTTAGTGCCAATCGCATCAGAATCATCAAATTGGTTGGAAATATATGTTTTTCATAGAAAACAATTCAAAGACGGGAAATAAAACGTTCGGAATTATTGAATTGCGTAACTTCCAGAGAGGAAGAGATATCGAGTTGCGGTTAGTGCCAATCGCATCAGAATCATCGAGTTGGTTGGAAATATATGTTTTTCTTAGATAACAATTCAAAGACGGGAAATAAAACGTTCGGAATTATTGAATTGCGTAACTTCCAGACGGGAAGAGATATCTACTTGCGGTAAGTGCCAATCGCATCAGAATCATCAAATTGGTTGGAAATATATGTTTTTCATAGAAAACAATTCAAAGACGGGAAATGAA
Organism: Endomychus coccineus; assembly: GCA_958510875.1. Classification (NCBI taxonomy): domain Eukaryota; kingdom Metazoa; phylum Arthropoda; class Insecta; order Coleoptera; family Endomychidae; genus Endomychus; species Endomychus coccineus. Next base: position 169,091,470 of record OY294067.1, read on the forward strand.
ACGTTCAGAATTATTGAATTTCGTAACTTCCAGAGGGGGAGAGATATCGACTCGCGGTTAGTGCCAATCGCATCAGAATCATGGAGTTGGTTGGAAATATATGTTTATCATAGAAAACAATACAAAGACGGGAAATAAAACGTTCGGAATTATTGAATTAAGTAACTTCCAGACGGGAAGAGAAATAGACTTGCCAATCTGCCAATCGCATCAGAATCATCAAATTGGTTGAAAATATATGTTTTCCATCGAAAACAATTCAAAGACGGGAAATAAAATGTTCGGAATTATTGAATTGCGTAACTTCCAGAGGGGAAGAGATATCGACTGGCGGTTAGTGCCAATCGCATCAGTATCATCGAGTTGGTTGGAAATATATGTTTTTCATAGAAAACAATTAAAAGACGGAAAATAAAAAGTTCGGAATTATTGAATTGCGTAACTCCCAGACGGGAAGAGATATCGATATGCTGTTAGTGGCAATCTCATCAGAATCATCAAATTGGTTGGGAATATATGTGTTCCATACAAAACAATTCAAAGACGTGAAATAAAACGTTCGGAAATATTGAATTGCGTAACTTCCAGACGAGAAGAGATATCTACTTGCGGTTAGTGCCAATCGCATCAGAATCATCAAATTGGTTGGAAATATATGTTTTTCATAGAAAACAATTCAAAGACGGGAAATGAAACGTTCGGAATTATTGAATTTCGTAACTTCCAGAGGGGAAGAGATATCGACTCGCGGTTAGTGCCAATCGCATCAGAATCATGGAGTTGGTTGGAAATATATGTTTTTCATAGAAAACAATACAAAGACGGGAAATAAAACGTTAGGAATTATTGAATTAAGTAACTTCCAGACGGGAAGAGGAATAGACTTGCCAATCTGCCAATCGCATCAGAATCATCAAATTGGTTGAAAATATATGTTTTCCATCGAAAACAATTCAAAGACGGGAAATAAAACGTTCGGAATTATTGAATTGCGTAACATCCAGAGGGGAAGAGATATCGACTGGCGGTTAGTGCCAATCGCATCAGTATCATCGAGTTGGTTGGAAATATATGATTTTCATAGAAAACAATTAAAAGACGGAAAATAAAACGTTCGGAATTATTGAATTGCGTAACTCCCAGACGGGAAGAGATATCGATATGCTGTTAGTGGCAATCTCATCAGAATCATCAAATTGGTTGGAAATATATGTGTTTCATACAAAACAATTCGAAGACGTGAAATAAAACGTTCGGAATTATTGAATTGCGTAACTTCCAGACGGGAAGAGATATCGATTTGCTGTTAGTGCCAATCGCATCAGAATCATCAAATTGGTTGGAAATATATGTTTTTCATAGAAAACAATTCAAAGACGGGAAATAAAACGTTCGGAATTATTGAATTGCGTAACTTCCAGAGAGGAAGAGATATCGAGTTGCGGTTAGTGCCAATCTCATCAGAATCATCAAGTTGGTTGGAAATATATGTTTTCCATGGAAAACAATTCAAAGACGGATATTAAAACGTTCGGAAATATTGAATTAAGTAACTTCCAGACGGGAAGAGGAATAGACTTGCCAATCTGCCAATCGCATCAGAATCATCAAATTGGTTGAAAATATATGTTTTCCATCGAAAACAATTCAAAGACGGGAAATAAAACGTTCGGAATTATTGAATTGCGTAACTTCCAGAGGGGAAGAGATATCGACTGGCGGTTAGTGCCAATCGCATCAGTATCATCGAGTTGGTTGGAAATATATGTTTTTCATAGAAAACAATTAAAAGACGGAAAATAAAACGTTCGGAATTATTGAATTGCGTAACTCCCAGACGGGAAGAGATATCGATATGCTGTTAGTGGCAATCTCATCAGAATCATCAAATTGGTTGGAAATATATGTGTTTCATACAAAACAATTCGAAGACGTGAAATAAAACGTTCGGAATTATTGAATTGCGTAACTTCCAGACGGGAAGAGATATCGATTTGCTATTAGTGCCAATCGCATCAGAATCATCAAATTGGTTGGAAATATATGTTTTTCATAGAAAACAATTCAAAGACGGGAAATAAAACGTTCGGAATTATTGAATTGCGTAACTTCCAGAGAGGAAGAGATATCGAGTTGCGGTTAGTGCCAATCGCATCAGAATCATCGAGTTGGTTGGAAATATATGTTTTTCTTAGATAACAATTCAAAGACGGGAAATAAAACGTTCGGAATTATTGAATTGCGTATCTTCCAGACGGGAAGAGATATCTACTTGCGGTAAGTGCCAATCGCATCAGAATCATCAAATTGGTTGGAAATATATGTTTTTCATAGAAAACAATTCAAAGACGGGAAATGAAACGTTCAGAATTATTGAATTTCGTAACTTCCAGAGGGGGAGAGATATCGTCTCGCGGTTAGTGCCAATCGCATCAGAATCATGGAGTTGGTTGGAAATATATGTTTATCATAGAAAACAATACAAAGACGGGAAATAAAACGTTCGGAATTATTGAATTAAGTAACTTCCAGACGGGAAGAGAAATAGACTTGCCAATCTGCCAATCGCATCAGAATCATCAAATTGGTTGAAAATGTATGTTTTCCATCGAAAACAATTCAAAGACGGGAAATAAAACGTTCGGAATTATTGAATTGCGTAACTTCCAGAGGGGAAGAGATATCGACTGGCGGTTAGTGCCAATCGCATCAGTATCATCGAGTTGGTTGGAAATATATGTTTTTCATAGAAAACAATTAAAAGACGGAAAATAAAAATTTCGGAATTATTGAATTGCGTAACTCCCAGACGGGAAGAGATATCGATATGCTGTTAGTGGCAATCTCATCAGAATCATCAAATTGGTTGGGAATATATGTGTTCCATACAAAACAATTCAAAGACGTGAAATAAAACGTTCGGAATTATTGAATTGCGTAACTTCCAGACGAGAAGAGATATCTACTTGCGGTTAGTGCCAACCGCATCAGAATCATCAAATTGGTTGGAAATATATGTTTTTCATAGAAAACAATTCAAAGACGGGAAATGAAACGTTCGGAATTATTGAATTTCGTAACTTCCAGAGGGGAAGAGATATCGACTCGCGGTTAGTGCCAATCGCATCAGAATCATGAAGTTGGTTGGAAATATATGTTTTTCATAGAAAACAATACAAAGACGGGAAATAAAACGTTAGGAATTATTGAATTAAGTAACTTCCAGACGGGAAGAGGAATAGACTTGCCAATCTGCCAATCGCATCAGAATCATCAAATTGGTTGAAAATATATGTTTTCCATCGAAAACAATTCAAAGACGGGAAATAAAACGTTCGGAATTATTGAATTGCGTAACATCCAGAGGGGAAGAGATATCGACTGGCGGTTAGTGCCAATCGCATCAGTATCATCGAGTTGGTTGGAAATATATGATTTTCATAGAAAACAATTAAAAGACGGAAAATAAAACGTTCGGAATTATTGAATTGCGTAACTCCCAGACGGGAAGAGATATCGATATGCTGTTAGTGGCAATCTCATCAGAATCATCAAATTGGTTGGAAATATATGTGTTTCATACAAAACAATTCGAAGACGTGAAATAAAACGTTCGGAATTATTGAATTGCGTAACTTCCAGACGGGAAGAGATATCGATTTGCTGTTAGTGCCAATCGCATCAGAATCATCAAATTGGTTGGAAATATATGTTTTTCATAGAAAACAATTCAAAGACGGGAAATAAAACGTTCGGAATTATTGAATTGCGTAACTTCCAGAGAGGAAGAGATATCGAGTTGCGGTTAGTGCCAATCGCATCAGAATCATCGAGTTGGTTGGAAATATATGTTTTTCTTAGATAACAATTCAAAGACGGGAAATAAAACGTTCGGAATTATTGAATTGCGTAACTTCCAGACGGGAAGAGATATCTACTTGCGGTAAGTGCCAATCGCATCAGAATCATCAAATTGGTTGGAAATATATGTTTTTCATAGAAAACAATTCAAAGACGGGAAATGAAACGTTCAGAATTATTGAATTTCGTAACTTCCAGGGGGGGAGAGATATCGACTCGCGGTTAGTGCCAATCGCATCAGAATCATGGAGTTGGTTGGAAATATATGTTTTTCATAGAAAACAATACAAAGACGGGAAATAAAACGTTCGGAATTATTGAATTAAGTAACTTCCAGACGGGAAGAGAAATAGACTTGCCAATCTGCCAATCGCATCAGAATCATCAAATTGGTTGAAAATATATGTTTTCCATCGAAAACAATTCAAAGACGGGAAATAAAACGTTCGGAATTATTGAATTGCGTAACTTCCAGAGGGGAAGAGATATCGACTGGCGGTTAGTGCCAATCGCATCAGTATCATCGAGTTGGTTGGAAATATATGTTTTTCATAGAAAACAATTAAAAGACGGAAAATAAAAAGTTCGGAATTATTGAATTGCGTAACTCCCAGACGGGAAGAGATATCGATATGCTGTTAGTGGCAATCTCATCAGAATCATCAAATTGGTTGGGAATATATGTGTTCCATACAAAGCAATTCAAAGACGTGAAATAAAACGTTCGGAATTATTGAATTGCGTAACTTCCAGACGGGAAGAGATATCGATTTGCTGTTAGTGCCAATCGCATCAGAATCATCAAATTGGTTGGAAATATATGTTTTTCATAGAAAACAATTCAAAGACGGGAAATAAAACGTTCGGAATTATTGAATTGCGTAACTTCCAGAGAGGAAGAGATATCGACTTGCGGTTAGTGCCAATCGCATCAGAATCATCGAGTTGGTTGGAAATATATGTTTTTCATAGAAAACAATTCAAAGACGGGAAATAAAACGTTCGGAATTATTGAAATACGTAACTCCCAGACGGGGAGAGATATCGATTTGCTGTTAGTGGCAATCTCATCAGAATCATCAAATTGGTTGGAAATATATGTTTTTCATACAAAACCATTCAAAGACGTGAAATAAAACGTTCGGAATTATTGAATTGCGTAACTTCCAGACGGGAAGAGATATCGATTTGCTGTTAGTGCCAATCGCATCAGAATCATCAAATTGGTTGGAAATATATGTTTTTCATAGGAAACAATTCAAAGACGAGAAATAAAACTTTCGGAATTATTGAATTGCGTAACTTCCAGAGAGGAAGAGATATCGACTTGCGGTTAGTGCCAATCGAATCAGAATCATCGAGTTGGTTGGAAATATATGTTTTTCATAGAAAACAATTCAAAGACGGGAAATAATACGTTTGGAATTATTGAAATACGTAACTTCCAGACGAGAAGAGATATCTACTTGCGGTTAGTGCCAATCGCATCAGAATCATCAAATTGGTTGGAAATATATGTTTTTCATAGAAAACAATTCAAAGACGGGAAATGAAACGTTCGGAATTATTGAATTTCGTAACTTCCAGAGGGGAAGAGATATCGACTCGCGGTTAGTGCCAATCGCATCAGAATCATGGAGTTGGTTGGAAATATATGTTTTTCATAGAAAACAATACAAAGACGGGAAATAAAACGTTAGGAATTATTGAATTAAGTAACTTCCAGACGGGAAGAGGAATAGACTTGCCAATCTGCCAATCGCATCAGAATCATCAAATTGGTTGAAAATATATGTTTTCCATCGAAAACAATTCAAAGACGGGAAATAAAACGTTCGGAATTATTGAATTGCGTAACATCCAGAGGGGAAGAGATATCGACTGGCGGTTAGTGCCAATCGCATCAGTATCATCGAGTTGGTTGGAAATATATGATTTTCATAGAAAACAATTAAAAGACGGAAAATAAAACGTTCGGAATTATTGAATTGCGTAACTCCCAGACGGGAAGAGATATCGATATGCTGTTAGTGGCAATCTCATCAGAATCATCAAATTGGTTGGAAATATATGTGTTTCATACAAAACAATTCGAAGACGTGAAATAAAACGTTCGGAATTATTGAATTGCGTAACTTCCAGACGGGAAGAGATATCGATTTGCTGTTAGTGCCAATCGCATCAGAATCATCAAATTGGTTGGAAATATATGTTTTTCATAGAAAACAATTCAAAGACGGGAAATAAAACGTTCGGAATTATTGAATTGCGTAACTTCCAGAGAGGAAGAGATATCGAGTTGCGGTTAGTGCCAATCTCATCAGAATCATCAAGTTGGTTGGAAATATATGTTTTCCATGGAAAACAATTCAAAGACGGATATTAAAACGTTCGGAAATATTGAATTAAGTAACTTCCAGACGGGAAGAGGAATAGACTTGCCAATCTGCCAATCGCATCAGAATCATCAAATTGGTTGAAAATATATGTTTTCCATCGAAAACAATTCAAAGACGGGAAATAAAACGTTCGGAATTATTGAATTGCGTAACTTCCAGAGGGGAAGAGATATCGACTGGCGGTTAGTGCCAATCGCATCAGTATCATCGAGTTGGTTGGAAATATATGTTTTTCATAGAAAACAATTAAAAGACGGAAAATAAAACGTTCGGAATTATTGAATTGCGTAACTCCCAGACGGGAAGAGATATCGATATGCTGTTAGTGGCAATCTCATCAGAATCATCAAATTGGTTGGAAATATATGTGTTTCATACAAAACAATTCGAAGACGTGAAATAAAACGTTCGGAATTATTGAATTGCGTAACTTCCAGACGGGAAGAGATATCGATTTGCTATTAGTGCCAATCGCATCAGAATCATCAAATTGGTTGGAAATATATGTTTTTCATAGAAAACAATTCAAAGACGGGAAATAAAACGTTCGGAATTATTGAATTGCGTAACTTCCAGAGAGGAAGAGATATCGAGTTGCGGTTAGTGCCAATCGCATCAGAATCATCGAGTTGGTTGGAAATATATGTTTTTCTTAGATAACAATTCAAAGACGGGAAATAAAACGTTCGGAATTATTGAATTGCGTATCTTCCAGACGGGAAGAGATATCTACTTGCGGTAAGTGCCAATCGCATCAGAATCATCAAATTGGTTGGAAATATATGTTTTTCATAGAAAACAATTCAAAGACGGGAAATGAAACGTTCAGAATTATTGAATTTCGTAACTTCCAGAGGGGGAGAGATATCGTCTCGCGGTTAGTGCCAATCGCATCAGAATCATGGAGTTGGTTGGAAATATATGTTTATCATAGAAAACAATACAAAGACGGGAAATAAAACGTTCGGAATTATTGAATTAAGTAACTTCCAGACGGGAAGAGAAATAGACTTGCCAATCTGCCAATCGCATCAGAATCATCAAATTGGTTGAAAATGTATGTTTTCCATCGAAAACAATTCAAAGACGGGAAATAAAACGTTCGGAATTATTGAATTGCGTAACTTCCAGAGGGGAAGAGATATCGACTGGCGGTTAGTGCCAATCGCATCAGTATCATCGAGTTGGTTGGAAATATATGTTTTTCATAGAAAACAATTAAAAGACGGAAAATAAAAATTTCGGAATTATTGAATTGCGTAACTCCCAGACGGGAAGAGATATCGATATGCTGTTAGTGGCAATCTCATCAGAATCATCAAATTGGTTGGGAATATATGTGTTCCATACAAAACAATTCAAAGACGTGAAATAAAACGTTCGGAATTATTGAATTGCGTAACTTCCAGACGAGAAGAGATATCTACTTGCGGTTAGTGCCAACCGCATCAGAATCATCAAATTGGTTGGAAATATATGTTTTTCATAGAAAACAATTCAAAGACGGGAAATGAAACGTTCGGAATTATTGAATTTCGTAACTTCCAGAGGGGAAGAGATATCGACTCGCGGTTAGTGCCAATCGCATCAGAATCATGAAGTTGGTTGGAAATATATGTTTTTCATAGAAAACAATACAAAGACGGGAAATAAAACGTTAGGAATTATTGAATTAAGTAACTTCCAGACGGGAAGAGGAATAGACTTGCCAATCTGCCAATCGCATCAGAATCATCAAATTGGTTGAAAATATATGTTTTCCATCGAAAACAATTCAAAGACGGGAAATAAAACGTTCGGAATTATTGAATTGCGTAACATCCAGAGGGGAAGAGATATCGACTGGCGGTTAGTGCCAATCGCATCAGTATCATCGAGTTGGTTGGAAATATATGATTTTCATAGAAAACAATTAAAAGACGGAAAATAAAACGTTCGGAATTATTGAATTGCGTAACTCCCAGACGGGAAGAGATATCGATATGCTGTTAGTGGCAATCTCATCAGAATCATCAAATTGGTTGGAAATATATGTGTTTCATACAAAACAATTCGAAGACGTGAAATAAAACGTTCGGAATTATTGAATTGCGTAACTTCCAGACGGGAAGAGATATCGATTTGCTGTTAGTGCCAATCGCATCAGAATCATCAAATTGGTTGGAAATATATGTTTTTCATAGAAAACAATTCAAAGACGGGAAATAAAACGTTCGGAATTATTGAATTGCGTAACTTCCAGAGAGGAAGAGATATCGAGTTGCGGTTAGTGCCAATCGCATCAGAATCATCGAGTTGGTTGGAAATATATGTTTTTCTTAGATAACAATTCAAAGACGGGAAATAAAACGTTCGGAATTATTGAATTGCGTAACTTCCAGACGGGAAGAGATATCTACTTGCGGTAAGTGCCAATCGCATCAGAATCATCAAATTGGTTGGAAATATATGTTTTTCATAGAAAACAATTCAAAGACGGGAAATGAAACGTTCAGAATTATTGAATTTCGTAACTTCCAGGGGGGGAGAGATATCGACTCGCGGTTAGTGCCAATCGCATCAGAATCATGGAGTTGGTTGGAAATATATGTTTTTCATAGAAAACAATACAAAGACGGGAAATAAAACGTTCGGAATTATTGAATTAAGTAACTTCCAGACGGGAAGAGAAATAGACTTGCCAATCTGCCAATCGCATCAGAATCATCAAATTGGTTGAAAATATATGTTTTCCATCGAAAACAATTCAAAGACGGGAAATAAAACGTTCGGAATTATTGAATTGCGTAACTTCCAGAGGGGAAGAGATATCGACTGGCGGTTAGTGCCAATCGCATCAGTATCATCGAGTTGGTTGGAAATATATGTTTTTCATAGAAAACAATTAAAAGACGGAAAATAAAAAGTTCGGAATTATTGAATTGCGTAACTCCCAGACGGGAAGAGATATCGATATGCTGTTAGTGGCAATCTCATCAGAATCATCAAATTGGTTGGGAATATATGTGTTCCATACAAAGCAATTCAAAGACGTGAAATAAAACGTTCGGAATTATTGAATTGCGTAACTTCCAGACGGGAAGAGATATCGATTTGCTGTTAGTGCCAATCGCATCAGAATCATCAAATTGGTTGGAAATATATGTTTTTCATAGAAAACAATTCAAAGACGGGAAATAAAACGTTCGGAATTATTGAATTGCGTAACTTCCAGAGAGGAAGAGATATCGACTTGCGGTTAGTGCCAATCGCATCAGAATCATCGAGTTGGTTGGAAATATATGTTTTTCATAGAAAACAATTCAAAGACGGGAAATAAAACGTTCGGAATTATTGAAATACGTAACTCCCAGACGGGGAGAGATATCGATTTGCTGTTAGTGGCAATCTCATCAGAATCATCAAATTGGTTGGAAATATATGTTTTTCATACAAAACCATTCAAAGACGTGAAATAAAACGTTCGGAATTATTGAATTGCGTAACTTCCAGACGGGAAGAGATATCGATTTGCTGTTAGTGCCAATCGCATCAGAATCATCAAATTGGTTGGAAATATATGTTTTTCATAGGAAACAATTCAAAGACGAGAAATAAAACTTTCGGAATTATTGAATTGCGTAACTTCCAGAGAGGAAGAGATATCGACTTGCGGTTAGTGCCAATCGAATCAGAATCATCGAGTTGGTTGGAAATATATGTTTTTCATAGAAAACAATTCAAAGACGGGAAATAATACGTTTGGAATTATTGAAATACGTAACTTCCAGACGGGGAGAGATATCGACTTGCGGTTAGTGCCAATCGTATCAGAATCATCGAGTTGGTTGGAAATATATGTTTTTCATGGAAAACAATTCGAAGACGGCAAATAAAACGTTCGGCATTAATGAATTGCGTAACTTCCAGAGGGGAAGAGATATCGACTTGCGGTTAGTGCCAATTGCATCAGAATCATGGAGTTGGTTGGAAATATATGTTTCTCATAGAAAACAATACAAAGACGGGAAATAAAACGTTCGGAATTATTGAATTGCGTAAATTCCAGACGGGATGAGAAATCGACTTGCGGTTTCCGCCAATCGCATCAGAATGATCAAATTGGTTGGAAATATCTGTTTTCCATAGAAAATAATTCGAAGACGGGAAATGAAACGTTCGGAATTATTGAATTGCGTAACTTCCAAACGGGAATGGATATCGACTTGAGGTTAGTGGCAATCGCTTCGGAATCATCGAGTTGGTTGGAAATAAATGTTTTTCATGGGAAACAATTCAGAGACGGGAAATAAAACGTTCGGAATTATTGAATTGCGTAACTTCCAAACGTGAAGAGATATCGACTTGCGGTTAATGCCAATCGCATCAGAATCATCGAGTTGGTTGGAAATATATGTTTTTCATAGAAAACAATTCAAAGACGGGAAATATATTGTTCGGAATTATTGAAATACGTAACTTCCAGACGGGAAGAGATATCGACTTGCGGTTAGTGCCAATCGCATGAGAATCATCGAGTTGGTTGGAAATATATGTTTTTCATGGAAAACAATTCAAAGACGGCAAATGAAGCGTTCGGAATTATTGAATTGCGTAACTTCCAGAGGGGAAGAGATATCGACTTACGGTTAGTGCCAATCGCATCAGAATCATGGAGTTGGTTGGAAATATATGTTTCTCTTAGAAAACAATACAAAGACGGGAAATAAAACGTTCGGAATTATTGAATTGCGTAAATTCCAGACGGGATGAGAAATCGACTTGCGGTTTCTGCCAATCGCAACAGAATGATCAAATTGGTTGGAAATATATGTTTTCCATAGAAAACAATTCAAAGACGGGAAATAAAACGTTCGGAATTATTGAATTGCGTAACTTCCAAACGGGAATGGATATCGACTTGCGGTTAGTGGCAATCGCTTTAGAATCATCGAGTTGGTTGGAAATATATGTTTTTCATGAAAAACAATTCAAAGACGGGAAATAAAACGTTCGGAATTATTGAATTGCTTAACTTCCAAACGTGAAGAGATATCGACTTGCGGTTAGTGCCAATCTCATCAGAATCATCAAGTTGGTTGGAAATATATGTTTTCCATGGAAAACAATTCAAAGACGGGAATTAAAACGTTCGGAAATATTGAATTGCGTAACTTCCAGACGGGAAGAGATATCGACTTGCGGTTAGTGCCAATCGCATCAGAATCATCAAATTGCTTGGAAATATATGCTTTTCGAAGAAAACAATTCAAACACGGGAACTAAAACGTTCGGAATTATTGAATTGCGTAACTTCCAGACGGGAAGAGATATCTACTTGCGGTTAGTGCCAATCGCATCAGAATCATCAAATTGGTTGGAAATATATGTTTTTCATAGAGAACAATTCAAAGACGGGAAATGAAACGTTCGGAATTATTGAATTTCGTAACTTCCAGAGGGGAAGAGATATCGACTCGCGGTTAGTGCCAATCGCATCAGAATCATGGAGTTGGTTGGAAATATATGTTTTTTATAGAAAACAATACAAAGACGGGAAATAAAACGTTAGGAATTATTGAATTAAGTAACTTCCAGACGGGAAGAGGAATAGACTTGCCAATCTGCCAATCGCATCAGAATCATCAAATTGGTTGAAAATATATGTTTTCCATCGAAAACAATTCAAAGACGGGAAATAAAACGTTCGGAATTATTGAATTGCGTAACTTCCACAGGGGAAGAGATATCGACTGGCGGTTAGTGCCAATCGCATCAGTATCATCGAGTTGGTTGGAAATATATGTTTTTCATAGAAAACAATTAAAAGACGGAAAATAAAACGTTCGGAATTATTGAATTGCGTAACTCCCAGACGGGAAGAGATATCGATATGCTGCTAGTGGCAATCTCATCAGAATCATCAAATTGGTTGGGAATATATGTGTTTCATGCAAAACAATTCAAAGACGTGAAATAAAACATTCGGAATTATTGAATTGCGTAACTTCCAGACGGGAAGAGATATCGATTTGCTGTTAGTGCCAATCGCATCAGAATCATCAAATTGGTTGGAAATATATGTTTTTCATAGAAAACAATCCAAAGGCGGGAAATAAAACGTTCGGAATTATTGAATTGCGTAACTTCCAGAGAGGAAGAGATATGGAGTTGCGGTTAGTGCCAATCGCATCAGAATCATCGAGTTGGTTGGAAATATATGTTTTTCTTAGATAACAATTCAAAGACGGGAAATAAAACGTTCGGAATTATTGAAATACTTAACTCCCAGACGACAAGAGATATCGATTTGCTGTTAGTGGCAATCTCATCAGAATCATCAAATTGGTTGGAAATATATGTTTTTCATAGAAAACAATTCAAAGACGAGAAATAAAACTTTCGGAATTATTGAATTGCGTAACTACCAGAGAGGAAGAGATATCGACTTGCGGTTAGTGGCAATCGCTTTAGAATCATCGAGTTGGTTGGAAATATATGTTTTTCATGGAAAACAATTCAAAGACGGGAAATAAAACGTTCGGAATTATTGAATTGCGTAACTTCCAAACGGGAATGGATATCGACTTGCGGTTAGTGGCAATCGCTTTAGAATCATCGAGTTGGTTGGAAATATATGTTTTTCATGGAAAACAATTCAAAGACGGAAAATAAAACGTTCGGAATTATTGAATTGCGTAACTTCCAAACGTGAAGAGATATCGACTTGCGGTTAGTGCCAATCTCATCAGAATCATCAAGTTGGTTGGAAATATATGTTTTCCATGGAAAACAATTCAAAGACGGGAATTAAAACGTTCGGAAATATTGAATTGCGTAACTTCCAGACGGGAAGAGATATCGACTTGCGGTTAGTGCCAATCGCATCAGAATCATCAAATTGCTTGGAAATATATGCTTTTCGAAGGAAACAATTCAAAGACGGGAAATAAAACGTTCGGAATTATTGAATTGCGTAACTTCCAAACGGGAATGGATATCGACTTGCGGTTAGTGGCAATCGCTTTAGAATCATCGAGTTGGTTGGAAATATATGTTTTTCATGGAAAACAATTCAAAGACGGGAAATGAAACGTTCGGAATTATTGAATTGCGTAACTTCCAAACGTGAAGAGATATCGACTTGCGGTTAGTGCCAATCGCATCAGAATGATCAAATTGGTTGGGAATATATGTGTTTCATGCAAAACAATTCAAAGACGTGAAATAAAACATTCGGAATTATTGAATTGCGTAACTTCCAGACGGGAAGAGATATCGATTTGCTGTTAGTGCCAATCGCATCAGAATCATCAAATTGGTTGGAAATATATGTTTTTCATAGAAAACAATCCAAAGGCGGGAAATAAAACGTTCGGAATTATTGAATTGCGTAACTTCCAGAGAGGAAGAGATATGGAGTTGCGGTTAGTGCCAATCGCATCAGAATCATCGAGTTGGTTGGAAATATATGTTTTTCTTAGATAACAATTCAAAGACGGGAAATAAAACGTTCGGAATTATTGAAATACTTAACTCCCAGACGACAAGAGATATCGATTTGCTGTTAGTGGCAATCTCATCAGAATCATCAAATTGGTTGGAAATATATGTTTTTCATAGAAAACAATTCAAAGACGAGAAATAAAACTTTCGGAATTATTGAATTGCGTAACTACCAGAGAGGAAGAGATATCGACTTGCGGTTAGTGGCAATCGCTTTAGAATCATCGAGTTGGTTGGAAATATATGTTTTTCATGGAAAACAATTCAAAGACGGGAAATAAAACGTTCGGAATTATTGAATTGCGTAACTTCCAAACGGGAATGGATATCGACTTGCGGTTAGTGGCAATCGCTTTAGAATCATCGAGTTGGTTGGAAATATATGTTTTTCATGGAAAACAATTCAAAGACGGAAAATAAAACGTTCGGAATTATTGAATTGCGTAACTTCCAAACGTGAAGAGATATCGACTTGCGGTTAGTGCCAATCTCATCAGAATCATCAAGTTGGTTGGAAATATATGTTTTCCATGGAAAACAATTCAAAGACGGGAATTAAAACGTTCGGAAATATTGAATTGCGTAACTTCCAGACGGGAAGAGATATCGACTTGCGGTTAGTGCCAATCGCATCAGAATCATCAAATTGCTTGGAAATATATGCTTTTCGAAGGAAACAATTCAAAGACGGGAAATAAAACGTTCGGAATTATTGAATTGCGTAACTTCCAAACGGGAATGGATATCGACTTGCGGTTAGTGGCAATCGCTTTAGAATCATCGAGTTGGTTGGAAATATATGTTTTTCATGGAAAACAATTCAAAGACGGGAAATGAAACGTTCGGAATTATTGAATTGCGTAACTTCCAAACGTGAAGAGATATCGACTTGCGGTTAGTGCCAATCGCATCAGAATGATCAAATTGGTTGGAATTATATGTTTTCCATAGAAAACAATTCAAAGACGGGAAATAAAACGTTCGGAATTATTGAATTGCGTAACTTCCAAACGGGAATGGATATCGACTTGCGGTTAGTGGCAATCGCTTTAGAATCATCGAGTTGGTTGGAAATATATGTTTTTCATGGAAAACAATTCAAAGACGGGAAATAAAACGTTCGGAATTATTGAATTGCGTAACTTCCAAACGTGAAGAGATATCGACTTGCGGTTAGTGCCAATCTCATCAGAATCATCAAGTTGGTTGGAAATATATGTTTTCCATGGAAAACAATTCAAAGACGGGAATTAAAACGTTCGGAAATATTGAATTGCGTAACTTCCAGACGGGAAGAGATATCGACTTGCGGTTAGTGCCAATCGCATCAGAATCATCAAATTGCTTGGAAATATATGTTTTTCGAAGAAAACAATTCAAACACGGGAACTAAGACGTTCGGAATTATTGAATTGCGTAACTTCCAGACGGGAAGAGATATCTACTTGCGGTTAGTGCCAATCGCATCAGAATCATCAAATTGGTTGGAAATATATGTTTTTCATAGAAAACAATTCAAAGACGGGAAATGAAACGTTCGGAATTATTGAATTTCGTAACTTCCAGAGGGGAAGAGTTATCGACTCGCGGTTACAGCCAATCGCATCAGAATCATGGAGTTGGTTGGAAATATATGTTTTTCATAGAAAACAATACAAAGACGGGAAATAAAACGTTAGGAATTATTGAATTAAGTAACTTCCAGACGGGAAGAGGAATAGACTTGCCAATCTGCCAATCGCATCAGAATCATCAAATTGGTTGAAAATATATGTTTTCCATCGAAAACAATTCAAAGACGGGAAATAAAACGTTCGGAATTATTGAATTGCGTAACTTCCAGAGCGGAAGAGATATCGACTGGCGATTAGTGCCAATCGCATCATTATCATCGAGTTGGTTGGAAATATATGTTTTTCATAGAAAACAATTAAAAGACGGAAAATAAAACGTTCGGAATTATTGAATTGCGTAACTCCCAGACGGGAAGAGATATCGATATGCTGTTAGTGGCAATCTCATCAGAATCATCAAATTGGTTGGGAATATATGTGTTTCATGCAAAACAATTCAAAGACGTGAAATAAAACATTCGGAATTATTGAATTGCGTAACTTCCAGACGGGAAGAGATATCGATTTGCTGTTAGTGCCAATCGCATCAGAATCATCAAATTGGTTGGAAATATATGTTTTTCATAGAAAACAATCCAAAGGCGGGAAATAAAACGTTCGGAATTATTGAATTGCGTAACTTTCAGAGAGGAAGAGATATCGAGTTGCGGTTAGTGCCAATCGCATCAGAATCATCGAGTTGGTTGGAAATATATGTTTTTCTTAGATAACAATTCAAAGACGGGAAATAAAACGTTCGGAATTATTGAAATACTTAACTCCCAGACGACAAGAGATATCGATTTGCTGTTAGTGGCAATCTCATCAGAATCATCAAATTGGTTGGAAATATATGTTTTTCATAGAAAACAATTCAAAGACGAGAAACGAAACTTTCGGAATTATTGAATTGCGTAACTACCAGAGAGGAAGAGATATCGACTTGCGGTTAGTGCCAATCGAATCAGAATCATCGAGTTGGTTGGAAATATATGTTTTTCATAGAAAACAATTCAAAGACGGGAAATAATACGTTCGGAATTATTGAAATACGTAACTTCCAGACGGGAAGAGATATCGACTTGCGGTTAGTGCCAATCGTATCAGAATCATCGAGTTGGTTGGAAATATATGTTTTCCATGGAAAACAATTCGAAGACGGCAAATAAAACGTTCGGAATTAATGAATTGCGTAACTTCCAGAGGGGAAGAGATATCGACTTGCGGTTAGTGCCAATCGCATCAGAATCATGGAGTTGGTTGGAAATATATGTTTCTCATAGAAAACAATACAAAGACGGGAAATAAAACGTTCGGAATTATTGAATTGCGTAAATTCCAGACGGGATGAGAAATCGACTTGCGGTTTCCGCCAATCGCATCAGAATGATCAAATTGTTTGGAAATATATGTTTTCCATAGAAAATAATTCGAAGACGGGAAATAAAACGTTCGGAATTATTGAATTGCGTAACTTCCAAACGGGAATGGATATCGACTTGCGGTTAGTGGCAATCGCTTCAGAATCATCGAGTTGGTTGGAAATATATGTTTTTCATGGAAAACAATTCAAAGACGGGAACTAAAACTTTCGGAATTATTGAATTGCGTAACTACCAAACGTGGAGAGATATCGACTTGCGGTTAATGCCAATCGCATCAGAATCATCGAGTTGGTTGGAAATATAAGTTTTTCATAGAAAACAATTCAAAGACGGGAGTTGGTTGGAAATATATGTTTCTCATAGAAAACAATACAAAGACGGGAAATAAAACGTTCTGAATTATTGAATTGCTTGAATTCCAGACGGGATGAGAAATCGATTTGCGGTTTCTGCCAATCGCATCAGAATGATCAAATTGGTTGGAAATATCGTAATAATCTGGAAAGCTGGTATTTGGGTGCAATTGAATGAACTTATTCATATGGTTATTGCACACAAGCCAGGTATACCAAGTCCAGCTCAAGATATTACTAGGTTATGTTTGTTTACTGTTCCCTCAGGTCAAAGCTTTATGGGATCATATGCTGCTACGGAGAGTGGAAACCTTGTTGTAACTATGCTAGAATAGCTACCCTTACTCTGCAACTCGAGGGTTGCGGAGGGTGATAATGTCAGGGTTGCACTACAAGGAGTGCCCTGTCGTTGGTAGAATGGATTATATTTAGCTGCCACCAGTTCCCTTTTGAGAAGTTTTAGAGAATAGTTCAGGGAACGAAACTTAACTCGAAGGAGTTCCTCTCCAGTAGCACTTGGTATAAAATTGTTTAGTAGCGGGGCCTTTCCTGGCCGATTTATATACTAGGCTAGTATGACAGCTTCACGTTGTTGAAGATGTTCGGAATGACAATCACGACAGGACTGTTCTCTTCCACTATAACGTTATCTAAGGGATGGTGTATCAATGAAGAACAATGCGAACAGTATAAGTTGTATATTGGGAAAAAGTATTCGTTTACAAAAACAATAATAATAATTAACAAATATAGACACTAAGTACCATTCATATATACATGAAGAGGAAAATATGACGAATGGTCAACAAGACACAAAAATAAAAATTTAAATTAATCGGAATTAATTTGATGCAAGTTTCTGAATGGTTTAAATAAAATATATATAATGAATTGATAAAACTTTATCAAGTATGATCAATCAGTGAATTATTGATTCGCCTGATATAACGTAGCCAGAGAGTTGTTTCTTTGCAGGCTAACCTTATTTTCGAATTGAATATACCACTCTGATGGTGTAACTAAGGTTATGAAATGGACCAGAGGGGCCACTGATAGTAAGGTTGAGATTCCAGAAGGGTGATTCTCTAACAAACAGCTATGATGCCTTTCTGACGACTACCTGGTTTGCTTTGTATATATTGATCTATTAAATTGATTCAACAAATTTGACAATATAATGAAACCCTAGTTTTCAAGATGAACTCTTAACACTTTCTCTTAAATTCGCCGCTGATGGCTGTCTCAGTAGGGGTTTTTAAGAAACCTTCAAATTCTAAATAAAATACCCTTATTACAACTTTTAAATAATGATCCTTCTCAATAGTCCCACAAATAATTAGGTAATTGACTTTACACCTACGATGACCCTAATTTCAACTATACCTATCCTAAGTGGGTCTCATATATGTACTACCAAATATGAGAAATTCGGCAGATGGATCAATACACTTGTATTACCTCAAAATACTCTATTAATTTTTACAGTCCTCTATATACCAACACAAAAACGAGAAAGGGGGGTGATGACCTCAAAACTATTGGCTCGAATTCAGACTAAATAGCTTGTTCTATAGACTTACCCTGACTCAGTATTTAATCCTTAATCCACCAAGTAAACTTTTGACACTTGAGCTTACACTTCACGGCCTACACAAAATGTATTACGCGACGTCTATTTGTTAAGTTAAAATTACTCCCCGAAGCTAGCTCTCTCTCGCACCCAGATCAATTTGGCTAATCGTTAAAGGAAACAAATTTTCCAAAATATCAAATTACTTTAGATTTCTATCATCAAGTTACCAATGACGTTCTTCACAATTTTTTTCACATGTTATTTCAGATTCTAATTACCAAACAATTTTTCACTAAATAGAAAATGATATTAAAGTGAAAAGTAAGTTCTCTTGAAACTGATACTTGGAATTATCTATGGTGAATGAAAGTACTTTAGGAATGATAAAAATTGATTCGAATGAATTATATAAAGAGGAATGGGACATCTGGGTAACTATAACAACCCTCCCATCCCTATTCGGGGGGGTTTTACCCCTCGGCAAGGTAGAGCCCGCGTCCTATTCTTCAACTATTTAACTGTTACCCGGAGACGCAACGGGGTGCTCTCGTCTAACCAACATTTGTACCCTCAGCCCCTCCAGAAAATAAGACAAGAAGAGTGCCATCATTCCCGATTCCATATACGTGGGCTGATCTGTTGTGGCCACGACACCTCTGAGCCAGAAGAGCTCACCAAACTATCTCGTTGGTTGCTGGTTGCCGTTTTCCCTCCTAACCCTCCCTATCTCCTCTCGACGCAAGCTTGGTACCACGATGGTGGTCGCCTGATATGCTTGGGGCGTCGGAGAGCGATGGGTGTGTCCGCTATGTCGTGATGTGGCCGATTTTGCCTCCTGACGTCCGGCCTTGGTTCCGCCGGGTCCGGTAAAATCGCCGGGGGTCGAGGTAATCGATAGATGTAGTCCCTCACTCTGGAGTTTTCGCCGGCAAAGGGACTCACTTCAGGCGTACTGAGCTGCTCATTAGCTCGCCTGATTTCTTCCTCCGTATATTCCTCTTCTTCATCCTCTTCCCCGCCCCCTAAATAGGGTTTCATTCGATTAATATGCACCACGGCATCTTTTCTTGCTCCTGATAATCGGACCCTATAGTTTACCGGACCGGTCTGCCCTAGTACTCGAAACGGCCCTTTCCACTTATTCATGAGCTTTCTGCTGAGGCCTTGCACCTGCGTTTCGTCCCTTACATAAACCAGGTCGCCGAGGCGACATCTCCGGGGCTTGGCGGTCTTATTATATTGCCGCTCTCGATAACCGGCCGCTACTGCCATGTTCCGTTTTACTTCCGGATATACTTTATTCCATCTTCCCAATTGCTCGGCCGCATAGTTCACGTCGCTATCATAACGTGTTCTGTTTTTCTCTAATTCCGTGGGGAACACCGCATCTCGACCGTATAACAGGAAAAATGGGCTGAATCCGGTGGAAGTGTGCAGCTGCGTGTTATACGCGAAAGCTAAATAAGGTACTCACGTGTCCCAATCCGACTGGTCCTTGCCCACGTAATGAGACAAGATATCCTTGATTACTCGGTGCGCCCTTTCCAGTCCTCCATTCGTCTGTGGATGAAATGGGGAAGTACGACACTGTTCAATCCCTAATATCTTACAGACTTCCTTCATCATAAGGTCCATAACCTTCGGTGCGGAGTGACGCAGAACCACACGCTCTACAAGCGCCCGTGCTACGGTGTTTGCCGTCTGGTCAGGAATTGGCACTATCTCGATGTACTTGGTAAAGTGGTTCTGGAAAGTAAACATGTACCGATTTTGATTATCGGACCTCACCAACGGCCCCACAATATCCATTGCTGTCCTCTCGGAAGGCTCGCATACCTCAGTAAATCTTTGTAAGGGTGCCTTTCCTAAATGAGGTGACGTTTTCCGTTGGTTACACCGGTGGCATCTTCCGCAGTACTTCCTTATGTCTTTCCTCATTTCCGGCCAGAAAAGTCACTGACGCATCAACCGCCAAGTTTTATACTGCCCTGGGTGGCCGATGTATGCCACATCGTGGTAGTCGTGCATTGTTCTCGGTACCCAACTCTGGGGTACGACGAATCGCTCGGATCCGTTGTCCGCCACCTGATACAAAACACTACTTTGGGACAATCGGTATCCGTTACCCTCCCCTGACTCGGGGTCTAAGTCCCTCACTACTTGGGCACAAAACTTGTCCTTTTTCTGGGCTACCACTATGTCTGCCCCATCCCATATAGGTTCTAACTCGGTGCTCGTTGAACATATCTCTAAATCCTTTACCAACTGGACACACCACCGGTCCCTTTCCTGCGCGGTAAGACATATCCCAGTCTTTTCCGCAGTCTTCGACTGGTCCAACACATAGATCCTAACCTTAATGGGCGTGTGACCGAACATCCACTCTATCATTTGCCCAATGACTCCCCAATCTAACCCGTCTAATCCGCACGCGATTCGTGGCATAGTCAACCATAAAACCCCTTTTTCCAAACATAACTGCCTGAGGTTCCAGAGGGCTTGGAACACGGATCGTTCCGTGGGCTTATCGGTGCTTTTGTCCTTGGTGACCATATGTAACGTGAGGCGCCCTTGGACTTCCATACTGGCAACCTCTCCCACCTTTTTATTCTGTTTCTTCAGCAGGTAGGTGTTTCCAAATGCGTCCCGAAATCGTAGGGCAACTCCCTTTGACATGCCGAAATCCGAACCCACACAGTGAGCCAAAGCGAATTTCTCTGGGGCTTTAAGCAGATCTCCTCCAACGTTGTCTACTGATTTACCCCCGATCTGCTCTCCTGCTATGTCCTTTAGACATCTGTCCATTTCAAAGTCCCAATCCGGGCTCTCGTAGACCCGACTTAAGGCGTCTACGTTCCCGTGCTTCCTCCCAGGTCGATGTATGACCTCTATGTCGTACTCCGACAGCAAGATCGACCACCGTCCCAATCTTGAGGTGGGATCCTTCAGTGACAACAGCCACTTGAAGGAAATGTGGTCCGTCACTACCTCAAATTTTTTGACATACAGGAAACACCTGTACTGCCTTACTCCAAATACAACTGCGAGGCATTCCAGTTCAGTGACCGTGTACCTGGTCTCCGCGCCGGTCAATTTCCTGCTCGCAAAAGCTACAGGCCGTTCGTGCCCATTAATCTTTCGGCTTAGCACAGCGGCGATCCCTGTTCCTGACGCATCCGTTGATAGGATGAACGGTTCCTTGAAATTAGGATGGATCAGCACGCTTTCCGAGGTCAAGGCCTCCTTTAAGCTGTTAATGGACCCCAGCATCTGTTCCGTGATTATAAACTTCACGTCCTTCTTGGTTAGCTCTGTAAGTGGGGCCGCTAGCTCAGCAAAGTTCGAGATAAACTTCCGGTACCATCCTACCAAGCCTAAAAATCCTCGCACCTCTTTTACCTTAGTGGGAATGGGAAAATCCTTGATAGCTTGCACCTTGTCTGTTAAAGTGCTTACACCCGCCTTGGAAATTTCGTGGCCTAAGTAGGTTACTTTTGTTTTCAACATGTGACACTTACTAGGTTTTAACTTTATGTTGGCTTCCGCTAGGCGATCGAAAACTAGGGCCAGTCGTCGTAGATGTTCGGTCACATCGTCGGCACTATAAGTGATGATATCGTCCAGATATACGCTGCAAATGAGATGGTTCAACCCGGCCATTGCGGTGTTAATAAAGCGAGCAAAAGTACTAGGGCTATTTGACAATCCGAAAGGCATACGCAGAAACTCATAGTGACCATCCATCGTGCTGAAAGCCGTTTTTTCGATGTCCGAAGTTTCCATTTTTATTTGATGATAGGCCGAGGCTACATCAAACACGCTGAACAGACTGGCCTCTCCGAATTGTTCCAGTAGCTCCTCTATGAGAAGGAGCGGGTAGTAGTCCCTTTTAGTCACGGCGTTAAGAGCCCTATAATCGATGCAAAGTCGGATCTTCATAGAGCCGTCGGGCTGTTTCCGTCTTACCATGACTACAGGAGCGCTCCAGGGACTTTTTAACTCCCTTATTATCTTGTCGTCCAGTAGCCGATCGATCTCCTTTCTCAGTTCATCCCTAGTATGGAAAGGTACTCGATAAAGGGCTTTCGAGTTGGGAGGTACATTTTCGGTGATTATTCGATGTTTCACCTGATCAGTGCTGGATAGGATCTCGCTCTCTCCACAAAAGATGTGGTCGTATCTTTTAAGGAAGGCTCTCACTAAGGCTTGGGTGTCCTTAGGCAGATGAGACAAATCCACTGCGTCTGAATTCCCTGTTTCTCGGTCTTCCCAATCTGGTCTACACCATAACTGCGCCGAACGAGCCGGTTCGACCTGCTTCTGAGCATTACTTAAAACTTCCAATCCAGTAGATAGGGTGCCCAGCACAGTCTTCGCCCTTAGTCGGACCGCGTGGTTGTTCAAATTCATGAGACGAATTCTCACTTTCTTGGTGAATGGTACTACCGCGTTGGCGATCAGTACTCCTACTTCCAGGTCTTTACCCAAGGCTTCAATCATTCCTAGTTCTCCCGTAGGTTTCTGACCTACTACCTTGCCCCAACATTCGATTTCGCTTCGAGGAGGTATCGATTCCCTTTCCCATAAACTTACGTGACATAGCCGTGTGGATGGCGGTTTCGCTTCGGAATTCCTGCGCGGGCCTTTCGGTGTATCGCCTTTACTGATTTCCGTGATATGTGGAGGTTGACGCAATGAGAGGGACCTATCGGAGGGTTTGGGCCGAGGCAGTGAAGCTACCTGGGCGTACGTTAGTTTTACCGGTGGTGGTTCAGAGTAACGAGAGAGTCGGCCTGGTATTCCTTTTGTGGTTGATGGAACCGGCGGTTGTTGAGGCTTTGGCTCAGCCAACGGGATGGCGATATTACTAGGCGTTGTCGGTTTTGTGCCACCAACACCTGACTTGGACGTTTACAGGGCACATCCATAACAAGTGGCGTAGTTATTCCTCTAATCTTGATGGTGTTACGAGCATAGTCAATGATGGCTCCGCACTTGTTCAAAAGTCTCTGCTCAAAATCCCGTCTGCATGTAGTGGAAGACTTTTAACCACCACCCAGTCTTGCAATAGGTGGGGCCGCCATCTGTTATATTCAACAAGGCATTGAACCAGGGCGGAAGAGGTCATTTCTTTTCCAGAAATGCCTACCAAGCGAATCGCGCCGGGCAGGGGTACTGCCTCGCTTGGTACGCTACTTTCTTTTAAAAGAGAGAGAGCAGATCCGGTGTCTATACATAAAGTGTGCTGTTGTCCGTTTAATCGAACCTTTAAGTTAGTGGGTCCTCCGAATGACCCTATGCCTCCTACACAAGGGACTACTACCCTGGGTGTTGTGGGTCTCGTCCCTTTTTCCATCGGGGGTTGTATGGCTCTGAACTTACCATTCCCGCTTCCCTGACGCCTTACCAACGTCCACTCCCCTTATTCCTCCACCCCACTAGCAACCTTGCTCCTAGGAGCTTCCGGACAAGGTCGTGCTAGTTCAAAGCCGGTTTTGATTGTCCCGAAGGGCGAGCGGTGTTCGGCTTCCTACCCCCTCTAGGTTCACTCCTTCGATCGTAGGTTCCGAAGTCGCGGCAACCTATTGCGATGTGGCCTGGTTTCCCGCATCTAAAACAGGTGACGGGCTGCCTTGTTGTTCCAGTTCGGATCTCATTTGGACAGTCGGGCTTATAGTGCCCTTCTTCCCCGCACCCATAACATCGCACCTTATCCATTTGTGGTGCTGTCAAACTAGTAGTGGCTGAGGGTCTTGACCTCAACTGGAGCTCCACCCTTTCTGACTGCCTAGCCATTTCCTCCGCCTTTTTGAGGGTAAGGCTTGGTTCTCGCATTAATGCTGTTCCGATATCCCCCATCAATTCTTTCCTTAAGCCCTGTTTAAACTGGTGGATCATAGTCCGTTCAGTATTCTTCCTCAACCCCGGAATTTCCTCCTCCACTGCATCCATCAGATCCTCTTCCAGGACCTGCCTCCCAAAATGTTTAATACGTGTGGCGAATTCGGCCACCGATTCATCGTGACACAGGATGCACTTGGTCAGTTGAGCCGAGCTTTCCCCTGATGTTTCAAGAGGCGCAAAACGCTCTATCAGCTTGTCTCGGAAGTCGTCATAATCCAAATTATCCAAATCGGCATCCGCTTGGAAGTAAGTGTACGCTTCTCCTTCTAGTCGGAACTTTAGTATCTTCAAAGTATTCTCTTCCGACCAACCATCCAGTTTAGACCTTTGCTCTAATTTGGCAAAATAGGCCTTTAAATTTCCCTTCCCTGAAAAGGGATCCACTGTCCCAGCTACCATGCCTCAAGGCATACTTGGCCATGAAGCTGCTAGTGGGGCTGGGCCTGGTACGCCTGCAGGATTCATTTGCAATCCGGAATGTGTAGCTCTCACTCTGATGATACCGCTACCGTAAAACCAACTACGTACCTACTAGACACTACCCCAAAAAAAACTAAAATTTGTTCTCTCGTTAGCTTTGGCTACTTCCTTAAATTGAATTTAAAAGAAATTCAAAAATTAAAATATAACTGGTGAATTCAAACTGCGTTGAATAAGAAAAAATTTTGACTTGAATTGTTACTATAAAAAAAATTTCAATCTGTTTAGGTTGATCCTGCAATACAAAACAAATTTGGAGAACAAAAGAAAAAAAATTAAAACAATGTAAAATCAAAACGCAGAACTCCCGGAATCAAAATCTTTCTGCTCGAGCACGTAATTAGTGCCTATACACGAGAAACACCTCTTGATTCAATCCACCCGGCACCTTCCCTTGCTGGTTCACTGTTCCTTGACCTAGTTACACAAAAAAAATAACGTACACTTTCTCTTGGCCCTAGTCAGCGAGCTCCTACAATGCTGTAAGCACTAATTCAAGCTATTAAATTTAAAGCACCTACTATCTATTCTGATGGTCACACCCCCTTCCGATAAGAATCCGTTCTCATAAAAGGTATACGGAAACCTTATCCGGTTCCCTAAATGAAAGGTTGTTTTTACCTGGTTGCTATTAACGATAATCAAAAACTTCCTAATTGGAAATAAATGCTTTCCCAACTTTCAATTGCTATGCCTGATTTCAACGGCGCTCAGTGTATATATGCTTTAAATGATCTGACCTACTATTTACTGGGGTTATTGAACTACTACCCAATTAATAACCTTACTGTTCTATGTTCTCAAAACCACTGTTATTTCCCTTGCGTTATAACCTCACTTTAAAACAAAACAATGAAATGTTTTGTTACTTCCGAAACTGTCACTACTAAATTTCTCGAAGACGTGGATTATCACCTTGTTATTTAGGCTTAAAAAAACTTAAGATATCATTGCTGCGACACCAAATGTAATAATCTGAAAAGCTGGTATTTGGGAGCAATTGAATAAACTTATTTATATGGTTATTGCACACAAGCCAGGTATACCAAGTCCAGCTCAAGATATTACTAGGTTATGTTTGTTTACTGTTCCCTCAGGTCAAAGCCTTATGGGATCATATGCTGCTACGGAGAGTGGAAACCTTGTTGTAACTATGCTAGAATGGCAATTTGTCTAATTGTTAAAGGAAACAAATTTTCCAAAATATCAAATTACTTTAGATTTCTATCATCAAGTTACCAATGACGTTCTTCACAATTTCTTTTACAGGTTATTCTAGATTCTAATTACCAAACAATTTTCACTAAATAGAAAATGATATTAAAGTAAAAAGTAAGTTCTCTTGAAACTGATACTTGGAATTATCTATGGTGAATGAAAGTACTTTAAGAATGATAAAAATTGATTCGAATGAATTAATTGACTTTGAGTAATAAACAAAAGGAAAATATAGTTGAAAAAATAGAAATCTTGTAATTTGCAATACACCAAAAAACAATCAAATGGCTAAGTTAAAAATATCAATTAAAAGAATTAATAGATCTGGTTTTGAGAGAGACTCAGCTATATGTACAAGGAACTAGGCTTACCCAACAAGGCACGAGAAAGGAACTGCCCTTTTTCCTAAGAGTTTTCATTTTTATACTTCGGCTCCCCCCGAAATTGGCTTCCCTACACGCTAACATAAAATTCAAACGAACCAATGAAGTTGGTTGTATCCCGTTGCACTTTGCACTAATACATAAATCTGCTGACTAAGTGATTAACTCCGTCGTCGTAGAAAGTGCAAGGTCCGCGGAATAGCACCTCGAAGGCTCTAATTCTTAAAAATCACGTATAACTTGTAAAAGGTATCGGGTGGCGACTTCATGTCGCCGGCAAGGAATTTCATTATTTAAATCAGAATAAAACTTCTAATTGTTGAATCCAGAATGTCTATGTATAGTCTGTTCCTGTCAGGGATTCAGAATTTTAGGTTTTGAAATGCCCATAAGGACGGAACTACACGCTACTGAATGATTCGAGATGTACTCTCATGTGTCAAGTATACCTGGTTTACTTAGAGTAAATTAAATTTCAGAAGTTTTCCCCTGCTTACGCTACTTTGATTCAATCGTGAAAAAATAATAATCCCCCGGATTATTACAATATACGTTTTCCATGGAAAACAATTCAAAGACGGGAAATAAAACATTCGGAATTATTGAATTGCGTAACTTCCAGAGGGGAAGAGATATCGACTTGCGGTTAGTGCCAATCGCATCAGTATCATCGAGTTGGTTGGAAATATATGTTTTTCATAGAAAACAATTCAAAGACGGGAAATATATTGTTCGGAATTATTGAAATACGTAACTTCCAGACGGGAAGAGATATCGACTTGCGGTTAGTGCCAATCGCATGAAAATCATCGAGTTGGTTGGAAATATATGTTTTTCATGGAAAACAATTCAAAGACGGCAAATAAAACGTTCGGAATTATTGAATTGCGTAACTTCCAGAGGGGAAGAGATATCGACTTACGGTTAGTGCCAATCGCATCAGAATCATGGAGTTGGTTGGAAATATATGTTTCTCATAGAAAACAATACAAAGACGGGAAATAAAACGTTCTGAATTATTGAATTGCTTAAATTCCAGACGGGATGAGAAATCGATTTGCGGTTTCTGCCAATCGCATCAGAATGATCAAATTGGTTGGAAATATTGTAATAATCTGAAAAGCTGGTATTTGGGAGCAATTGAATGAACTCATTTATATGGTTATTGCACACAAGCCAGGTATACCAAGTCCAGCTCAAGATATTTTTGTAGTTATTGAACTACTACCCAATTAATAACCTTACTGTTCTATGTTCTCAACACCACTGTTATTTCCCTTGCGTTATAACCTCACTTTAAAACAAAACAATGAAATGTTTTGTTACTTCCGAAACTGTCACTACTAAATTTTTCGAAGACGTGGATTATCACCTTGTTATTTAGGCTTAAAAAAACCTAAGATATCACCGCTGCGACACCAAATGTAATAATCTGAAAATCTGGTATTTGGGAGCAATTGAATAAACTTATTTATATGGTTATTGCACACAAGCCAGGTATACCAAGTCCAGCTCAAGATATTACTAGGTTATGTTTGTTTACTGTTCCCTCAGGTCAAAGCCTTATGGGATAATATGCTGCTACGGAGAGTGGAAACCTTGTTGTAACTATGCTAGAATAGCTACCCTTACTATGCAACTCGAGGGTTGCGGAGGGTGATAATTGCAGGGTTGCACTACAAGGAGTGCCCTGTTGTTGGTAGAATGGATTTTATTTAGCTGGCACCAGTTCCCTTTTGAGATGTTTTAGAGAATAGTTCAGGGAACGAAACTAAACTCGAAGGAGTTCCTCTCCAGTAGCACTTGGTATAAAATTGTTCAGTAGCGGGGCCTTTCCTGGCCGATTTATATACTAGGCTAGTATGACAGCTTCACGTTGTTGAAGATGTTCGGAATGACAATCACGACAGGACTGTTCTCTTCCACTATAACGTTATCTAAGGGATGATGTATCAATGAAGATCAATGCGAACAGTATAAGTTGTATATTGGGAAAAAGTATTCGTTTACAAAAACAATAATAATAATTAACAAATATAGACACTAAGTGCCATTCATATATACATAAAGAGGAAAATATGACGAATGGTCAACAAGAAACAAAAACAAAAATTTAAATTAACCGGAATTAATTTGATGCAAGTTTCTGAATGGTTTAAATAAAATATATATAATGAATTGATAAAACTTTATCAAGTATGATCAATCAGTGAATTATTGATTCGCCTGATATAACGTAGCCAGAGAGTTGTTTCTTTGCAGGCTAACCTTATTTTTGAATTGAATATACCTCTCTGATGGAGTAACTAAGGTTATGAAATGGACCAGAGGGGCCACTGATAGTAAGGTTGAGATTCCAGAAGGGTGATTCTCTAACAAACAGCTATGATGCCTTTTTGACAACTACCTGGTTCGCTTTATATATATTGATCTATTAAATTGATTCAACAAATTTAACTATATAATGGAACCCTAGTTTTCAAGATGAACTCTTAACACTTTCTCTTAAATTCGCCGCTGATGGCTGTCTCAGTAGGGGTTTTCAAGAAACCTTCAAATTCTAAATAAAATACCCTTATTACAACTTTTAAATAATGATCCTTCCCAATAGTCCCACAAATGATTAGGTAATTTACTTTACACCTACGATAACCCTAATTTCAACTATACCTATCTTAAGTGGGTCTCATATATGTACTACCAAATATGAGAAATTCGGCAGATGGATCAATACACTTCTATTACCTCAAAATACTCTATTAATGGTTACAGTCCTCTATATACCAACACAAAAACGAGAAAGGGGGGTGATGACCTCAACATTCTTGGCTCGAATTCAGACTAAATAGCTTGTTCTATAGACTTACCCTGACTCAGTATTTAATCCTTAATCCACCAAGTAAACTTTTGACACTTGAGCTTACACTTCACGGCCTACACAAAATGTATTAAGCGACTTCTTTTTTTTAAGTTAAAATTACACCCCGGAGCTAGCTCTCTCTCGCACCCAGATCAATTTGTCTAATTGTTAAAGGAAACAAATTTTCCAAAATATCAAATTACTTTAGATTTCTATCATCAAGTTACCAATGACGTTCTTCACAATTTCTTTTACAGGTTATTCTAGATTCTAATTACCAAACAATTTTCACTAAATAGAAAATGATATTAAAGTAAAAAGTAAGTTCTCTTGAAACTGATACTTGGAACTATCTATGGTGAATGAAAGTACTTTAAGAATGATAAAAATTGATCCGAATGAATTAATTGACTTTGAGTAATAAACAAAAGGAAAATATAGTTGAAAAAATAGAAATCTTGTAATTTGCAATACACCAAAAAACAATCAAATGGCTAAGTTGAAAATATCAATTAAAAGAATTAATAGATCTGGTTTTGAGAGAGACTCAGCTATATGTACAAGGAACTAGGCTTACCCAACAAGGCACGAGAAAGGAACTGCCCTTTTTCCTAAGAGTTTTCATTTTTATACTTCGGCTCCCCCCGAAATTGGCTTCCCTACACGCTAACATAAAATTCAAACGGACCAATGAAGTTGGTTGTATCCCGTTGCACTTTGCACTAATACATAAATCTGCTGACTAAGTGATTAACTCCGTCGTCGTAGAAAGTGCAAGGTCCGCGGAATAGCACCTCGAAGGCTCTAATTCTTAAAAATCACGTATAACTTGTAAAAGGTATCGGGTGGCGACTTCATGTCGCCGGCAAGGAATTTCATTATTTAAATCAGAATAAAACTTCTAATTGTTGAATCCAGAATGTCTATGTATAGTCTGTTCCTGTCAGGGATTTAGAATTTTAGGTTTTGAAATGCCCATAAGGACGGAACTACACGCTACTGAATGATTCGAGATGTACTCTCATGTGTCAAGTATACTTGGTTTACTTAGAGTAAATTAAATTTCAGAAGTTTTCCCCTGCTTACGCTACTTTGATTCAATCGTGAAAAAATAATAATCCCCCGGATTATTACAATATATGTTTTCCATGGAAAACAATTCAAAGACGGGAAATAAAACATACGGAATTATTGAATTGCGTAACTTCAAGAGGGGAAGAGATATCGACTTGCGGTTAGTGCCAATCGCATCAGTATCATCGAGTTGGTTGGAAATATATGTTTTTCATAGAAAACAATTCAAAGACGGGAAATATATTGTTCGGAATTATTGAAATACGTAACTTCCAGACGGGAAGAGATATCGACTTGCGGTTAGTGCCAATCGCAAGAAAATCATCGAGTTGGTTGGAAATATATGTTTTTCATGGGAAACAATTCAAAGACGGCAAATAAAACGTTCGGAATTATTGAATTGCGTAACTTCCAGAGGGGAAGAGATATCGACTTACGGTTAGTGCCAATCGCATCAGAATCATGGAGTTGGTTGGAAATATATGTTTCTCATAGAAAACAATACAAAGACGGGAAATAAAACGTTCTGAATTATTGAATTGCTTAAATTCCAGACGGGATGAGAAATCGATTTGCGGTTTCTGCCAATCGCATCAGAATGATCAAATTGGTTGGAAATATTGTAATAATCTGAAAAGCTGGTATTTGGGAGCAATTGAATGAACTTATTTATATGGTTATTGCACACAAGCCAGGTATACCAAGTCCAGCTCAAGATATTATTGTAGTTATTGAACTACTACCCAATTAATAACCTTACTGTTCTATGTTCTCAACACCACTGTTATTTCCCTTGCGTTATAACCTCACTTTAAAACAAAACAATGAAATGTTTTGTTACTTCCGAAACTGTCACTACTAAATTTTTCGAAGACGTGGATTATCACCTTGTTATTTAGGCTTAAAAAAACCTAAGATATCACCGCTGCGACACCAAATGTAATAATCTGAAAAGCTGGTATTTGGGAGCAATTGAATAAACTTATTTATATGGTTATTGCACACAAGCCAGGTATACCAAGTCCAGCTCAAGATATTACTAGGTTATATTTGTTTACTGTTCCCTCAGGTCAAAGCCTCATGGGATCATATGCTGCTACGGAGAGTGGAAACCTTGTTGTAACTATGCTAGAATGGCTACCCTTACTATGCAACTCGAGGGTTGCGGAGGGTGATAATGTCAGGGTTGCACTACAAGGAGTGCCCTGTCGTTGGTAGAATGGATTATATTCAGCTGCCACCAGTTCCCTTTTGAGAAGATTCAGAGAATAGTTCAGGGAACGAAACTAAACTCGAAGGAGTTCCTCTCCAGTAGCACTTGGTATAAAATCGTTTAGTAGCGGGGCCTTTCCTGGCCGATTTATATACTAGGCTAGTATGACAGCTTCACGTTGTTGAAGATGTTCGGAATGACAATCACGACAGGACTGTTCTCTTCCACTATAACGTTATCTAAGGGATGGTGTATCAATGATGAACAATGCGAACAGTATAAGTTGTATATTGGGAAAAAGTATTCGTTTACAAAAACAATAATAATAATTAACAAATATAGACACTAAGTCCCATTCATATATAGATAAAGAGGAAAATATGACGAATGGTCAACAAGAAACAAAAATAAAAATTTAAATTAATCGGAATTAATTTGATGCAAGTTTCTGATTGGTTTAAATAAAATATATATAATGAATTGATAAAACTTTATCAAGTATGATCAATCAGTGAATTATTGATTCGCCTGATATAACGTAGCCAGAGAGTTGTTTCTTTGCAGGCTAACCTTATTTTTGAATTGAATATACCACTCTGATGGAGTAACTAAGGTTATGAAATGGACCAGAGGGGCCACTGATAGTAAGGTTGAGATTCCAGAAGGGTGATTCTCTAATAAACAGCTATGATGCCTTTTTGACGTCTACCTGGTTCGCTTTGTATATATTGATCTATTAAATTGATTCAACAAATTTGACAATATAATGAAACCCTAGTTTTCAAGATGAACTCTTAACACTTTCTCTTAAATTCGCCGCTGATGGCTGTCTCAGTAGGGGTTTTTAAGAAACCTTTAAATTCTAAATAAAATACCCTTATTACAACTTTTGAATAATGATCCTTCCCAATAGTCCCACAAATAATTAGGTAATTGACTTTACACCTACGATAACCCTAATTTCAACTATACCCATCTTAAGTGGGTCTCATATATGTACTACCAAATATGAGGAATTCGGCAGATGGATCAATACACTTCTATTACCTCAAAATACTCTATTAATGGTTACAGTCCTCTATATACCAACACAAAAACGAGAAAGGGGGGTGATGATCTCAAAATTCTTGGCTCGAATTCAGACTAAATAGCTTGTTCTATAGACTTACCCTGACTCAGTATTTAATCCTTAATCCACCAAGTAAACTTTTGACACTTGAGCTTACACTTCACGGCCTACACAAAATGTATTACGCGACGTCTTTTTGTTAAGTTAAAATTACACCCCGGAGTTAGCTCTTTCTCGCACCCAGATCAATTTGGCTAATTGTTAAAGGAAACAAATTTTCCAAAATATCAAATTACTTTAGATTTCTATCATCAAGTTACCAATGACGTTCTTCACAATTTCTTTTACAAGTTATTTTAGATTCTAATTACCAAAACAATTTTCACTAAATAGAAAATGATATTAAAGTAATAAGTAAGTTCTCTTGAAACTGATACTTGGAATTATCTATGGTGAATGAAAGTACTTTAAGAATGATAAAAATTGATTCGAATGA
The DNA here is from genome assembly GCA_958510875.1 of Endomychus coccineus. NCBI lineage: Eukaryota > Metazoa > Arthropoda > Insecta > Coleoptera > Endomychidae > Endomychus > Endomychus coccineus. The sequence continues at coordinate 169,124,836 of OY294067.1, forward strand.
ATTAATTGACTTTGAGTAATAAACAAAAGGAAAATGTAGTTGAAAAAATAGAAATCTTGTAATTTGCAATACACCAAAAAACAATCAGATGGCTAAGTTAAAAATATCAATTGAAAGAATTAATGGATCTGGTTTTGAGAGAGACTCAGCTATATGTACAAGGAACTAGGCTTACCCAACAAGGCACGACAATGGAACTGCCCTTTTTCATAAGAGTTTTCATTTTTATACTTCGGCTCCCCCCGAAATTGGCTTCCCTACACGCTAACATAAAATTCAAACGGACCAATGAAGTTGGTTGTATCCCGTTGCACTTTGCACTAATACACAAATCTGTATTTAGAGTTGCCTGTTTTCCCACATCGAGGGGCAGTGAGTGACCACAAAAAATGATTTCTGCAAACCCTGCTGACTAAGTGGTTAACTCCGTCGTCGTAGAAAGTGCAAGGTCCGCGGAATAGCACCTCGAAGGCTCTAATTCTTAAAAATCACGTATAACTTGTAAAAGGTATCTGGTGGCGACTTCATGTCGCCGGCAAGGAATTTCATTATTTAAATCAGAATAAAACTTCTAATTGTTGAATCCAGAATGTCTATGTATAGTCTGTTCCTGTCAGGGATTTAGAATTTTAGGTTTTGAAATGCCCGTAAGGACGGAACTACACGCTACTGAATGATTCGAGATGTACTCTCATGTGTCAAGTATACCTGGTTTACTTAGAGTAAATTAATTTTCAGGAGTTTTCCCCTGCTTACGCTACTTTGATTCAATCGTGAAAAAATAATAATCCCCAGGATTATTACATCACAATCACCTTAAAGAAAGAGCGGGGTTCGGAAGGAACCAAGCTCCTTTCTACAATCGGTATTTTATGTGTATTTTGATCCATCTGCCTACTTCTGACCAGCGTGGGAATCTAGGGGCACTAGACCCACCTTCACGCTCATATATATGATCATCAGTCCGATTGGACTTCCCAATAACCTAAATTCTATTCAGCATATTCACGTGGATTTACCTCATGACTGCAACAATACAATCCTTACGAGCTAAACAATGAAAGTCTACTTCTGTTTCCATATTGTCACAACACTTTTTCGGATTGACTTTTACGCACTAACCCGCACTTTCACTCGATGGTTTCACATACCAGGACGCTCTTGGAGACTGGACATGGACCTGCCGTACAACGAACCGGCTGCTGATCGTCTTCCCTCGCGTTCTGTCCAGTGGAGGGTTGGATACATCGCATGGGCGGCGGTGGAATCGGTGGTGGTGGAATCTGCGGCTGCTTCTGGTTCCCTGGCGGATACATCGGTTGACGGAGCGGATGGAACTGCATCCCCTGGACTTCCATGGGAGTGATGTCGGTTGACTAGGAAGACGGTGAGGGTGTTCCATAGACATGCAAATAGATGTAGACCCCATCCGAATAGCTGGTACAGGCTCCATTCATTTAGGCCGACACCAACAACGAACTTCACCAATCGGAATATACAGTAGAGGCCCAACAGCCCGTTCAGGATGGTCCCTATGCTTTCGAACCAACCCCATATCTGTCGGATGGTGGACCTGACGAGACTGGTAACTTCTTCCTTGCTGAATAGTTTGAGAGTCTTGTACCCTTGGTCCAGAGACTCCATACCGGAAACCCGTCGCGCTATCATCGTTTGGACTGCATCTCTTTCCATTTCGAAGATCAGGTTCCGTTGGCTTTTCCTCAGGTCCTCGGATATGTAAAAGCCCCCTGCGCTAATCAGCTTGATCGGTTGGAACTTCAATTGGTCCTCTGCTTCAATCTCAATGGTCAGTGGTATGAGACTCGTCAGTGGTAGTGGGGAGAGGCCGACCCAGGTTCCCTCGACTTGGTACAATGGTGGCATAAGGCTATTACATTCCATTTGAACAGCTACATTTTTGGATGACGTGGGTCAACGGTGCCATGATTTTGTAAGGATTGAAACGATTGAGCTTCGTTACATTTTTCCGCTCCTAGTTTGAATGAGTAGCTTGATCATCCATTTGCTACTACCGAAGAGTGACTGTGCATGCCGCAATGCGAGATGGTATTTGTAACCTCTACCAGACAGGCGCGTGCGTATCTTTATCCGTAATCCGTTTATTATAACTTGTCTTCAGTGAAACCATCGTTGCGTTTACCGGGTCCTCTTCACAGTCGTACACGATCGACCCATTACCATTACCTTAGTAGTGTCGTCACCAGAACGGGGTACATCCTTGGCACTCTGAAACAAATCGCGAGAAAAGGGGAGGAGAACACAAAAACAAAACAAAAAAATTTAGAATCAGGCCCCTTATCGTGACATACCCCTTAACTTCCAAGCTCTATCCCCTTATCAGTGATAACATGAAATTGGGTATCAAACAACCCAAGGAATACGAATAACACAAAAAAAAAAAAGTCGTATTATCTCTACACGTTTCCCGACCATCTTAAAGGTCTATGAATTATTTTCCATTCCCCTAGGATTTACTCAATTCCCTTTCTCTCTCCCTAGGGTTACGTTATCTCCGAAATATATGAGGAGGATCCAACTGTCCCTCAATTAAGAGCTTCTACCCCCCGGTGCAGTGGTCCCGTTCACAGGGTGCTGCAGCCACGGAGGCTGGAAGGGTTACTCCCCCTTTCCAGAGGTTTCTAGCTCATAGTGAAAGCTGCTCTTATTTGTCTTATCTTCTGGTAGTCTGAATTAACTATTTCATCTCGATTTGATACGTCGACTCACATATACAACGTAATTCATAACGACTTCGATTGTACTGAAATCTGGCGGACTAGTGTCCAGAAGTGATTTCCGTCGGCTAAAATGTGGATGGCTTGACTGGGATCGGGCGCAAGTGTCCCTTCTGTTGGAGTTAACTTGAAGTAGAGGGTACAAAGAAAAAAACCAAGAAAGAGGAAAAGAAAATACTGAACGGGAATAATGAGAGGAGGAAGCTTTTAATCGCTTCGGTGGTACATATACTAAAATGGAACGAGGCGAAGAAGAGTACTGAGTCCTCCAAGAGGGTGAGTTCAGCAATTATTATCAGACGGCGTTCACATAGCTTTTATTCGTTTCGGTGGGACATATACTAAAACGGAACGAGGCGGGGAGGATTACTGAGTCCTCCAAGATGGCGAACTGAGCAACTATTATCAGGTTGTTAAAAGGGAGACGGGAGGGAAAAAAAATTAATAGAAGGAGAACGTGAAGCGTTTCCCTTCCAATGCCCCATTCAATCCGTGACGCCTACGGTCACACGTGTTATCCTCGCCGTCCCTGGAGGGGTTTCGAGAAGATCAGGGGGGATGGACAATCGCAGTATATCGAACCTAGGCCCCACCATAATCGATAACACCCTTGACCATGCGGTCCTCATTCATTCACGCTTTCAAACTCGCAGCCTGGGCTGACCACATTCACGCTGTTGCTATAGTCATCCAGATCCCCGGGTATATAAAGAGGAATGGGACATCTGGGTAACTATAACAATCCTCCCACCTTATTCGGGGGGGTTTTACCCCTCGGCAAGGTAGAGCCCGCGTCCTATTCTTCAACTATTTAACTGTTACCCGGAGACGCAACGGGGTGCTCTCGTCTAACCAACATTTGTACCCTCAGCCCCTCCAGAAAATAAGACAAGAAGAGTGCCATCATTTCCGATTCCATATACGTGGGCTGTTCTGTTGTGGCCACGACACCTCTGAGCCAGAAGAGCTCATCAAACTATCTCGTTGGTTGCTGGTTGCCGTTTTCCCTCCTAACCCTCCCTATCTCCTCTCGACGCAAGCTTGGTACCACGATGGTGGTCGCCTAATACGCTTGGGGCGTCGGAGAGCGAAGGGTGTGTCCGCTATGTTGTGATGTGGCCGATTTTGCCTCCTGACGTCCGGCCTTGGTTCCGCCGGGTCCGGTAAAATCGCCGGGGGGTGAGGTTATCGATAGATGTAGTCCCTCACTCTGGAGTTTTCGCCGGCAGAGGGACTCACTTCAGGCGTACTGAGCTGCTCATTAGCTCCCCTGATTTCTTCCTCCGTATATTCCTTTTCTTCATCCTCTTCCCCGCCCCCTAAATAGGGTTTCATTCGATTAGTATGCACCACGGCATCTTTTCTTGCTCCTAATAATCGGACCCTATAGTTTACCGGACCGGTCTGCCCTAGTACTCGAAACGGCCCTTTCCACTTATTCATGAGCTTTCTGCTGAGGCTTCGCACCTGTGTTTCGTGCCTTACATAAACCAGGTCGCCGAGGCGACATCTCCGGGGCTTGGCGGTCTTATTATATTGCCGCTCTCGATAACCGGCCGCTACTGCCATGTTCCGTTTTACTTCCGGATATACTTTATTCCATCTTCCCAATAGCTTGGCCGCATAGTTCACGTCGCTATCATAACGTGCTCTGTTTTTCTTTAATTCCGTGGGGAACACCGCATCTCGACCGTATAACAGGAAAAATGGGCTGAATCCGGTGGAAGTGTGCAGCTGCGTGTTATACGCGAAAGCTAAATAAGGTACTCACGTGTCCCAATCCGACTGGTCCTTGCCCACGTAATGAGACAAGATATCCTTGATTACTCGGTGCGCCCTTTTCAGTCCTCCATTCGTCTGTGGATGAAATGAGGAAGTACGACACTGTTCAATCCCTAATATCTTACAGACTTCCTTCATCACTGCGGAAATAAAGTTAGAGCCTTGGTCCGAAATAAGGACCTTCGGTGCGGAGTGACGCAGAACCACACGCTCTACAAGCGCCCGTGCTACGGTGTTTGCCGTCTGGTCAGGAATTGACACTATCTCGATGTACTTGGTAAAGTGGTCCTGGAAAGTAAGCATGTACCGATTTTGATTATCGAACCTCACCAACGGCCCCACAATATCCATTGCTGTCCTCTCGTAAGGCTCGCATACCTCAATAAATCTTTGTAAGGGTGCCTTTCCTAAATGAGGTGACATTTTCCGTTGGTTACACCGGTGACATCTTCCGCAGTACTTCCTTATGTCTTTCCTCTTTTCCGGCCAGAAAAGTCACTGACGCATCAACCGCCAAGTTTTATACTGCCCTGGGTGGCCGATGTATGCCACATCGTGGTAGTCGTGCATTGTTGTCGGTACCCAACTCTGGGGTACGACGAGTCACTCGGATCCGTTGTCCGCCACCTGATACAAAACACTACTTTGGGACAATCGGTATCCGTTACCCTCCCCTGACTCGGGGTCTAAGTCCCTCACTACTTGGGCACAAAACTTGTCCTTTTTCTGGGCTACCACTATGTCTGCCCCATCCCATATAGGTTCTAACTCGGTGCTCGTTAAACATATCTCTAAATCCTTTACCAACTGGACACAGCACCGGTCCCTTTCCTGCGCGGTAAGACATATCCCCGTCTTTTCCGCAGTCTCCGACTGGTCCAACACATAGATCCTAACCTCAATGGGCGTGTGACCTAACATCCACTCTATCATTTGCTCAATGACTCCCCAATCTAACCCGTCTAATCCGCACGAGATTCGTGGCATAGCTAACCATAAAACCCCTTTTTCCAAACATAACTGCCCAAGGTTCCAGAGGGCTTGGAACACGGATCGTTCCGTGGGCTCATCGGTGCTTTTGTCCTTGGTGACCATATGTAACGTGAGGCGACCTTGGACTTCCATACAGGCAACCTCTCCCACCTTTTTATTCTGTTTCTTCAGCAGGTAGGTGTTTCCAAATGCCTCCCGAAATTGTAGGGCAACTCCCTGGGACATGCCGAAATCCGCACCCACACAGTGAGCCAAAGCGAATTACTCTGGGCTTTAAGCAGATCTCCTCCAACGTTGTCTACTGATTTACCCCCGATCTGCTTTCCTGCTATGTCCTTTAGACATCTGTCCATTTCAAAGTCCCAATCCGGGCTCTCGTAGACCCGACTTAAGGCGTCTACGTTCCCGTGCTTCCTCCCAGGTCGATGTATGACCTCTATGTCGTACTCCGACAGCAAGATCGACCACCGTATCAATCTTGAGGTGGGATCCTTCAGTGACAACAGCCACTTGAGGGAAATGTGGTCCGTCACTACCTCAAATTTTTTTCCATACAGGAAACACCTGTACTGCCTTACTCCAAATACAACTGCGAGGCATTCCAGTTCAGTGACCGTGTACCTGGTCTCCGCGCCGGTCAATTTCCTGCTCGCAAAAGCTACAGGCCGTTCATGCCCATTAATCTTTTGGCTTAGCACAGCGGCGATCTCTGTTCCTGACGCATCCGTTGATATGATGAACGGTTCCTTGAAATTAGGATGGATCAGCACGCTTTCCGAGGTCAAGGCCTCCTTTGAGCTGTTAATGGACCCCAGCACTTGTTCCGTGATTATAAACTTCACGTCCTCCTTGGTTAGCTCTGTAAGTGGGGCCGCTAGCTCAGCAAAGTTCGAGATAAACTTCCGGTACCATCCTACCAAGCCTAAAAATCCTCGCACCTCTTTTACCTTAGTGGGAATGGGAAAATCCTTGATAGCTTGCACCTTGTCTGTTGAAGGGCTTACACCCGCCTTGGAAATTTCGTGGCCTAAGTAGGTTACTTTTGTTTTCAACATGTGACACTTACTAGGTTTTAACTTTATGTTGGCTTCCGCTAGGCGATCGAAAACTAGGGCCAGTCGTCGTAGATGTTCGGTCACATCGTCGGCACTATAAGTGATGATATCGTCCAGATATACGCTGCAAATGAGATGGTTCAACCCGGCCATTGCGGTGTTAATAAAGCGAGCAAAAGTACTAGGGCTATTTGACAATCCGAAAGGCATACGCAGAAACTCATAGTGACCATCCATCGTGCTGAAAGCCGTTTTTTCGATGTCCGAAGTTTCCATTTTTATTTGATGATAGGCCGAGGCTACATCAAACACGCTGAACAAACTGGCCTCTCCGAATTGTTCCAGTAGCTCCTCTATGAGAAGGAGCGGGTAGTAGTCCCTTTTAGTCACGGCGTTAAGAGCCCTATAATCGATGCAAAGTCGGATCTTCATAGAGCCGTCGGGCTGTTTCCGTCTTACCATGACTACAGGAGCGCTCCAGGGACTTTTTAATTCCCTTATTATCTTGTCGTCCAGTAGCCGATCGATCTCCTTTCTCAGTTCATCCCTAGTATGGAAAGGTACTCGATAAGTGGCTTTCGAGTTGGGAGGTTCATTTTCGGTGATTATTCGATGTTTCACCTGATCAGTGCTGGATAGGATCTCGTTCTCTCCACAAAAGATGTGGTCGTATCTTTTAAGGAAGGCTCTCACTAAGGCTTGAGTGTCCTTAGGCAGATGAGACAAATCCACTGCGTCTGAATTCCCTGTTTCTCGGTCTTCCCAATCTGGTCTACACCATAACTGCGCCGGACGAGCCGGTTCGACCTGCTTCTGAGCATAACTTAAAACTTCCAATACAGTAGATAGGGTGCCCAGCACAGTCTTTGCCCTTAGTCGGACCGCGTAGTTGTTCAAATTCATGAGACGAATTCTCACTTTCTTGGTGAATGGTACTACCGCGTTGGCGATCAGTACTCCTACTTCCAGGTCTTTACCCAAGGCTTCAATCATTCCTAGTTCTCCCGTAGGTTTTTGACCTACTACCTTGCCCCAACATTCGATTTCACTTCGAGGAGGTATCGATTCCCTTTCCCATAAACTTACGTGACATAGCCGTGTGGATGGCGGTTTCGCTTCGGAATTCCTGCGCGGGCCTTTCGGTGTATCGCCTTTACTGATTTCCGTGATATGTGGAGGTTGACGCAATGAGAGGGACCTATCGGAGGGTTTGGGCCGAGGCAGTGAAACTACCTGGGCGTACTTTAGTTTTACCGGTGGTGGTTCAGAGTAACGAGAGAGTCGGCCTGGTATTCCTTTTGTGGTTGATGGAACCGGCGGTTGTTGAGGCTTTGACTCAGCCAACGGGATGGCGATATTACTAGGCGTTGTCGGTTTTGTGCCACCAACACCTGACTTGGACGTTTACAGGGCACATCCATAACAAGTGGCGTAGTTATTCCTCTAATCTTGATGGTGTTACGAGCATAGTCAATGATGGCTCCGCACTTGTTCAAAAAGTCTCTGCCCAAAATCCCGTCTGCATGTAGTGGAAGGCTTTTAACCACCACCCAGTCTTGCAATAGGTGGGGCCGCCATCTGTTATATTCAACATGGCATTGAACCAGGGCGGAAGAGGTCATTTCTTTTCCAGAAATGCCTACCAAGCGAATCGCGCCAGGCAGGGGTACTGCCTCGCTTGGTACGCTACTTTCTTTTAAAAGAGAGAGAGCAGATCCGGTGTCTATACATAAAGTGTGCTGTTGTCCGTTTAATCGAACCTTTAAGTTAGTGGGTCCTCCGAATGACCCTATGCCTCCTACACAAGGGACTACTACCCTGGGTGTTGTGGGTCTCGTCCCTTTTTCCATCGGGGGTTGTATGGCTCTGAACTTACCATTCCCGCTTCCCTGACGCCTTATCAACGTTCACTCCCCTTGCTCCTCCACCCCACTAGCAACCTTGCTCCTAGGATCTTCCGGACAAGGTCGTGCTAGTTCAAAGCCGGTTTTGATTGTCCCGAAGGGCGAGCGGTGTTCGGCTTCCTACTCCCTCTAGGTTCACTCCTTCGATCGAAGGTTCCGAAGTCGCGGCAAGCTATTGCGATGTGGCCTGGTTTCCCGCATCTAAAACAGGTGACGGGCTGCCTTGTTGTTCCAGTTCGGATCTCATTTGGACAATCGGGCTTATAGTGCCCTTCTTCAGCGCACCCATAACATCGCACCTTATCCATTTGTGGTGCTGCCAAACTAGGAGTGGCTGAGGGTCTTGACCTCAACTGGAGCTCCACCCTTTCTGACTGCCTAGCCATTTCCTCCGCCTTTCTGAGGGTAAGGCTTGGTTCTCGCATTAATGCTGTTCCGATATCCCGCATCAATTCTTTCCTTGAGCCCTGTTTAAACTGGTGGATCATAGTCCGTTCAGTATTCTTCCTCAACCCCGGAATTTCCTCCTCCACTGCATCCATCAGATCCTCTTCCAGGACCTGCCTCCCAAAATGTTTAATACGTGTGGCGAATTCGGCCACCGATTCATCGTGACGCAGGATGCACTTGGCCAGTTGAGCCAAGCTTTCCCCTGATGTTTGAAGAGGCGCAAAACGCTCTATCAGCTTGTCTCGGAAGTCGTCATAATCCAAATTATCCAAATCGGCATCCGCTTGGAAGTAAGTGTACGCTTCTCCTTCTAGTCGGAACTTTAGTATCTTCAAAGTATTCTCTTCCGACCAACCATCCAGTTTAGACCTTTGCTCTAATTTGGCAAAATAGGCCTTTAAATTTCCCTTCCCTGAAAAGGGATCCACTGTCCCAGCTACCATGCCTCAAGGCATACTTGGCCATGAAGCTGCTAGTGGGGCTGGGCCTGGTACGCCTGCAGGATTCATTTGCAATCCGGAATGTGTAGCTCTCACTCTGATGATACCGCTACCGTAAAACCAACTACGTACCTACTGGACACTACCCCAAAAAAAACTAAAATTTGTCCTCTCGTTAGCTTTCGGCTACTTCCTTAAATTGAATTCAAAAGAAATTCAAAAATTAAAATATAACTGGTGAATTCAATCTGCGTTGAATAAGAAAAAATTTTGACTTAAATTGTTACTATAAAAAAAATTTCAATCTGTTTAGGTTGACCCTGCAATACAAAACAAATTTGGAGAACAAAAGAAAAAAAATTAAAACAATGTAAAATCAAAACGCAGAACTCCCAGAATCAAAATCTTTCTGCTCGAGCACGTAATTAGTGCCTATACACGAGAAACACCTTTTGATTCAATTCACCCGGCTCCTTCCCTTGCTGGTTCACTGTTCCTTGACCTAGTTACACACAAAAAATAAGGTACACTTTCTATTGGCCCTAGTCTGCGAGCTCCTACAATGCTGTAAGCACTAATTCAAGCTATTAAATTTAAAGCACCTACTAAATATTCTGATGGTCACACCCCCTTCCGATAAGAATCCGTTCTCATAAAAGGTATACGGAAACCTTATCCGGTTCCCTAAATGGAAGGTTGTTTTTACCTGGTTGCTATTAACGATAATCAAAAACTTCCTAATTGGAAATAAATACTTTCCCAACTTTCAATTGCTATGCCTGATTTCAACGGCGCTCATTGTATATATGCTTTAAATGATCTGACCTACTATTTACTGGGGTTATTGAACTACTACACAATTAATAACCTTACTGTTCTATGTTCTCAACACCACTGTTATTTCCCTTGCGTTATAACCTCACTTTAAAACAAAACAATGAAATGTTTTGTTACTTCCGAAACTGTCACTACTAAATTTTTCGAAGACGTGGATTATCACCTTGTTATTTAGGCTTAAAAAAACCTAAAATATCACCGCTGCGACACCAAATGTAATAATCTGGAAAGCTGGTATTTGGGAGCAATTGAATAAACTTATTTATATGGTTATTGCACACAAGCCAGGTATACCAAGTCCAGCTCAAGATATTACTAGGTTATGTTTATTTACTGTTCCCTCAGGTCAAAGCCTTATGGGATCATATGCTGCTACGGAGAGAGGAAACCTTGTTGTAACTATGCTAGAATAGCTACCCTTACTATGCAACTCGAGGGTTGCGGAGGGTGATAATTGCAGGGTTGCACTACAAGGAGTGCCCTGTCGTTGGTAGAATGGATTATATTTAGCCGCCACCAGTTCCCTTTTGAGATGTTTTAGAGAATAGTTCAGGGAACGAAACTAAACTCGAAGGAGTTCCTCTCCAGTAGCACTTGGTATAAAATTGTTTAGTAGCGGGGCCTTTCCTGGCCGATTTATATACTAGGCTAGTATGACAGCTTCACGTTGTTGAAGATGTTCGGAATGACAATCACGACAGGACTGTTCTCTTCCACTATAACGTTATCTAAGGGATGGTGTATCAATGAAGAACAATGCGAACAGTATAAGTTGTATATTGGGAAAAAGTATTCGTTTACAAAAACAATAATAATAATTAACAAATATAGACACTAAGTCCCATTCATATATACATAAAGAGGAAAATATGACGAATGGTCAATAAGAAACAAAAATAAAAATTTAAATTAATCGGAATTAATTTGATGCAAGTTTCTGAATGGTTTAAATAAAATATATATAATGAATTGATAAAACTTTATCAAGTATGATCAATCAGTGAATTATTGATTCGCCTGATATAACGTAGCCAGAGAGTTGTTTCTTTGCAGGCTAACCTTATTTTTGAAATGAATATACCACTCTGATGGAGTAACTAAGGTTATGAAATGGACCAGAGGGGCCACTGATAGTAAGGTTGAGATTCCAGAAGGGTGATTCTCTAACAAACAGCTATGATGCCTTTTTGACAACTACCTGGTTCGCTTTATATATATTGATCTATTAAATTGATTCAACAAATTTGACAATATGATGGAACCCTAGTTTTCAAGATGAACTCTTAACACTTTCTCTTAAATTCGCCGCTGATGGCTGTCTCAGTAGGGGTTTTTAAGAAACCTTCAAATTCTAAATAAAATACCCTTATTACAACTTTTAAATAATGATCCTTCCCAATAGTCCCACAAATAATTAGGTAATTGACTTTACACCTACGATAACCCTAATTTCAACTATACCTATCTTAAGTGGGTCTCATATATGTACTACCAAATATGAGGAATTCGGCAGATGGATCAATACACTTCTATTACCTCAAAATACTCTATTAATGGTTACAGTCCTCTATATACCAACACAAAAACGAGAAAGGGGGGTGATGACCTCAAAATTCTTGGCTCGAATTCAGACTAAATAGCTTGTTCTATAGACTTACCCTGACTCAGTATTTAATCCTTAATCCACCAAGTAAACTTTTGACACTTGAGCTTACACTTCACGGCCTACACAAAATGTATTACGCGACGTCTTTTTGTTAAGTTAAAATTACCCCCCGGAGCTAGTTCTCTCTCGCACCCAGATCAATTTGTCTAATTGTTAAAGGAAACAAATTTTCCAAAATATCAAATTACTTTAGATTTCTATCATCAAGTCACCAATGACGTTCTCCACAATTTCTTCCACAGGTTATTCTAGATTCTAATTACCAAACAATTTTCACTAAATAGAAAATGATATTAAAGTAAAAAGTAAGTTCTCTTGAAACTGATACTTGGAATTATCTATGGTGAATGAAAGTACTTTAAGAATGATAAAAATTGATTCGAATGAATTAATTGACTCTGAGTAATAAACAAGAGGAAGATGTAGTTGAAAAAATAGAAATCTTGTAATTTGCAATACACCAAAAAACAATCAGATGGCTAAGTTAAAAATATCAATTAAAAGAATTAATGGATCTGGTTTTGAGAGAGACTCAGCTATATGTACAAGGAACTAGGCTTACCCAACAAGGCACGACAGAGGAACTGCCCTTTTTCCTAAGAGTTTTCATTTTTATACTTCGGCTCCCCCCGAAATTGGCTTCCCTACACGCTAACATAAAATTCAAACGAACCAATGAAGTTGGTTGTATCCCGTAGCACTTTGCACTAATACACAAATCTGTATTTAGAGTTGCCTGTTTTCCCACATCGAGGGGCAGTGAGTGACCACAAAAAATGATTTCTCCAAACCCTGCTGACTAAGTGATTAACTCCGTCGTCGTAGAAAGTACAAGGTCCACAGAATAGCACCTCGAAGGCTCTAATTCTTAAAAATCACGTATAACTTGTAAAAGGTATCGGGTGGCGACTTCATGTCGCCGGCAAGGAATTTCATTATTTAAATCAAAATAAAACTTCTAATTGTTGAATCCAGAATGTCTATGTATAGTCTGTTCCTGTCAGGGATTTAGAATTTTAGGTTTTGAAATGCCCGTAAGGACGGAACTACACGCTACTGAATGATTCGAGATGTACTCTCATGTGTCAAGTATACCTGGTTTACTTAGAGTAAATTAAATTTCAGGAGTTTTCCCCTGCTTACGCTACTTTGATTCAATCGTGAAAAAATAATAATCCCCCAGGATTATTACAATATATGTTTTCCATGGAAAACAATTCAAAGACGGGAAATAAAACATTCGGAATTATTGAATTGCGTAACTTCCAGAGGGGAAGAGATATCGACTTGCGGTTAGTGCCAATCGCATCAGTATCATCGAGTTGGTTGGAAATATATGTTTTTCATAGAAAACAATTCAGAGACGAAAAATAAAACGTTCGGAATTATTGAATTGCGTAACTTCCAGACGGGAAGAGATATCGATTAGCTGTTAGTGCCAATCGCATCAGAATCATCAAATTGGTTGGAAATATATGTTTTTCATAAAAAACAATTCGAAGACGGGAAATAAAACGTTCGGAATTATTGAATTGCGTAACTTCCAGAGGGGAAGAGATATCGACTTGCGGTAGTGCCAATCGCATCAGAATCATCGAGTTGGTTGGAAATATATGTTTTTCATAGAAAACAATTCAAAGACGGGAAATAAAACGTTCGGAATTATTGAATTACGTAACTTCCAGACGGGAAGAGATATCGACTTGCGGTTAGTGCCAATCGCATCAGAATCATCGAGTTGGTTGGAAATATATGTTTTCCATCGAAAACAATTCAAAGACGGGAAATAAAACGTTCGGAATTATTGAATTGCGTAACTTCCAGACAGGAAGAGATATCGACTTGCGGTTAGTGCCAATCGCATCAGAATCATCATGTTAGTTGGAAATATATGTTTTTCATGGAAAACAATTCAAAGACGGGAAATAAATCGTTCGGATATTTTGAATTGCGTAACTTCCAGACGGGAAGAGATATCTACATGCGGTTAGTGCCAATCGCATCAGAATCATCAAATTGGTCGGAAATATATATGTTTTTCATAGAAAACAATTCAAAGACGGGAAATGAAAAATGTTCGGAATTATTGAATTGCGTAACTTCCAGACGGGAAGAGATATCGACTTCCGGTTAGTGCCAATCGCATCAGAATCATCGAGTTGGTTGGAAATATATGTTTTTCATGGAAAACAATTCAAAGACGGGAAATAAAACGTTGAAATGCGTAACTTCCAAACGGAAGAGATATCGACTTGCGGTTAGTGCCAATCGCATCAGAATCATCGAGTTGGTTGGAAATGGATGTTTTTCATGGAAAACAATTCAAAGACGGGAAATAAAACGTTCATAAATATTGAATTGCGTAACTTCAAGACGGGAAGAGATATCGACTTGCGGTTAGTGCCAATCGCATCAGAATCATCGAGTTGGTTGGAAATATATGTTTTTCATAGAAAACAATTCGAAGACGGGGAATAAAACGTTCGGAATTATTGAATTGCGTAACATCCAGACGGGAAGAGATATCTACTTGCGGTTAGTGCCAATAGCATCAGAATCATCGAGTTGGTTAGGAATGAATGTTTTTCATGGAGAACAATTCAAAGACGGGAAATAAAACGTTCGGAAATATTGAATTGCGTAACTTCAAGACGAGAAGAGGTATCGACTTGCTGTTAGTGACAATCGCATCAGAATCATCGATTTGGTTGGAAATATATGTTTTTCATAGAAAACAATGCAAAGACGGGAAATAAAACGTTCGGAATTATTGAATTGCGTAACTTCCAGACGGGAAGAGATATCGATTTGCTGTTAGTGCCAATCGCATCAGAATCATCAAATTGGTTGGAAATATATGTTTTTCATAGAAAATAATTCAAAGACGGGAAATAAAACGTTCGGAATTATCGAATTGCGTAACTTCCAGACGGGAAGAGATATCTACTTGCGGTTAGTGCCAATCGCATCAGAATCATCAAATTGGTTGGAAATATATGTTTTTCATAGGAAACAATTCAAAGACGGGAAATAAAACGTTCGGAATTATTGAATTGCGTAACTTCCAGACGGGAAGAGATATCGACTTGCGGTTAGTGCCAATCGCATCAGAATCATCATGTTAGTTGGAAATATATGTTTTTCATGGAAAACAATTCAAAGACGGGGAATAAATCGTTCGGATATTTTGAATTGCGTAACTTCCAGACGGGAAGAGATATCTACATGCGGTTAGTGCCAATCGCATCAGAATCATCAAATTGGTCGGAATATAAATGTTTTTCATAGAAAACAATTCAAAGACGGGAAATGAAAAATGTTCGGAATTATTGAATTGCGTAACTTCCAGACGGGAAGAGATATCGACTTCCGGTTAGTGCCAATCGCATCAGAATCATCGTGTTGGTTGGAAATATATATTTTTCATAGAAAACAATTCAAAGACGGGAAATAAAACGTTCGGAATTATTAAATTACGTAACTTCCAGACAGGAAGAGATATCTACTTGCGGTTAGTGCCAATCGCATCAGAATCATCAAATTGGTTGGAAATATATGTTTTTCATAGAAAAAAATTCAAAGACGGGAAATGAAACGTTCGGAATTATTGAATTGCCTAACTTCCAAACGGGAAGGGATATCGACTTGCGGTTAGTGCCAATCGCATCAGAATCATCGAGTTGGTTGGAAATATATGTTTTTCATGGAAAACAATTCAAAGACGGGAAATGAAACGTTCGGATATATTGAATTGCGTAACTTCCAAACGTGAAGAGATATCGACTTGCGGTTAGTGCCAATCGCATCAGAATCATCGCGTTCGTTCGAAATATATGTTTTTAGTGGAAAACAATTCAAAGACGGGAAATAAAACGTTAGGAATTATCGAATTGCGTAACTTCCAGACGGGAGAAGATATCCACTTGCGGTTAGTGCCAATCGCATCAGAATCATCGAGTTGGTTTGAAAATATATGTTTTTCATAGAAAACAATTCAAAGACGGGAAATAAAACGTTCGGAATTATTGAATTGCGTAACTTCCAGACGAGAAGAGATATCTACTTGCGGTTAGTGCCAATCGCATAAGAATCATCAAATTGGTTGGAAATATATGTTTTTCATAGAAAACAATTCAAAGACGGAGAATAAAACGTTCGGATTTATTGAATTGCGTAACTTCCAGACGGGAAGAGATATCGATTTTTTGTTAGTGCCAATCGCATCAGAATCATCAAATTGGTTGGAAATATATGTTTTTCATAGAAAACAATTCAAAGACGGGAAATAAAACGTTCGGAATTATTGAATTGCGTAACTTCCAGAAGGGGAGAGATATCGACTCGCGGTTAGTGCTAATCGCATCAGAATCATGGAGTTGGTTGGAAATATATGTTTTCCATAGAAAACAATACAAAGACGGGAAATAAAACGTTCGGAATTATTGAATTAAGTAACTTCCAGACTGGAAGAGAAATCGACTTGCCAATCTGCCAATCGCATCAGAATCATCAAATTGGTTGGAAATATATGTTTTCCACAGAAAACAATTCAAAGACGGGAAATAAAACGTTCGGAATTATTGAATTGCGTAACTTCCAGAGGGGAAGAGATATCGACTTGCTGTTAGTGCCAATCGCATCAGTATCATCGAGTTAGTTGGAAATATATGTTTTTCATAGAAAACAATTCAAAGACGGGAAATAAAAACGTTCGGAATTATTGAATTGCGTAACTTCCAGACGGGAAGAGATATCGATTTGCTGTTAGTGCCAATCTCATCCGAATCATCAAATTGGTTGGAAATATATGTTTTTCCTAGAAAACAATTCGAAGACGGGAAATGAAACGTTCGGAATTATTGAATTGCGTAACTTCCAGACGAGAAGAGATATCGATTTGCTGTTAGTGCCAATCGAATCAGAATCATCAAATTGGTTGGAAATATATGTTTTTCATAGAAAACAGTTCAGAGACGGGAAATAAAACGTTCGGAATTATTGAATTGCGTAACTTCCAGAGGGGAAGAGATATCGACTTGCGGTTAGTGCCAATCGCATCAGAATCATCGAGTTGGTTGGAAATATATGTTTTTCATAGAAAACAATCCAAAGACGGGAAATAAAACGTTCGGAATTATTGAATTACGTAACTTCCAGACGGGAAGAGATATCGACTTGCGGTTAGTGCCAATCGCATCAGAATCATAGAGTTGGTTGGAAATATATGTTTTTCATGGAAAACAATTCAAATACGGGGAATAAAACGTTCGGAATTATTGAATTGCGTAACTTCCAGAGGGGAAGAGATAACGACTTGCGGTTAGTGTCAATCGCATCAGAATCATGGAGTTGGTTGGAAATATATGTTTCTCATAGAAAACAATACAAAGACGGGAAATAAAACGTTCGGAATTATTGAATTGCGTAAATTCCAGACGGGATGAGAAATCGACTTGCGGTTTCTGCCAATCGCAACAAAATGATCAAATTGGTTGGAAATATATGTTTTCCATAGAAAACAATTCAAAGACGGGAAATAAAACATTCGGAATTATTGAATTGCGTAACTTCCAAACGGGA
This sequence comes from Endomychus coccineus, assembly GCA_958510875.1. Taxonomy (NCBI): domain Eukaryota; kingdom Metazoa; phylum Arthropoda; class Insecta; order Coleoptera; family Endomychidae; genus Endomychus; species Endomychus coccineus. The sequence continues at coordinate 169,142,299 of OY294067.1, forward strand.
ATGGATATCGACTTGCGGTTAGTGGCAATCGCTTCAGAATAATCGAGTTGGTTGGAAATATATGTTTTTCATGGAAAACAATCCAAAGACGGGAAATGAAACGTTCGGAATTATTGAATTAAGTAACTTCCAGACGGGAATAGGAATAGACTTGCCAATCTGCCAATCGCATCAGAATCATCAAATTGGTTGAAAATATATGTTTTCCATCGAAAACAATTCAAAGACGGGAAATAAAACGTTCGGAATTATTGAATTGCGTAACTTCCAGACGGGAAGAGATATCTACTTGCGGTTAGTGCCAATCGCATCAGAATCATCAAATTGGTTGGAAATATATGTTTTTCATAGAAAACAATTCAAAGACGGGAAATGAAACGTTCGGAATTATTGAATTTCGTAACTTCCAGAGGGGAAGAGATATCGACTCGCGGTTAATGCCAATCGCATCAGAATCATGAAGTTGGTTGGAAATATATGTTTTTCATAGAAAACAATACAAAGACGGGAAATAAAACGTTCGGAATTATTGAATTAAGTAACTTCCAGACGGGAAGAGGAATAGACTTGCCAATCTGCCAATCGCATCAGAATCATCAAATTGGTTGAAAATATATGTTTTCCATGGAAAACAATTCAAAGACGGGAAATAAAACGTTCGGAATTATTGAATTGCGTAACTTCCAGAGGGGAAGAGATATAGACTGGCGGTTAGTGCCAATCGCATCAGAATCATCAAATTGGTTGAAAATAAATGTTTTCCATGGAAAACAATTCAAAGACGGGAAATAAAACGTTCGGAATTATTGAATTGCGTAACTTCCAGAGGGGAAGAGATATAGACTGGCGGTTAGTGCCAATCGCATCAGTATCATCGAGTTGGTTGGAAATATATGTTTTTCATAGAAAACAATTAAAAGACGGGAAATAAAACGTTCGGAATTATTGAATTGCGTAACTTCCAGACGGGAAGAGATATCGACTTGCGGTTAGTGCCAATCGCATCAGAATCATCATGTTAGTTGGAAATATATGTTTTTCATGGAAAACAATTCAAAGACGGGGAATAAATCGTTCGGATATTTTGAATTGCGTAACTTCCAGACGGGAAGAGATATCTACATGCGGTTAGTGCCAATCGCATCAGAATCATCAAATTGGTCGGAATATAAATGTTTTTCATAGAAAACAATTCAAAGACGGGAAATGAAAAATGTTCGGAATTATTGAATTGCGTAACTTCCTGACGGGAAGAGATATCGACTTCCGGTTAGTGCCAATCGCATCAGAATCATCGTGTTGGTTGGAAATATATATTTTTCATAGAAAACAATTCAAAGACGGGAAATAAAACGTTCGGAATTATTAAATTACGTAACTTCCAGACAGGAAGAGATATCTACTTGCGGTTAGTGCCAATCGCATCAGAATCATCAAATTGGTTGGAAATATATGTTTTTCATAGAAAAAAATTCAAAGACGGGAAATGAAACGTTCGGAATTATTGAATTGCCTAACTTCCAAACGGGAAGGGATATCGACTTGCGGTTAGTGCCAATCGCATCAGAATCATCGAGTTGGTTGGAAATATATGTTTTTCATGGAAAACAATTCAAAGACGGGAAATGAAACGTTCGGATATATTGAATTGCGTAACTTCCAAACTTGAAGAGATATCGACTTGCGGTTAGTGCCAATCGCATCAGAATCATCGCGTTCGTTCGAAATATATGTTTTTCATGGAAAACAATTCAAAGACGGGAAATAAAACGTTCGGAATTATCGAATTGCGTAACTTCCAGACGGGAGAAGATATCCACTTGCGGTTAGTGCCAATCGCATCAGAATCATCGAGTTGGTTTGAAAATATATGTTTTTCATAGAAAACAATTCAAAGACGGGAAATAAAACGTTCGGAATTATTGAATTGCGTAACTTCCAGACGAGAAGAGATATCTACTTGCGGTTAGTGCCAATCGCATAAGAATCATCAAATTGGTTGGAAATATATGTTTTTCATAGAAAACAATTCAAAGACGGAGAATAAAACGTTCGGATTTATTGAATTGCGTAACTTCCAGACGGGAAGAGATATCGATTTTTTGTTAGTGCCAATCGCATCAGAATCATCAAATTGGTTGGAAATATATGTTTTTCATAGAAAACAATTCAAAGACGGGAAATAAAACGTTCGGAATTATTGAATTGCGTAACTTCCAGAAGGGGAGAGATATCGACTCGCGGTTAGTGCTAATCGCATCAGAATCATGGAGTTGGTTGGAAATATATGTTTTCCATAGAAAACAATACAAAGACGGGAAATAAAACGTTCGGAATTATTGAATTAAGTAACTTCCAGACTGGAAGAGAAATCGACTTGCCAATCTGCCAATCGCATCAGAATCATCAAATTGGTTGGAAATATATGTTTTCCACAGAAAACAATTCAAAGACGGGAAATAAAACGTTCGGAATTATTGAATTGCGTAACTTCCAGAGGGGAAGAGATATCGACTTGCTGTTAGTGCCAATCGCATCAGTATCATCGAGTTAGTTGGAAATATATGTTTTTCATAGAAAACAATTCAAAGACGGGAAATAAAAACGTTCGGAATTATTGAATTGCGTAACTTCCAGACGGGAAGAGATATCGATTTGCTGTTAGTGCCAATCTCATCCGAATCATCAAATTGGTTGGAAATATATGTTTTTCCTAGAAAACAATTCGAAGACGGGAAATGAAACGTTCGGAATTATTGAATTGCGTAACTTCCAGACGAGAAGAGATATCGATTTGCTGTTAGTGCCAATCGAATCAGAATCATCAAATTGGTTGGAAATATATGTTTTTCATAGAAAACAGTTCAGAGACGGGAAATAAAACGTTCGGAATTATTGAATTGCGTAACTTCCAGAGGGGAAGAGATATCGACTTGCGGTTAGTGCCAATCGCATCAGAATCATCGAGTTGGTTGGAAATATATGTTTTTCATAGAAAACAATTCAAAGACGGGAAATAAAAACGTTCGGAATTATTGAATTGCGTAACTTCCAGACGGGAAGAGATATCGATTTGCTGTTAGTGCCAATCTCATCCGAATCATCAAATTGGTTGGAAATATATGTTTTTCCTAGAAAACAATTCGAAGACGGGAAATGAAACGTTCGGAATTATTGAATTGCGTAACTTCCAGACGAGAAGAGATATCGATTTGCTGTTAGTGCCAATCGAATCAGAATCATCAAATTGGTTGGAAATATATGTTTTTCATAGAAAACAGTTCAGAGACGGGAAATAAAACGTTCGGAATTATTGAATTGCGTAACTTCCAGAGGGGAAGAGATATCGACTTGCGGTTAGTGCCAATCGCATCAGAATCATCAAATTGGTTGGAAATATATGTTTTTCCTAGAAAACAATTCGAAGACGGGAAATGAAACGTTCGGAATTATTGAATTGCGTAACTTCCAGACGAGAAGAGATATCGATTTGCTGTTAGTGCCAATCGAATCAGAATCATCAAATTGGTTGGAAATATATGTTTTTCATAGAAAACAGTTCAGAGACGGGAAATAAAACGTTCGGAATTATTGAATTACGTAACTTCCAGACGGGAAGAGATATCGACTTGCGGTTAGTGCCAATCGCATCAGAATCATAGAGTTGGTTGGAAATATATGTTTTTCATGGAAAACAATTCAAATACGGGGAATAAAACGTTCGGAATTATTGAATTGCGTAACTTCCAGAGGGGAAGAGATAACGACTTGCGGTTAGTGTCAATCGCATCAGAATCATGGAGTTGGTTGGAAATATATGTTTCTCATAGAAAACAATACAAAGACGGGAAATAAAACGTTCGGAATTATTGAATTGCGTAAATTCCAGACGGGATGAGAAATCGACTTGCGGTTTCTGCCAATCGCAACAAAATGATCAAATTGGTTGGAAATATATGTTTTCCATAGAAAACAATTCAAAGACGGGAAATAAAACATTCGGAATTATTGAATTGCGTAACTTCCAAACGGGAATGGATATCGACTTGCGGTTAGTGGCAATCGCTTCAGAATAATCGAGTTGGTTGGAAATATATGTTTTTCATGGAAAACAATCCAAAGACGGGAAATGAAACGTTCGGAATTATTGAATTAAGTAACTTCCAGACGGGAATAGGAATAGACTTGCCAATCTGCCAATCGCATCAGAATCATCAAATTGGTTGAAAATATATGTTTTCCATCGAAAACAATTCAAAGACGGGAAATAAAACGTTCGGAATTATTGAATTGCGTAACTTCCAGACGGGAAGAGATATCTACTTGCGGTTAGTGCCAATCGCATCAGAATCATCAAATTGGTTGGAAATATATGTTTTTCATAGAAAACAATTCAAAGACGGGAAATGAAACGTTCGGAATTATTGAATTTCGTAACTTCCAGAGGGGAAGAGATATCGACTCGCGGTTAGTGCCAATCGCATCAGAATCATGAAGTTGGTTGGAAATATATGTTTTTCATAGAAAACAATACAAAGACGGGAAATAAAACGTTCGGAATTATTGAATTAAGTAACTTCCAGACGGGAAGAGGAATAGACTTGCCAATCTGCCAATCGCATCAGAATCATCAAATTGGTTGAAAATATATGTTTTCCATGGAAAACAATTCAAAGACGGGAAATAAAACGTTCGGAATTATTGAATTGCGTAACTTCCAGAGGGGAAGAGATATAGACTGGCGGTTAGTGCCAATCGCATCGGAATCATCAAATTGGTTGAAAATATATGTTTTCCATGGAAAACAATTCAAAGACGGGAAATAAAACGTTCGGAATTATTGAATTGCGTAACTTCCAGAGGGGAAGAGATATAGACTGGCGGTTAGTGCCAATCGCATCAGTATCATCGAGTTGGTTGGAAATATATGTTTTTCATAGAAAACAATTAAAAGACGGGAAATAAAACGTTCGGAATTATTGAATTGCGTAACTTCCAGAGAGGAAGAGATATCGAGTTGCGGTTAGTGCCAATCGCATCAGAATCATCGAGTTGGTTGGAAATATATGTTTTTCATACAAAACAATTCAAAGACTGGAAATAAAACGTTCGGAATTATTGAATTGCGTAACTTCCAGAGAGGAAGAGATATCGAGTTGCGATAAGTGCCAATCGCATCAGAATCATCGAGTTGGTTGGAAATATATGTTTTTCATAGATAACAATTCAAAGACGGGAAATAAAACGTTCGGAACTATTGAAATACGTAACTCCCAGACGGGAAGAGATATCGATTTGCTGTTAGTGGCAATCTCATCAGAATCATCAAATTGGTTGGAAATATATGTTTTTCATACAAAACAATTCAAAGACTGGAAATAAAACGTTCGGAATTATTGAATTGCGTAACTTCCAGAGGGGAAGAGATATAGACTGGCGGTTAGTGCCAATCGCATCGGAATCATCAAATTGGTTGAAAATATATGTTTTCCATGGAAAACAATTCAAAGACGGGAAATAAAACGTTCGGAATTATTGAATTGCGTAACTTCCAGAGGGGAAGAGATATAGACTGGCGGTTAGTGCCAATCGCATCAGTATCATCGAGTTGGTTGGAAATATATGTTTTTCATAGATAACAATTCAAAGACGGGAAATAAAACGTTCGGAATTATTGAAATACGTAACTCCCAGACGGGAAGAGATATCGATTTGCTGTTAGTGGCAATCTCATCAGAATCATCAAATTGGTTGGAAATATATGTTTTTCATACAAAACAATTCAAAGACTGGAAATAAAACGTTCGGAATTATTGAATTGCGTAACTTCCAGAGAGGAAGAGATATCGAGTTGCGATAAGTGCCAATCGCATCAGAATCATCGAGTTGGTTGGAAATATATGTTTTTCATAGATAACAATTCAAAGACGGGAAATAAAACGTTCGGAAATATTGAAATACGTAACTCCCAGACGGGAAGAGATATCGATTTGCTGTTAGTGGCAATCTCATCAGAATCATCAAATTGGTTGGAAATATATGTTTTTCATACAAAACAATTCAAAGACGTGAAATGAAACGTTCGGAATTATTGAATTGCGTAACTTCCAGACGGGAAGAGATATCGATTTGCTGTTAGTGCCAATCGCATCAGAATCATCAAATTGGTTGGAAATATATGTTTTTCATAGCAAACAATTCAAAGACGAGAAATAAAACTTTCGGAATTATTGAATTGCGTAACTTCCAGAGAGGAAGAGATATCGACTTGCGGTTAGTGCCAATCGTATCAGAATCATCGAGTTGGTTGGAAATATATGTTTTTCATGGAAAACAATTCGAAGACGGCAAATGAAACGTTCGGAATTAATGAATTGCGTAACTTCCAGAAGGGAAGAGATATCGATTTGCTGTTAGTGCCAATCGCATCAGAATCATCAAATTGGTTGGAAATATATGTTTTTCATAGAAAACAATTCAAAGACGAGAAATAAAACTTTCGGAATTATTGAATTGCGTAACTTCCAGAGAGGAAGAGATATCGACTTGCGGTTAGTGCCAATCGCATCAGAATCATGGAGTTGGTTGGAAATATATGTTTCTCATAGAAAACAATACAAAGACGGGAAATAAAACGTTCGGAATTATTGAATTGCGTAAATTCCAGACGGGATGAGAAATCGACTTGCGGTTTCCGCCAATCGCATCAGAATGATCAAATTGGTTGGAAATATATGTTTTCCATAGAAAATAATTCGAAGACGGGAAATAAAACGTTCGGAATTATTGAATTGCGTAACTTCCAAACGGGAATGGATATCGACTTGCGGTTAGTGGCAATCGCTTCAGAATCATCGAGTTGGTTGGAAATATAGGTTTTTCTTGGAAAACAATTCAAAGACGAGAAAAAAAACTTTCGGAATTATTGAATTGCGTAACTTCCAGAGAGGAAGAGATATCGACTTGCGGTTAGTGCCAATCGCATCAGAATCATGGAGTTGGTTGGAAATATATGTTTCTCATAGAAAACAATACAAAGACGGGAAATAAAACGTTCGGAATTATTGAATTGCGTAAAATCCAGACGGGATGAGAAATCGACTTGCGGTTTCCGCCAATCGCATCAGAATGATCCAATAGGTTGGAAATATATGTTTTCCATAGAAAATAATTGAAGACGGGAAATAAAACGTTCGGAATTATTGAATTGCGTAACTTCCAAACGTGAAGAGATATCGACTTGCGGTTAATGCCAATCGCATCAGAATCATCGAGTTGGTTGGAAATATATGTTTTTCATAGAAAACAATTCAAAGACGGCAAATAAAACGTTCGGAGTTATTGAATTGCGTAACTTCCAGAGGGGAATAGATATCGACTTACGGTTAGTGCCAATCGCATCAGAATCATGGAGTTGGTTGGAAATATATGTTTCTCATAGAAAACAATACAAAGACGGGAAATAAAACGTTCGGAATTATTGAATTGCGTAAATTCCAGACGGGATGAGAAATCGACTTGCGGTTTCTGCCAATCGCAACAAAATGATCAAATTGGTTGGAAATATATGTTTTCCATAGAAAACAATTCAAAGACGGGAAATAAAACATTCGGAATTATTGAATTGCGTAACTTCCAAACGGGAATGGATATCGACTTGCGGTTAGTGCCAATCGCATCAGAATCATCATGTTAGTTGGAAATATATGTTTTTCATGGAAAACAATTCAAAGACGGGGAATAAATCGTTCGGATATTTTGAATTGCGTAACTTCCAGACGGGAAGAGATATCTACATGCGGTTAGTGCCAATCGCATCAGAATCATCAAATTGGTCGGAATATAAATGTTTTTCATAGAAAACAATTCAAAGACGGGAAATGAAAAATGTTCGGAATTATTGAATTGCGTAACTTCCAGACGGGAAGAGATATCGACTTCCGGTTAGTGCCAATCGCATCAGAATCATCGTGTTGGTTGGAAATATATATTTTTCATAGAAAACAATTCAAAGACGGGAAATAAAACGTTCGGAATTATTAAATTACGTAACTTCCAGACAGGAAGAGATATCTACTTGCGGTTAGTGCCAATCGCATCAGAATCATCAAATTGGTTGGAAATATATGTTTTTCATAGAAAAAAATTCAAAGACGGGAAATGAAACGTTCGGAATTATTGAATTGCCTAACTTCCAAACGGGAAGGGATATCGACTTGCGGTTAGTGCCAATCGCATCAGAATCATCGAGTTGGTTGGAAATATATGTTTTTCATGGAAAACAATTCAAAGACGGGAAATGAAACGTTCGGATATATTGAATTGCGTAACTTCCAAACGTGAAGAGATATCGACTTGCGGTTAGTGCCAATCGCATCAGAATCATCGCGTTCGTTCGAAATATATGTTTTAAGTGGAAAACAATTCAAAGACGGGAAATAAAACGTTAGGAATTATCGAATTGCGTAACTTCCAGACGGGAGAAGATATCCACTTGCGGTTAGTGCCAATCGCATCAGAATCATCGAGTTGGTTTGAAAATATATGTTTTTCATAGAAAACAATTCAAAGACGGGAAATAAAACGTTCGGAATTATTGAATTGCGTAACTTCCAGACGAGAAGAGATATCTACTTGCGGTTAGTGCCAATCGCATAAGAATCATCAAATTGGTTGGAAATATATGTTTTTCATAGAAAACAATTCAAAGACGGAGAATAAAACGTTCGGATTTATTGAATTGCGTAACTTCCAGACGGGAAGAGATATCGATTTTTTGTTAGTGCCAATCGCATCAGAATCATCAAATTGGTTGGAAATATATGTTTTTCATAGAAAACAATTCAAAGACGGGAAATAAAACGTTCGGAATTATTGAATTGCGTAACTTCCAGAAGGGGAGAGATATCGACTCGCGGTTAGTGCTAATCGCATCAGAATCATGGAGTTGGTTGGAAATATATGTTTTCCATAGAAAACAATACAAAGACGGGAAATAAAACGTTCGGAATTATTGAATTAAGTAACTTCCAGACTGGAAGAGAAATCGACTTGCCAATCTGCCAATCGCATCAGAATCATCAAATTGGTTGGAAATATATGTTTTCCACAGAAAACAATTCAAAGACGGGAAATAAAACGTTCGGAATTATTGAATTGCGTAACTTCCAGAGGGGAAGAGATATCGACTTGCTGTTAGTGCCAATCGCATCAGTATCATCGAGTTAGTTGGAAATATATGTTTTTCATAGAAAACAATTCAAAGACGGGAAATAAAAACGTTCGGAATTATTGAATTGCGTAACTTCCAGACGGGAAGAGATATCGATTTGCTGTTAGTGCCAATCTCATCCGAATCATCAAATTGGTTGGAAATATATGTTTTTCCTAGAAAACAATTCGAAGACGGGAAATGAAACGTTCGGAATTATTGAATTGCGTAACTTCCAGACGAGAAGAGATATCGATTTGCTGTTAGTGCCAATCGAATCAGAATCATCAAATTGGTTGGAAATATATGTTTTTCATAGAAAACAGTTCAGAGACGGGAAATAAAACGTTCGGAATTATTGAATTGCGTAACTTCCAGAGGGGAAGAGATATCGACTTGCGGTTAGTGCCAATCGCATCAGAATCATCGAGTTGGTTGGAAATATATGTTTTTCATAGAAAACAATCCAAAGACGGGAAATAAAACGTTCGGAATTATTGAATTACGTAACTTCCAGACGGGAAGAGATATCGACTTGCGGTTAGTGCCAATCGCATCAGAATCATAGAGTTGGTTGGAAATATATGTTTTTCATGGAAAACAATTCAAATACGGGGAATAAAACGTTCGGAATTATTGAATTGCGTAACTTCCAGAGGGGAAGAGATAACGACTTGCGGTTAGTGTCAATCGCATCAGAATCATGGAGTTGGTTGGAAATATATGTTTCTCATAGAAAACAATACAAAGACGGGAAATAAAACGTTCGGAATTATTGAATTGCGTAAATTCCAGACGGGATGAGAAATCGACTTGCGGTTTCTGCCAATCGCAACAAAATGATCAAATTGGTTGGAAATATATGTTTTCCATAGAAAACAATTCAAAGACGGGAAATAAAACATTCGGAATTATTGAATTGCGTAACTTCCAAACGGGAATGGATATCGACTTGCGGTTAGTGGCAATCGCTTCAGAATAATCGAGTTGGTTGGAAATATATGTTTTTCATGGAAAACAATCCAAAGACGGGAAATGAAACGTTCGGAATTATTGAATTAAGTAACTTCCAGACGGGAATAGGAATAGACTTGCCAATCTGCCAATCGCATCAGAATCATCAAATTGGTTGAAAATATATGTTTTCCATCGAAAACAATTCAAAGACGGGAAATAAAACGTTCGGAATTATTGAATTGCGTAACTTCCAGACGGGAAGAGATATCTACTTGCGGTTAGTGCCAATCGCATCAGAATCATCAAATTGGTTGGAAATATATGTTTTTCATAGAAAACAATTCAAAGACGGGAAATGAAACGTTCGGAATTATTGAATTTCGTAACTTCCAGAGGGGAAGAGATATCGACTCGCGGTTAATGCCAATCGCATCAGAATCATGAAGTTGGTTGGAAATATATGTTTTTCATAGAAAACAATACAAAGACGGGAAATAAAACGTTCGGAATTATTGAATTGCGTAACTTCCAGAGGGGAAGAGATATCGACTTGCTGTTAGTGCCAATCGCATCAGTATCATCGAGTTAGTTGGAAATATATGTTTTTCATAGAAAACAATTCAAAGACGGGAAATAAAAACGTTCGGAATTATTGAATTGCGTAACTTCCAGACGGGAAGAGATATCGATTTGCTGTTAGTGCCAATCTCATCCGAATCATCAAATTGGTTGGAAATATATGTTTTTCCTAGAAAACAATTCGAAGACGGGAAATGAAACGTTCGGAATTATTGAATTGCGTAACTTCCAGACGAGAAGAGATATCGATTTGCTGTTAGTGCCAATCGAATCAGAATCATCAAATTGGTTGGAAATATATGTTTTTCATAGAAAACAGTTCAGAGACGGGAAATAAAACGTTCGGAATTATTGAATTGCGTAACTTCCAGAGGGGAAGAGATATCGACTTGCGGTTAGTGCCAATCGCATCAGAATCATCGAGTTGGTTGGAAATATATGTTTTTCATAGAAAACAATCCAAAGACGGGAAATAAAACGTTCGGAATTATTGAATTACGTAACTTCCAGACGGGAAGAGATATCGACTTGCGGTTAGTGCCAATCGCATCAGAATCATAGAGTTGGTTGGAAATATATGTTTTTCATGGAAAACAATTCAAATACGGGGAATAAAACGTTCGGAATTATTGAATTGCGTAACTTCCAGAGGGGAAGAGATAACGACTTGCGGTTAGTGTCAATCGCATCAGAATCATGGAGTTGGTTGGAAATATATGTTTCTCATAGAAAACAATACAAAGACGGGAAATAAAACGTTCGGAATTATTGAATTGCGTAAATTCCAGACGGGATGAGAAATCGACTTGCGGTTTCTGCCAATCGCAACAAAATGATCAAATTGGTTGGAAATATATGTTTTCCATAGAAAACAATTCAAAGACGGGAAATAAAACATTCGGAATTATTGAATTGCGTAACTTCCAAACGGGAATGGATATCGACTTGCGGTTAGTGGCAATCGCTTCAGAATAATCGAGTTGGTTGGAAATATATGTTTTTCATGGAAAACAATCCAAAGACGGGAAATGAAACGTTCGGAATTATTGAATTAAGTAACTTCCAGACGGGAATAGGAATAGACTTGCCAATCTGCCAATCGCATCAGAATCATCAAATTGGTTGAAAATATATGTTTTCCATCGAAAACAATTCAAAGACGGGAAATAAAACGTTCGGAATTATTGAATTGCGTAACTTCCAGACGGGAAGAGATATCTACTTGCGGTTAGTGCCAATCGCATCAGAATCATCAAATTGGTTGGAAATATATGTTTTTCATAGAAAACAATTCAAAGACGGGAAATGAAACGTTCGGAATTATTGAATTTCGTAACTTCCAGAGGGGAAGAGATATCGACTCGCGGTTAATGCCAATCGCATCAGAATCATGAAGTTGGTTGGAAATATATGTTTTTCATAGAAAACAATACAAAGACGGGAAATAAAACGTTCGGAATTATTGAATTAAGTAACTTCCAGACGGGAAGAGGAATAGACTTGCCAATCTGCCAATCGCATCAGAATCATCAAATTGGTTGAAAATATATGTTTTCCATGGAAAACAATTCAAAGACGGGAAATAAAACGTTCGGAATTATTGAATTGCGTAACTTCCAGAGGGGAAGAGATATAGACTGGCGGTTAGTGCCAATCGCATCAGAATCATCAAATTGGTTGAAAATAAATGTTTTCCATGGAAAACAATTCAAAGACGGGAAATAAAACGTTCGGAATTATTGAATTGCGTAACTTCCAGAGGGGAAGAGATATAGACTGGCGGTTAGTGCCAATCGCATCAGTATCATCGAGTTGGTTGGAAATATATGTTTTTCATAGAAAACAATTAAAAGACGGGAAATAAAACGTTCGGAATTATTGAATTGCGTAACTTCCAGACGGGAAGAGATATCGACTTGCGGTTAGTGCCAATCGCATCAGAATCATCATGTTAGTTGGAAATATATGTTTTTCATGGAAAACAATTCAAAGACGGGGAATAAATCGTTCGGATATTTTGAATTGCGTAACTTCCAGACGGGAAGAGATATCTACATGCGGTTAGTGCCAATCGCATCAGAATCATCAAATTGGTCGGAATATAAATGTTTTTCATAGAAAACAATTCAAAGACGGGAAATGAAAAATGTTCGGAATTATTGAATTGCGTAACTTCCAGACGGGAAGAGATATCGACTTCCGGTTAGTGCCAATCGCATCAGAATCATCGTGTTGGTTGGAAATATATATTTTTCATAGAAAACAATTCAAAGACGGGAAATAAAACGTTCGGAATTATTAAATTACGTAACTTCCAGACAGGAAGAGATATCTACTTGCGGTTAGTGCCAATCGCATCAGAATCATCAAATTGGTTGGAAATATATGTTTTTCATAGAAAAAAATTCAAAGACGGGAAATGAAACGTTCGGAATTATTGAATTGCCTAACTTCCAAACGGGAAGGGATATCGACTTGCGGTTAGTGCCAATCGCATCAGAATCATCGAGTTGGTTGGAAATATATGTTTTTCATGGAAAACAATTCAAAGACGGGAAATGAAACGTTCGGATATATTGAATTGCGTAACTTCCAAACGTGAAGAGATATCGACTTGCGGTTAGTGCCAATCGCATCAGAATCATCGCGTTCGTTCGAAATATATGTTTTTCATGGAAAACAATTCAAAGACGGGAAATAAAACGTTCGGAATTATCGAATTGCGTAACTTCCAGACGGGAGAAGATATCCACTTGCGGTTAGTGCCAATCGCATCAGAATCATCGAGTTGGTTTGAAAATATATGTTTTTCATAGAAAACAATTCAAAGACGGGAAATAAAACGTTCGGAATTATTGAATTGCGTAACTTCCAGACGAGAAGAGATATCTACTTGCGGTTAGTGCCAATCGCATAAGAATCATCAAATTGGTTGGAAATATATGTTTTTCATAGAAAACAATTCAAAGACGGAGAATAAAACGTTCGGATTTATTGAATTGCGTAACTTCCAGACGGGAAGAGATATCGATTTTTTGTTAGTGCCAATCGCATCAGAATCATCAAATTGGTTGGAAATATATGTTTTTCATAGAAAACAATTCAAAGACGGGAAATAAAACGTTCGGAATTATTGAATTGCGTAACTTCCAGAAGGGGAGAGATATCGACTCGCGGTTAGTGCTAATCGCATCAGAATCATGGAGTTGGTTGGAAATATATGTTTTCCATAGAAAACAATACAAAGACGGGAAATAAAACGTTCGGAATTATTGAATTAAGTAACTTCCAGACTGGAAGAGAAATCGACTTGCCAATCTGCCAATCGCATCAGAATCATCAAATTGGTTGGAAATATATGTTTTCCACAGAAAACAATTCAAAGACGGGAAATAAAACGTTCGGAATTATTGAATTGCGTAACTTCCAGAGGGGAAGAGATATCGACTTGCTGTTAGTGCCAATCGCATCAGTATCATCGAGTTAGTTGGAAATATATGTTTTTCATAGAAAACAATTCAAAGACGGGAAATAAAAACGTTCGGAATTATTGAATTGCGTAACTTCCAGACGAGAAGAGATATCGATTTGCTGTTAGTGCCAATCGAATCAGAATCATCAAATTGGTTGGAAATATATGTTTTTCATAGAAAACAGTTCAGAGACGGGAAATAAAACGTTCGGAATTATTGAATTGCGTAACTTCCAGAGGGGAAGAGATATCGACTTGCGGTTAGTGCCAATCGCATCAGAATCATCGAGTTGGTTGGAAATATATGTTTTTCATAGAAAACAATCCAAAGACGGGAAATAAAACGTTCGGAATTATTGAATTACGTAACTTCCAGACGGGAAGAGATATCGACTTGCGGTTAGTGCCAATCGCATCAGAATCATAGAGTTGGTTGGAAATATATGTTTTTCATGGAAAACAATTCAAATACGGGGAATAAAACGTTCGGAATTATTGAATTGCGTAACTTCCAGAGGGGAAGAGATAACGACTTGCGGTTAGTGTCAATCGCATCAGAATCATGGAGTTGGTTGGAAATATATGTTTCTCATAGAAAACAATACAAAGACGGGAAATAAAACGTTCGGAATTATTGAATTGCGTAAATTCCAGACGGGATGAGAAATCGACTTGCGGTTTCTGCCAATCGCAACAAAATGATCAAATTGGTTGGAAATATATGTTTTCCATAGAAAACAATTCAAAGACGGGAAATAAAACATTCGGAATTATTGAATTGCGTAACTTCCAAACGGGAATGGATATCGACTTGCGGTTAGTGGCAATCGCTTCAGAATAATCGAGTTGGTTGGAAATATATGTTTTTCATGGAAAACAATCCAAAGACGGGAAATGAAACGTTCGGAATTATTGAATTAAGTAACTTCCAGACGGGAATAGGAATAGACTTGCCAATCTGCCAATCGCATCAGAATCATCAAATTGGTTGAAAATATATGTTTTCCATCGAAAACAATTCAAAGACGGGAAATAAAACGTTCGGAATTATTGAATTGCGTAACTTCCAGACGGGAAGAGATATCTACTTGCGGTTAGTGCCAATCGCATCAGAATCATCAAATTGGTTGGAAATATATGTTTTTCATAGAAAACAATTCAAAGACGGGAAATGAAACGTTCGGAATTATTGAATTTCGTAACTTCCAGAGGGGAAGAGATATCGACTCGCGGTTAATGCCAATCGCATCAGAATCATGAAGTTGGTTGGAAATATATGTTTTTCATAGAAAACAATACAAAGACGGGAAATAAAACGTTCGGAATTATTGAATTAAGTAACTTCCAGACGGGAAGAGGAATAGACTTGCCAATCTGCCAATCGCATCAGAATCATCAAATTGGTTGAAAATATATGTTTTCCATGGAAAACAATTCAAAGACGGGAAATAAAACGTTCGGAATTATTGAATTGCGTAACTTCCAGAGGGGAAGAGATATAGACTGGCGGTTAGTGCCAATCGCATCAGAATCATCAAATTGGTTGAAAATAAATGTTTTCCATGGAAAACAATTCAAAGACGGGAAATAAAACGTTCGGAATTATTGAATTGCGTAACTTCCAGAGGGGAAGAGATATAGACTGGCGGTTAGTGCCAATCGCATCAGTATCATCGAGTTGGTTGGAAATATATGTTTTTCATAGAAAACAATTAAAAGACGGGAAATAAAACGTTCGGAATTATTGAATTGCGTAACTTCCAGACGGGAAGAGATATCGACTTGCGGTTAGTGCCAATCGCATCAGAATCATCATGTTAGTTGGAAATATATGTTTTTCATGGAAAACAATTCAAAGACGGGGAATAAATCGTTCGGATATTTTGAATTGCGTAACTTCCAGACGGGAAGAGATATCTACATGCGGTTAGTGCCAATCGCATCAGAATCATCAAATTGGTCGGAATATAAATGTTTTTCATAGAAAACAATTCAAAGACGGGAAATGAAAAATGTTCGGAATTATTGAATTGCGTAACTTCCAGACGGGAAGAGATATCGACTTCCGGTTAGTGCCAATCGCATCAGAATCATCGTGTTGGTTGGAAATATATATTTTTCATAGAAAACAATTCAAAGACGGGAAATAAAACGTTCGGAATTATTAAATTACGTAACTTCCAGACAGGAAGAGATATCTACTTGCGGTTAGTGCCAATCGCATCAGAATCATCAAATTGGTTGGAAATATATGTTTTTCATAGAAAAAAATTCAAAGACGGGAAATGAAACGTTCGGAATTATTGAATTGCCTAACTTCCAAACGGGAAGGGATATCGACTTGCGGTTAGTGCCAATCGCATCAGAATCATCGAGTTGGTTGGAAATATATGTTTTTCATGGAAAACAATTCAAAGACGGGAAATGAAACGTTCGGATATATTGAATTGCGTAACTTCCAAACGTGAAGAGATATCGACTTGCGGTTAGTGCCAATCGCATCAGAATCATCGCGTTCGTTCGAAATATATGTTTTTCATGGAAAACAATTCAAAGACGGGAAATAAAACGTTCGGAATTATCGAATTGCGTAACTTCCAGACGGGAGAAGATATCCACTTGCGGTTAGTGCCAATCGCATCAGAATCATCGAGTTGGTTTGAAAATATATGTTTTTCATAGAAAACAATTCAAAGACGGGAAATAAAACGTTCGGAATTATTGAATTGCGTAACTTCCAGACGAGAAGAGATATCTACTTGCGGTTAGTGCCAATCGCATAAGAATCATCAAATTGGTTGGAAATATATGTTTTTCATAGAAAACAATTCAAAGACGGAGAATAAAACGTTCGGATTTATTGAATTGCGTAACTTCCAGACGGGAAGAGATATCGATTTTTTGTTAGTGCCAATCGCATCAGAATCATCAAATTGGTTGGAAATATATGTTTTTCATAGAAAACAATTCAAAGACGGGAAATAAAACGTTCGGAATTATTGAATTGCGTAACTTCCAGAAGGGGAGAGATATCGACTCGCGGTTAGTGCTAATCGCATCAGAATCATGGAGTTGGTTGGAAATATATGTTTTCCATAGAAAACAATACAAAGACGGGAAATAAAACGTTCGGAATTATTGAATTAAGTAACTTCCAGACTGGAAGAGAAATCGACTTGCCAATCTGCCAATCGCATCAGAATCATCAAATTGGTTGGAAATATATGTTTTCCACAGAAAACAATTCAAAGACGGGAAATAAAACGTTCGGAATTATTGAATTGCGTAACTTCCAGAGGGGAAGAGATATCGACTTGCTGTTAGTGCCAATCGCATCAGTATCATCGAGTTAGTTGGAAATATATGTTTTTCATAGAAAACAATTCAAAGACGGGAAATAAAAACGTTCGGAATTATTGAATTGCGTAACTTCCAGACGGGAAGAGATATCGATTTGCTGTTAGTGCCAATCTCATCCGAATCATCAAATTGGTTGGAAATATATGTTTTTCCTAGAAAACAATTCGAAGACGGGAAATGAAACGTTCGGAATTATTGAATTGCGTAACTTCCAGACGAGAAGAGATATCGATTTGCTGTTAGTGCCAATCGAATCAGAATCATCAAATTGGTTGGAAATATATGTTTTTCATAGAAAACAGTTCAGAGACGGGAAATAAAACGTTCGGAATTATTGAATTGCGTAACTTCCAGAGGGGAAGAGATATCGACTTGCGGTTAGTGCCAATCGCATCAGAATCATCGAGTTGGTTGGAAATATATGTTTTTCATAGAAAACAATTCAAAGACGGGAAATAAAAACGTTCGGAATTATTGAATTGCGTAACTTCCAGACGGGAAGAGATATCGATTTGCTGTTAGTGCCAATCTCATCCGAATCATCAAATTGGTTGGAAATATATGTTTTTCCTAGAAAACAATTCGAAGACGGGAAATGAAACGTTCGGAATTATTGAATTGCGTAACTTCCAGACGAGAAGAGATATCGATTTGCTGTTAGTGCCAATCGAATCAGAATCATCAAATTGGTTGGAAATATATGTTTTTCATAGAAAACAGTTCAGAGACGGGAAATAAAACGTTCGGAATTATTGAATTGCGTAACTTCCAGAGGGGAAGAGATATCGACTTGCGGTTAGTGCCAATCGCATCAGAATCATCAAATTGGTTGGAAATATATGTTTTTCCTAGAAAACAATTCGAAGACGGGAAATGAAACGTTCGGAATTATTGAATTGCGTAACTTCCAGACGAGAAGAGATATCGATTTGCTGTTAGTGCCAATCGAATCAGAATCATCAAATTGGTTGGAAATATATGTTTTTCATAGAAAACAGTTCAGAGACGGGAAATAAAACGTTCGGAATTATTGAATTACGTAACTTCCAGACGGGAAGAGATATCGACTTGCGGTTAGTGCCAATCGCATCAGAATCATAGAGTTGGTTGGAAATATATGTTTTTCATGGAAAACAATTCAAATACGGGGAATAAAACGTTCGGAATTATTGAATTGCGTAACTTCCAGAGGGGAAGAGATAACGACTTGCGGTTAGTGTCAATCGCATCAGAATCATGGAGTTGGTTGGAAATATATGTTTCTCATAGAAAACAATACAAAGACGGGAAATAAAACGTTCGGAATTATTGAATTGCGTAAATTCCAGACGGGATGAGAAATCGACTTGCGGTTTCTGCCAATCGCAACAAAATGATCAAATTGGTTGGAAATATATGTTTTCCATAGAAAACAATTCAAAGACGGGAAATAAAACATTCGGAATTATTGAATTGCGTAACTTCCAAACGGGAATGGATATCGACTTGCGGTTAGTGGCAATCGCTTCAGAATAATCGAGTTGGTTGGAAATATATGTTTTTCATGGAAAACAATCCAAAGACGGGAAATGAAACGTTCGGAATTATTGAATTAAGTAACTTCCAGACGGGAATAGGAATAGACTTGCCAATCTGCCAATCGCATCAGAATCATCAAATTGGTTGAAAATATATGTTTTCCATCGAAAACAATTCAAAGACGGGAAATAAAACGTTCGGAATTATTGAATTGCGTAACTTCCAGACGGGAAGAGATATCTACTTGCGGTTAGTGCCAATCGCATCAGAATCATCAAATTGGTTGGAAATATATGTTTTTCATAGAAAACAATTCAAAGACGGGAAATGAAACGTTCGGAATTATTGAATTTCGTAACTTCCAGAGGGGAAGAGATATCGACTCGCGGTTAGTGCCAATCGCATCAGAATCATGAAGTTGGTTGGAAATATATGTTTTTCATAGAAAACAATACAAAGACGGGAAATAAAACGTTCGGAATTATTGAATTAAGTAACTTCCAGACGGGAAGAGGAATAGACTTGCCAATCTGCCAATCGCATCAGAATCATCAAATTGGTTGAAAATATATGTTTTCCATGGAAAACAATTCAAAGACGGGAAATAAAACGTTCGGAATTATTGAATTGCGTAACTTCCAGAGGGGAAGAGATATAGACTGGCGGTTAGTGCCAATCGCATCGGAATCATCAAATTGGTTGAAAATATATGTTTTCCATGGAAAACAATTCAAAGACGGGAAATAAAACGTTCGGAATTATTGAATTGCGTAACTTCCAGAGGGGAAGAGATATAGACTGGCGGTTAGTGCCAATCGCATCAGTATCATCGAGTTGGTTGGAAATATATGTTTTTCATAGAAAACAATTAAAAGACGGGAAATAAAACGTTCGGAATTATTGAATTGCGTAACTTCCAGAGAGGAAGAGATATCGAGTTGCGGTTAGTGCCAATCGCATCAGAATCATCGAGTTGGTTGGAAATATATGTTTTTCATAGATAACAATTCAAAGACGGGAAATAAAACGTTCGGAATTATTGAAATACGTAACTCCCAGACGGGAAGAGATATCGATTTGCTGTTAGTGGCAATCTCATCAGAATCATCAAATTGGTTGGAAATATATGTTTTTCATACAAAACAATTCAAAGACTGGAAATAAAACGTTCGGAATTATTGAATTGCGTAACTTCCAGAGAGGAAGAGATATCGAGTTGCGATAAGTGCCAATCGCATCAGAATCATCGAGTTGGTTGGAAATATATGTTTTTCATAGATAACAATTCAAAGACGGGAAATAAAACGTTCGGAACTATTGAAATACGTAACTCCCAGACGGGAAGAGATATCGATTTGCTGTTAGTGGCAATCTCATCAGAATCATCAAATTGGTTGGAAATATATGTTTTTCATACAAAACAATTCAAAGACGTGAAATGAAACGTTCGGAATTATTGAATTGCGTAACTTCCAGACGGGAAGAGATATCGATTTGCTGTTAGTGCCAATCGCATCAGAATCATCAAATTGGTTGGAAATATATGTTTTTCATAGCAAACAATTCAAAGACGAGAAATAAAACTTTCGGAATTATTGAATTGCGTAACTTCCAGAGAGGAAGAGATATCGACTTGCGGTTAGTGCCAATCGTATCAGAATCATCGAGTTGGTTGGAAATATATGTTTTTCATGGAAAACAATTCGAAGACGGCAAATGAAACGTTCGGAATTAATGAATTGCGTAACTTCCAGAAGGGAAGAGATATCGATTTGCTGTTAGTGCCAATCGCATCAGAATCATCAAATTGGTTGGAAATATATGTTTTTCATAGAAAACAATTCAAAGACGAGAAATAAAACTTTCGGAATTATTGAATTGCGTAACTTCCAGAGAGGAAGAGATATCGACTTGCGGTTAGTGCCAATCGCATCAGAATCATGGAGTTGGTTGGAAATATATGTTTCTCATAGAAAACAATACAAAGACGGGAAATAAAACGTTCGGAATTATTGAATTGCGTAAATTCCAGACGGGATGAGAAATCGACTTGCGGTTTCCGCCAATCGCATCAGAATGATCAAATTGGTTGGAAATATATGTTTTCCATAGAAAATAATTCGAAGACGGGAAATAAAACGTTCGGAATTATTGAATTGCGTAACTTCCAAACGGGAATGGATATCGACTTGCGGTTAGTGGCAATCGCTTCAGAATCATCGAGTTGGTTGGAAATATAGGTTTTTCTTGGAAAACAATTCAAAGACGAGAAAAAAAACTTTCGGAATTATTGAATTGCGTAACTTCCAGAGAGGAAGAGATATCGACTTGCGGTTAGTGCCAATCGCATCAGAATCATGGAGTTGGTTGGAAATATATGTTTCTCATAGAAAACAATACAAAGACGGGAAATAAAACGTTCGGAATTATTGAATTGCGTAAAATCCAGACGGGATGAGAAATCGACTTGCGGTTTCCGCCAATCGCATCAGAATGATCCAATAGGTTGGAAATATATGTTTTCCATAGAAAATAATTGAAGACGGGAAATAAAACGTTCGGAATTATTGAATTGCGTAACTTCCAAACGTGAAGAGATATCGACTTGCGGTTAATGCCAATCGCATCAGAATCATCGAGTTGGTTGGAAATATATGTTTTTCATAGAAAACAATTCAAAGACGGGAAATATATTGTTCGGAATTATTGAAATACGTAACTTGAAGACGGGAAGAGATATCGACTTGCGGTTAGTGCCAATCGCATGAGAATCATCGAGTTGGTTGGAAATATATGTTTTTCATGGAAAACAATTCAAAGACGGCAAATAAAACGTTCGGAGTTATTGAATTGCGTAACTTCCAGAGGGGAATAGATATCGACTTACGGTTAGTGCCAATCGCATCAGAATCATGGAGTTGGTTGGAAATATATGTTTCTCATAGAAAACAATACAAAGACGGGAAATAAAACGTTCTGAATTATTGAATTGCTTAGATTCCAGACGGGATGAGAAATCGATTTGCGGTTTCTGCCAATCGCATCAGAATGATCAAATTGGTTGGAAATATTGTAATAATCTGAAAAGCTGGTATTTGGGAGCAATTGAATAAACTTATTTATATGGTTATTGCACACAAGACAGGTAAACCAAGTCCAGCTCAAGATATTAGTAGGTTATGTTTGTTTACTGTTCCCTCAGGTCAAAGCCTTATGGGATCATATGCTGCTACGGAGAGTGGAAACCTTGTTGTAACTATGCTAGAATAGCTACCCTTACTATGCAACTCGAGGGTTGCGGAGGGTGATAATGTCAGGGTTGCACTACAAGGAGTGCCCTGTCGTTGGTAGAATGGATTATATTTAGCTGCCACCAGTTCCCTTTTGAGAAGTTTTAGAGAATAGTTCAGGGAACGAAACTAAACTCGAAGGAGTTCCTCTCCAGTAGCACTTGGTATAAAATTGTTTAGTAGCGGGGCCTTTCCTGGCCGATTTATATACTAGGCTAGTATGACAGCTTCACGTTGTTGAAGATGTTCGGAATGACGATCACGACAGGACTGTTCTCTTCCACTATAACGTTATCTAAGGGATGGTGTATCAATGAAGAACAATGCGAACAGTATAAGTTGTATATTGGGAAAAAGTGTTCGTTTACAAAATAAATAATAATAATTAACAAATATAGACACTAAGTCCCATTCATATATACATAAAGAGGAAAATATGACGAATGGTCAACAAGAAACAAAAATAAAAATTTAAATTAATCGGAATTAATTTGATGCAAGTTTCTGAATGGTTTAAATAAAATATATATAATGGAAACAATTCAAAGACGGCAAATAAAACGTTCGGAGTTATTGAATTGCGTAACTTCCAGAGGGGAAGAGATATCGACTTACGGTTAGTGCCAATCGCATCAGAATCATGGAGTTGGTTGGAAATATATGTTTCTCATAGAAAACAATACAAAGACGGGGAATAAAACGTTCTGAATTATGTAGTATAGGAATCATCCATTCCTATACGAGATTACCTAAAAACCCTAAGTTATAGAATTCGACCTTATTCTTATTAATTAATGTTATTAAGCATATATTGATAACTCATAACTGACCCACTAACAACATGCTGACTATTACACATTGTTTAGCCCAAGATAACCTTGACACACAGAACAGGGTATCTCGAGGTAGTTATTGAGGAATCAATGTATATGCTAAAGACTAGAGTATGTAGAACGATAACATAAACATCACAGTTTAGATTATAATATATATAGTTATGTAGGACATTCATATTCAGTTACTCATAGTAAGAATAGTATATTCATACATCATTGATGCGGATGGATGGTATTGTGAATGATCCATACTTGTAATTATTGTAATGAGTATAGAGTAAGACATTGAGCTATAATGGCGTCGAACTCTAAGTTTAAGTAAAGTGTAACCCTTTTGTAAAGTGATGTGTTTCTATTCCCTATACCCACACCAGGACCACGGGTCAGCTTAGGGCTAACCGCCCAACTTAAGATCTGATCCCCACATGGCGACCTTTGCCAGTCTTTTCTGAGGGAAGAAAAAAAAAAGAGACGAACCGCTTCCTGCCATATCGCCATAGTTGATCCCCACATGGCGATCTCTACCAGTCTGTTCTGAAAATGGGAAAAACAGAGACGTATGTGATCTACCCCACATGGCGATCTCTTCCAGTTTTTCTTCTACCAGAAATAAGAAACGGACCATAATGGATTGGAAATTGGAAATGGATTGGAAAGAAAACATGGAAATTTCGAGGATGGAATGGTGATAAATTTTTTTTTTTTCCTTTTTTTGATGTCCACATCACCATATGTGATTCCCACAAGGAGACAAATTGATTGGAATGGATTTGGACTATGGATTTGGAACTAGGAAAATGGAAATTGGAACGCAGACATCGAGGCAGCGATGGGTTGGGAAATAGAAGAAGAAGTCAACCCTGTAGTGTTGTGCTTCGAAATGTGAGTAATGACTGTTCCAGACAATTTAGTTCATATATATTTTTTTTTTAGAAAAACAGCACGCAAATAGGCGCCGCTGTGTATATATATATATATATATGCATATTATAAATTTATTGATTTATTAATTTAGTAGATTTATCATAATCAGGTAAATTGCTGAACATAAATTTTTTTTTATGTCACATTTAACTATATCTAATAATATTGAAGTAATTAAGTCATACCTAACTTCTAATAGTGATTTGAATATATCGAATATATTATATTATAGTGATAAAATATTTGAAGTAATTTTAGGGATATATAACTTCTAATGCTTAAATTTAATTGAAATCGAATAGGAAATTTACATTTAAAAGTAGTAAATATTAATATATTGGAATAAGTAAGAATAAAATAAGTTATTTATCAAATAATAAAGTTATGTATATAATCATATACATATTGTTTAAAAATCAGTTTAAACAGATTATATTGCCAGGGAAAATTATCCCACAAAAACCATTAGGTAAGTGTTAGACCAGCAATGATGTGGCTAACATATGGTTCTTCCAGGACGGAAACCATTTATTATTATTATAAAGCATTGATTATGCAGATTTTTTTTAAGATGGTTATAAGTAGAAGGCAATAAAATAAATTAGGTTATTATCAAAGTTTGGATATCTGACGAGGTTTAAAAACTTTTTTTAACAAGTATTATTAAAATATTAAAGTCATAAAGATGACGACAAATAATTTTAAAATTGAATTAATGTAGGTTTAGAATAATGGTTACATATTATTTAGAAATGCGATTTGCGTACATTGAAATAACTTCATTAAATCATAATATAAATATTGCAACAAAGCATATTTCATTCATGTTATATAGTAAACATAGTACCAGAAATTTGAATCAGCAAAATAATTGCGAGCGAATAGTTCATTCGATATTTCAAGGGCAATCTAGTGACTATACCCAAGACATCACGGATCAAATTGGAATATATTATTAGGCTGAATCAATTACATAGATATGTCATAATGGAAAGTAAGAAGATGAATTGTAGGCGCAGTATTGGAGTAAATGGAGATGAATTGTAACATACGTAAGTCTGCAGCTTTGATCCGCATATGACTTAGGTACGTTGTGGAAAAGTATGGCAGCAGTAATATGAGTTACAGATGATATTTTTTTTTTGATTTGCATAAAACTACACTTTCGATCGGCATTGTACCTAAGGGCATTGTTGAGAAATGTAGTCAATTTGTGTAAAATTTCATTATTGCTGAAATAGGCATAATGATGAATTCCAAGGATGAGGAATTTATGAGCGCTTGAAGAGAAGAAAAAAAAATGGAAATAAAATCCGCCGGTAAATAAAATAGGATTGAGGATAAATGTTATACCAGACGTATAAACATAATATATAATATATAATAAAGGTGTAGTATAGGAATCATCCATTCCTATACGAGATTACCTAAAAACCCTAAGTTATAGAATTCGACCTTATTCTTATTAATTAATGTTATTAAGCATATATTGATAACTCATAACTGACCCACTAACAACATGCTGACTATTACACATTGTTTAGCCCAAGATAACCTTGACACACAGAACAGGGTATCTCGAGGTAGTTATTGAGGAATCAATGTATATGCTAAAGACTAGAGTATGTAGAACGATAACATAAACATCACAGTTTAGATTATAATATATACAGTTATGTAGGACATTCATATTCAGTTACTCATAGTAAGAATAGTATACTCATACATCATTGATGCGGATGGATGGTATTGTGAATGATCCATACTTGTAATTATTGTAATGAGTATAGAGTAAGACATTGAGCTATAATGGCGTCGAACTCTAAGTTTAAGTAAAGTGTAACCCTTTTGTAAAGTGATGTGTTTCTATTCCCTATACCCACACCAGGACCACGGGTCAGCTTAGGGCTAACCGCCCAACTTAAGATCTGATCCCCACAATTATTGAATTGCTTAAATTCCAGACGGGATGAGAAATCGATTTGCGGTTTCTGCCAATCGCATCAGAATGATCAAATTGGTTGGAAATATTGTAATAATCTGAAAAGCTGGTATTTGGGAGCAATTGAATAAACTTATTTATATGGTTATTGCACACAAGCCAGGTATACCAAAACCAGCTCAAGATATTACTAGGTTATGTTTGTTTACTGTTCCCTCAGGTCAAAGCCTTATGGGATCATATGCTGCTACGGAGAGTGGAAACCTTGTTGTAACTATGCTAGAATAGCTACCCTTACTATGCAACTCGAGGGTTGCGGAGGGTGATAATATCAGGGTTGCACTACAAGGAGTGCCCTGTCGTTGGTAGAATGGATTATATTTAGCTGCCACCAGTTCCCTTTTGAGAAGTTTTAGAGAATAGTTCAGGGAATGAAACTAAACTCGAAGGAGTTCCTCTCCAGTAGCACTTGGTATAAAATTGTTTAGTAGCGGGGCCTTTCCTGGCCGATTTATATACTAGGCTAGTATGACAGCTTCACGTTGTTGAAGATGTTCGGAATGACAATCACGACAGGACTGTTCTCTTCCACTATAACGTTATCTAAGGGATGGTGTATCAATGAAGAACAATGCGAACAGTTTAAGTTGTATATTGGGAAAAAGTATTCGTTTACAAAAACAATAATAATAATTAACAAATATAGACACTAAGTCCCATTCATATATACATAAAGAGGAAAATATGACGAATGGTCAACAAGGAACAAAAATAAAAATTTAAATTAATCGGAATTAATTTGATGCAAGTTTCTGAATGGTTTAAATAAAATATGTATAATGAATTAATATAACTTTATCAAGTATGATCAATCAGTGAATTATTGATTCGCCTGATATAACGTAGCCAGAGAGTTGTTTCTTTGCAGGCTAACCTTATTTTTGAATTGAATATACCACTCTGATGGAGTAACTAAGGTTATGAAATGGACCAGAGGGGCCACTGATATTAAGGTTGAGATTCCAGAAGGGTGATTCTCTAACAAACAGCTATGATGCCTTTTTGACGACTACCTGGTTCGCTTTGTATATATTGATCTATTTAATTGATTCAACAAATTTGACAATATAATGAAACCCTAGTTTTCAAGAAGAACTCTTAACACTTTCTCTTAAATTCGCCGCTGATGGCTGTCTCAGTAGGGGTTTTCAAGAAACCTTCAAATTCTAAATAAAATACCCTTATAACAACTTTTAAATAATGATCCTTCCCAATAGTCCCACAAATAATTAGGTAATTGACTTTACACCTACGATGACCCTAATTTCAACTATACCTATCCTAAGTGGGTCTCATATATGTACTACCAAATATGAGAAATTCGGCAGATGGATCAATACACTTCTATTACCTCAAAATACTCTATTAATGGTTACAGTCCTCTATATACCAAGACAAAAACGAGAAAGGGGGGTGATGACCTCAAAATTCTTGGCTCGAATTCAGACTAAATAGCTTGTTCTATAGACTTACCCTGACTCAGTATTTAATCCTTAATCCACCAAGTAAACTTTTGACACTTGAGCTTACACTTCACGGCCTACACAAAATGTATTACGCGACGTCTTTTTGTTAAGTTAAAATTACACCCTGGAGCTAGCTCTCTCTCTCTCACCCAGATCAATTTGGCTAATCGTTAAAGGAAACAAATTTTCCAAAATATCAAATTACTTTAGATTTCTATCATCAAGTTACCAATGACGTTCTTCACAATTTCTTTTACAGGTTATTTTAGATTCTAATTACCAAACAATTTTCACTAAATAGAAAATGATATTAAAGTAAAAAGTAAGTTCTCTTGAAACTGATACTTGGAATTATCTATGGTGAATGAAAGTACTTTAAGAATGATAAAAATTGATTCGAATGAATTAATTGACTTTGAGTAATAAACAAAAGGAAAATTTAGTTGAAAAAATAGAAATCTTGTAATTTGCAATACACCAAAAAACAATCAGATGGCTAAGTTAAAAATATCAATTAAAAGAATTAATGGATCTGGTTTTGAGAGAGACTCAGCTATATGTACAAGGAACTAGGCTTACCCAACAAGGCACGACAAAGGAACTGCCCTTTTTCCTAAGAGTTTCCATTTTTATACTTCGGCTCCCCCCAAAATTGGCTTCCCTACACGCTAACATAAAATTCAAACGGACCAATAAAGTTGGTTGTATCCCGTTGCACTTTGCACTAATACACAAATCTGTATTTAGAGTTGCCTGTTTTCCCACATCGAGGGGCAGTGAGTGACCACAAAAAATGATTTCTCCAAACCCTGCTGACTAAGTGATTAACTCCGTCGTCGTAGAAAGTGCAAGGTCCACGGAATAGCACCTAGAAGGCTCTTATTCTTAAAAATCACGTATAACTTGTAAAAGGTATCGGGTGGCGACTTCATGTCGCCGGCAAGGAATTTCATTATTTAAATCAGAATAAAACTTCTAATTGTTGAATCCAGAATGTCTATGTATAGTCTGTTCCTGTAAGGGATTTAGAATTTCAGGTTTTGAAATGCCCGTAAGGACGGAACTACACGCTACTGAATGATTCGAGATGTACTCTCATGTGTCAAGTATACCTGGTTTACTTAGAGTAAATTAATTTTCAGGAGTTTTCCCCTGCTTACGCTACTTTGATTCAATCGTGAAAAAATAATAATCCCCAGGATTATTACATCACCCTCACCTTAAAGAAAGAGCGGGGTTCGGAAGGAACCAAGCTCCTTTCTACAATCGGTATTTTATGTGTATTTTGATCCATCTGCCTACTTCTGACCAGCGTGGGAATCTAGGGGCACTAGACCCACCTTCACGCTCATATGTATGATCATCAGTCCGATTGGACTTCCCAATAACCTAAATTCTATTCAGCATATTCACGTGGATTTACCACATGACTGCAACAATACAATCCTTACGAGCTAAACAATGAAAGTCTACTTCTGTTTCCGTATTGTCACAACACTTTTTCGGATTGACTTTTACGCACTAACCCGCACTGTCACTCGATGGTTTCACATACCAGGACGCTCTTGGAGACTGGACATGGACCTGCCGTACAACGAACCGGCTGCTGATCGTCTTCCCTCGCGTTCTGTCCAGTGGAGGGTTGGATACATCGCATGGGCGGCGGTGGAATCGGTGGTGGTGGAATCTGCGGCTGCTTCTGGTTCCCTGGCGGGGACATCGGTTGACGGAGCGGATGGAACTGCATCCCCTGGACTTCCATGGGAGTGATTTCGGTTGACTAGGAAGGCGATGAGGGTGTTCCATAGACATGCAAATAGATGTAGACCCCATCCGAATAGCTGGTACAGGCTCCATCCATTTAGGCCGACACCAACAACGAACTTCACCAATCGGAATATGAAGTAGAGGCCCAACAGCCCGTTCAGAATGGTCCCTATGCTTTCGAACCAACCCCATATCTGTCGGATGGTGGACCTGACGAGACTGGTAACTTCTTCCTTGCTGAATAGTTTGAGAGTCTTGTACCCTTGGTCCAGAGACTCCATATCGGAAACCCGTCGCGCTATCATCGTTTGGACTGCATCTCTTTCCATTTCGAAGATCAGGTTCCGTTGGCTTTTCCTCAGGTCCTCGGATATGTAAAGGCCCCCTGCGCTAATCAGCTTGATCGGTTGGAACTTCAATTGGTCCTCTGCTTCAATCTCAATGGTCAGTGGTATGAGACTCGTCAGTGGTAGTGGGGAAAGGCCGACCCAGGTTCCCTCGACTTGGTACAATGGTGGCATAAGGCTATTACATTCCATTTGAACAGCTACATTTTTGGATGACGTGGGTCAACGGTGCCATGATTTTGTAAGGATTGAAACGATTGAGCTTCGTTACATTTTTCCGCTCCTAGTTTGAATGAGTAGCTTGATCATCCATTTGCTACTACCGAAGAGTGACTGTGCATGCCGCAATGCGAGATGGTCCTTGTAACCTCTACCAGACAGGCGCGTGCGTATCTTCATCCGTAATCCCTTTATTATAACTTGTCTTCAGTGAAACCATCGTTGCGTTTACCGGGTCCTCTTCACAGTCGTACACGATCGACCCATTACCATTACCTTAGTAGTGTCGTCACCAGAACGGGGTACATCCTTGGCACTCTGAAACAGATCCCGAGAAAAGGGGAGGAGAACAGAAAAACAAAACAAAAAAATTTAGAATCAGTCCCCTTATCGTAACATACCCCTTAACTTCCAATCTCTATCCCCTTATCAGTGATAACATGAAATTGGGTATCAAACAACCCAAGGAATACGAATAACACAAAAAAAAAGTCGTATTATCTCTACACGTTTCCCGACCATCTTAAAGGTCTATGAATTATTCTCCATTCCCCTAGGATTTACTCAATTCCCTTTCTCTCTCCCTAGGGTTACGTTATCTCCGAAATATATGGGGAGGATCCAACTGTCCCTCAATTAAGAGCCTCTACCCTCCGGTGCAGTGGTCCCGTTCACAGGGTGCTGCAGCCACGGAGGCTGGAAGGGTTACTCCCCCTTTCCAGAGGTTTCTAGCTCATAGTGAAAGCTGCTCTTATTTGTCTTATCTTCTGGTAGTCTGAATTATCTATTCCATCTCGATTTGATACGTCGACTCACATATACAACGTAATTCATAACGACTTCGATTGTACTGAAATCTGGCGGACTAGTGTCCAGAAGTGATTTCCATCGGCTAAAATGTGGATGGCTTGACTGGGATCGGGCGCAAGTGTCCCTTCTGTTGGAGTTAACTTGAAGTAGAGGGTACAAAAAAAAAACCCAAGAAAGAGGAAAAGAAAATACTGAACGGGAATAATGAGAGGAGGAAGCTCTTAATCGCTTCGGTGGTACAGATACTAAAATGGGACGAGGCGGAGAAGAGTACTGAGTCCTCCAAGAGGGTGAGTTGAGCAATTATTATCAGACGGCGTTCACATAGCTTCTTTTCGTTTCGGTGGGACATATACTAAAACGGAACGAGGCGGGGAGGATTACTGAGTCCTCCAAGATGGCGAACTGAGCAACTATTGTCAGGTTGTTAAAAGGGAGACGAGAGGAAAAAAATAAATTAATAGAAGGAGAACGTGAAGCGTTTCCCTTCCAATGCCCCATCCAATCCGTGACGCCCACGGTCACACGTGTTATCCTCGCCGTCCCTGGAGGGGTTTCGAGAAGATTAGGGGGGATGGACAATCGCAGTATATCGGACCTAGGCCCCACCGTAATCGATAACACCCTTGACCATGCGGTCCTCATTCATTCACGCTTTCAAACTCGCAGCCTGGGCTGACCACATTCACGCTGTTGCTAGATGCTATAGTCATCCAGATTCCCGGGTATATAAAGAGGAATGGGACATCTGGGTAACTATAACAACCCTCCCATCCCTATTCGGGGGGGTTTTACCCTTCGGCAAGGTAGAGCCCGCGTCCTATTCTTCAACTATTTATCCGGAGACGCAACGGGGTGCTCTCGTCTAACCAACATTTGTACCCTCAGCCGCTCCAGAAAATAAGACAAGAAGAGTGCCATCATTCCCGATTCCATATACGTGGGCTGATCTGTTGTGGCCACGACACCTCTGAGCCAGAAGAGCTCATCAAACTATCTCGTTGGTTGCTGGTTGCCGTTTTCCCTCCTAACCCTCCCTATCTCCTCTCGACGCAAGCTTGGTACCACGATGGTGGTCGCCTAATACGCTTGGGGCGTCGGAGAGCGATGGGTGTGTCCGCTATGTCGTGATGTGGCCGATTTTGCCTCCTGACGTCCGGCCTTGGTTCCGCCGGGTCCGGTAAAATCGCCGGGGGGTGAGGTAATCGATAGATGTAGTCCCTCACTCTGGAGTTTTCGCCAGCAGAGGGACTCACTTCAGGCGTACTGAGCTGCTCATTAGCTCGCCTGCTTTCTTCCTCCGTATATTCCTTTTCTCCATCCTCTTCATCGCCCCCTAAATAGGGTTTCATTCGATTAATATGCACCACGGCATCTTTTCTTGCTCCTAATAATCGGACCCTATAGTTTACCGGACCGGTCTGCCCTAGTACTCGAAACGACCCTTTCCACTTATTCATGAGCTTTCTGCTGAGGCCTCGCACCTGCGTTTCGTCCCTTACATAAACCAGGTCGCCGAAGCGACATCTCCGGGGCTTGGCGGTCTTATTATATTGCCGCTCTCGATAACCGGCCGCTACTGCCATGTTCCGTTTTACTTCCGGATATACTTTATTCTATCTTCCCAATAGCTCGGCCGCATAGTTCACGTCGCTATCATAACGTGTTCTGTTTTTCTCTAATTCCGTGGGGAACACCGCATCTCGACCGTATAACAGGAAAAATGGGCTGAATCCGGTGGAAGTGTGCAGCTGCGTGTTATACGCGAAAGCTAAATAAGGTACCCACGTGTCCCAATCCGACTGGTCCTTGCCCACGTAATGAAACAAGATATCCTTGATTACTCGGTGCGCCCTTCCCAGTTCTCCATTCGTCTGTGGATGAAATGGGGAAGTACGACACTGTTCAATCCCTAATATCTTACAGACTTCCTTCATCACTGCGGACATAAAGTTAGAGCCTTGGTACGAAATAAGGACCTTCGATGCGGAGTGACGCAGAACCACACGCTCTACAAGCGCCCGTGCTACGGTGTTTGCCGTCTGGTCAATAATTGGCACTATCTCGATGTACTTGGTAAAGTGGTCCTGGAAAGTAAGCATGTACCGATTTTGATTATCGGACCTCACCAACGGCCCCACAATATGCATTGCTGTCCTCTCGTAAGGCTCGCATACCTCAATAAATCTTTGTAAGGGTGCCTTTCCTAAATGAGGTGACGTTTTCCGTTGGTTACACCGGTGGCATCTTCCGCAGTACTTCCTTATGTCTTTCCTCATTTCCGGCCAGAAAAGTCACTGACGCATCAACCGCCAAGTTTTATACTGCCCTGGGTGGCCGATGTATGCCACATCGTGGTAGTCGTGCATTGTTCTCGGTACCCAACTCTGGGGTACGACGATACGCTCGGATCCGTTGTCCACCACCTGATACAAAACACTACTTTGGGACAATCGGTATCCGTTACCCTCCCCTGACTCGGGATCTAAGTCCCTCACTACTTGGGCACAAAACTTGTCCTTTTTCTGGGCTACCACTATGTCTGCCCCATCCCATATAGGTTCTAACTCGGTGCTCGTTAAACATATCTCTAAATCCTTCACCAACTGGACACAGCACCGGTCCCTTTCCTGCGCGGTAAGACATATCCCCGTCTTTTCCGCAGTCTTCGACTGGTCCAACACATAGATCCTAACCTTAATGGGCGTGTGACCGAACATCCACTCTATCATTTGCCCAATGGCATAGCTAACCATAAAACCCCTTTTTCCAAACATAACTGCCTAAGGTTCCAGAGGGCTTGGAGCACGGATCGTTCCGTGGGCTTATCGGTGCTTTTGTCCTTGGTGACCATATGTAACGTGAGGCGCCCTTGGACTTCCATACTGGCAACCTCTCCCACCTTTTTATTCTGTTTCTTCAGCAGGTAGGTGTTTCCAAATGCCTCCCGAAATTGTAGGGCAACTCCCTGGGACATGCCGAAATCCGAACCCACACAGTGAGCCAGAGCGAATTTCTCTGGGGCTTTAAGCAGATCTCCTCCAACGTTGTCTACTGATTTACCCCCGATCTGCTTTCCTGCTATGTCCTTCAGACATCTGTCCATTTCAAAGTCCCAATCCGGGCTCTCGTAGACCCGACTTAAGGCGTCTACGTTCCCGTGCTTCCTCCCAGGTCGATGTATGATCTCTATGTCGTACTCCGACAGCAAGATCGACCACCGTCCCAATCTTGAGGTGAGATCCTTCAGTGACAACAGCCACTTGAGGGAAATGTGGTCCGTCACTACCTCAAATTTTTTTCCATACAGGAAACACCTGTACTGCCTCACTCCAAATACAACTGCGAGGCATTCCAGTTCAGTGACCGTGTACCTGGTCTCCGCGCCGGTCAATTTCTTGCTCGCAAAAGCTACAGGCCGTTCGTGCCCATTAATCTTTTGGCTTAGCACAGCGGCGATCCCTGTTCCTGACGCATCCGTTGATAGGATGAACGGTTCCTTGAAATTAGGATGGATCAGCACGCTTTCCGAGGTCAAAGCCTCCCTTAAGCTGTTGATGGACCCCAGCACCTGTTTCGTGATTATAAACTTCACGTCCTTCTTGGTTAGCTCTGTAAGTGGGGCCGCTAGCTCAGCAAAGTTCGAGATAAACTTCCGGTACCATCCTACCAAGCCTAGAAATCCTCGCACCTCTTTTACCTTAGTGGGAATGGGAAAATCCTTGACAGCTTCCACCTTGTCTGTTAAAGGGCTTACACCCGCCTTGGAAATTTCGTGGCCTAAGTAGGTTACTTTTGTTTTCAACATGTGACACTTACTAGGTTTTAACTTTATGTTGGCTTCCGCTAGGCGATCGAAAACTAGGGCCAGTCGTCGTAGATGTTCGGTCACATCGTCGGCACTATAAGTGATGATATCGTCCAGATATACACTGCAAATGAGATGGTTCAACCCGGCCATTGCGGTGTTAATAAAGCGAGCAAAAGTACTAGGGCTATTTGACAATCCGAAAGGCATACGCAGAAACTCATAGTGACCATCCATCGTGCTGAAAGCCGTTTTTTCGATGTCCGAAGTTTCCATTTTTATTTGATGATAGGCCGAGGCTACATCAAACACGCTGAACAGACTGGCCTCTCCGAATTGTTCCAGTAGCTCCTCTATGAGAAGGAGCGGGTAGTAGTCCCTTTATTCACGGCGTTAAGAGCCCTATAATCGATGCAAAGTCGGATCTTTATAGAGCCGTCGGGCTGTTTCCGTCTTACCATGACTACAGGAGCGCTCCAGGGACTTTTTAACTCCCTTATTATCTTGTCGCCCAGTAGCCGATCGATCTCCTTTCTCAGTTCATCCCTAGTATGGAAAGGTACTCGATAAGGGGCTTTCGAGTTGGGAGGTACATTTTCGGTGATTATTCGATGTTTCACCTGATCAGTGCTGGATAGGATCTCGTTCTCTCCACAAAACATGTGGTCGTATCTTTTAAGGAAGGCT
The DNA here is from genome assembly GCA_958510875.1 of Endomychus coccineus. Lineage (NCBI taxonomy): Eukaryota > Metazoa > Arthropoda > Insecta > Coleoptera > Endomychidae > Endomychus > Endomychus coccineus. The sequence continues at coordinate 169,177,552 of OY294067.1, forward strand.
CTCACTAAGGCTTGGGTGTCCTTAGGCAGATGAGACAAATAAACTGCGTCTGAATTCCCTGTTTCTCGGTCTTCCCAATCTGGTCTACACCATAACTGCGCCGGACGAGCCGGTTCGACCTGCTTCTGAGCATTACTTAAAACTTCCAATCCAGTAGATAGGGTGCCCAGCACAGTCTTTGCCCTTAGTCGGACCGCGTAGTTGTTCAAATTCATGAGACGAATTCTCACTTTCTTGGTGAATGGTACTACCGCGTTGGCGATCAGTACTCCTACTTCCAGGTCTTTACCCAAGGCTTCAATCATTCCTAGTTCTCCCGTGGGTTTTTGACCTACTACCTTGCCTCAACATTCGATTTCGCTTCGAGGAGGTATCGATTCCCTTTCCCATAAACTTACGTGACATAGCCGTGTGGATGGCGGTTTCGCTTCGGAATTCCTGCGCGGGCCTTTCGGTGTATCGCCTTTACTGATTTCCGTGATATGTGGAGGTTGACGCAATGAGAGAGACCTATCGGAGGGTTTCGGCCGAGGCAGTGAAGCTACCTGGGCGTACGTTAGTTTTACCGGTGGTGGTTCAGAGTAACGAGAGAGTCGGCCTGGTATTCCTTTTGTGGTTGATGGAACCGGCGGTTGTTGAGGCTTTGGCTTAGTCAACGGGGTGGCGATATTACTAGGCGTTGTCGGTTTTGTGCCACCAACACCTGACTTGGACGTTTACAGGGCACATCCATAACAAGTGGCGTAGTTATTCCTCTAATCTTGATGGTGTGACGAGCATAGTCAATGATGGCACCGCACTTGTTCAAAAAGTCTCTGCCCAAAATCCCGTCTGCATGTAGTGGAAGGCTTTTACCCATCACCCAGTCTTGCAATAGGTGGGTCCGCCATCTGTTATATTCAACATGGCATTGAACCAGGGCAGAAGAGGTCATTTCTTTTCCAGAAATGCCTACCAAGCGAATCGCGCCGGGCAGGGGTACTGCCTCGCTTGGTACGCTACTTTCTTTTAAAAGAGAGAGAGCAGATCCGGTGTCTATCCATAAAGTGTGCTGTTGTCCGTTTAATCGAACCTTTAAGTTAGTGGGTCCTCCGAATGACCCTATGCCTCCTACACAAGGGACTACTACCCTGGGTGTTGTGGGTCTCGTCCCTTTTTCCATCGGGGGTTGTATGGCTCTGAACTTACCATTCCCGCTTCCATGACGCCTTACCAACGTCCACTCCCCTTGCTCCTCCACCCCACTAGCAACCTTGCTCCTAGGAGCTTCCGGACGAGGTCGTGCTAGTTCAAAGCCGGTTTTGATTGTCCCGAAGGGCGAGCGGTGTTCGGCTTCCTACCCCCTCTAGGTTCACTCCTTCAATCGTAGGTTCCGAAGTCGCGGCAACCTATTGCGATGTGGCCTGGTTTCCCGCATCTAAAACAGGTGACAGGCTGCCTTGTTGTTCCAGTTCGGATCTCATTTGGACAGTCGGGCTTATAGTGCCCTTCTTCCCCGCACCCATAACATCGCACCTTTTCCATTTGTGGTGCTGTCAAACTGGGAGTGGCTGAGGGTCTTGACCTCAACTGGAGCTCCACCCTTTCTGACTGCCTAGCCATTTCCTCCGCCTTTTTGAGGGTAAGGCTTGGTTCTCGCATTAATGCTGTTCCGATATCCCGCATCAATTCTCTCCTTAAGCCCTGTTTAAACTGGTGGATCATAGTCCGTTCAGTATTCTTCCTCAACCCCGGAATTTCCTCCTCCACTGCATCCATCAGATCCTCTTCCAGGACCTGCCTCCCAAAATGTTTAATACGTGTGGCGAATTAGGCCACCGATTCATCGTGACGCAGGATTCACTTGGCCAGTTGAGCCAAGCTTTCCCCTGATGTTTGGAGAGGCGCAAAACGCTCTATCAGCTTGTCTCGGAAGTCGTCATAATCCAAATTATCCGAATCGGCATCCGCTTGGAAGTAAGTGTACGCTTCTCCTTCTAGTCGGAACTTTAGTATCTTCAAAGTATTCTCTTCCGACCAACCATCCAGTTTAGACCTTTGCTCTAATTTGGCAAAATAGGCCTTTAAATTTCCCTTCCCTGAAAAGGGATCCACTGTCCCAGCTACCATGCCTCAAGGCATACTTGGCCATGAAGCTGCTAGTGGGGCTGGGCCTGGTACGCCTGCAGGATTCATTTGCAATCCGGAATGTGTAGCCCTCACTCTGATGATACAGCTACCGTAAAACCAACTACGTACCTACTAGACACTACCCCAAAAAAAATTTGACCTCTCGTTAGCTTTCGGCTACTTCCTCAAATTGAATTTAAAAGAGAATCAAAAATTGAAATATAACTGGTGAATTCAATCTGCGTTGAATAAGAAAAAAATTTGACTTAAATTGTTACTATAAAAAAAATTTCAATTTGTTTAGGTTGACCCTGCAATACAAAACAAATTTGGAGAGCAAAAGAAAAAAAATTAAAACAATGTAAAATCAAAACGCAGAACTCCCAGAATCAAAATCTTTCTGCTCTAGCACGTAATTAGTGCCTATACACGAGAAACACCTTTTGATTCAATCCACCCGGCACCTTCCCTTGCTGGTTCACTGTTCCTTGACCTAGTTACACAAAAAAAATAACGTACACTTTCTCTTGGCCCTAGTCTGCGAGCTCCTACAATGCTGTAAGCACTAATTCAAGCTATTAAGTTTAAAGCACCTACTATCTATTCTGATGGTCACACCCCCTTCCGATAAGAATCCGTTCTCATAAAAGGTATACGGAAACCTTATCCGGTTCCCTAAATGAAAGGTTGTTTTTACCTGGTTGCTATTAACGATAATCAAAAACTTCCTAATTGGAAATAAATATTTTCCCAACTTTCATCAATTGCTATGCCTGATTTCAACGGCGCTCAGTGTATATATGCTTTAAATGATCTGACCTACTATTCACTGGGGTTATTGAACTACTTCCCAATTAATAACCTTACTGTTCTATGTTCTCAACACCACTGTTATTTCCCTTGCGTTATAACCTCACTTTAAAACAAAACAATGAAATGTTTTATTACTTCCGAAACTGTCACTACTAAATTTTTCGACGACGTGGATTATCACCTTGTTATTTAGGCTTAAAAAAAAACCTAAGTTATCACCGCTGCGACACCAAATGTAATAATCTGAAAAGCTGGTATTTGGGAGCAATTGAATAAACTTATTTATATGGTTATTGCACACAAACCAGGTATACCAAGTCCAGCTCAAGATATTACTAGGTTATGTTTGTTTACTGTTCCCTCAGATCAAAGCCTTATGGGATCATATGCTGCTACGGAGAGTGGAAACCTTGTTGTAACTATGCTAGAATAGCCACCCTTACTATGCAACTCGAGGGTTGCGGAGGGTGATAATTGCAGGGTTGCACTGCAAGGAGTGCCCTGTCGTTGGTAGAATGGATTATATTTAGCTGCCACCAGTTCCCTTTTGAGATGTTTTAGAGAATAGTTCAGGGAACGAAACTAAACTCGAAGGAGTTCCTCTCCAGTAGCACTTGGTATAAAATTGTTTAGTAGCGGGGCCTTTCCTGGCCGATTTATATACTAGGCTAGTATGACAGCTTCACGTTGTTGAAGATGTTCGGAATGACAATCACGACAGGACTGTTCTCTTCCACTATAACGTTATCTAAGGGATGGTGTATCAATGAAGAACAATGCGAACAGTATAAGTTGTATATTGGTGAAAAGTATTCGTTTACAAAAACAATAATAATAATTAACAAATAAAGACACTAAGTCCCATTCATATATACATAAAGAGGAAAATATGACGAATGGTCAACAAGAAACAAAAATAAAAATTTAAATTGATCGGAATTAATTTGATGCAAGTTTCTGAATGGTTTAAATAAAATATATATAATGAATTGATAAAACTTTATCAAGTATGATCAATCAGTGAATTATTGATTCGCCTGATATAACGTAGCCAGAGAGTTGTTTCTTTGCAGGCTAACCTTATTTTTGAATTGAATATACCACTCTGATGGAGTAACTAAGGTTATGAAATGGACCAGAGGGGCCACTGATAGTAAGGTTGAGATTCCAGAAGGGTGATTCTCTAACAATCAGCTATGATGCCTTTTTGACAACTGCCTGGTTCGCTTTATATATATTGATCTATTAAATTGATTCAACAAATTTGACAATATAATGGAACCCTAGTTTTCAAGATGAACTCTTGACACTTTCTCTTAAATTCGCCGCTGATGGCTGTCTCAGTAGGGGTTTTTAAGAAACCTTCAAATTCTAAATAAAATACCCTTATTACAACTTTTAAATAATGATCCTTCCCAATAGTCCCACAAATAATTAGGTAATTGACTTTACACCTACGATAACCCTAATTTCAACTATACCTGTCTTAAGTGGGTCTCATATATGTACTACCAAATATGAGAAATTCGGCAGATGGATCAATACACTTCTATTACCTCAAAATACTCTATTAATGGTTACAGTCCTCTATATACCAACACAAAAACGAGAAAGAGGGGTGATGACCTCAAATTCAGACTAAATAGCTTGTTCTATAGACTTACCCTGACTCAGTATTTAATCCTCAATCCACCAAGTAAACTTTTGACACTTGAGCTTACACTTCACGGCCTACACAAAATGTATTACGCGACGTCTTTTTTTTTAAGTTAAAATTACACCCCGGAGCTAGCTCTCTCTCGCACCCAGATCAATTTGTCTAATTGTTAAAGGAAACAAATTTTCCAAAATATCAAATTACTTTAGATTTCTATCATCAAGTTACCAATGACGTTCTTCACAATTTCTTTTACAGGTTATTCTAGATTCTAATTACCAAACAATTTTCGCTAAATAGAAAATGATATTAAAGTAAAAAGTAAGTTCTCTTGAAACTGATACTTGGAATTATCTATGGTGAATGAAAGTACTTTAAGAATGATAAAAATTGATTCGAATGAATTAATTGACTTTGAGTAATGAACAAAAGGAAAATATAGTTGAAAAAATAGAAATCTTGTAATTTGCAATACACCAAAAAACAATCAAATGGCTAAGTTAAAATTAACAATTAAAAGAATTAATGGATCTGGTTTTGAGAGAGACTCAGCTATATGTACAAGGAACTAGGCTTACCCAACAAGGCACGACAAAGGAACTGCCCTTTTTCCTAAGAGTTTTCATTTTTATACTTCGGCTCTCCCCGAAATTGGCATCCCTACACGCTAACATAAAATTCAAACGGACCAATGAAGTTGGTTGCCGGCAAGGAATTTCATTATTTAAATCAGAATAAAACTTCTAATTGTTGAATCCAGAATGTCTATGTATAGTCTGTTCCTGTCAGGGATTTAGAATTTTAGGTTTTGAAATGCCCGTAAGGACGGAACTACACGCTATTGAATGATTCCAGATGTACTCTCATGTGTCAAGTATACCTGGTTTACTTAGAGTAAATTAAATTTCAGGAGTTTTCCCCTGCTTACGCTACTTTGATTCAATCGTGGAAAAATAATAATCCCCAGGATTATTACAATATATGTTTTCCATGGAAAACGATTCAAAGACGGGAAATAAAACATTCGTAATTTATGAATTGCGTAACTTCCAGAGGGGAAGAGATATCGACTTGCGGTTAGTGCCAATCGCATCAGTATCATCGAGTTGGTTGGAAATATATGTTTTTCATAGAAATCAATTCAGAGACGAAAAATAAAACGTTCGGAATTATTGAATTGCGTAACTTCCAGACGGGAAGAGATATCGATTTGCTGTTAGTGCCAATCGCATCAAACTCATCAAACTGGTTGGAAATATATGTTTTTCATAGAAAACAATTCAAAGACGTGGAATAAAACGTTCGGAATTATTGAATTGCGTAACTTCCAGAGGGGAAGAGATATCGACTTGCGGTAGTGTCAATCGCATCAGAATCATCGAGTTGGTTGGAAATATATGTTTTTCATAGAAAACAATTCAAAGACGAAAAATAAAACGTTCGGAATTATTGAATTGCCTAACTTCCAGACGGGAAGAGATATCGATTTGCTGTTAGTGCCAATCGCATCAAACTCATCAAATTGGTTGGAAATATATGTTTTTCATAGAAAACAATTCAAAGACGGGAAATAAAACGTTCGGAATTATTGAATTGCATAACTTCCAGAGGGGAAGAGATATCGACTTGCGGTAGTGCCAATCGCATCAGAATCATCGAGTTGGTTGGAAATATATGTTTTTCATAGAAAACAATTCAAAGACGGAAAATAAAACGTTCGGAATTATTGAATTGCGTAACTTCCAGACGGGAAGAGATATCGATTTGCTGTTAGTGCCAATCGCATCAAACTCATCAAATTGGTTGGAAATATATGTTTTTCATAGAAAACAATTCAAAGACGGGAAATAAAACGTTCGGAATTATTGAATTGCATAACTTCCAGAGGGGAAGAGATATCGACTTGCGGTAGTGCCAATCGCATCAGAATCATCGAGTTGGTTGGAAATATATGTTTTTCATAGAAAACAATTCAAAGACGGAGAATAAAACGTTCGGAATTATTGAATTGCGTAACTTCCAGACGGGAAGAGATATCGATTTGCTGTTAGTGCCAATCGCATCAAACTCATCAAATTGGTTGGAAATATATGTTTCTCATAGAAAACAATTCAAAGACGGGAAATAAAACGTTCGGAATTAATGAATTGCGTAACTTCCAGAGGGGAAGAGATATCGACTTGCGGTAGTGCCAATCGCATCAGAATCATCGAGTTTGTTGGAAATATATGTTTTTCATAGAAAACAATTCAAAGACGAAAAATAAAACGTTCGGAATTATTGAATTGCGTAACTTCCAGACGGGAAGAGATATCGATTTGCTGTTAGTGCCAATCGCATCAAACTCATCAAATTGGTTGGAAATATATGTTTTTCATAGAAAACAATTCAAAGACGGGAAATAAAACGTTCGGAATTATTGAATTGCGTAACTTCCAGAGGGGAAGAGATATCGACTTGCGGTAGTGCCAATCGCATCAGAATCATCGAGTTGGTTGGAAATATATGTTTTTCATAGAAAACAATTCAAAGACGGGGAATAGCACGTTCGGAATTATTGAATTACGTAACTTCCAGACGGGAAGAGATATCGACTTGCGGTTAGTGCCAATCGCATCAGAATCATCGAGTTCGTTGGAAATATATGTATTCCATCGAAAACAATTCAAAGACGGGAAATAAAACGTTCGGAATTATTGAATTGCATAACTTCCAGAGGGGAAGAGATATCGACTCGCGGTTAGTGTCAATCGCATCAGAATCATCGAGTTGGACGGAAATATATGTTTTTCATAGAAAACAATTCAAAGAGGGGGAATAAAACGTTCGGCATTATTGAATTACGTAACTTCCAGACGGGAAGAGATATCGACTTGCGGTTAGTGCCAATCGCATCAAAATCATCGAGTTGGTTGGAAATATATGTTTTTCATCGAGACCAATTCAAAGACGGGAAATAAAACGTTCGGAATCATTGAAATACGTAACCCCCAGACGGGAAGAGATATCGATTTGCTGTTAGTGGAAATCTCATCAGAATCATCAAATTGGTTGGAAATATATGTTTTTCATAGAAAACAATCCAAAGACGGGAAATAAAACGTTCGGAATTATTGAATTGCGTAACTTCCAAAGAGGAAGAGATATCGACTTGCGGTTAGTGCCAATCGCATCAGAATCATTGAGTTAGTTGGAAATATATGTTTTTCATAGAAAACAATTCAAAGACGGGAAATAAAACGTTCGGAATTATTGAAATACGTAACTTCCAGACGGGAAGAGATATCGACTTGCGGTTAGTGCCAATCGCATCAGAATCATCGAGTTGGTTGGAAATAAATGTTTTTCATGGAAAACAATTCGAAGACGGCAAATAAAACGTTCAGAATTAATGAATTGCGTAACTTCCAGAGGGGAAGAGATATCGACTTGCGGTTAGTGCCAATCGCATCAGAATCATGGAGTTGGTTGGAAATATATGTTTCTCATAGAAAACAATACAAAGACGGGAAATAAAACGTTCGGAATTATTGAATTGCGTAAATTCCAGACGGGATGAGAAATCGACTTGCGGTTTCCGCCAATCGCATCAGAATGATCAAATTGGTTGGAAATATATGTTTTCCATAGAAAACAATTCGAAGACGGGAAATAAAACGTTCGGAATTATTGAATTGCGTAACTTCCAAACGGGAATGGATATCGATTTGCGGTTTGTGGCAATCACTTCAGAATCATCGAGTTGGTTGGAAATATATGTTTTTCATGGAGAACAATTCAAAGACGGGAAATAAAACGTTCGGAATTATTGAATTGCGTATCTTCCAAACGTGAAGAGATATCGACTTGCGGTTAGTGCCAATCGCATCAGAATCATCGAGTTGGTTGGAAATATATGTTTTTCATAGAAAACAATTCAAAGACGGGAAATATATTGTTCGGAATTATTGAAATACGTAATTTCCAGACGGGAAGAGATATCGACTTGCGGTTAGTGCCAATCGCATCAGAATCATCGAGTTGGTTGGAAATATATGTTTTTCATGGAAAACAATTCAAAGACGGCAAATAAAACGTTCGGAATTATTGTATTGCGTAACTCCCAGAGGGGAAGAGATATCGACTTGCGGTTAGTGCCAATCGCATCAGAATCATGGAGTTGGTTGGAAATATATTTTTCTCATAGAAAACAATACAAAGACGGGAAATAAAACGTTCGGAATTATTGAATTGCGTAAATTCCAGACGGGATGAGAAATCGACTTGCGGTTTCTGCCAATCGCATCAGAATGATCAAATTGGTTGGAAATATATGTTTTTCATGGAAAAAAATTCAAAGACGGCAAATAAAACGTTCGGAATTATTGTATTGCGTAACTCCCAGAAGGGAAGAGATATCGACATGCGGTTAGTGCCAATCGCATCAGAATCATGGAGTTGGTTGGAAATATATTTTTCTCATAGAAAACAATACAAAGACGGGAAATAAAACGTTCGGAATTATTGAATTGCGTAAATTCCAGATGGGATGAGAAATCGACTTGCGGTTTCTGCCAATCGCATCAGAATGATCAAATTGGTTGGAAATATATGTTTTCCATAGAAAACAATTCAAAGACGGGAAATAAAACATTCGGAATTATTGAATTGTGTAACTTCCAGAGGGGAAGAGATATCGACTTGCGGTTAGTGCCAATAGCATCAGTATCATCGAGTTGGTTGGAAATATATGTTTTTCATAGAAAACAATTCAAAGACGGAAAATAAAACGTTCGGAATTATTGGATTGCGTAACTTCCAGACGGGAAGAGATATCGATTTGCTGTTAGTGCCAATCGCATCAGAATCATCAAATTGGTTGGAAATATATGTTTTTCATAGAAAACAATTCAAAGACGAAAAATAAAACGTTCGGAATTATTGAATTGCGTAACTTCCAGACATGAAGAGATATCGATTTGCTGTTAGTGCCAATCGCATCAAAATCATAAAATTGGTTGGAAATATATGTTTTCCATAGAAAACAATTCAAAGACGGGAAATAAAACGTTCGGAATTATTGAATTGCGTAACTTCCAGAGGGGAAGAGATATCGACTTGCGGTAGTGCCAATCGCATCAGAATCTTCGAGTTGGTTGGAAATATATGTTTTTCATAGAAAACAATTCAAAGACGGGAAATAGAACGTTCGGAATTATTGAATTACGTAACTTCCAGAGGGGAAGAGATATCGACTGGCGGTAAGTGCCAATTGCATCAGTATCATCGAGTTGGTTGGAAATATATGTTTTACACAGAAAACAATTCAAAGACGGAAAATAAAAATTATTGAATTGCGTAACTTCCAGACGGGAAGAGATATCGATTAGCTGTTAGTGCCAATCTCATCAGAATCATCAAATAGGTTGGAAATATATGTTTTTCATACAAAACAATTCAAAGACGTGAAATAAAACGTTCGGAATTATTGAATTGCGTAACTTCCAGACGGGAAGAGATATCGATTTGCTGCTAGTGCCAATCGCATCAGAATCATCAAATTGGTTGGAAATATATGTTTTTCATAGAAAACAATTCAAAGACGGGAAATGAAACGTTCGGAATTATTGAATTGCGTAACTTCCAAAGAGGAAGAGATGTCGACTTGCGGTTAGTGCCAATCGCATCAGAATCATCGAGTTGGTTGGAAATATATGTTTTTCATAGAAAACAATTAAGACGGGAAATAAAACGTTCGGAATTATTGAAATACGTAACTTCCAGACGGGAAGAGATATCGACTTGCGGTTAGTGCCAATCGCATCAGAATCATGGAGTTGGTTGGAAATATATGTTTCTCATAGAAAACAATACAAAGAGGGGAAATAAAACGTTCGTAATTATTGAATTGCGTAAATTCCAGACGGGATGAGAAATCGACTTGCGGTTTCCGCCAATCGCATCAGAATGATCAAATTGGTTGGAAATATATGTTTTCCATAGAAAACAATTCGAAGACGGGAAATAAAACGTTCGGAATTATTGAATTGCGTAACTTCCAAACGGGAATGGATATCGACTTGCGGTTAGTGGCAATCGCTTCAGAATCATCGAGTTGGTTGGAAATATATGTTTTTCATGGAAAAAAATTCAAAGACGGGAAATAAAACGTTCGGAATTATTGAATTGCGTAACTTCCAAACGTGAAGAGATATCAACTTGCGGTTAGCGCCAATCGGATCAGAATCATCGAGTTGGTTGGAAATATATGTTTTTTATAGGAAACACTTCAAAGACAGGAAACATATTGTTCGGAATTATTGAAATACGTAACTTCCAGACGGGAAGAGATATCGACTTGCGGTTAGTGCCAATCGCATCAGAATCATCGAGTTGGTTGGAAATATATGTTTTTCATGGAAAACAATTCAAAGACGGCAAATAAAACGTTCGGAATTATTGAATTGCGTAACTTCCAGAGGGGAAGAGATATCGACTTGCGGTTAGTGCCAATCGCATCAGAATCATCAAATTGGTTGGAAATATATGTTTTCCATAGAAAACAATTCAAAGACGGGAAATAAAACATTCGGAATTATTGAATTGCGTAACTTCCAGAGGGGAAGAGATATCGACTTGCGGTTAGTGCCAATCGCATCAGTATCATCGAGTTGGTTGGAAATATATATTTTTCATAGAAAACAATTCAAAGATGGAAAATAAAACGTTCGGAATTATTGAATTGCGTAACTTCCAGACGGGAAGAGATATCGATTTGCTGTTAGTGCCAATCTCATCAGAATCATCAAATTGGTTGGAAATATATGTTTTTCATACAAAACAATTCAAAGACGTGAAATAAAATGTTCGGAATTAATGAATTGCGTAACTTCCAGAGGGGAAGAGATATCGACTTGCGGTAGTGCCAATCGCATCAGAATCATCGAGTTTGTTGGAAATATATGTTTTTCATAGAAAACAATTCAAAGACGAAAAATAAAACGTTCGGAATTATTGAATTGCGTAACTTCCAGACGGGAAGAGATATCGATTTGCTGTTAGTGCCAATCGCATCAAACTCATCAAATTGGTTGGAAATATATGTTTTTCATAGAAAACAATTCAAAGACGGGAAATAAAACGTTTGGAATTATTGAATTGCGTAACTTCCAGAGGGGAAGAGATATCGACTTGCGGTAGTGCCAATCGCATCAGAATCATCGAGTTGGTTGGAAATATATGTTTTTCATAGAAAACAATTCAAAGACGGGGAATAGCACGTTCGGAATTATTGAATTACGTAACTTCCAGACGGGAAGAGATATCGACTTGCGGTTAGTGCCAATCGCATCAGAATCATCGAGTTCGTTGGAAATATATGTATTCCATCGAAAACAATTCAAAGACGGGAAATAAAACGTTCGGAATTATTGAATTGCATAACTTCCAGAGGGGAAGAGATATCGACTCGCGGTTAGTGTCAATCGCATCAGAATCATCGAGTTGGACGGAAATATATGTTTTTCATAGAAAACAATTCAAAGAGGGGAAATAAAACGTTCGGCATTATTGAATTACGTAACTTCCAGACGGGAAGAGATATCGACTTGCGGTTAGTGCCAATCGCATCAAAATCATCGAGTTGGTTGGAAATATATGTTTTTCATCGAGACCAATTCAAAGACGGGAAATAAAACGTTCGGAATCATTGAAATACGTAACCCCCAGACGGGAAGAGATATCGATTTGCTGTTAGTGGAAATCTCATCAGAATCATCAAATTGGTTGGAAATATATGTTTTTCATAGAAAACAATCCAAAGACGGGAAATAAAACGTTCGGAATTATTGAATTGCGTAACTTCCAAAGAGGAAGAGATATCGACTTGCGGTTAGTGCCAATCGCATCAGAATCATTGAGTTAGTTGGAAATATATGTTTTTCATAGAAAACAATTCAAAGACAGGAAATAAAACGTTCGGAATTATTGAAATACGTAACTTCCAGACGGGAAGAGATATCGACTTGCGGTTAGTGCCAATCGCATCAGAATCATCGAGTTGGTTGGAAATAAATGTTTTTCATGGAAAACAATTCGAAGACGGCAAATAAAACGTTCAGAATTAATGAATTGCGTAACTTCCAGAGGGGAAGAGATATCGACTTGCGGTTAGTGCCAATCGCATCAGAATCATGGAGTTGGTTGGAAATATATGTTTCTCATAGAAAACAATACAAAGACGGGAAATAAAACGTTCGGAATTATTGAATTGCGTAAATTCCAGACGGGATGAGAAATCGACTTGCGGTTTCCGCCAATCGCATCAGAATGATCAAATTGGTTGGAAATATATGTTTTCCATAGAAAACAATTCGAAGACGGGAAATAAAACGTTCGGAATTATTGAATTGCGTAACTTCCAAACGGGAATGGATATCGATTTGCGGTTTGTGGCAATCACTTCAGAATCATCGAGTTGGTTGGAAATATATGTTTTTCATGGAGAACAATTCAAAGACGGGAAATAAAACGTTCGGAATTATTGAATTGCGTATCTTCCAAACGTGAAGAGATATCGACTTGCGGTTAGTGCCAATCGCATCAGAATCATCGAGTTGGTTGGAAATATATGTTTTTCATAGAAAACAATTCAAAGACGGGAAATATATTGTTCGGAATTATTGAAATACGTAATTTCCAGACGGGAAGAGATATCGACTTGCGGTTAGTGCCAATCGCATCAGAATCATCGAGTTGGTTGGAAATATATGTTTTTCATGGAAAACAATTCAAAGACGGCAAATAAAACGTTCGGAATTATTGTATTGCGTAACTCCCAGAGGGGAAGAGATATCGACTTGCGGTTAGTGCCAATCGCATCAGAATCATGGAGTTGGTTGGAAATATATTTTTCTCATAGAAAACAATACAAAGACGGGAAATAAAACGTTCGGAATTATTGAATTGCGTAAATTCCAGACGGGATGAGAAATCGACTTGCGGTTTCTGCCAATCGCATCAGAATGATCAAATTGGTTGGAAATATATGTTTTTCATGGAAAAAAATTCAAAGACGGCAAATAAAACGTTCGGAATTATTGTATTGCGTAACTCCCAGAAGGGAAGAGATATCGACATGCGGTTAGTGCCAATCGCATCAGAATCATGGAGTTGGTTGGAAATATATTTTTCTCATAGAAAACAATACAAAGACGGGAAATAAAACGTTCGGAATTATTGAATTGCGTAAATTCCAGACGGGATGAGAAATCGACTTGCGGTTTCTGCCAATCGCATCAGAATGATCAAATTGGTTGGAAATATATGTTTTCCATAGAAAACAATTCAAAGACGGGAAATAAAACATTCGGAATTATTGAATTGTGTAACTTCCAGAGGGGAAGAGATATCGACTTGCGGTTAGTGCCAATCGCATCAGTATCATCGAGTTGGTTGGAAATATATGTTTTTCATAGAAAACAATTCAAAGACGGAAAATAAAACGTTCGGAATTATTGGATTGCGTAACTTCCAGACGGGAAGAGATATCGATTTGCTGTTAGTGCCAATCGCATCAGAATCATCAAATTGGTTGGAAATATATGTTTTTCATAGAAAACAATTCAAAGACGAAAAATAAAACGTTCGGAATTATTGAATTGCGTAACTTCCAGACATGAAGAGATATCGATTTGCTGTTAGTGCCAATCGCATCAAAATCATAAAATTGGTTGGAAATATATGTTTTCCATAGAAAACAATTCAAAGACGGGAAATAAAACGTTCGGAATTATTGAATTGCGTAACTTCCAGAGGGGAAGAGATATCGACTTGCGGTAGTGCCAATCGCATCAGAATCTTCGAGTTGGTTGGAAATATATGTTTTTCATAGAAAACAATTCAAAGACGGGAAATAGAACGTTCGGAATTATTGAATTACGTAACTTCCAGAGGGGAAGAGATATCGACTGGCGGTAAGTGCCAATTGCATCAGTATCATCGAGTTGGTTGGAAATATATGTTTTACACAGAAAACAATTCAAAGACGGAAAATAAAAATTATTGAATTGCGTAACTTCCAGACGGGAAGAGATATCGATTAGCTGTTAGTGCCAATCTCATCAGAATCATCAAATAGGTTGGAAATATATGTTTTTCATACAAAACAATTCAAAGACGTGAAATAAAACGTTCGGAATTATTGAATTGCGTAACTTCCAGACGGGAAGAGATATCGATTTGCTGCTAGTGCCAATCGCATCAGAATCATCAAATTGGTTGGAAATATATGTTTTTCATAGAAAACAATTCAAAGACGGGAAATGAAACGTTCGGAATTATTGAATTGCGTAACTTCCAAAGAGGAAGAGATGTCGACTTGCGGTTAGTGCCAATCGCATCAGAATCATCGAGTTGGTTGGAAATATATGTTTTTCATAGAAAACAATTAAGACGGGAAATAAAACGTTCGGAATTATTGAAATACGTAACTTCCAGACGGGAAGAGATATCGACTTGCGGTTAGTGCCAATCGCATCAGAATCATGGAGTTGGTTGGAAATATATGTTTCTCATAGAAAACAATACAAAGAGGGGAAATAAAACGTTCGTAATTATTGAATTGCGTAAATTCCAGACGGGATGAGAAATCGACTTGCGGTTTCCGCCAATCGCATCAGAATGATCAAATTGGTTGGAAATATATGTTTTCCATAGAAAACAATTCGAAGACGGGAAATAAAACGTTCGGAATTATTGAATTGCGTAACTTCCAAACGGGAATGGATATCGACTTGCGGTTAGTGGCAATCGCTTCAGAATCATCGAGTTGGTTGGAAATATATGTTTTTCATGGAAAAAAATTCAAAGACGGGAAATAAAACGTTCGGAATTATTGAATTGCGTAACTTCCAAACGTGAAGAGATATCAACTTGCGGTTAGCGCCAATCGGATCAGAATCATCGAGTTGGTTGGAAATATATGTTTTTTATAGGAAACACTTCAAAGACAGGAAACATATTGTTCGGAATTATTGAAATACGTAACTTCCAGACGGGAAGAGATATCGACTTGCGGTTAGTGCCAATCGCATCAGAATCATCGAGTTGGTTGGAAATATATGTTTTTCATGGAAAACAATTCAAAGACGGCAAATAAAACGTTCGGAATTATTGAATTGCGTAACTTCCAGAGGGGAAGAGATATCGACTTGCGGTTAGTGCCAATCGCATCAGAATCATCAAATTGGTTGGAAATATATGTTTTCCATAGAAAACAATTCAAAGACGGGAAATAAAACATTCGGAATTATTGAATTGCGTAACTTCCAGAGGGGAAGAGATATCGACTTGCGGTTAGTGCCAATCGCATCAGTATCATCGAGTTGGTTGGAAATATATATTTTTCATAGAAAACAATTCAAAGATGGAAAATAAAACGTTCGGAATTATTGAATTGCGTAACTTCCAGACGGGAAGAGATATCGATTTGCTGTTAGTGCCAATCTCATCAGAATCATCAAATTGGTTGGAAATATATGTTTTTCATACAAAACAATTCAAAGACGTGAAATAAAATGTTCGGAATTATTGAATTGCGTAACTTCCAGAGGGGAACAGATATCGACTTGCGGTAGTGCCAATCGCATCAGAATCATCGAGTTGGTTGGAAATATATGTTTTTCATAGAAAACAATTCAAAGACGTGAAATAAAACGTTAGGAATTATTGAATTGCGTAACTTCCAGAAGGGAAGAGATATCGATTTGCTGTTAGTGCCAATCGCATCAGAATCATCAAATTGATTGGAAATATATATTTTTCATAGAAAACAATTCAAAGACGGGAAATAAAACGTTCGGAATTATTGAATTGCATAACTTCCAGAGGGGAAGAGATATCGACTTGCGGTAGTGCCAATCGCATCAGAATCATCGAGTTGGTTGGAAATATACGTTTTTCATAGAAAACAATTCAAAGACGAGGAATAAAACGTTCGGAGTTGTTTGAATCTTATTGCATATATTTGAATTTAACTGCCACTGATGGCGCGCGCCGGATGGGACACTACCTGCTCGCTAGACAGACAGTAGTATGAGACGAAATCTCAATGTAACACCACACTTGTAACTTATTACTTTATATGAGTATAATATATCTCAAAATTGTATTTACACATGAAGTTTTAATCAAACACATCAACAACATAAACATGGTCCTTCGTAGCCTTATATAATTAGTATCAGTGCAGCTACATGTGTAAAAAAGCAATTCAAAACATTCGCATCATTGACATTGTGCATCGGCATTGCATTTTCAAGTCGCAGCGTGAAAAGAAGTACAGTTGGCCAGTGCAAATCAAAACAACACTTCTCAAGGAAGCGACATCAGCATAACTGGTCGATTGGACTCTGACGACAACAGACATCAAAATCAAACAGGGAGTTTCCTAATTCCTATCACATTCATACTTTACAGCATTATCAATATCCATCTATCCCATTTACCTATATCAATTTGAGCATATAAAGTAACATTGAAATATTCAAAACAACAAAATATCAAGTAAAACTTATTTTACGTCATTCTCATTCAATACATTCGCTAATCAGAAAACGTGCCTCCGCCAAGGCTCGTTTAACAAAATTCAATAACCATTCAGAAACTATTCGACAAATTAGTCAAAAGAATCCAATATCAGATGTTCAATCATTAGAACTTGGTCAGAGAATTGAGTGCGACGTTAGTGAACTAGATGAGCAGTTCGAGGAGCATGAATTATTTGAGAATGAGTACTTTCGTTTGATGTCCGAATCAAAAAATATATTGGCGAAATATGAGGAAATACAAGCTCAGATGGCGCCGGATGGTTCAGCCTCAATCTCGACGCGGTCAAATCATATCGACAATAATCACATTCAAAACAATCTATCAACTGTTAAGCTACCCACCATAAATTTACCAAAGTTTGGCGGAAACTATGAGAAATGGCTCGAGTTCAGAGACACCTTTGTATCGTTGATTCATGAAAATCACAATATAACGGACATACAAAAATTTCATTACCTGCGGGCATCAGTGGAAGCGCGCGCTGCTGAAATAATTAAATCTATCCAATTCCCAGAAATTAATTATGCAGTGGCGTGAGACATATTATGTGACAGATACAATAATAAGGGTCTGTTAGTGCACAATCATTTACAATCATTGCTCTCGCTTAGATTATCGCAGGACGAAACGTCATCCAAATTAAGACAGATGGTTGATAATATTGCCAAGCATTTAAGGGCTTTAACTGACTTAGATCAACCTACTGATAAGTGGGATACAATAATAATTCATGTTTTACATTCAACATTCAATCATGTAACGTCTTGCAAATGGCAAGAGTATAAACATGGCACGGACTTCCCACCATAGAACAATTCACATGCTTCCTGAAACAACGTGCTAATCTTCTCGAAACGTTAGAAATAAATAACAAGGTACAAAGAAATTTTAACAAATTCAGTATCCCGAAAACCGAATCGCGCACATTAGTGAGCTCGAACATTACGTGCGAATTTTGCAAGAAGTCTCACGCAATATACACGTGCGGTGATTTTTTAAGGCTATCCATTCCAGAGCGCCTGTCCAACGTTAAAAGGCTCAAGTTATGTTTAAATTGCCTCAGGCGAGCAGAACATCTCAATGTAGATTGCAAATATGGTTGTTGCAAGAAATGCAAGGCAAAACACAGCAGCTTATTGCACATTGATAAACCATGTCAATCAAGTGATAGGGAAGTCAACCCGCATGTCACAGTTGCTACATGTCACAAGCATACGAGCAGGCCAACTACTCAAATTCTGCTATCTACCGCATACATAAACATCATTGATAATCACGGCAAATCTAAACGGTTACGTGCCCTACTAGATAGTGGTTCTCAGTCTAGCTTTATTCGCAAAGATATTCTAAAAGATCTGCAGTTCAAAACATCTCGGGTTAATCTAACGGTTTCAGGTATTAATGACATGTTAGCAAATATAACCAAAAGGTGTGACATTAGCATTCAATCCATTGACAATGAATTTAGCACAAAACTGTCATGTTTCATTTTACGAAAAATCACAAGTCATATACCACAGACCTACGTCGATATTTCCAATTTAAAAATTCCACCTGAGATACAACTAGCCGATCCCGACTTTCATAAGCCCGCCGAAATAGATATTCTGTTGGGAGCAGATCTATTTTGGCAACTCATTTCTGCTGGCCAGATACAAACTGGTGTTGCAGGTCCAATAATACAAGTAGATCAAGTCCGCGCGTTCTGCGCCAGGAAATGACTCATCGACCGGATGTTGCGCGCGCAACTTTGGATGTAACGTTACTAACCCGCGAAATTCAAACGTGTCCATAGAGCTTACGATGATCACAGAACTTTCGATCATAGAGGTCTGGATGTGAGGTTAGTTGGATGTGACGTCAACGACCCGCCAAATTCAAACCTAGAGGTGTTTTGGTGATGTTTATCATGGCCGACGTTGGAAGCGAATGTCAGAAGAATAAACGTCAAAACCACAATATGACTGATGTAGTAGCTACATCGCCGCCATCTTCTGATGAACCGATGAACTATCATACTTAAATGTCAATGTCAGACCAGTTAACTTCAAACGACTACATCTATGAATGAACCGATCAACCGTCATGCATACCTGTCAACGTCAGAAATGTTAACGTCAAGGGACGACATCTATGAGGTCACAATTCAAAATATGACTGATGTTATAGCTACATCACCGCCATCTCTTAATGAACCGATGAACTATCATACTTCAATGTCAATGTCAGAACAGTTAACTTCAAATGACTACATCTATGAATGAACAGTCATGCGTACCTGTCAACGTCAAAGGACGACATCTATGAGGCCACAATTCAAAATATGACTGATGTTATAGCTACATCACCGCCATCTCTTAATGAACCGATGAACTATCATGGCTGGATGTCAATGTCAGAACAGTTAACGTCAAAGGACGACATCTATGAGACTCCAATTCAAAATGTTACCGATGTTGTAGCCTATATCGCCATCTATCACTAAACCGATGAACTATCATAGCTGAATGTCAATGTCAGAACAGTTAACGTCAAAGGATGACATCTATGAGGTATTTTGTTAATGTTTTCGAGCGGGAAGTTTCATCTCAATTAAAAAAAAAACGATATATTAATGAACTATCATAGCTTGATGTCCATGTCAGAACAGCTAACGTCAAAGGACGACATCTATGAGGTGTTTTGTTGATGTTTGCGCGAAGAATTTCAAAAATTTGACTCATGTTGTAGCTATACTGTCATTTATTATTGAACCACACCGTAATTCCAAAAATAATGAACTTGTATGAGGTATCTTGTTAATGTTTTTGAGCGGGAAATTCATGAACCGATGAACTATCATGGCTGGATGTCAATGTCAGAACAGTTAACGTCAAAGGACGACATCTATGAGACTCCAATTCAAAATGTTACCGATGTTGTAGCCTATATCGCCATCTAATAATAAACCGATGAACTATCATAGATGAATGTCAATGTCAGAACAGTTAACGTCAAAGGACGACATCTATGAGGTATTTTGTTAATGTTTTTGAGCGTGAAGTTTCATCTCAATTCAAAAAACGATATATTAATGAACTTTCATAGCTTGATGTCCATGTCAGAACAGCTAACGCCAAAGGACGACATCTATGAGGTGTTTTGCTGATGTTTGCGAGAGGAATTTCAAAAATTTGACTCATGTTGTAGCTATACTGTCATTTTTTATTGAACCACACCGTAATTCCAGAAATAATGAACTTTTTAACCTACAAATTTCCTCAACGTTAAATGATTACTTACGCTTATGAAATTATTACACCAGAAACCACATTGAGTATATGAGAACACGTGAAAGCAATTAATTTTGCATACACCTGCGTCATCACATTCAGTTTATACGAGAATAACAGCGCGTATAAATGAGTACAATGGGACTCACTTATTAGGTAAACTATGAAATTCGGTGTCATGGCGGCTATCGCGGGAATTTCAAACGAGGTGTCTGTTACGTAGATCTTCAAGGAGGTGTCATGGCGTCTGTCACGTGAACTGTCATGGCGGTTATCGCGGGAATTTAAAACGAGGTGTCTGTTACGTGGATCTTCAACGAGATGTTGTGGCGTCTGTCACGTTAACTGTCATGGCAGCTAACGCGGGAATTTCAAACAATGTGTCTGTTTCGTGAATCTTCAACGAGGTGTCGTGGCGTATTTCACGTGGGTCTTAAACAGAATAGAACTTTTTCTAGAACCTAAATTACACAAAACAATACCAAATTGAGAGGTGTAATAGCTACAGCTGCAGCACTATCAACCGTCATGCATACCTGTAAACGTCAGAAATGTTAACGTCAAAAGACGACATCTATGAGGTACTTATGTAATGTTTGCGTGGGAAATTTATCAATCGATGACTATCATAGCTGGATGTCAATGTTAGAACAGTTAACGTCAAAGGATGACATCTATGAGACTCCAATTCAAAATATTACTGATG
Source organism: Endomychus coccineus (assembly GCA_958510875.1). NCBI lineage: Eukaryota > Metazoa > Arthropoda > Insecta > Coleoptera > Endomychidae > Endomychus > Endomychus coccineus. The sequence goes on from OY294067.1 coordinate 169,198,697, forward strand.
TTGTAGCTATATCGCCATCTATTAATAAACCGATGAACTAATACACCTGAGTGTCAATGTTAGAACAGTTAACGTCAAAGGACGACATCTATGAGATATTTTGTTAATGTTTTTGCGCGGGAAGTCCCATCTCAATTCAAAATATGATCTATTAGTGAACCGGTGAACTATCATGACTGGATGTCAATCTCAGAACAGTTAACGTCAAAGGACAACATCTATGAGACCCCAATTCAAAATATTACTATATCGCCATGTATTAATAAACTGATGAACTATCACACCTGAATGTCAATGTTAGAACAGTTAACGTCAAAGGACGACATCTATGAGATATTTTGTTAATGTTTTTGCGCGATAAGTCCCATTTCAATTCAAAATATGATCTATTAGTGAACCGGTGAACTATCATGACTGGATGTCAATCTCAGAACAGTTAATGTCAAAGGACAACATCTATGAGACCCCAATTCAAAATATTACTATATCGCCATCTATTGATAAACCGATGAACTATCACAACTGAATGTCAATGTCAGAACAGTTAACGTCAAAGGATGATATCTATGAGGTATTTTGTTAAAGTTTTTGCGCCGGAAGTTGCATCTCGATTCAAAAATGATCTATTAATGAACCGATGAACTGTCATAGCTGAATGTCAATGTCAGAACAGTAAACGTAAGAGGACGACATCTATGAGACCCCAATTCAAAATATTACTGATTCTGTAGATATATCACCATCTATTATTAAACCGATGAACTATCATAGTTAAATATCAATTTCGGAACAGCTAACGTCAAGGACGACATCTATGAGGTGTTTTGGTAACGTTTTGTCTGGAAATCACTCTCAAAATTAAAAATTGTCACTTATATTGTAGCTATATTGTCGTTCATTAATACCACACCCTAATCTAAAGATAATGAACCAGCAAGATAACCTAGAAATGTCTACTTACATATATGAAGTGTTTACACCAAAAGCACATTAAGTATTAAGTATTCATTTCTACATGCACCTGCGTCATCACATTCACTTTATACTGATTATGAGAACGACAACAGTCGTACAATGAGAGGAATTCATTAAGTAAACAAATAACAATGAGTGAATCATTTTTACTACACACAATCTGTTGAATTTCGTTTAGAATTGAATGCGAGAATATTAAATTTGATTGTACATATCGATAGTTTGATTAACATTCTAATAATGCATCCCAAACGTTATTTCGTTTATATTGGTTCACACAACATTTGAACGCGTATATTGTTCAAGTGCTTGGAATTGAAAATTCGAATTTTTGGAGCTCAAGTAATAAGAAATCTGAGGTATGGTGTTTATACTAGCGTGTGTATTGAAATCAAACTTTTGAGAATATCAATGAAATCATACAATTCCAGCAGCCCGAAGGTTCGTTTGCAATTTTACGAATGATGATGAACTATAAAAATGAATATTTTAACTTTTCTTTATAACTTAGGTATTGACGTGACGTATAAAACTCAGAATAATTCGGAACGATTGATTTTTATTGTTATCCACGATTATCAACCTATATCTAAATCAGTTCGAGATGCAGACTTTTCAATTTATCGATATTTCGAAAGCCCACTTATACTGAACTAAGAATTTACAATACTTCCAACTATCCATTTCGCTTAAAATATACATAGCAGTATATTATAGAAACTTTGTTAAAGATCACATGTTATATAAAAATCGAATGATTCGAGATGTAGACTCATGAGCTCTAGAAGCCTTAGGATCAGTTGCAAGAGGTGCAAGTGCTATCGAAAATACGGTGGTTAACCAGCTAAAAACAACGGAACGCATTGGGTAGCGTTCAGAAAAAAATCGATAACGATGTGGAATATTTTGATTGTTTTGGAAATTTGAAGCCACCAAAGGAACTCGTTCGATATTTGGGTGGGAACGTTAGGATTTTCTACAATAACTACACCTATCAGAACTATAATCAAGTGATATGTGAACAGTTGTGCGTGAACTTTCTCACCGAAATTGTCGAAAGTATCAATTAAACCTTAGTCAGTCTATATCGTAACATCAAGCGAATCGCATTCACATCGTATTATCATGAGAATCGCATTAGTTGACATTCAGGGGTTCTTCATTGACGATGCCTTCCATCCAAAAGAAATGTGTATACAAATTGGATTCAAACGTCATTATTCCTTATTCAAACCGCACACATCTTATTCATCGCTGAATGCAAAGGAGCGAAAGTCCGTATGGTATTTACAAAAGTATTATCATGAACTCGATTATGCATCTGGAAATGTGGTATAATAAATAATATTCTTAAATCGATTCAACTATGTGCAGTCGACTATATTTATGTTCGTGGTCAGCAAAAAGCAGAGTTTTTGAGAAGGAAGTGTATAGAATTGGATATTTTCCCACACATCGTAGATGTTCACAGTTTCGATGGTACTAAATGTGAAACGGGGAAATTCGAGCAAACAATTTGACCTGTCTGAATCATCGTAATGACGGTGGTAAATACATGTGTGCAGTTCAACATGTGGATAAATCACAGCAATGGTTTCTGAATGTAATACTACCTAAATTATATGTATTTTCTGAAATAAATATTATTATTACACCTATCTCCTTTATATAATTATTTATTCAGATGGTAAATAGCTTTGTTTACATTTTTAACAAACCTTTTCAATATTAATACTGATAAAGAATATAAAATAGCATACAAAATTGCTAAAATTTCATGAATAACTCCTTCTAATGTGTATGATGCTGATATTGTCTCTTGTATAAGATGTGGTAAACATGATGATTGCCATTCAGCGATATGCTCCATCACTTCGATCATGGAATAAGAGTTTGAGTTTATAATGTATGATTGTCTTGTGGAATGTTGAACGTGAATACCTCCAATTGATTATCGTTGATTTATTGTCAAATTCATTGGGTAAGGTAACACTCCCCCACAAAATTTGTTTTTAACACCCCCACTCTCATCATCCTCACTATTTACACTTAATTTGTTCAGCAGTCTTATAACTTTAATTTTATCTGCGTAATAATTCAAGTCTCTTCTTAGTTTATGAACTTTTTTTCCACGAATTCGCAAAGTCTGCGTGAGTATTCTTCAAACGATATATTTGTAGACTTACTAGATATCTACATTATTATTTTAAGAGTCACAGTCCTTCGTAAGAAATTCGAATAACTTCCAACTATTCCCACTAGAACACCAAGGATTCACACTATTGGGGTGATGTAGACAGATAAATTCACAATTTCCTCGCTCTAATTTTGGACATTTACCTTTCAAATTCACCACTTCTACTCGATCTTACCCCAATTTTTGAAACGCCCCCCGTAGAAACTTAGCTTTTATCTTCCCACATACATAAACAGTAGCATCCGGATCGATATTTTCCTTCAAAATTTCATACAATTCATCATATTCCTGATAGCCTGAGTTCCATGGAATCCCGTGATATTTTTCACAATGAAATGTTTTCTTCATTTGCCTCGCGGATAGTTGATCCATCGATTTTGGTGGTTTGAATAGAAAATATTTCTCCAACCTTTTCTCACAGTCCAACAAAGAGAGTTCCTTGATATTATATACGTTTGAAGAAATCGGGAAACTTTGAATATCAAACACTATGAATGACATTTCAAACTAGAATGATAAACTATTCAAATATCTAGTTGCATATGCGTGGATCATTGACATATTTCTTTGATGTTATCGAAATTTCGAAAGAGTACGTCGAAGCACAAAATTTGTAGTGATGTTGGACTTATTCTATAGTTGACGTCATCGACCTCCCCTCCTATCTCAGAAAACATTTGAAACATCTTAAAGGTGTAAGAATTTGAAGTATCTCTTCGAATGCTGCGCATGTCCATTATCTCACATCGGTATGGTAGTAGTGCGATTCGATAAAAATCGACACCCGTATCATGTAGCACTCTAAAACAATCAAGTATATACGATCCTGGTTTCGGAACGATACCCGAAATTTGATGCAATATGATTTTTCTCATTCTTCTATGTTTATATTTGAACTGACCTTCTATATTCATATCGATTATCTTCCAATCTTCTGGAGGGGGAGGATCGAAATCTCCTCCGAAATAGAAAATATCAGCATACGCCCAATCGGTCTAGGCCCCCACAAGGAAAGTTACGAATTCTCCAGCGATTATCCAATTTTTGAATGGTAATTGTAATTCTTCGAGGATTTTCATCAAATTCGGCGGACATACGCTTATTACGAATTTCTTCGCATCGTACACGGTGGTAAGCAAACTATGAATAAAACTGTTGTATAATCGAGGAGACATTATTACCAACTGAGTTCGATTTAGTTGGAGCAGTCACACACAACAACACACTCCCTCATACTCTGCGCTATTGACTTTTCCAACCCAAAATATACAATCAAAACTAAATGGTATTCTTGCGGGTGAGAGATAAGAGGTCGATCGAACTGGTAAGTATACATCTAAAATCGTGAAATCATGAACATTTTCAGATAAAAAAATGACGCGGGTTCGGATCCCTCTGCATCTTTCTCACCAAAGAATACCATTTTTAATCGAACGCGCTGACAATAGTGGAAAACGATAAAAATCAATCGTTTCGAATTATTCTGAGTTTTTATTCAAATACCATTTCTCACAAAATCTTCTCAACTCATTAATTATTTCACGTTTCTCTTCGATATATCCTTGTAGAGATATGATTTCTTCTAACCGGTGCAGTAGAACATCTGGGTTGGACCAGTGCATTATACTTTTATCTCGACTGTGGAATAACATAATATGACGATTCAAATTGTCTCGGCGAGAAAATGTAACTTCACAATGCTTGCATGAGAAACTGTGTGTTTTGAAATGTTTTTTCTCGTGCCGCCTCAGCGCATTTGCTCTCGAAAATTCCCTTTGACATTGCCCGCAAACGTGCATGGTGGTTGATGATTAACTAATGACAATGTGATATGGCTGTTTTCAAACACCCTCCCAATAACGATTGGATCCTCCCAAAGAACGTTTGGACCCTCCCAAAAAACATTTGGACCCTCCCAAGAAAAAACGTTTTGTAACTAATGACAATGTGATATGGCTGTTTTCAAAGACCCTCCCAATAACGATTGGATCCTCCCAAAGAACGTTTGGACCCTCCCAAGAAAAACGTTTGTATTGTGCTCGAAAATTCCCTTTTAATTTGCCCCCAAACGTGCATGATATTTGATGATTAACTAATGACAATCTGATATGGTGTTACCCTGTTTTTCAAAGACCCTCCCAAATTGATGGCAATTTTTCATGCATTGCCGACATTTCGAACTCTTCTAAAATCAGATCTAACACTATCTTTGGAGAACATTTTATTGCAACTGATTGATTTTTCTCGATTAAGTTGGAGCTTCACCTACAAAATATTCATTTAACCTCGCGCAGGTCATTTTTTATTATAGTTCGATGTGAATTTGTCGATATTTCGAAAGCATACTGATCTCAAAATCTACAATATTTCAAACTGTTCATTTTGCTCAATACATGTTTTTAAATATGGAATGAAGTATCGAAACGATTGATTTTTATCGTAATCCACGATTATTAAATTATTTAAATCAATCTATGAATAAAACAAATGCATTACTTGAGTAATTATAGTAGTATAGAGTAGTATAGAGTATTATGCTACTCAGAAATTATGAGTCAGCATAGTGTGTAAATTATTTATATTTATCTCCCGCACATGATGGAACATTGATCTAATGTCTGATGTATCTATAATAATTGTTGACAGGCACATTCCTCACATCAGGTCGTTGTACATTTGTTAAACAGGGGTGTATCAGAATGAATTTATGTTTTAGAGAAAGAATTTTATTTGGTAATATGAATTATAGTTAACTATAAGATTCAAGTAAATGAAATATAAAATTTATTTTTAATTATTTTATATGTACACTAGATACTTCTACATAAATACAACTACACAACCAGCGACACCTACGGAGTTAATCTGAAAAGAGAAAGACATTTTAAGTATAGATAATATGTTACTATTTTATGTACATAAAAATATTATATTGATTCAATTCAATCATGTTTTGGGTGATATGACTGATTATTCTAATACCACAGGAGGGAAAACTACAAGAAATAGTTTTAGAGCTCTCAAAATGTATACCTAAAATACGTTTTCACCAGAAAATAAAGAAGAACGTTTTAGAAAATAAAGTGAATGGTATTTTACTCATTTAGAAAAGATCTATGCTCGTCAACTTCGAACCATTAAGAAAATGATCCTGAGACCTAGTGGAGTGGTTTAGATCCTTACACGTAGTACTGTTCTATGAGGTCATTCATTCTAAATTACATTTGATCGACTCACCTATACCACTGAGCTCAGTTAACAAACTTGAACAATCCAAATTCCATTCAAGCTTCATAATTTCTGAGTAGCATAATACTCTATACTACTATAATTACTCAAGTAATGCATTTGTTTTATTCAGGTATTTGAATAAAAACTCAGAATAATTCGAAACGATTGATTTTTATCGTTTTCCACTATTGTCAATCATTATTTAAGTCAATTGCTACGGGTGTAGGATCGAAATCAACTTGTGAAGAATTCACCAAATTTCATCTTCGATGATTTTCAGAGAGATTATTGGGGTGAAGGTTCGCATGATTGCGATTTTGTTATGTTTGTTCGACGCAATTTTGCGAAGAATGATTCAGAGAGATTACATAAAAATATTATATTGATTCAATTCAATCATGTTTTGGGTGATATGACTGATTATTCTAATACCACAAGAGAGAAAACTGCAAGAAATAGTTTTAGAGCTCTCAAAATGTATACCTAAAATACGTTTTCACCAGAAAATGAAGAAGAACGTTTTAGAAGATAAAGTGAATGGTATTTTACTCATTTAGAAAAGATCTATGCTCGTCAACTTTCGAACCATTAAGAAAATGATCCTGAGACCTAGTGGAGTGGTTTAGATCCTTACACGTAGTACTGTTCTATGAAGTCATTCATTCTAAATTACATTTGATCGACTCACCTATACCACTGAGCTCAGTTAACAAACTTGAACAATCCAAATTCCATTCAAGCTTCATAATTTCTGAGTAGCATAATACTCTATACTACTATAATTACTCAAGTAATGCATTTGTTTTATTCAGGTATTTGAATAAAAACTCAGAATAATTCGAAACGATTGATTTTTATCGTTTTCCACTATTGTCAATCATTATTTAAGTCAATTGCTACGGGTGTAGGATCGAAATCAACTTGTGAAGAATTCACCAAATTTCATCTTCGATGATTTTCAGAGAGATTATTGGTGTGAAGGTTCGCATGATTGCGATTTTGTTATGTTTGTTCGACGCAATTTTGCGAAGAATGATTCAGAGAAATTGTTGGTGTGAAGGTTCGCGCAGGACTCTAACCACATCGAATATCATAAAAATATGACGAGGTGTCATGACGGCTATCACCTGCCGAGGTGTCTGTCACGCAGGTCTTCAATCCATCATATCGTCAAATGAATTAGCGCGTTCGATTAAAAATGGTATTCTTTGGTGAGAAAGATGCAGAGGGATCCGAACCCGCGTCATTTTCTTATCTGAAAATGTTCATGATTTCACGATTTTAGATGTATACTTACCAGTTCGATCGACCTCTTATCTCTCACCCGCAAGAATACCATTTAGTTTTGATTGTATATTTTGGGTTGAAAAAGTCAATAGCGCAAAGTATGAGGGAGTGTGTTGTTGTGTGTGACTGCTCCAACTAAATCGAACTCAGTTGGTAATAATGTCTCCTCGATTATACAACAGTTTTATTCATAGTGTGCTTACCACCGTGTACGATGCGAAGAAATTCGTAATAAGCGTATGTCCGCCGAATTTGATGAAAATCCTCGAAGAATTACAATTACCATCCAAAAATTGGATAATCGCTGGAGAATTCGTAACTTTCCTTGTGGGGGCCTCTGTAACGTTCCGCCGAGCGTTGTGTTTGTTTGTAATAATAACCTCGAACCTACTCCAGATTGCTCTAGATTTAATATTTCCCAAATAAGTGAATAGGTTCGAAATCCTGTCTCACTGCTCGTGATACTTGAACTTGTCACCGTCGTCTGGGTATTATTTCAGGTAGCGTTAATACCTCATCGACGTGTTATATAAATTAAGATGTTTGTTGGAACCTGCTCGGGTATCGAAGATCTTAGTTGATTCGTGTACCCTTGAGGTTCTTTTAAGCTGCCACCACTAGGTGTATATTTCAGCTCACCTAGAAGCTGTTTTTGACTATGAGGCCGCGATCCCTTCCAAGGGACCGCCTCGTTCAATTACCTACTCTTATATCTTCATATCTATTCAAGCGTGAACTCTAAAGGTCGTATTTCGCTGAGAGGTGATTAGGAATTACTAATTAAACTCGTTAATCAAATTAAATAATAAATGTATATTGATTAAAACAAAACGAAATTTAGTACATCGAAATCTAACAAAACGATCAAAAGATCAAAACAAAATTTAGCAAAGGGAATGATACGTGAATATAAAAGATATCCAGTTCAGGTTGACCCTAAGGGTGAACCTGGGGAATTATCGATGTCGCTAGGTTTTACCCTTTTCGCCAGCTAGCGAGTTCCTACCAGGATCTCTGGAGAGTTTGAGTCAAATGGAAGGCTAATTAGTACACACGGAACAATGATCGATTTCACGCTCGATCACACCGATAATGGATAAATAATGTTCAAAGTTAAATGATACCTCCCTTTCTAGGAAGCCGGGGTAAACCTAACGACATGATACTCTATCATAGCACCTGAGGGATCTCCGTTAAGCGGAATTTGTATAGAACACTTGAAATAGCCCAAATGGCAAAAAGATAGATAACATACACATACATTAAATAATATACCTTGGCGGGCGGACCGTGATCTGAAGGTTAAATAACCACCTTATATTATGTTGCCGATTCCGAGGTTGATGTCAATATAACACTTGTTCTTTGGCAATCAAAATGCACTTACCCTGTTGGTCAAATACTCCATTTCGTCTCGAACCCCTTGTAGTAATAACGCACAAAGGATTTTAACACTCGATTTCTACGTCGGGTCACATTTATTATGATAGAAAAATTGTCACAAAAAGGATGTTTAAAAAGGGGAACAAACACTTTACGCGTGACGCGGAAGACGCGAAGAAGTCCAGCGCTGCTTTAGCCCGCCAGGGATGTATAACCCTTGTTGCAATGGACACAAATTGATGAATTAATTTAATCTCTATAAATTTCTGGCATTCAGTTTGTCTAAATCTTGACAACATGATATTAATTGATTTGATTTAATGCAACAAGAGAACATCCCTGTGGACATAAAGCAAGCTGACTTACCGAACAAGTAGGTAGTTAAGAACTACTGAGTAGATGGTGGGAACTGCCTTTTTTCCTCAAAGTAATTAGTTTTTATGAAACCATTGAAGCGGGGGGGCCGCCTCACGCTCAATCTTAGAAAATATGTTTAACTTAGAAAACCGGGAGCATGTCCCACCCATAATTTATACCAGCAGCCAATAGGAATCAGACTAGGCAAAAGAATTGTCAGTGACGGGTCTACTCAAGTCCACGTGGACTTTTCCTGACTCAGGAAAAAACTAGTACCGTTGACCGCGTACTTTGCTACGTTTGCGAAGCATGGTTAATGGCTGACCGACCAATGATACGGAAAAGAGGTCTCAGATTACCGTCGCCAGGTCTGTCTGGTATATCGTGTTCAAGATATAATAATTTATAAAATTTTCAATTTGAATTTAAATCAATATTATTCAAAGACCTCAATACAAAAGTAATAATCCGTCGGATTATTACATCACCCCCTTCTTCTAAGAAAGAGTGCGGTTCTGAAAGAACCCACTCCTTTCTCCGCCTCTGGATTATCGTTTTTGAAACCCTTCAGATCATATCCGCCTACCTAGATACGCGCAGGCATCTCTACCGGAGCGCGCTTTAGCAGCTCCGCTCATGTAACTTGATAATTGGCATTGCACAGCGATTAACGCTGTTCCCTCGAAACAACCAAAAAAAAAAATAAGAAACCCTATTTAACTAAATAATATAAAATAACCTCGCAATACGTACTATAGATACAATCAACAAACATAGTCATCACTTGAGCGCTATGATTAAGTCCGAAACAGTTCCGCTACCTACGCCACTGATCGATCGGAGAGCGAATCACTAACCCGCACTTACACTAGGGGTTCGAATTCCGGATGTCGCTGGATACGGGGGTTCGTTGCTTCCAACCAAACGGTCAAATGTGTATGACTCGTCGGCAGTAGTCAAGTGTAACTAGCATTCTCGGTCATTTTGCAACGAGGGAAGGCATGAGGTTCTCCATCGGTATACGCGGCGGCTTCAACCATGCGGGCGGCAGGTAGTCGACTGGAGCTGATCCAGGGGTGTTCCATTGCAGGCGGCCAAATAAACTATAACACATTTCAACATTCCATTCAACACACGGGTCCAATCCATTCTCCGTGGTTATTGGCCTGCATCCCATTCCTCTTGGAATCCTCTTCTCCTTGTCTTCTCCTTTTCCATACCATAACATAAGTATCCAGGGTTGGTATCCCTCCTACGGAAATCTTGAGCTTTGTAGCGCCGTAATTGTAATGTCCTCACTAAGTTCTGACTACTACCGATGTCCACACTTAACCATCTTTGGTGAAACTAGTACCCGCAATTTACCTGGATCTGGGCTCGTTCGTGGTGATCCTTCGTTATCTGTGTCGATCAATTCCAGTACCAAGAAACAATTACTGCGAATTAGGTGTTCCGTAAGATGCTGATGGGCCCCGGCGTAAACTCCCATGAACGTATAATAGCGCACAACCAAAAAGATAATTGTTCCAGTTTGTAACCCTAAGCGATGACATGTCTATGTACGAAGAAGGAAAGCTACTACCAGCCAGCACATTGTTGCGGCCGAAATACTTCCGAGCAAAAGAAGCTAAGTTTTCTAATCACACAAAAAAAAAATTTTTAAAACACTGTTCCCTTCATTATGGGAGGATCACATGAAAACAAATTGAATCCGACTTCCTTCCTCGTATCATAGAAGCGAGGTTACTCTGAAGTTACTTACTATCTAACATGTTACACTAACACATATTTCGCAAATAAGAAGAAATAACAATAAATCCATGCAGGTAGTACAAGCGGCCACACTAGAAATACATATACAAACTTTACACACAAAAAAAACATTATGTATAATCCGGCTCCTGCATGAATGCATTTTTCTTGAAAAATTCTACAATGTCGTATTCGGACCTAACAACCCTAAAAAAAACTCTACCCGAGACTACCCCTTAAACATGTTTATCCAGATCACCTCCCCTTCTCTTTGCGCTAACTATATTCGTTATCGATGGCATAGGTTACCATAAAAAGAACAGGGGGGTGTCGAACATAATTAAACGACAACATTTCCGGACCAAGTGCTCGAGGGCACTGTTCTAACTCATACGCGCCTCTACTATCTCGCCTCCTGGGGGTGAAACGTCTCTCTCGTTCTGGACTGCCATCCGCTTGTCCTTACATACTTACCCCAGCATATTTCTACTTTCGTGACTCGAGGGTCAGAGCTCTTGTTCACTGAATTTACTTGATATGAGCTCGAGGGCTCTTCTTTTCATCAAAATAAAAATAATTCAAGCGGAACGCGGTGACTTGAAGAGTCAGAGGTCCCGAATTTACTGACTCTCATTCATTCTCTGGGGGGTATTCTCTCACCCGCCCCGCGCACTTCCTCGACCCAAATTCCTGGTCGACTACCCCTACCGGCGAATTCCACCTGCCAGATTCACAATTGGCCTACCTGGCCTTCCGGTCCATCCTGGACCCAAAAACTCCCTTCCAAACTCCGGGCTTCCTTCCCGTCCTTCTCCAATGGCACAACTGGCCCATCAGTCCAACCTGGACTTTTTCTAAAAAACACAAACTTTTCTGGCCTCCCTGGCCTAACCACTTCCAGTTTGCCCTCTGCCCTTACTGGACATTCTGGTGCTGACAGCCCTCTTGGGTATGACCTTTATTGACCTCGGGTATTGCGGACCTTTCTCAACAGCATCGGACGCATATTACGATTCAGCCCGATACCTCCCTGAAGATTTATGCTCTACAACCAGTTTTGAGATGCTGAGTAGAGATCTTCCACAACGTCCTGCTGTCGCCAGGATTCGCGTTGTTCGAAGTATGGGACATCTCGATATCGCTATGCTTAGGCCAGTCGGAGCCGATCCTTGCTGCTTAATTGCCAGAAAAAGTCCGCACATTGACCCGCGTCATGCCCAATGTCCTTAGCACTCGATGCACCTCCTGGCATCTCGATTAAGTGCGCGAATGCCTCTAACACCTACATTCGCACACCATTCACACACTGGAATGAGGAATCACTGTACTGGACCTTTCCGGAACAGAAATATAATTTTCCCCAAGCTACCTTTCCATCAGGATTTAAGACAATCCAATACAGTGACCTCATTCCCCCTACGGGGTACAACTACCCTTCCAACCTGGTCAATAGGAATATCCGGTCCCTATTTTAACTAGAGACAGCATACGCCCATTGGCCCAGTCGCTCCTTTTTGGGGGAATCTTACCCCTCAGCCATGGATTCGGCTACCATCCAATTCTACTATCAGTTGCCCGGGAATGGTACGGGGGTGAGTTCTACGATCTTACGTACCACTTTCTCTATTCGGTTGGTTATTTGCTAATATTTTGCGTAGATTATTAATCTCTTGAAGACTAGATAAGCTTGAACATTTACTGATTTGCCGACAAAAACAAAACTATACTTATATAGTTTGAACATTTAAAATTCAGGGACTGGTTGCCCACTGTATAGGCGTGTAAAGGTTTACTAATATCTCAATATTATTCGACATCCCATGATTCCATTCCAATTTATCTCTAGTAGGTGAACACAATGCCAATCCATTGATTGCAATACACAAAAGCAAAAGTCCGTTCAAATACCTTGGACCTCACCTACTGGCACTAACCTTTCCAACATTGAATCTCGAATTTCTGCTTTATTTTAGATTCTAATGAGATAAAAGCGAAAAAAATAATAGCGGCAAACGTCATCTGAATCTCATCCGCCTGTTAGGTCATTGACCTCATTTAATCTCATGGCGCGATAAACCGCCAGACCTGAATCTACTTGAATCCTGTATTTTCAATTTAAAGGGACCCCACGTGATTTCGTCAATTATCTAAGCAGGGGAGAGCTTGGTGCGTTTTAACGGCTCTAACCTCTGCTTCGCGCTGCTGCGGCAGGTTCCCACGAACTACCCCCTTCAGATGGATAGCGTTACGCAAATTACTTCCCTACGGGCCAGCATGCGAATACTATGCGAGGAAGAGATCAAGCCTGGACTATCGTCGGGGTGCTTGCTCTTCCTGGTCATCGACCTTCCAAATCTGTGGGGTGTTCCCTGGAGTGTCCCTTCCATCCCCGGGATTATCCACTCTAAATCCGTACACCGGGATAACAATTCCATATCCCTCACTGAACACAGTGTACTCACAAATCCATACACATACACATCCCTCGTGTCTACTGTGCCCATAACTCCATTAACACCTCAGCCGAACGCTCACTCGTCCCCACCCTGAACATGGGTTTTGAATTGAAAATAATGGGTACAGTCCGTTTAAATTAAAAAAACAGTTCCAGTTCAAAAGCAGTAATAAAACATAAACATATAAACATAAAATTTCAAAATCTACTATAAGTGACAACCTTTTGCTCTATCAGTGTTTCCTAACATACCTTGTTTGTTAGATGTGCTTTACTTCGTTTCTATCTAGGACCAACATAATTCGTATCAACTGGATACTATACGCGAATGTTTTTAACACAAAACTCGTACTCCAGTCCTGGCTGTAGCTATACTAGCAAAAAAAAGAATCACATAAACAAACTGCAATAACACAATTATTCTCCTGGTCCTAGAACAGCTAGTTCCGATGTTTTCGCCTGAATCGTTAGTTTAGTTCAATATACAACAACAAAAAAATAATTCCTGTGAAGCGAGAACATCAGCAAGCAAAACTAAAGCACCTATCTTTGACTTCAACTCGGAATGGTTATTTATTTCACAGTTGCAGAGTATAGATTATACAATTCAGATTTACTACGATCTATATGCTGACCGCGAAAATTCCTTTCGTGCGTAAATACTTAAGATGTTCATGTATGCAACTGATTCCGCGTATGTAACCCGACTCTAATTCACTTGGGTTCAACAATGCCAGTTGATTGTCCTATATCACCTTTCAACTTAGTTCAATTACCTTGTAATCATTTTCTTACGCTTGAATAATACAACTCATTTCAATAACTTCTTTTTCTCTAAAAACGGCGTGAATTCTTTTTTGTAGAATTTGATGTGTAAATCCCCAAATTTCTGGATTTTCACTTCAATTTACAATCCCTTAGCTGCCAACATATGTAACGTTCCGCCGAGCGTTGTGTTTGTTTGTAATAATAACCTCGAACCTACTCCAGATTGCTCTAGATTTAATATTTCCCAAATAAGTGAATAGGTTCGAAATCCTGTCTCACTGCTCGTGATACTTGAACTTGTCACCGTCGTCTGGGTATTATTTCAGGTAGCGTTAATACCTCATCGACGTGTTATATAAATTAAGATGTTTGTTGGAACCTGCTCGGGTATCGAAGATCTTAGTTGATCCGTGTACCCTTGAGGTTCTTTTAAGCTGCCACCACTAGGTGTATATTTCAGCTCACCTAGAAACTGTTTTTGACTATGAGGCCGCGATCCCTTCCAAGGGACCACCTCGTTCAATTACCTACTCTTATATCTTTATATCTATTCAAGCGTGAACTCTAAAGGTCGTATTTCGCTGAGAGGTGATTAGGAATTACTAATTAAACTCGTTAATCAAATTAAATGATAAATGTATATTGATTAAAACAGAACGAAATTTAGTACATCGAAATCTAACAAAACGATCAAAAGATCAAAACAAAATTTAGCAAAGGGAATGATACGTGAATATAAAAGATGTCCAGTTCAGGTTGACCCTAAGGGTGAACCTGGGGAATTATCGATGTCGCTAGGTTTTACCCTTTTCGCCAGCTAGCGAGTTCCTACCAGGATCTCTGGAGAGTTTGAATCAAATGGAAGGCTAATTAGTACACACGGAACAATGATCGATTTCACGCTCGATCACACCGATAATGGATAAATAATGTTCAAAGTTAAATGATACCTCCCTTTCTAGGAAGCCGGGGTAAACCTAACGACATGATACTCTATCATAGCACCTGAGGGATCTCCGTTAAGCGGAATTTGTATAGAACACTTGAAATAGCCCAAATGGCAAAAAGATAGATAACATACACATACATTAAATAATATACCTTGGCGGGCGGACCGTGATCTGAAGGTTAAATAACCACCTTATATTATGTTGCCGATTCCGAGGTTGATGTCAATATAACACTTGTTCTTTGGCAATCAAAATGCACTTACCCTGTTGGTCAAATACTCCATTTCGTCTCGAACCCCTTGTAGTAATAACGCACAAAGGAATTTAACACTCGATTTCTACGTCGGGTCACATTTATTATGATAGAAAAATTGTCACAAAAAGGATGTTTAAAAAGGGGAACAAACACTTTACGCGTGACGCGGAAGACGCGAAGAAGTCCAGCGCTGCTTTAGCCCGCCAGGGATGTATAACCCTTGTTGCAATGGACACAAATTGATGAATTAATTTAATCTCTATAAATTTCTGGCATTCAGTTTGTCTAAATCTTGACAACATGATATTAATTGATTTGATTTAATGCAACAAGAGAACATCCCTGTGGACATAAAGCAAGCTGACTTACCGAACAAGTAGGTAGTTAAGAACTACTGAGTAGATGGTGAGAACTGCCTTTTTTCCTCAAAGTAATTAGTTTTTATGAAACCATTGAAGCGGGGGGGCCGCCTCACGCTCAATCTTAGAAAATATGTTTAACTTAGAAAACCGGGAGCATGTCCCACCCATAATTTATACCAGCAGCCAATAGGAATCAGACTAGGCAAAAGAATTGTCAGTGACGGGTCTACTCAAGTCCACGTGGACTTTTCCTGACTCAGGAAAAAACTAGTACCGTTGACCGCGTACTTTGCTACGTTTGCGAAGCATGGTTCATGGCTGACCGACCAATGATACGGAAAAGAGGTCTCAGATTACCGTCGCCAGGTCTGTCTGGTATATCGTGTTCAAGATATAATAATTTATAAAATTTTCAATTTGAATTTAAATCAATATTATTCAAAGACCTCAATACAAGAGTAATAATCCGTCGGATTATTACACCTCGACCGATTGACCGTATGCTGATATTTTCTATTTCGGAGGAGATTTCGATCCTCCCCCTCCAGAAGATTGGAAGATAATCGATATGAATATAGAAGGTCAGTTCAAATATAAACATAGAAGAATGAGAAAAATCATATTGCATCAAATTTCGGGTATCGTTCCGAAACCAGGATCCTATATACTTGATTGTTTTAGAGTGCTACATGATACGGGTGTCGATTTTTATCGAATCGCACTACTACCATACCGATGTGAGATAATGGACATGCGCAGCATTCGAAGAGATACTTCAAATTCTTACACCTTTAAGATGTTTCAAATGTTTTCTGAGATAGGAGGGGAGGTCGATGACGTCAACTATAGAATAAGTCCAACATCACTACAAATTTTGTGCTTCGACGTACTCTTTCGAAATTTCGATAACATCAAAGAAATATGTCAATGATCCACGCATATGCAACTAGATATTTGAATAGTTTATCATTCTAGTTTGAAATGTCATTCATAGTGTTTGATATTCAAAGTTTCCCGATTTCTTCAAACGTATATAATATCAAGGAACTCTCTTTGTTGGACTGTGAGAAAAGGTTGGAGAAATATTTTCTATTCAAACCACCAAAATCGATGGATCAACTATCCGCGAGGCAAATGAAGAAAATATTTCATTGTGAAAAATATCACGGGATTCCATGGAACTCAGGCTATCAGGAATATGATGAATTGTATGAAATTTTGAAGGAAAATATCGATCCGGATGCTACTGTTTATGTATGTGGGAAGATAAAAGCTAAGTTTCTACGGGGGGCGTTTCAAAAATTGGGGTTAGATCGAGTAGAAGTGGTGAATTTGAAAGGTAAATGTCCAAAATTAGAGCGAGGAAATTGTGAATTTATCTGTCTACATCACCCCAATAGTGTGAATCCTATGTGTTCTAGTGCGAATAGTTGGAAGTTATTCGAATTTCTTACGAAGGACTGTGACTCTTAAAATAATAATGTAGATATCTAGTAAGTCTACAAATATATCGTTTGAAGAATACTCACGCAGACTTTGCGAATTCGTGGAAAAAAGTTCATAAACTAAGAAGAGACTTGAATTATTACGCAGATAAAATTAAAGTTATAAGACTGCTGAGCAAATTAAGTGTAAATAGTGAGGATGATGAGAGTGGGGGTGTTAAAAACAAATTTTGTGGGGAAGTGTTACCTTACCCAATGAATTTTACAATAAATCAACGATAATCAATTGGAGGTATTCACGTTTAACATTCCACAAGACAATCATACATTATAAACTCAAACTCTTATTCCATGATCGAAGTGATGGAGCATATCGCTGAATGGCAATCACCATGTTTACCACATCTTATGCAAGAGACAATATCAGCATCATCCACACTAGAAGGAGTTATTCATAAAATTTTAGCAATTTTGTATGCTATTTTATCTTCTTTATCAGTATTAATATTGAAAAGGTTTGTTAAAAATGTGAACAAAGCTATTTACCATCTGAATAAATAATTATATAAAGGAGATAGGTGTAATAATAATATTTATTTCAGAAAATGCATATAATTTAGGTAGTATTACATTCAGAAACCACTGCTGTGATTTATCCACATGTTGAACTGCACACATGTATTTACCACCGTCATTACGATGATTCAGACAGGTCAAATTGTTTGCTCGAATTTCCCCGTTTCACATTTAGTACCATCGAAACTGTGAACATCTACGATGTGTGGGAAAATATCCAATTCTATACACTTCCTTCTCAAAAACTCTGCTTTTTGCTGACCACGAACATAAATATAGTCGACTGCACATAGTTGAATCGATTCAAGAATATTATTTATTAATCCACATTTCCAGATGCATAATCGAGTCCATGATAATACTTTTGTAAATACCATACGGACTTTCGCTCCTTTGCATTCAGCGATGAATAAGATGTGAGCGGTTTGAATAAGGAATAATGACGTTTGAATCCAATTTGTATACACATTTCTTTTGGATGGAAGGCATCGTCAATGAAGAACCCCTGAATGTCAACTAATGCGATTCTCATGATAATACGATGTGAATGCGATTCGCTTGATGTTTCGATATAGACTGACTAAGGTTTAATTGATACTTTCGACAATTTCGGTGAGAAAGTTCACGCACAACTGTTCACATATCACTTGATTATAGTTCTGATAGGTGTAGTTATTGTAGAAAATCCTAACGTTCCCACCCAAATATCGAACGAGTTCCTTTGGTGGCTTCAAATTTCCAAAACAATCAAAATATTCCACATCGTTATCGATTTTTTTCTGAACGCTACCCAATGCGTTCCGTTGTTTTTAGCTGGTTAACCACCGTATTTTGGATAGCACTTGCACCTCTTGCAACTGATCCTAAGGCTTCTAGAGCTCATGAGTCCACATCTCGAATCATTCGATTTTTATATAACATGTGATCTTCAACAAAGTTTCTATAATATACTGCTATGTATATTTCAAGCGAAATGGATAGTTTGAAGTATTGTAAATTCTTAGTTCAGTATAAGTGGGCTTCCGAAATATCGAAAAATTGAAAAGTCTGCATCTCGAACTGATTTAGATATAGGTTGATAATCGTGGATAACAATAAAAATCAATCGTTCCGAATTATTCTGAGTTTTATACGTCACGTCAATACCTAAGTTATAAAGAAAAGTTAAAATATTCATTTTTATAGTTCATCATCATTCGTAAAATTGCAAACGAACCTTCGGGCTGCTGGAATTGTATGATTTCATTGATATTCTCAAAAGTTTGATTTCAATACACACGCTAGTATAAACACCATACCTCAGATTTCTTATTACTTAAGCTCCAAAAATTCGAATTTTCAATTCCAAGCACTTGAACAATATACGCGTTCAAATGTTGTGTGAACCAATATAAACGAAATAACGTTTGGGATGCATTATTAGAATGTTAATCAAACTATCGATATGTACAATCAAATTTAATATTCTCGCATTCAATCCTAAACGAAATTCAACAGATTGTGTGTAGTAAAAATGATTCACTCATTGTTATTTGTTTACTTAATGAATTCCTCTCATTGTACGACTGTTGTCGTTCTCATAATCAGTATAAAGTGAATGTGATGACGCAGGTGCATGTAGAAATGAATACTTAATACTTAATGTGCTTTTGGTGTAAACACTTCATATATGTAAGTAGATATTTCTAGGTTATTTTGCTGGTTCATTATCTTTAGATTAGGGTGTGGTATTAATGAACGACAATATAGCTACAATATAAGTGACAATTTTTAATTTTGAGTGTGATTTCCAGACAAAACGTTACCAAAACACCTCATAGATGTCGTCCTTGACGTTAGCTGTTCCGAAATTGATATTTAACTATGATAGTTCATCGGTTTAATAATAGATGGTTATATATCTACAGAATCAGCAATATTTTGAATTGGGGTCTCATAGATGTCGTCCTCTTACGTTTACTGTTCTGACATTGACATTCAGCTATGACAGTTCATCGGTTCATTAATAGATCATATTTTGAATCGAGATGCAACTTCCCGCGCAAAAACTTTAACAAAATACCTCATAGATATCATCCTTTGACGTTAACTGTTCTGACATTGACATTCAGTTGTGATAGTTCATCGGTTTATCAATAGATGGCGATATAGTAATATTTTGAATTGGGGTCTCATAGATGTTGTCCTTTGACATTAACTGTTCTGAGATTGACATCCAGTCATGATAGTTCACCGGTTCACTAATAGATCATATTTTGAATTGAAATGGGACTTACCGCGCAAAAACATTAACAAAATATCTCATAGATGTCGTCCTTTGACGTTAACTGTTCTAACATTGACATTCAGGTGTGATAGTTCATCAGTTTATTAATACATGGCGATATAGTAATATTTTGAATTGGGGTCTCATAGATGATGTCCTTTGACGTTAACTGTTCTGAGATTGACATCCAGTCATGATAGTTCACCGGTTCACTAATAGATCATATTTTGAATTGAGATGGGACTTCCCGCGCAAAAACATTAACAAAATATCTCATAGATGTCATTCTTTGATGTTAACTGTTCTAACATTGACATTCAGGTGTGATAGTTCATCGGTTTATTAAAAGATGGCGATATAGCTACAACATCAGTAATATTTTGAATTGGAGTCTCATAGATGTCATCCTTTGACGTTAACTGTTCTAACATTGACATCCAGCCATGATAGTCATCGATTCATAAATTTCCCACGCAAACATTACATAAGTACCTCATAGATGTCGTCTTTTGACGCTAACATTTCTGACGTTTACAGGTATGCATAACGGTTGATAGTGCTGCAGCTGTAGCTATTACACCTCTCAATTTGATATTGTTTTGTGTAATTTAGGTTCTAGAAAAAGTTCTATTCTGTTTAAGACCCACGTGAAATACGCCACGACACCTCGTTGAAGATTCACGAAACAGACACCTTGTTTGAAATTCCCGTGATAGCTGCCATGACAGTTCACGTGATAGACGCCACAACATCTCGTTGAACATCCACGTAACAGACACCTCGTTTTAAATTCCCGCGATAACCGCCATGACAGTTCACGTGACAGACGCCATGACACCTCCTTGAAGATCTACGTAACAGACACCTCGTTTGAAATTCCCGCGATAGCCGCCATGACACCGAATTTCATAGTTTACCTAATGAGTGAGTCCCATTGTACTCATTTATACGCTCTGTTATTCTCGTATAAACTGAATGTGATGACGCAGGTGTACACAAAATTAATTGCTTCCACGTGTTCTCATATACTCAATGTGGTTTCTGGTGTAATAATTTCATATACGTAAGTAATCATTTAACGTTGAGGAAATTTGTAGGTTATTTTAAAAGTTCATTATTTTTGGAATTACGGTGTGGTTCAATAATAAATGACAGTATAGCTACAACATGAGTTAAATTTTTGAAATTCCTCGCGCAAACATCAGCGAAACACCTCATAGATGTCGTCCTTTGACGTTAGCTGTTCTGACATGGACATCAAGCTATAATAGTTCATTAATATATCGTTTTTTGAATTGAGATGAAACTTCCCGCGCAAAAACATTAACAAAATACCTCATAGATGTCGTCCTTTGACGTTAACTGTTCTGACATTGACATTCATCTATGATGGTTCATCGGTTCATTATTAGATGGCGATATAGGCTACAACATCGGTAACATTTTGAATTGGAGTCTCATAGATGTCGTCCTTTGACGTTAACTGTTCTGACATTGACATCCAGCCATGATAGTTCATCGGTTCATAAATTTCCCGCTCAAAAACATTAACAAGATACCTCATAGAAGTTCATTATTTTTGGAATTACGATGTGGTTCAATAATAAATGACAGTATAGCTACAACATGAGTCAAATTTTTGAAATTCCTCGCGCAAACATCAGCAAAACACCTCATAGATGTCGTCCTTTGACGTTAGCTGTTCTGACATGGACATCAATCTATGATAGTTCATTAATATATCGTTTTTTTGAATTGAGGTGGAACTTCCCGCTCGAAAACATTAACAAAATACCTCATAGATGTCGTCCTTTGACGTTAACTGTTCTGACATTGACATCCAGCTATGATAGTTCATCGGTTTAGTGATAGATGGCGATATAGGCTACAACATCGGTAACATTTTGAATTGGAGTCTCATAGATGTCGTCCTTTGACGTTAACTGTTCTGACATTGACATCCAGCTATGATAGTTCATCGGTTCATTAAGAGATGGCGGTGATGTAGCTTTATTTTATTGAGAAACTTGGCCATAGATCAAGGTTTATATAACGGAACTCGATTACAAATCGTTCGTATGCTAGATAATATGCTGCGCGTAAAGATTGTTTCAACATCAGTCATATTTTGAATTGTGGCCTGATAGATGTCGTCCTTTGACGTTGACAGGTACGCATGACGGTTCATTCATAGATGTAGTCATTTGAAGTTAACTGTTCTGACATTGACATTGAAGTATGATAGTTCATCGGTTCATTAAAAGATGGCGGTGATGTAGCTATAACATCAGTCATATTTTGAATTGTGACCTCATAGATGTCGTCCCTTGACGTTAACATTTCTGACGTTGACAGGTATGCATGACGGTTGATCGGTTCATTCATAGATGTAGTCGTTTGAAGTTAACTGGTCTGACATTGACATTTAAGTATGATAGTTCATCGGTTCATCAGAAGATGGCGGCGATGTAGCTACAACATCAGTCATATTGTGGTTTTGACGTTTATTCTTCTGACATTCGCTTCCAACGTCGGCCATGATAAACTTCACCAAAACACCTCTACGTTTGAATTTGGCGGGTCGATGACGTCACATCCAACTAACCTCACATCCAGACCTCTATGGTCGAAAGTTCTATAATCATCGTAAGCTCTATGGACACGTTTGAATTTCGCGGGTTAGTAACGTTACGTCCAACTAACCTCACACCCAGACCTCTATGGTCGAAAGTTCTGTGATCATCGTAAGCTCTATGGACACGTTTGAATTTCGCGGGTTAGTAACGTTACATCCGAAGTTGCGCGCGCAACATCCGGTCGATGAGTCATTTCCTGGCGCAGAACGCGCGGACTTAATCTACTAATACAAAACACCAAATTGGGATGGGTAATCGCAGGTTGTATTGGTGCAGAAGCCCAACATCGCACTTCATGCAATCTAGCAAAAACAAGTCTCGCTGAAATCAATGACAGCCTAACTAAATTTTGGCACCTTGAGGAGTGCAATTCAGAACCGCTGTTATCGGCTTCAGAAAGTGCCTGCGAAAGACACTTTGTAGAGCACACCACAAGGGATTGCAACGGCAGGTTTGTCGTAAAAATCCCCCTAAAGGAAAGTATAGACAAATTAGGAGACTCCCGGCAGGGAGCGGAAAAACGACTAATTTCACTTGAAAAAAGGCTGCAAAAAGATGGAACTTTCCGCAAGCGTTATAGTGAATTTATGAACCAATATGAAGCACTTGGTCATATGTCGCAAGTTGAAGTGAATTCAACTGACAAATCATTCTATTTACCCCATCACGGAGTCACCAAGAAAGACAAGATTACTACCAAGCTTCGAGTAGTTTTCGATGGCTCATTTTCTTCATCAACCGGTTATTCATTGAACGATATACAAATGGTCGGACCTACCATTCAACAAGATTTATTTTCCATTTTACTGCGTTTTCGGCAACATGTTTTCATAATCTCGGCCGATGCAGAAAAAATGAATCGTCAAATTCTCATCCATCGTGACCATCGCTCGTTACAACGAATTTTATGGCGCAACAATCCGTCTGAATCTATTCGAACGTATGAGTTAAACACAGTCACTTACGAGACGGCGTCTGCCTCCTTTTTATCAATCAGATGTTTATTCGAATTAGCTCACCAATGTGAAAATAAACTCCCTCACATTTCTAACATTATCAAGAATGACATGTACGTCGATGACGTATTAACAGGTGCCAATTCACTCTCAGGTGCAAAGGCTATAAGCAATCAACTCTCCCAAGTTTTAGAAGAAGGTTGCTTCAGGCTGCGAAAGTGGATCGCTAATAATCCAAATATATTATCATACATCCCAAAGGAAGACATTCATAGTAATGTTTACCAATTTTGCGAACATGAGCATGCAAAAACGCTGGGGCTAGTCTGTTCTTTTGAAACAGACCAATTAATGTATGTCATAAGGAACCAAAAAATTCATAATGTTACAAAGCGATCTATACTTTCACAAACATCTCAAATATTTGACCCATTGGGGTTGCTCAGTCCCTGTATTATAATCGCGAAGATACTTTTGCAAAGGCTATGGTTAGAAAAAGGTGGGTGGGATGATCCTGTACCGGTTTCCTTGCATAACGAATGGCATAATTTTCGTTCGGCATTAATGAGTCTTAACGCACTGAGGATAAGGCGTCATGCCATTTGTCAGAACCACGAAACCATTGACCTTCACGGGTTCTCGGATGCTTCGGAAAAGGCATACGGGGCATGCGTCTATTTAAGATCCGTTGATACTGGGGGCATTGTACATGTGCATCTCTTATGTAGCAAATCAAAGGTTGCACCATTGAAATCAAAAACAATTCCAAAATTAGAGCTTTGCGGCGCATTACTACTAGCGCGATTGGTATCTAAGGTTATTCAGTCAATAACTTTATCAATGTCGAGTTACACTCTATGGTCTGATTCATCCATTGTATTAGCCTGGATCAAAACCCCTCCTAATCAATTGAAATCTTTTGTAAGCAATCGAGTTTGCCAGATACAGGAGTTGCTCCCGGATGCTGTGTGGCGTCATGTCAAAACAAAGGATAACCCAGCTGATCTGGTCTCACGTGGATTAATGTCTAATCTTCTCATTAACTCTGATTTATGGTGGAATGGGCCTACCTGGTTGAAGTTGAACCATTCTCATTGGCCCAAATCGGACACAAATATTAAAAATCTTCCAGAATTGCGAAAAATCACTACATTAATGACGGCAACATCGGATGAGAGTTTTCCATTCTCAAATTATTCCAATTTAAGCAGACTAGAACGCATAATAGCTTATTGTCTAAGATTCAAGTCAAACTGTGCCTCGCCCAAGTGCGAAAGGCGACATGGTCCACTGTCAAATAGCGAAATACATCAGGCTCTTTTATGTCTGACAAAAATGTCTCGAAGCATTCAGCTCAGAGATCAAAAATTTAGCCATAAATAAACCTATTTCAAAAAATAGTAAATTGCTATCATTTAACCCATTTTTAGATCAACAAGGCGCACTTCGCATAGGGATTCGCCTAGAAAACTCCAATTTTCATTATAATAAAATGCATCCTCTTATCATTTCATGTAAGCATCCGTTTGCAAAACTGCTATTCAGAAAGGAGCATTTGAGGTTATTGCATGCTGGACCACAGCTATTGCTGAGTTCCATAAGAGATCAATTTTGGCCGATATCGGGTCGCAATCTGAGTAAGCAAACTGTGCACCAATGCGTGACATGCTTCAAGCACAAACCCCGCATAACAAACCCTATAATGGGAAACTTACCAAAACCACGAACAACTCCTTCTCTGCCATTTCAAACTACAGGAGTTGATTATGCAGGCCCTCTCATTATAAAGGACAAAAGGGGACGTGGTTGCAAACATGTAAAATGTTGCATCTGCCTTTTCATATGCTTCGCTAGCAAGGCAGTTCACATTGAGCTAGTGTCAGACCTCACCACAGATGCTTTCATTCTAGCAATGCGCCGATTCGTGTCACGAAGGGGTTTGCCCCTGGACATTTGGTCTGATAACGGTTCTAATTTTGTAGGCGCTGAATCTGAGCTGAAAGAATTAGGTGATTTCTTGATATCCTATCAATCAGAATTAAGTCGATCCATTATCTCTGGAAATATCAATTGGCACTTCATTCCTTCCTACTCTCCTCATTTTGGGGGATTGTGGGAGGCTGGCATAAAGTCTTCCAAGCACCATTTAAAAAGAATTGTCGGAAATTCAGTGCTCACATTCGAAGAAATGTACACTCTATTAACTCAAATTGAATGCATCCTGAATTCCCGTCCCCTAACTCCACTGTCCACTGACCCGTTTGATTATACGCCTCTCACTCCATCTCACTTCTTGGCTGGACGAAGTCTGATAAGCATTCCGTCACCTGATTTGTCACACATACCCAAAGGACGATTGAACAATTTCCAATTAATCCAGAATTTACAACAACATTTTTGGAAAAGGTGGTGTTCAGAATATATAGCCGAATTGCAATCTCGATCCAAATGGCTTGTGCATAGATCCGACTTGAAGCCAAATTCCATGGTGCTCATCAGAGAGGAAAACACACCACCAACCAAGTGGAGACTGAAACGTATCGTCGAGGTCCATCCAGGGCGGGATGGAATCAACCGCGTTGCATCAATCGGCACATCCAGTGGAATCATCAAACGATCATTCAGCAAGATCTGCCCGTTGCCTACTGAAGATAGTGAAGTGTAGTTCTTAAATCAGAGTAAGGTCGTGTTCAAGTGCTCCGGAGAAGAATCCGTAATTTAATTGTATTTTCGAGGTATTTTTTCTTTAAAGTCCCCTAGGTACTCTCAAGCCGGGGAATATGTTTGAATCTTATTGCATATATTTGAATTTAACTGCCACTGATGGCGCGCGCCGGATGGGACACTACCTGCTCGCTAGACAGACAGTAGTATGAGACGAAATCTCAATGTAACACCACACTTGTAACTTGTAACTTTATATGAGTATAATATATCTCAAAATTGTGTTTACACATGAAGTTTTAATCAAACACATCAACAACATAAACAGGAGTTATTGAATTACGTAACTTCCAGACGGGAAGAGATATCGACTTGCGGTTAGTGCCAATCGTATCAGAATCATCGAGTTGGTTGGAAATATATGTTTTCCATCGAAAACAATTCAAAGACGGGGAATAAAACGTTCGGAATTATTGAATTGCGTAACTTCCAGAATGGAAGAGATATCGACTTGCGGTTAGTGCCAATCGCATCAGAATCATCGAGTTGGTCGGAAATATATGTTTTTCATAGAAAACGATTCAAAGACGGGAAATAAAGCGTTCGGAATTATTGAATTACGTAACTTCCAGACGGGAAGAGATATCGACTTGCGGTTAGTGCCAATCGCATCAGAATCATCGAGTTGGTTGGAAATATATGTTTTCCATCGAAAACAATTCGAAGACGGGAAATAAAACGTTCGGAATTATTGAATTGCGAAACTTCCAGAGGGGAAGAGATATCGACTGGCGGTAAGTGCCAATTGCATCAGTATCATCGAGTTGGTTGGAAATATATGTTTTTCATAGAAAACAATTCAAAGACGGAAAATAAACATTATTGAATTGCGTAACTTCCAGACGGGAAGAGATATCGATTTGCTGTTAGTGCCAATCTCATCAGAATCATCAAATTGGTTAGAAATATATGTTTTTCATACAAAACAATTCAAAGACGTGAAATAAAGCGTTCGGAATTATTGAATTGCGTAACTTCCAGACGGGAAGAGATATCGATTTGCTGTTAGTGCCAATCGCATCAGAATCATCAAATTGGTTGGAAATATATGTTTTTCATAGAAAACAATTCAAAGACGGGGAATAAAACGTTCGGAATTATTGAATTGCGTAACTTCCAGAGGGAAAGAGATATCGACTTGCGGTTAGTGCCAATCGCATCAGAATTATCGAGTTGGTTGGAAACATATGTTTTTCATAGAAAACAATTCAAAGACGGGAAATAAAACGTTCGGAATTATTGAATTACGTAACTTCCAGACGGGAAGAGATATCGACTTGCGGTTGGTGCCAATCGCATCAGAATCATCAAGTTGGTTGGGAATACATGTTTTTCATGGAAAACAATTCAAAGACGGGAAATAAAACGTTCGGAATTATTGAATTGCAAAACTTCCAGAGGGGAAGAGATATCGACTTGCGGTAGTGCCAATCGCATCAGAATCATCGAGTTGGTTGGAAATATATGTTTTTCATAGAAAACAATTCAAAGACGGGAAATAAAACGTTCGGAATTATTGAATTACGTAACTTCCAGACGGGAAGAGATATCGACTTGCGGTTAGTGCCAATCGCATCAGAATCATCGAGTTGGTTGGAAATATATGTTTTCCATCGAAAACAATTCAAAGATGGGAAATAAAACGTTCGGAATTATTGAATTGCGTAACTTCCAGAGGTGAAGAGATATCGACTTGCGGTTAGTGCCAATCGCATCAGAATCATCGAGTTGGTCGGAAATATATGTTTTTCATAGAAAACATTTCAAAGACGGGAAATAAAACGTTCGGAATTATTGAATTACGTAACTTACAGACGGGAAGAGATATCGACTTGCGGTTAGTGCCAATCGCATCAGAATCATCGAGTTGGTTGGAAATATATGTTTTCCATCGAAAACAATTCAAAGACGGGAAATAAAACGTTCGGAATTATTGAATTGCGTAACTTCCAGAGGGGAAGAGATATCGACTGGCGGTAAGTGCCAATTGCATCAGTATAATCGAGTTGGTTGGAAATATATGTTTTTCATAGAAAACAATTCAAAGACGGAAAACAAAAATTACTGAATTGCGTAACTTCCAGACGGAAAGAGATATCGATTTGCTGTTAGTGGCAATCTCATCAGAATCATCAAATTGGTTGGAAATATATGTTTTTCATACAAAACAATTCAAAGACGTGAAATAAAACGTTCGGAATTATTGAATTGCGTAACTTCCAGACGGGAAGAGATATCGATTTGCTGTTAGTGCCAATCGCATCAGAATCATCGAATTGGTTGGAAATATATGTTTTTCATAGAAAACATTTCAAAGACGGGGAATAAAACGTTCGGAATTATTGAATTGCGTAACTTCCAGAGGGGAAGAGATATCGACTTGCGGTTAGTGCCAATCGCATCAGAATTATCGAGTTGGTTGGAAATATATGTTTTTCATAGAAAACAATTCAAAGACGGGAAATAAAACGTTCGGAATTATTGAATTACGTAACTTCCAGACGGGAAGAGATATCGACTTGCGGTTGGTGCCAATCGCATCAGAATCATGGAGTTGGTTGGAAATATATGTTTCTCATAGAAAACAATACAAAGACGGAAAATAAAACGTTCGGAATTATTGAATTGCGTAAATTCCAGACGGGATGAGAAATCGACTTGCGGTTTCTGCCAATCGCATCAGAATGATCAAATTGGTTGGGAATATATGTTTTTCATGGAAAACAATTCAAAGACGGGAAATAAAACGTTCGGAATTATTGAATTGCATAACTTCCAGAGGGGAAGAGATATCGACTTGCGGTTAGTGCCAATCGCATCAGAATCATGGAGTTGGTTGGAAATATATGTTTCTCATAGAAAACAATACAAAGACGGGAAATAAAACGTTCGGAATTATTGAATTGCGTAAATTCCAGACGGGATGAGAAATCGACTTGCGGTTTCTGCCAATCGCATCAGAATGATCAAATTGGTTGGAAATATATGTTTTCCATAGAAAACAATTCAAAGACGGGAAATAAAACGTTCGGAATTATTGAATTGCGTAACTTCCAAACGGGGATGAATATCGACTTGCGGTTAGTGGCAATCGCTTCAGAATCATCAAGTTGGTTGGAAATATACGTTTTCCATAGAAAACAATTCAAAGTAGGGAAATAAAACGTTCGGAATTATTGAATTGCGTAACTTCCAAACGGGGATGAATATCGACTTGCGGTTAGTGGCAATCGCTTCAGAATCATCAAGTTGGTTGGAAATATACGTTTTCCATAGAAAACAATTCAAAGTAGGGAAATAAAACGTTCGGAATTATTGAATTACGTAACTTCCAGACGGGAAGAGATATCGACTTGCGGTTGGTGCCAATCGCATCAGAATCATGGAGTTGGTTGGAAATATATGTTTCTCATAGAAAACAATACAAAGACGGGAAATAAAACGTTCGGAATTATTGAATTGCGTAAATTCCAGACGGGATGAGAAATCGACTTGCGGTTTCTGCCAATCGCATCAGAATGATCAAATTGGTTGGGAATATATGTTTTTCATGGAAAACAATTCAAAGACGGGAAATAAAACGTTCGGAATTATTGAATTGCATAACTTCCCGAGGGGAAGAGATATCGACTTGCGGTTAGTGCCAATCGCATCAGAATCATGGAGTTGGTTGGAAATATATGTTTCTCATAGAAAACAATACAAAGACGGGAAATAAAACGTTCGGAATTATTGAATTGCGTAAATTCCAGACGGGATGAGAAATCGACTTGCGGTTTCTGCCAATCGCATCAGAATGATCAAATTGGTTGGAAATATATGTTTTCCATAGAAAACAATTCAAAGACGGGAAATAAAACGTTCGGAATTATTGAATTGCGTAACTCCCAAACGGGGATGAATATCGACTTGCGGTTAGTGGCAATCGCTTCAGAATCATCAAGTTGGTTGGAAATATACGTTTTCCATAGAAAACAATTCAAAGTAGGGAAATAAAACGTTCGGAATTATTGAATTACGTAACTTCCAGACGGGAAGAGATATCGACTTGCGGTTGGTGCCAATCGCATCAGAATCATGGAGTTGGTTGGAAATATATGTTTCTCATAGAAAACAATACAAAGACGGGGAATAAAACGTTCGGAATTATTGAATTGCGTAAATTCCAGACGGGATGAGAAATCGACTTGCGGTTTCTGCCAATCGCATCAGAATGTTCAAATTGGTTGGGAATATATGTTTTTCATGGAAAACAATTCAAAGACGGGAAATAAAACGTTCGGAATTATTGAATTGCATAACTTCCAGAGGGGAAGAGATATCGACTTGCGGTTAGTGCCAATCGCATCAGAATCATGGAGTTGGTTGGAAATATATGTTTCTCATAGAAAACAATACAAAGACGGGAAATAAAACGTTCGGAATTATTGAATTGCGTAAATTCCAGACGGGATGAGAAATCGACTTGCGGTTTCTGCCAATCGCATCAGAATGATCAAATTGGTTGGAAATATATGTTTTCCATAGAAAACAATTCAAAGACGGGAAATAAAACGTTCGGAATTATTGAATTGCGTAACTTCCAAACGGGGATGAATATCGACTTGCGGTTAGTGGCAATCGCTTCAGAATCATCAAGTCGGTTGGAAATATACGTTTTCCATAGAAAACAATTCAAAGTAGGGAAATAAAACGTTCGGAATTATTGAATTCCGTAACTTCCAGACGGGAAGATATATCGACTTGCGGTTAGTGCCAATCGCATCAGAATCATCGAGTTGGTTGGAAATATATGTTCTTCATAGAAAACAATTCAAAGACGAGAAATAAAACTTTCGGAATTATTGAATTACGTAACTTCCAGACGGGAAGAGATATCGATTTGCTGTTAGTGCCAATCGCATCAGAATCATCGAATTGGTTGGAAATATATATTTTTCATAGAAAACAATTCAAAGACGGGGAATAAAACGTTCGGAATTATTGAATTGCGTAACTTCCAGAGGGGAAGAGATATCGACTTGCGGTTAGTGCCAATCGCATCAGAATTATCGAGTTGGTTGGAAATATATGTTTTTCATAGAAAACAATTCAAAGACGGAAAATAAAACGTTCGGAATTATTGAATTACCTTCCAGAGGGGAAGAGATATCGACTTGCGGTTAGTGCCAATCGCATCAGAATTATCGAGTTGGTTGGAAATATATGTTTTTCATGGAAAACAATTCAAAGACGGGAAATAAAACGTTCGGAATTATTGAATTGCATAACTTCCAGAGGGGAAGAGATATCGACTTGCGGTTAGTGCCAATCGCATCAGAATCATGGAGTTGGTTGGAAATATATGTTTCTCATAGAAAACAATACAAAGACGGGAAATAAAACGTTCGGAATTATTGAATTGCGTAAATTCCAGACGGGATGAGAAATCGACTTGCGGTTTCTGCCAATCGCATCAGAATGATCAAATTGGTTGGAAATATATGTTTTCCATAGAAAACAATTCAAAGACGGGAAATAAAACGTTCGGAATTATTGAATTGCGTAACTTCCAAACGGGGATGAATATCGACTTGCGGTTAGTGGCAATCGCTTCAGAATCATCAAGTTGGTTGGAAATATACGTTTTCCATAGAAAACAATTCAAAGTAGGGAAATAAAACGTTCGGAATTATTGAATTGCGTAACTTCCAAACGGGGATGAATATCGACTTGCGGTTAGTGGCAATCGCTTCAGAATCATCAAGTTGGTTGGAAATATACGTTTTCCATAGAAAACAATTCAAAGTAGGGAAATAAAACGTTCGGAATTATTGAATTACGTAACTTCCAGACGGGAAGAGATATCGACTTGCGGTTGGTGCCAATCGCATCAGAATCATGGAGTTGGTTGGAAATATATGTTTCTCATAGAAAACAATACAAAGACGGGAAATAAAACGTTCGGAATTATTGAATTGCGTAAATTCCAGACGGGATGAGAAATCGACTTGCGGTTTCTGCCAATCGCATCAGAATGATCAAATTGGTTGGGAATATATGTTTTTCATGGAAAACAATTCAAAGACGGGAAATAAAACGTTCGGAATTATTGAATTGCATAACTTCCCGAGGGGAAGAGATATCGACTTGCGGTTAGTGCCAATCGCATCAGAATCATGGAGTTGGTTGGAAATATATGTTTCTCATAGAAAACAATACAAAGACGGGAAATAAAACGTTCGGAATTATTGAATTGCGTAAATTCCAGACGGGATGAGAAATCGACTTGCGGTTTCTGCCAATCGCATCAGAATGATCAAATTGGTTGGAAATATATGTTTTCCATAGAAAACAATTCAAAGACGGGAAATAAAACGTTCGGAATTATTGAATTGCGTAACTCCCAAACGGGGATGAATATCGACTTGCGGTTAGTGGCAATCGCTTCAGAATCATCAAGTTGGTTGGAAATATACGTTTTCCATAGAAAACAATTCAAAGTAGGGAAATAAAACGTTCGGAATTATTGAATTACGTAACTTCCAGACGGGAAGAGATATCGACTTGCGGTTGGTGCCAATCGCATCAGAATCATGGAGTTGGTTGGAAATATATGTTTCTCATAGAAAACAATACAAAGACGGGGAATAAAACGTTCGGAATTATTGAATTGCGTAAATTCCAGACGGGATGAGAAATCGACTTGCGGTTTCTGCCAATCGCATCAGAATGTTCAAATTGGTAGGGAATATATGTTTTTCATGGAAAACAATTCAAAGACGGGAAATAAAACGTTCGGAATTATTGAATTGCATAACTTCCAGAGGGGAAGAGATATCGACTTGCGGTTAGTGCCAATCGCATCAGAATCATGGAGTTGGTTGGAAATATATGTTTCTCATAGAAAACAATACAAAGACGGGAAATAAAACGTTCGGAATTATTGAATTGCGTAAATTCCAGACGGGATGAGAAATCGACTTGCGGTTTCTGCCAATCGCATCAGAATGATCAAATTGGTTGGAAATATATGTTTTCCATGGAAAACAATTCAAAGACGGGAAATAAAACGTTCGGAATTATTGAATTGCGTAACTTCCAAACGGGGATGAATATCGACTTGCGGTTAGTGGCAATCGCTTCAGAATCATCAAGTCGGTTGGAAATATACGTTTTCCATAGAAAACAATTCAAAGTAGGGAAATAAAACGTTCGGAATTATTGAATTCCGTAACTTCCAGACGGGAAGATATATCGACTTGCGGTTAGTGCCAATCGCATCAGAATCATCGAGTTGGTTGGAAATATATGTTCTTCATAGAAAACAATTCAAAGACGAGAAATAAAACTTTCGGAATTATTGAATTACGTAACTTCCAGACGGGAAGAGATATCGATTTGCTGTTAGTGCCAATCGCATCAGAATCATCGAATTGGTTGGAAATATATATTTTTCATAGAAAACAATTCAAAGACGGGGAATAAAACGTTCGGAATTATTGAATTGCGTAACTTCCAGAGGGGAAGAGATATCGACTTGCGGTTAGTGCCAATCGCATCAGAATTATCGAGTTGGTTGGAAATATATGTTTTTCATAGAAAACAATTCAAAGACGGAAAATAAAACGTTCGGAATTATTGAATTACCTTCCAGAGGGGAAGAGATATCGACTTGCGGTTAGTGCCAATCGCATCAGAATCATGGAGTTGGTTGGAAATATACGTTTCTCATAGAAAACAATACAAGGACGGGAAATAAAACGTTCGGAATTATCGAATTGCGTAAATTCCAGACGGGATGAGAAATCGACTTGCGGTTTCTGCCAATCGCATCAGAATGATCAAATTGGTTGGAAATATATGTTTTCCATAGAAAACAATTCAAAGACGGGAAATGAAACGTTCGGAATTATTGAATTGCGTAACTTCCAAACGTGAAGAGATATCGACTTGCGGTTAGTGCCAATCGCATTAGAATCATCGAGTTGGTTGGATATATATGTTTTTCATAGAAAACAATTCAAAGACGGAAAATAAAAATTATTGAATTGCGTAACTTCCAGACGGGAAGAGATATCGATTTGCTGTTAGTGCTGATCTCATCAGAATCATCAAATTGGTTGGAAATATATGTTTTTCATACAAAACAATTCGAAGACGTGGAATAAAACGTTCGGAATTATTGAATTGCGTAACTTCCAGACGGGAAGAGATATCGATTTGCTGTTAGTGCCAATCGCATCAGAATCATCAAATTGGTTGGAAATATATGTTTTTCATAGAAAACAATTCAAAGACGGGGAATAAGACGTCCGGAATTAATGAATTGCGTAACTTCCAGAGGGGAAGAGATATCGACTTGCGGTTAGTGCCAATCGCATCAGAATCATCGAGTTGGTTGGAAATATATGTTTTCCATCGAAAACAATTCGAAGACGGGAAATAAAACGTTCGGAATTATTGAATTGCGAAACTTCCAGAGGGGAAGAGATATCGACTGGCGGTAAGTGCCAATTGCATCAGTATCATCGAGTTGGTTGGAAATATATGTTTTTCATAGAAAACAATTCAAAGACGGAAAATAAACATTATTGAATTGCGTAACTTCCAGACGGGAAGAGATATCGATTTGTTGTTAGTGCCAATCTCATCAGAATCATCAAATTGGTTAGAAATATATGTTTTTCATACAAAACAATTCAAAGACGTGAAATAAAGCGTTCGGAATTATTGAATTGCGTAACTTCCAGACGGGAAGAGATATCGATTTGCTGTTAGTGCCAATCGCATCAGAATCATCAAATTGGTTGGAAATATATGTTTTTCATAGAAAACAATTCAAAGACGGGGAATAAAACGTTCGGAATTATTGAATTGCGTAACTTCCAGAGGGAAAGAGATATCGACTTGCGGTTAGTGCCAATCGCATCAGAATTATCGAGTTGGTTGGAAACATATGTTTTTCATAGAAAACAATTCAAAGACGGGAAATAAAACGTTCGGAATTATTGAATTACGTAACTTCCAGACGGGAAGAGATATCGACTTGCGGTTAGTGCCAATCGCATCAGAATCATCGAGTTGGTCGGAAATATATGTTTTTCATAGAAAACGATTCAAAGACGGGAAATAAAGCGTTCGGAATTATTGAATTACGTAACTTCCAGACGGGAAGAGATATCGACTTGCGGTTAGTGCCAATCGCATCAGAATCATCGAGTTGGTTGGAAATATATGTTTTCCATCGAAAACAATTCGAAGACGGGAAATAAAACGTTCGGAATTATTGAATTGCGAAACTTCCAGAGGGGAAGAGATATCGACTGGCGGTAAGTGCCAATTGCATCAGTATCATCGAGTTGGTTGGAAATATATGTTTTTCATAGAAAACAATTCAAAGACGGAAAATAAACATTATTGAATTGCGTAACTTCCAGACGGGAAGAGATATCGATTTGCTGTTAGTGCCAATCTCATCAGAATCATCAAATTGGTTAGAAATATATGTTTTTCATACAAAACAATTCAAAGACGTGAAATAAAGCGTTCGGAATTATTGAATTGCGTAACTTCCAGACGGGAAGAGATATCGATTTGCTGTTAGTGCCAATCGCATCAGAATCATCAAATTGGTTGGAAATATATGTTTTTCATAGAAAACAATTCAAAGACGGGGAATAAAACGTTCGGAATTATTGAATTGCGTAACTTCCAGAGGGAAAGAGATATCGACTTGCGGTTAGTGCCAATCGCATCAGAATTATCGAGTTGGTTGGAAACATATGTTTTTCATAGAAAACAATTCAAAGACGGGAAATAAAACGTTCGGAATTATTGAATCACGTAACTTCCAGACGGGAAGAGATATCGACTTGCGGTTGGTGCCAATCGCATCAGAATCATCAAGTTGGTTGGGAATATATGTTTTTCATGGAAAACAATTCAAAGACGGGAAATAAAACGTTCGGAATTATTGAATTGCATAACTTCCCGAGGGGAAGAGATATCGACTTGCGGTTAGTGCCAATCGCATCAGAATCATGGAGTTGGTTGGAAATATATGTTTCTCATAGAAAACAATACAAAGACGGGAAATAAAACGTTCGGAATTATTGAATTGCGTAAATTCCAGACGGGATGAGAAATCGACTTGCGGTTTCTGCCAATCGCATCAGAATGATCAAATTGGTTGGAAATATATGTTTTCCATAGAAAACAATTCAAAGACGGGAAATAAAACGTTCGGAATTATTGAATTGCGTAACTTCCAAACGGGGATGAATATCGACTTGCGGTTAGTGGCAATCGCTTCAGAATCATCAAGTTGGTTGGAAATATACGTTTTCCATAGAAAACAATTCAAAGTAGGGAAATAAAACGTTCGGAATTATTGAATTACGTAACTTCCAGACGGGAAGAGATATCGACTTGCGGTTGGTGCCAATCGCATCAGAATCATGGAGTTGGTTGGAAATATATGTTTCTCATAGAAAACAATACAAAGACGGGGAATAAAACGTTCGGAATTATTGAATTGCGTAAATTCCAGACGGGATGAGAAATCGACTTGCGGTTTCTGCCAATCGCATCAGAATGTTCAAATTGGTTGGGAATATATGTTTTTCATGGAAAACAATTCAAAGACGGGAAATAAAACGTTCGGAATTATTGAATTGCATAACTTCCAGAGGGGAAGAGATATCGACTTGCGGTTAGTGCCAATCGCATCAGAATCATGGAGTTGGTTGGAAATATATGTTTCTCATAGAAAACAATACAAAGACGGGAAATAAAACGTTCGGAATTATTGAATTGCGTAAATTCCAGACGGGATGAGAAATCGACTTGCGGTTTCTGCCAATCGCATCAGAATGATCAAATTGGTTGGAAATATATGTTTTCCATAGAAAACAATTCAAAGACGGGAAATGAAACGTTCGGAATTATTGAATTGCGTAACTTCCAAACGGGGATGAATATCGACTTGCGGTTAGTGGCAATCGCTTCAGAATCATCAAGTCGGTTGGAAATATACGTTTTCCATAGAAAACAATTCAAAGTAGGGAAATAAAACGTTCGGAATTATTGAATTCCGTAACTTCCAGACGGGAAGATATATCGACTTGCGGTTAGTGCCAATCGCATCAGAATCATCGAGTTGGTTGGAAATATATGTTCTTCATAGAAAACAATTCAAAGACGAGAAATAAAACTTTCGGAATTATTGAATTACGTAACTTCCAGACGGGAAGAGATATCGATTTGCTGTTAGTGCCAATCGCATCAGAATCATCGAATTGGTTGGAAATATATATTTTTCATAGAAAACAATTCAAAGACGGGGAATAAAACGTTCGGAATTATTGAATTGCGTAACTTCCAGAGGGGAAGAGATATCGACTTGCGGTTAGTGCCAATCGCATCAGAATTATCGAGTTGGTTGGAAATATATGTTTTTCATAGAAAACAATTCAAAGACGGAAAATAAAACGTTCGGAATTATTGAATTACCTTCCAGAGGGGAAGAGATATCGACTTGCGGTTAGTGCCAATCGCATCAGAATCATGGAGTTGGTTGGAAATATACGTTTCTCATAGAAAACAATACAAGGACGGGGAATAAAACGTTCGGAATTATCGAATTGCGTAAATTCCAGACGGGATGAGAAATCGACTTGCGGTTTCTGCCAATCGCATCAGAATGATCAAATTGGTTGGAAATATATGTTTTCCATAGAAAACAATTCAAAGACGGGAAATGAAACGTTCGGAATTATTGAATTGCGTAACTTCCAAACGTGAAGAGATATCGACTTGCGGTTAGTGCCAATCGCATTAGAATCATCGAGTTGGTTGGATATATATGTTTTTCATAGAAAACAATTCAAAGACGGAAAATAAAAATTATTGAATTGCGTAACTTCCAGACGGGAAGAGATATCGACTTGCGGTTAGTGCCAATCGCATCAGAATCATCGAGTTGGTTGGAAATATATGTTTTCCATCGAAAACAATTCGAAGACGGGAAATAAAACGTTCGGAATTATTGAATTGCGAAACTTCCAGAGGGGAAGAGATATCGACTGGCGGTAAGTGCCAATTGCATCAGTATCATCGAGTTGGTTGGAAATATATGTTTTTCATAGAAAACAATTCAAAGACGGAAAATAAACATTATTGAATTGCGTAACTTCCAGACGGGAAGAGATATCGATTTGCTGTTAGTGCCAATCTCATCAGAATCATCAAATTGGTTAGAAATATATGTTTTTCATACAAAACAATTCAAAGACGTGAAATAAAGCGTTCGGAATTATTGAATTGCGTAACTTCCAGACGGGAAGAGATATCGATTTGCTGTTAGTGCCAATCGCATCAGAATCATCAAATTGGTTGGAAATATATGTTTTTCATAGAAAACAATTCAAAGACGGGGAATAAAACGTTCGGAATTATTGAATTGCGTAACTTCCAGAGGGAAAGAGATATCGACTTGCGGTTAGTGCCAATCGCATCAGAATTATCGAGTTGGTTGGAAACATATGTTTTCCATCGAAAACAATTCAAAGATGGGAAATAAAACGTTCGGAATTATTGAATTGCGTAACTTCCAGAGGTGAAGAGATATCGACTTGCCGTTAGTGCCAATCGCATCAGAATCATCGAGTTGGTCGGAAATATATGTTTTTCATAGAAAACATTTCAAAGACGGGGAATAAAACGTTCGGAATTATTGAATTACGTAACTTACAGACGGGAAGAGATATCGACTTGCGGTTAGTGCCAATCGCATCAGAATCATCGAGTTGGTTGGAAATATATGTTTTCTATCGAAAACAATTCAAAGACGGGAAATAAAACGTTCGGAATTATTGAATTGCAAAACTTCCAGAGGGGAAGAGATATCGACTTGCGGTAGTGCCAATCGCATCAGAATCATCGAGTTGGTTGGAAATATATGTTTTTCATAGAAAACAATTCAAAGACGGGAAATAAAACGTTCGGAATTATTGAATTACGTAACTTCCAGACGGGAAGAGATATCGACTTGCGGTTAGTGCCAATCGCATCAGAATCATCGAGTTGGTTGGAAATATATGTTTTCCATCGAAAACAATTCAAAGATGGGAAATAAAACGTTCGGAATTATTGAATTGCGTAACTTCCAGAGGTGAAGAGATATCGACTTGCGGTTAGTGCCAATCGCATCAGAATCATCGAGTTGGTCGGAAATATATGTTTTTCATAGAAAACATTTCAAAGACGGGGAATAAAACGTTCGGAATTATTGAATTACGTAACTTACAGACGGGAAGAGATATCGACTTGCGGTTAGTGCCAATCGCATCAGAATCATCGAGTTGGTTGGAAATATATGTTTTCTATCGAAAACAATTCAAAGACGGGGAATAAAACGTTCGGAATTATTGAATTGCGTAACTTCCAGAGGGGAAGAGATATCGACTGGCGGTAAGTGCCAATTGCATCAGTATAATCGAGTTGGTTGGAAATATATGTTTTTCATAGAAAACAATTCAAAGACGGAAAACAAAAATTACTGAATTGCGTAACTTCCAGACGGAAAGAGATATCGATTTGCTGTTAGTGGCAATCTCATCAGAATCATCAAATTGGTTGGAAATATATGTTTTTCATACAAAACAATTCAAAGACGTGAAATAAAACGTTCGGAATTATTGAATTGCGTAACTTCCAGACGGGAAGAGATATCGATTTGCTGTTAGTGCCAATCGCATCAGAATCATCGAATTGGTTGGAAATATATGTTTTTCATAGAAAACATTTCAAAGACGGGGAATAAAACGTTCGGAATTATTGAATTGCGTAACTTCCAGAGGGGAAGAGATATCGACTTGCGGTTAGTGCCAATCGCATCAGAATTATCGAGTTGGTTGGAAATATATGTTTTTCATAGAAAACAATTCAAAGACGGGAAATAAAACGTTCGGAATTATTGAATTACGTAACTTCCAGACGGGAAGAGATATCGACTTGCGGTTGGTGCCAATCGCATCAGAATCATGGAGTTGGTTGGAAATATATGTTTCTCATAGAAAACAATACAAAGACGGGAAACAAAACGTTCGGAATTATTGAATTGCGTAAATTCCAGACGGGATGAGAAATCGACTTGCGGTTTCTGCCAATCGCATCAGAATGATCAAATTGGTTGGGAATATATGTTTTTCATGGAAAACAATTCAAAGACGGGAAATAAAACGTTCGGAATTATTGAATTGCATAACTTCCAGAGGGGAAGAGATATCGACTTGCGGTTAGTGCCAATCGCATCAGAATCATGGAGTTGGTTGGAAATATATGTTTCTCATAGAAAACAATACAAAGACGGGAAATAAAACGTTCGGAATTATTGAATTGCGTAAATTCCAGACGGGATGAGAAATCGACTTGCGGTTTCTGCCAATCGCATCAGAATGATCAAATTGGTTGGAAATATATGTTTTCCATAGAAAACAATTCAAAGACGGGAAATAAAACGTTCGGAATTATTGAATTGCGTAACTTCCAAACGGGGATGAATATCGACTTGCGGTTAGTGGCAATCGCTTCAGAATCATCAAGTTGGTTGGAAATATACGTTTTCCATAGAAAACAATTCAAAGTAGGGAAATAAAACGTTCGGAATTATTGAATTGCGTAACTTCCAAACGGGGATGAATATCGACTTGCGGTTAGTGGCAATCGCTTCAGAATCATCAAGTTGGTTGGAAATATACGTTTTCCATAGAAAACAATTCAAAGTAGGGAAATAAAACGTTCGGAATTATTGAATTACGTAACTTCCAGACGGGAAGAGATATCGACTTGCGGTTGGTGCCAATCGCATCAGAATCATGGAGTTGGTTGGAAATATATGTTTCTCATAGAAAACAATACAAAGACGGGAAATAAAACGTTCGGAATTATTGAATTGCGTAAATTCCAGACGGGATGAGAAATCGACTTGCGGTTTCTGCCAATCGCATCAGAATGATCAAATTGGTTGGGAATATATGTTTTTCATGGAAAACAATTCAAAGACGGGAAATAAAACGTTCGGAATTATTGAATTGCATAACTTCCCGAGGGGAAGAGATATCGACTTGCGGTTAGTGCCAATCGCATCAGAATCATGGAGTTGGTTGGAAATATATGTTTCTCATAGAAAACAATACAAAGACGGGAAATAAAACGTTCGGAATTATTGAATTGCGTAAATTCCAGACGGGATGAGAAATCGACTTGCGGTTTCTGCCAATCGCATCAGAATGATCAAATTGGTTGGAAATATATGTTTTCCATAGAAAACAATTCAAAGACGGGAAATAAAACGTTCGGAATTATTGAATTGCGTAACTTCCAAACGGGGATGAATATCGACTTGCGGTTAGTGGCAATCGCTTCAGAATCATCAAGTTGGTTGGAAATATACGTTTTCCATAGAAAACAATTCAAAGTAGGGAAATAAAACGTTCGGAATTATTGAATTACGTAACTTCCAGACGGGAAGAGATATCGACTTGCGGTTGGTGCCAATCGCATCAGAATCATGGAGTTGGTTGGAAATATATGTTTCTCATAGAAAACAATACAAAGACGGGGAATAAAACGTTCGGAATTATTGAATTGCGTAAATTCCAGACGGGATGAGAAATCGACTTGCGGTTTCTGCCAATCGCATCAGAATGTTCAAATTGGTTGGGAATATATGTTTTTCATGGAAAACAATTCAAAGACGGGAAATAAAACGTTCGGAATTATTGAATTGCATAACTTCCAGAGGGGAAGAGATATCGACTTGCGGTTAGTGCCAATCGCATCAGAATCATGGAGTTGGTTGGAAATATATGTTTCTCATAGAAAACAATACAAAGACGGGAAATAAAACGTTCGGAATTATTGAATTGCGTAAATTCCAGACGGGATGAGAAATCGACTTGCGGTTTCTGCCAATCGCATCAGAATGATCAAATTGGTTGGAAATATATGTTTTCCATAGAAAACAATTCAAAGACGGGAAATAAAACGTTCGGAATTATTGAATTGCGTAACTTCCAAACGGGGATGAATATCGACTTGCGGTTAGTGGCAATCGCTTCAGAATCATCAAGTTGGTTGGAAATATACGTTTTCCATAGAAAACAATTCAAAGTAGGGAAATAAAACGTTCGGAATTATTGAATTCCGTAACTTCCAGACGGGAAGATATATCGACTTGCGGTTAGTGCCAATCGCATCAGAATCATCGCGTTGGTTGGAAATATATGTTCTTCATAGAAAACAATTCAAAGACGAGAAATAAAACTTTCGGAATTATTGAATTACGTAACTTCCAGACGGGAAGAGATATCGATTTGCTGTTAGTGCCAATCGCATCAGAATCATCGAATTGGTTGGAAATATATATTTTTCATAGAAAACAATTCAAAGACGGGGAATAAAACGTTCGGAATTATTGAATTGCGTAACTTCCAGAGGGGAAGAGATATCGACTTGCGGTTAGTGCCAATCGCATCAGAATTATCGAGTTGGTTGGAAATATATGTTTTTCATAGAAAACAATTCAAAGACGGAAAATAAAACGTTCGGAATTATTGAATTACCTTCCAGAGGGGAAGAGATATCGACTTGCGGTTAGTGCCAATCGCATCAGAATCATGGAGTTGGTTGGAAATATACGTTTCTCATAGAAAACAATACAAGGACGGGAAATAAAACGTTCGGAATTATCGAATTGCGTAAATTCCAGACGGGATGAGAAATCGACTTGCGGTTTCTGCCAATCGCATCAGAATGATCAAATTGGTTGGAAATATATGTTTTCCATAGAAAACAATTCAAAGACGGGAAATGAAACGTTCGGAATTATTGAATTGCGTAACTTCCAAACGTGAAGAGATATCGACTTGCGGTTAGTGCCAATCGCATTAGAATCATCGAGTTGGTTGGATATATATGTTTTTCATAGAAAACAATTCAAAGACGGAAAATAAAAATTATTGAATTGCGTAACTTCCAGACGGGAAGAGATATCGATTTGCTGTTAGTGCTGATCTCATCAGAATCATCAAATTGGTTGGAAATATATGTTTTTCATACAAAACAATTCGAAGACGTGGAATAAAACGTTCGGAATTATTGAATTGCGTAACTTCCAGACGGGAAGAGATATCGATTTGCTGTTAGTGCCAATCGCATCAGAATCATCAAATTGGTTGGAAATATATGTTTTTCATAGAAAACAATTCAAAGACGGGGAATAAGA
Source organism: Endomychus coccineus (assembly GCA_958510875.1). Lineage (NCBI taxonomy): Eukaryota > Metazoa > Arthropoda > Insecta > Coleoptera > Endomychidae > Endomychus > Endomychus coccineus. The sequence goes on from OY294067.1 coordinate 169,242,542, forward strand.
CGTCCGGAATTAATGAATTGCGTAACTTCCAGAGGGGAAGAGATATCGACTTGCGGTTAGTGCCAATCGCATCAGAATCATCGAGTAGGTTGGAAATATATGTTTTTCATAGAAAACAATTCAAAGACGGGAAATAAAACGTTCGGAATTATTGAATTACGTAACTTCCAGACGGGAAGAGATATCGACTTGCGGTTGGTGCCAATCGCATCAGAATCATCGAGTTGGTTGAGAATATATGTTTTTCATGAAAAACAATTCAAAGACGGGAAATAAAACTTTCGGATTTATTGAATTACATAACTTCCAGAGGGGGAGAAATATCGACTTGCGGTTAGTGCCAATCGCATCAGAATCATCGAGTTGGTTGGAAATATATGTTTTTCATGGAAAACAATTCAAAGACGGGAAATAAAACGTTCGGAATTATTGAATTACCTTCCAGAGGGGAAGAGATATCGACTTGCGGTTAGTGCCAATCGCATCAGAATCATGGAGTTGGTTGGAAATATATGTTTCTCATAGAAAACAATACAAAGACGGGAAATAAAACGTTCGGAATTATTGAATTGCGTAACTTCGACATCGACACGGGAAGAGATATCGACTCGCGGTTAGTGCCAATCGCATCAGAATCATCGAGTTGGTTGGAAATATATGTTTTCCATAGAAAACAATTCGAAGACGGGAAATCAAACGTTCGGAATTATTGAATTGCGTAACTTCCAGACGGGAAGAGATATCGATTTGCTGTTAGTGCCAATCGCATCAAAATCATCAAATTGGTTGGAAATATTTGTTCTTCATAGAAAATAATACAAAGACGGGAAATAAAACGTTCAGAAATATTGAATTACGTAACTTCCAGACGGGAAAAGATATCGACTTGCGGTTGGTGCCAATCGCATCAGAATAATCGAGTTGGTTGGGAAAATATGTTTTTCATGGAAAACAATTCAAAGACGGGAAATAAATTGTTCGGAATTATTGAATTGCATAACTTCCAGAGGGGAAGAGATATCGACTTGCGGTTAGTGCCAATCGCATCAGAATCATGGAGTTGGTTGGAAATATATGTTTCTCATAGAAAACAATACAAAGACGGGAAATAAAACGTTCGGAATTATTGAATTGCGTAAATTCCAGACGGGATGAGAAATCGACTTGCGGTTTCTGCCAATCGCATCAGAATGATCAAATTGGTTGGAAATATATGTTTTCCATAGAAAACAATTCAAAGACGGGATATAAAACGTTCGGAATTATTGAATTACCTTCCAGAGGGGAAGAGATATCGACTTGCGGTTAGTGCCAATCGCATCAGAATCATGGAGTTGTTGGAAATATATGTTTCTCATAGAAAACAATACAAAGACGGGAAATAAAACGTTCGGAATCATTGGATTGCGTAAATTCCAGACGGGATGAGAAATCGACTTGCGGTTTCTGCCAATCGCATCAGAATGATCAAATTGGTTGGAAATATATGTTTTCCATAGAAAACAATTCAAAGACGGGAAATGAAACGTTCGGAATTATTGAATTGCGTAACTTCCAAACGTGAAGAGATATCGACTTGCGGTTAGTGCCAATCGCATTAGAATCATCGAGTTGGTTGTATATATATGTTTTTCATAGAAAACAATTCAAAGACGGGAAATAAAAATTATTGAATTGCGTAACTTCCAGACGGGAAGAGATATCGATTTGCTGTTAGTGCCAATCTCATCAGAATCATCAAATTGGTTGGAAATATATGTTTTTCATACAAAACAATTCAAAGACGTGGAATAAAACGTTCGGAATTATTGAATTGCGTAACTTCCAGACGAGAAGAGATATCGATTTGCTGTTAGTGCCAATCGCATCAGAATCATCAAATTGGTTGGAAATATATGTTTTTCATAGAAAACAATTCAAAGACGGGGAGTAAAACGTCCGGAATTATTGAATTGCGTAACTTCCAGAGGGGAAGAGATATCGACTTGCGGTTAGTGCCAATCGCATCAGAATCCGAGTTGGTTGGAAATATATGTTTCTCATAGAAAACAATTCAAAGACATGGAATAAAACGTTCGGAATTATTGAATTGCGTAACTTCCAGAGGGGAAGAGATATCGACTTGCGGTTAGTGCCAATCGCATCAGAATTATCGAGTTGGTTGGAAATATATGTTTTTCATAGAAAACAATTCAAAGACGGAAAATAAAACGTTCGGAATTATTGAATTACCTTCCAGAGGGGAAGAGATATCGACTTGCGGTTAGTGCCAATCGCATCAGAATCATGGAGTTGGTTGGAAATATACGTTTCTCATAGAAAACAATACAAGGACGGGAAATAAAACGTTCGGAATTATCGAATTGCGTAAATTCCAGACGGGATGAGAAATCGACTTGCGGTTTCTGCCAATCGCATCAGAATGATCAAATTGGTTGGAAATATATGTTTTCCATAGAAAACAATTCAAAGACGGGAAATGAAACGTTCGGAATTATTGAATTGCGTAACTTCCAAACGTGAAGAGATATCGACTTGCGGTTAGTGCCAATCGCATTAGAATCATCGAGTTGGTTGGAAATATATGTTCTTCATAGAAAACAATTCAAAGACGAGAAATAAAACTTTCGGAATTATTGAATTACGTAACTTCCAGACGGGAAGAGATATCGATTTGCTGTTAGTGCCAATCGCATCAGAATCATCGAATTGGTTGGAAATATATATTTTTCATAGAAAACAATTCAAAGACGGGGAATAAAACGTTCGGAATTATTGAATGGCGTAACTTCCAGAGGGGAAGAGATATCGACTTGCGGTTAGTGCCAATCGCATCAGAATTATCGAGTTGGTTGGAAATATATGTTTTTCATAGAAAACAATTCAAAGACGGAAAATAAAACGTTCGGAATTATTGAATTACCTTCCAGAGGGGAAGAGATATCGACTTGCGGTTAGTGCCAATCGCATCAGAATCATGGAGTTGGTTGGAAATATACGTTTCTCATAGAAAACAATACAAGGACGGGAAATAAAACGTTCGGAATTATCGAATTGCGTAAATTCCAGACGGGATGAGAAATCGACTTGCGGTTTCTGCCAATCGCATCAGAATGATCAAATTGGTTGGAAATATATGTTTTCCATAGAAAACAATTCAAAGACGGGAAATGAAACGTTCGGAATTATTGAATTGCGTAACTTCCAAACGTGAAGAGATATCGACTTGCGGTTAGTGCCAATCGCATTAGAATCATCGAGTTGGTTGGATATATATGTTTTTCATAGAAAACAATTCAAAGACGGAAAATAAAAATTATTGAATTGCGTAACTTCCAGACGGGAAGAGATATCGATTTGCTGTTAGTGCTGATCTCATCAGAATCATCAAATTGGTTGGAAATATATGTTTTTCATACAAAACAATTCGAAGACGTGGAATAAAACGTTCGGAATTATTGAATTGCGTAACTTCCAGACGGGAAGAGATATCGATTTGCTGTTAGTGCCAATCGCATCAGAATCATCAAATTGGTTGGAAATATATGTTTTTCATAGAAAACAATTCAAAGACGGGGAATAAGACGTCCGGAATTAATGAATTGCGTAACTTCCAGAGGGGAAGAGATATCGACTTGCGGTTAGTGCCAATCGCATCAGAATCATCGAGTAGGTTGGAAATATATGTTTTTCATAGAAAACAATTCAAAGACGGGAAATAAAACGTTCGGAATTATTGAATTACGTAACTTCCAGACGGGAAGAGATATCGACTTGCGGTTGGTGCCAATCGCATCAGAATCATCGAGTTGGTTGAGAATATATGTTTTTCATGAAAAACAATTCAAAGACGGGAAATAAAACTTTCGGATTTATTGAATTACATAACTTCCAGAGGGGGAGAAATATCGACTTGCGGTTAGTGCCAATCGCATCAGAATCATCGAGTTGGTTGGAAATATATGTTTTTCATGGAAAACAATTCAAAGACGGGAAATAAAACGTTCGGAATTATTGAATTACCTTCCAGAGGGGAAGAGATATCGACTTGCGGTTAGTGCCAATCGCATCAGAATCATGGAGTTGGTTGGAAATATATGTTTCTCATAGAAAACAATACAAAGACGGGAAATAAAACGTTCGGAATTATTGAATTGCGTAACTTCGACATCGACACGGGAAGAGATATCGACTCGCGGTTAGTGCCAATCGCATCAGAATCATCGAGTTGGTTGGAAATATATGTTTTCCATAGAAAACAATTCGAAGACGGGAAATCAAACGTTCGGAATTATTGAATTGCGTAACTTCCAGACGGGAAGAGATATCGATTTGCTGTTAGTGCCAATCGCATCAAAATCATCAAATTGGTTGAAAATATTTGTTCTTCATAGAAAATAATACAAAGACGGGAAATAAAACGTTCAGAAATATTGAATTACGTAACTTCCAGACGGGAAAAGATATCGACTTGCGGTTGGTACCAATCGCATCAGAATAATCGAGTTGGTTGGGAAAATATGTTTTTCATGGAAAACAATTCAAAGACGGGAAATAAATTGTTCGGAATTATTGAATTGCATAACTTCCAGAGGGGAAGAGATATCGACTTGCGGTTAGTGCCAATCGCATCAGAATCATGGAGTTGGTTGGAAATATATGTTTCTCATAGAAAACAATACAAAGACGGGAAATAAAACGTTCGGAATTATTGAATTGCGTAAATTCCAGACGGGATGAGAAATCGACTTGCGGTTTCTGCCAATCGCATCAGAATGATCAAATTGGTTGGAAATATATGTTTTCCATAGAAAACAATTCAAAGACGGGAAATAAAACGTTCGGAATTATTGAATTACCTTCCAGAGGGGAAGAGATATCGACTTGCGGTTAGTGCCAATCGCATCAGAATCATGGAGTTGTTGGAAATATATGTTTCTCATAGAAAACAATACAAAGACGGGAAATAAAACGTTCGGAATCATTGGATTGCGTAAATTCCAGACGGGATGAGAAATCGACTTGCGGTTTCTGCCAATCGCATCAGAATGATCAAATTGGTTGGAAATATATGTTTTCCATAGAAAACAATTCAAAGACGGGAAATGAAACGTTCGGAATTATTGAATTGCGTAACTTCCAAACGTGAAGAGATATCGACTTGCGGTTAGTGCCAATCGCATTAGAATCATCGAGTTGGTTGTATATATATGTTTTTCATAGAAAACAATTCAAAGACGGGAAATAAAAATTATTGAATTGCGTAACTTCCAGACGGGAAGAGATATCGATTTGCTGTTAGTGCCAATCTCATCAGAATCATCAAATTGGTTGGAAATATATGTTTTTCATACAAAACAATCCAAAGACGTGGAATAAAACTTTCGGAATTATTGAATTGCGTAACTTCCAGAGGGGAAGAGATATCGACTTGCGGTTAGTGCCAATCGCATCAGAATCCGAGTTGGTTGGAAATATATGTTTCTCATAGAAAACAATTCAAAGACGGGAAATAAAACGTTCGGAATTATTGAATTACGTAACTTCCAGACGGGAAGAGATATCGACTTGCGGTTGGTGCCAATCGCATCAGAATCATCGAGTTGGTTGGGAAGATATGTTTTTCATGGAAAACAATTCAAAGACGGGAAATAAAACGTTCAGAATTATTGAATTAAGTAACTTCCAGACGGGAAGAGACTTGCCAATCTGCCAATCGCATCAGAATCATCAAATTGGTTGGAAATATATGTTTTCCATCGAAAACAATTCAAAGACGGGAAATGAAACGTTCGGAATTATTGAATTGCGTAACTTCCAGAGGGGAAGAGATATCGACTGGCGGTTAGTGTCAATCGCATCAGTATCATCGAGTTGGTTGGAAATATATGTTTTCCGTAGAAAACAATTCAAAGACGGAAAATAATACGTTCGGAATTATTGAATTGCGTGACTTCCAGACAGGAAGAGATATCAATTTGCTGTTAGTGCCAATCTCATCAGAATCATCAAATTGGTTGGAAATATATGTTTTTCATACAAAACAATTCAAAGACGTGAAATAAAACGTTCGGAATTATTGAATTGCGTAACTTCCAGACGGGAAGAGATATCGATTTGCTGTTAGTGCCAATCGCATCAGAATCTTCAAATTGGTTGGGAATATATGCTTTTCATAGAAAACAATTCAAAGACGGGAAATAAAACGTTCGGAATTATTGAATTGCGTAACTTCCAGGGGGGGAAAGATATCGACTTGCGGTTAGTGCCAATCGCATCAGACTCATCGAGTTGGTTGGAAATATATGTTTTTCATAGAAAACAATTCAAAGACGGGGAATAAAACGTTCGGAATTATTGAATTACGTAACTTCCAGACGGGAAGAGATATCGACTTTCGGTTAGTGCCAATCGCATCAGAATCATCGAGTAGGTTGGAAATATATGGTTTTCATGGAAAACAATTCAAAGACGGGAAGTAAAACTTTCGGAATTATTGAATTGCGTAACTTCTAAACGGGGATGAATATCGACTTGCGGGTAGTGGCAATCGCATCAGAATCATCGAGTTGGTTGGAAATATATGTTTTTCATGGAAAACAATTCAAAGACGGAAAATAAAACGTTCGGAATTATTGAATTGCGTAATTTTCAAACGTGAAGAGATATCAACTTGCGGTTAGTGCCAATCGCTTCAGAATCATCAAGTTGGTTGGAAATATACGTTTTCCATAGAAAACAATTCAAAGTAGGGAAATAAAACGTTCGGAATTATTGAATTGCGTTACTTCCAGACGGGAAGATATATCGACTTGCGGTTAGTGCCAATCGCATCAGAATCATCGAGTTGGTTGGAAATATATGTTTTTCATAGAAAACAATTCAATGACGGGAAACAAAACGTTCGGAATTATTGAATTACGTAACTTCCAGTCGGGAAGAGATATCGACTTGCGGTTGGTGCCAATCGCATCAGAATCATCGAGTTGGTTGGAAATATATGTTTTTCATGGAGAACAATTCAAAGACGGGAAATAAAACGTTCGGAATTATTGAATTACCTTCCAGAGGGGAAGAGATATCGACTTGCGGTTAGTGCCAATCGCATCAGAATCATGGAGTTGGTTGGAAATATATGTTTCTCATAGAAAACAATACAAAGACGGGAAATAAAACGTTCGGAATTATTGGATTGCGTAAATTCCAGACGGGATGAGAAATCGACTTGCGGTTTCTGCCAATCGCATCAGAATGATCAAATTGGTTGGAAATATATGTTTTCCATAGAAAACAATTCAAAGACGGGAAATGAAACGTTCGGAATTATTGAATTGCGTAACTTCCAAACGTGAAGAGATATCGACTTGCGGTTAGTGCCAATCGCATTAGAATCATCGAGTTGGTTGGATATATATGTTTTTCATAGAAAACAATTCAAAGACGGAAAATAAAAATTATTGAATTGCGTAACTTCCAGACGGGAAGAGATATCGATTTGCTGTTAGTGCCAATCTCATCAGAATCATCAAATTGGTTGGAAATATATGTTTTTCATACAAAACAATTCAAAGACGTGGAATAAAACGTTGGGAATTATTGAATTGCGTAACTTCCAGACGGGAAGAGATATCGATTTGCTGTTAGTGCCAATCGCATCAGAATCATCAAATTGGTTGGAAATATATGTTTTTCATAGAAAACAATTCAAAGACGGGGAATAAAACGTCCGGAATTATTGAATTGCGTAACTTCCAGAGGGGAAGAGATATCGACTTGCGGTTAGTGCCAATCGCATCAGAATCCGAGTTGGTTGGAAATATATGTTTTTCATAGAAAACAATTCAAAGACGGGAAATAAAACGTTCGGAATTATTGAATTACGTAACTTCCAGACGGGAAGAGATATCGACTTGCGGTTGGTGCCAATCGCATCAGAATCATCGAGTTGGTTGGGAATATATGTTTTTCATGGAAAACAATTCAAAGACGGGAAATAAAACGTTCGGATTTATTGAATTACATAACTTCCAGAGGGGGAGAAATATCGACTTGCGGTTAGTGCCAATCGCATCAGAATCATGGAGTTGGTTGGAAATATATGTTTCTGATAGAAAACAATACAAAGACGGGAAATAAAACGTTCGGAATTATTGAATTGCGTAACTTCGACATCGACACGGGAAGAGATATCGACTCGCGGTTAGTGCCAATCGCATCAGAATCATCGAGTTGGTTGGAAATATATGTTTTTCATAGAAAACAATTCGAAGACGGGGAACAAAACGTTCGGAATTATTGAATTGCGTAACTTCCAGACGGGAAGAGATATCGATTTGCTGTTAGTGCCAATCGCATCAAAATCATCAAATTGGTTGGAAATATTTGTTCTTCATAGAAAACAATACAAAGACGGGAAATAAAACGTTCAGAATTATTGAATTAAGTAACTTCCAGACGGGAAGAGACTTGCCAATCTGCCAATCGCATCAGAATCATCAAATTGGTTGGAAATATATGTTTTTCATCGAAAACAATTCAAAGACGGGAAATAAAACGTTCGGAATTATTGAATTGCGTAACTTCCAGAGGGGAAGAGATATCGACTGGCGGTTAGTGCCAATCGCATCAGTATCATCGAGTTGGTTGGAAATATATGTTTTCCGTAGAAAACAATTCAAAGACGGAAAATAATACGTTCGGAATTATTGAATTGCGTAACTTCCAGACAGGAAGAGATATCAATTTGCTGTTAGTCCCAATCTCATCAGAATCATCAAATTGGTTGGAAATATATGTTTTTCATACAAAACAATTCAAAGACGTGAAATAAAACGTTCGGAATTATTGAATTGCGTAACTTCCAGACGGGAAGAGATATCGATTTGCTGTTAGTGCCAATCGCATCAGAATCTTCAAATTGGTTGGAAATATATGCTTTTCATAGAAAACTATTCAAAGACGGGAAATAAATCGTTCGGAATTATTGAATTGCGTAACTTCCAGGGGGGAAGAGATATCGACTTGCGGTTAGTGCCAATCGCATCAGACTCATCGAGTTGGTTGGAAATATATGTTTTTCATAGAAAACAATTCAAAGACGGGGAATAAAACGTTCGGAATTATTGAATTACGTAACTTCCAGACGGGAAAAGATATCGGCTTGCGGTTAGTGCCAATCGCATCAGAATCATCGAGTAGGTTGGAAATATATGGTTTTCATGGAAAACAATTCAAAGACGGGAAGTAAAACTTTCGGAATTATTGAATTGCGTAACTTCCAGAGGGGATGAGATATCGACTTGCGGTTAGTGCCAATCGCATCAGAATCATGGAATTGGTTGGAAATATATGTTTCTCATAGAAAACAATACAAAGACGGGGAATAGAACGTTCGAAATTATTGAATTGCGTAAATTCCAGACGGGATGAGAAATCGACTTGCGGTTTCTGCCAATCGCATCAGAATGATCAAATTGGTTGGAAATATTGGTTCTTCATAGAAAACAATACAAAGACGGGAAATAAAACGTTCAGAATTATTGAATTAAGTAACTTCCAGACGGGAAGAGACTTGCCAATCTGCCAATCGCATCAGAATCATCAAATTGGTTGGAAATATATGTTTTCCATCGAAAACAATTCAAAGACGGGAAATAAAACGTTCGGAATTATTGAATTGCGTAACTTCCAGACAGGAAGAGATATCAATTTGCTGTTAGTGCCAATCTCATCAGAATCATCAAATTGGTTGGAAATATATGTTTTTCATACAAAACAATTCAAAGACGTGAAATAAAACGTTCGGAATTATTGAATTGCGTAACTTCCAGACGGGAAGAGATATCGATTTGCTGTTAGTGCCAATCGCATCAGAATCTTCAAATTGGTTGGGAATATATGCTTTCCATCGAAAACAATTCAAAGACGGGAAATAAAACGTTCGGAATTATTGAATTGCGTAACTTCCAGAGGGGAAGAGATATCGACTGGCGGTTAGTGTCAATCGCATCAGTATCATCGAGTTGGTTGGAAATATATGTTTTCCGTAGAAAACAATTCAAAGACGGAAAATAATACGTTCGGAATTATTGAATTGCGTAACTTCCTGACAGGAAGAGATATCAATTTGCTGTTAGTGCCAATCTCATCAGAATCATCAAATTGGTTGGAAATATATAATTTTCATACAAAACAATTCAAAGACGTGAAATAAAACGTTCGGAATTATTGAATTGCGTAACTTCCAGACGGGAAGAGATATCGATTTGCTGTTAGTGCCAATCGCATCAGAATCTTCAAATTGGTTGGGAATATATGCTTTTCATAGAAAACAATTCAAAGACGGGAAATAAAACGTTCGGAATTATTGAATTGCGTAACTTCCAGGGGGGGAAAGATATCGACTTGCGGTTAGTGCCAATCGCATCAGACTCATCGAGTTGGTTGGAAATATATGTTTTTCATAGAAAACAATTCAAAGACGGGGAATAAAACGTTCGGAATTATTGAATTACGTAACTTCCAGACGGGAAGAGATATCGACTTTCGGTTAGTGCCAATCGCATCAGAATCATCGAGTAGGTTGGAAATATATGGTTTTCATGGAAAACAATTCAAAGACGGGAAGTTAAACTTTCGGAATTATTGAATTGCGTAACTTCCAAACGGGGATGAATATCAACTTGCGGGTAGTGGCAATCGCATCAGAATCATCGAGTTGGTTGGAAATATATGTTTTTCATGGAAAACAATTCAAAGACGGAAAATAAAACGTTCGGAATTATTGAATTGCGTAATTTTCAAACGTGAAGAGATATCAACTTGCGGTTAGTGCTAATCGCTTCAGAATCATCAAGTTGGTTGGAAATATACGTTTTCCATAGAAAACAATTCAAAGTAGGGAAATAAAACGTTCGGAATTATTGAATTGCGTAACTTCCAGACGGGAAGATATATCGACTTGCGGTTAGTGCCAATCGCATCAGAATCATCGAGTTGGTTGGAAATATATGTTTTTCATAGAAAACAATTCAAAGACGGGAAATAAAACGTTCGGAATTATTGAATTACGTAACTTCCAGTCGGGAAGAGATATCGACTTGCGGTTGGTGCCAATCGCATCAGAATCATCGAGTTGGTTGGAAATATATGTTTTTCATGGAGAACAATTCAAAGACGGGAAATAAAACGTTCGGAATTATTGAATTACCTTCCAGAGGGGAAGAGATATCGACTTGCGGTTAGTGCCAATCGCATCAGAATCATGGAGTTGGTTGGAAATATATGTTTCTCATAGAAAACAATACAAAGACGGGAAATAAAACGTTCGGAATTATTGGATTGCGTAAATTCCAGACGGGATGAGAAATCGACTTGCGGTTTCTGCCAATCGCATCAGAATGATCAAATTGGTTGGAAATATATGTTTTCCATAGAAAACAATTCAAACACGGGAAATGAAACGTTCGGAATTATTGAATTGCGTAACTTCCAAACGTGAAGAGATATCGACTTGCGGTTAGTGCCAATCGAATTAGAATCATCGAGTTGGTTGGATATATATGTTTTTCATAGAAAACAATTCAAAGACGGAAAATAAAAATTATTGAATTGCGTAACTTCCAGACGGGAAGAGATATCGATTTGCTGTTAGTGCCAATCTCATCAGAATCATCAAATTGGTTGGAAATATATGTTTTTCATACAAAACAATTCAAAGACGTGGAATAAAACGTTCGGAATTATTGAATTGCGTAACTTCCAGACGTGAAGAGATATCGATTTGCTGTTAGTGCCAATCGCATCAGAATCATCAAATTGGTTGGAAATATATGTTTTTCATAGAAAACAATTCAAAGACGGGGAATAAAACGTCCGGAATTATTGAATTGCGTAACTTCCAGAGGGGAAGAGATATCGACTTGCGGTTAGTGCCAATCGCATCAGAATCCGAGTTGGTTGGAAATATATGTTTTTCATAGAAAACAATTCAAAGACGGGAAATAAAACGTTCGGAATTATTGAATTACGTAACTTCCAGACGGGAAGAGATATCGACTTGCGGTTGGTGCCAATCGCATCAGAATCATCGAGTTGGTTGGGAATATATGTTTTTCATGGAAAACACTTCAAAGACGGGAAATAAAACGTTCGGATTTATTGAATTACATAACTTCCAGAGGGGGAGAAATATCGACTTGCGGTTAGTGCCAATCGCATCAGAATCATGGAGTTGGTTGGAAATATATGTTTCTGATAGAAAACAATACAAAGACGGGAAATAAAACGTTCGGAATTATTGAATTGCGTAACTTCGACATCGACACGGGAAGAGATATCGACTCGCGGTTAGTGCCAATCGCATCAGAATCATCGAGTTGGTTGGAAATATATGTTTTTCATAGAAAACAATTCGGAGACGGGGAACAAAACGTTCGGAATTATTGAATTGCGTAACTTCCAGACGGGAAGAGATATCGATTTGCTGTTAGTGCCAATCGCATCAAAATCATCAAATTGGTTGGAAATATTTGTTCTTCATAGAAAACAATACAAAGACGGGAAATAAAACGTTCAGAATTATTGAATTAAGTAACTTCCAGACGGGAAGAGACTTGCCAATCTGCCAATCGCATCAGAATCATCAAATTGGTTGGAAATATATGTTTTTCATCGAAAACAATTCAAAGACGGGAAATAAAACGTTCGGAATTATTGAATTGCGTAACTTCCAGAGGGGAAGAGATATCGACTGGCGGTTAGTGCCAATCGCATCAGTATCATCGAGTTGGTTGGAAATATATGTTTTCCGTAGAAAACAATTCAAAGACGGAAAATAATACGTTCGGAATTATTGAATTGCGTAACTTCCAGACAGGAAGAGATATCAATTTGCTGTTAGTCCCAAGCTCATCAGAATCATCAAATTGGTTGGAAATATATGTTTTTCATACAAAACAATTCAAAGACGTGAAATAAAACGTTCGGAATTATTGAATTGCGTAACTTCCAGACGGGAAGAGATATCGATTTGCTGTTAGTGCCAATCGCATCAGAATTTCCAAATTGGTTGGAAATATATGCTTTTCATAGAAAACAATTCAAAGACGGGAAATAAATCGTTCGGAATTATTGAATTGCGTAACTTCCAGGGGGGAAGAGATATCGACTTGCGGTTAGTGCCAATCGCATCAGACTCATCGAGTTGGTTGGAAATATATGTTTTTCATAGAAAACAATTCAAAGACGGGGAATGAAACGTTCGGAATTATTGAATTACGTAACTTCCAGACGGGAAAAGATATCGGCTTGCGGTTAGTGCCAATCGCATCAGAATCATCGAGTAGGTTGGAAATATATGGTTTTCATGGAAAACAATTCAAAGACGGGAAGTAAAACTTTCGGAATTATTGAATTGCGTAACTTCCAGAGGGGATGAGATATCGACTTGCGGTTAGTGCCAATCGCATCAGAATCATGGAATTGGTTGGAAATATATGTTTCTCATAGAAAACAATACAAAGACGGGGAATAGAACGTTCGAAATTATTGAATTGCGTAAATTCCAGACGGGATGAGAAATTGACTTGCGGTTTCTGCCAATCGCATCAGAATGATCAAATTGGTTGGAAATATATGTTTTCCATAGAAAACAATTCAAAGACGGGAGGGAAATAAAACGTTCGGAATTATTGAATTGCGTAACTTCCAAACGTGAAGAGATATCGACTTGCGGTTAGTGCCAATCGCATCAGAATCATCAAGTTGGTTGGAAATATATGTTTTCCATAGAAAACAATTCAAAGACGGGAAATAAAAAGTTCGGAATTATTGAATTGCGTAACTTCCAAACGTGAAGAGATATCGACTTGCGGTTAGTGCCAATCGCATCAGAATCATCAAGTTGGTTGGAAATATATGTTTTCCATAGAAAACTATTCAAAGACGGGAAATAAAACGTTCGGAATTATTGAATTGCGTAACTTCCAGACGGAAAGAGATATCGACTTGCGGTTAGTGCCAATCGCATCAGAATCATCGAGTTGGTTAGAAATATATGTTTTTCGTAGAAAACAATTCGAAGACGAGAACTAAAACGTTCGGAATTATTGAATTGCGCAACTTCCAGACGGGAAGAGATATCTACTTGCGGTTATTGACAATCGCATCAGAATCATCAAATTGGTTGGAAATATATGTTTATCATAGAAGACAATTCAAAGACGGGAAATAAAACGTTCGGAATTATTGAATTGCGTAACTTCCAGACGAGGAGAGATATCGATTTTCTGTTAGTGCCAATCGCATCAGAATCATCAAATTGATTGGAAATATATGTTTTTCATAGAAAACAATTCGAAGACGGGAAATAAAACGTTCGGAATTATTGAATTGCGTAACTTCCAGACGGGAAGATATATCGACTTGCGGTTTGTGCCAATCGCATCAGAATCATCGAGTTGGTTGGAATTATATGTTTTTCATAGGAAACAATTCAAAGACGGGAAATAAAACGTTCGGAATTATTGAATTGCGTAACTTCCAAACGTGAAGAGATATCGACTTGCGGTTAGTGCCAATCGCATCAGAATCATGGAATTGGTTGGAAATATATGTTTCTCATAGAAAACAATACAAAGACGGGATGAGAAATCGACTTGCGGTTTCTGCCAATCGCATCAGAATGATCAAATGGGTTGGGAATATATGTTTTCATAGACAACAATTCAAAGACGGGAGGGAAATAAAACGTTCGGAATAATTGAATTGCGTAACTTCCAAACAAGAAGATATATCGACTTGCGTTTAGTGCCAATCGCATCAGAATCATCAAGTTGGTTGGAAATATATGTTTTCCATAGAAAACAATTCGAAGACGGGTAATAAAACGTTCGGAATTATTGAATTGCGTAACTTCCAAACGTGAAGAGATATCGACTTGCGGTTAGTGCCAATCGCATCAGAATCATCAAGTTGGTTGGAAATATATATTTTCCATAGAAAACAATTCATAGACGGGAAATAAAACGTTCGGAGTTATTGAATTGCGTAACTTCCAGACGGGAAGAGATATCGACTTGCGGTTAGTGCCAATCGCATCAGAATCATCGAATTGGTTGGAAATATATGTTTTCCATAGAAAACTATTCAAAGACGGGAAATGAAACGTTCGGAATTATTGAATTGCGTAACTTCCAAACAAGAAGATATATCGACTTGCGTTTAGTGCCAATCGCATCAGAATCATCAAGTTGGTTGGAAATATATGTTTTCCATAGAAAACAATTCAAAGACGGGAAATAAAAAGTTCGGAATTATTGAATTGCGTAACTTCCAAACGTGAAGAGATATCGACTTGCGGTTAGTGCCAATCGCATCAGAATCATCAAGTTGGTTGGAAATATATGTTTTCCATAGAAAACTATTCAAAGACGGGAAATAAAACGTTCGGAATTATTGAATTGCGTAACTTCCAGACGGGAAGAGATATCGACTTGCGGTTAGTGCCAATCGCATCAGAATCATCGAGTTGGTTAGAAATATATGTTTTTCGTAGAAAACAGTTCAAAGACGGGAACTAAAACGTTCGGAATTATTGAATTGCGCAACTTCCAGAGGGGAAGAGACATCGACTTGCGGTTAGTGCCAATCGCATCAGAATCATCGAGTTGGTTGGAAATATATGTTTTTCATAGATAACAATTCAAAGACGGAAAATGAAACGTTCGGAATTATTGAATTGCGTAACTTCCAGACGGGAAGAGATATCGATTTGCTGTTAGTGCCAATCGCATCAGAATCATCAAATTGGTTGGAAATATATGTTTTTCATAGAAAACAATTCAAAGACGGGAAATAAAACGTTCGGAATTATTGAATTGCGTAACTTCCAGACTGGAAGATATATCGACTTGCGGTTTGTGCCAATCGCATCAGAATCATCGAGTTGGTTGGAATTATATGTTTTTCATAGGAAACAATTCAAAGACGGGAAATAAAACGTTCGGAATTATTGAATTACGTAACTTCCAGACGGGAAGAGATATCGAATTGCGGTTAGTGCCAATCGCATCAGAATCATCGAGTAGGTTGGAAATATATGTTTTTCATGGAAAACATATCAAAGACGGGAAATAAAACGTTCGGAATTATTGACTTGCGTAACTTCCAGAGGGGATGAGATATCGACTTGCGGTTAGTGCCAATCGCATCAGAATCATGGAATTGGTTGGAAATATATGTTTCTCATAGAAAACAATACAAAGACGGGAAATAGAACGTTTGAAATTATTGAATTGCGTAAATTCCAGACGGGATGACAAATCGACTTGCGGTTTCTGCCAATCGCATCAGAATGATCAAATGGGTTGAGAATATATGTTTTCCATAGAAAACAATTCAAAGACGCGGGGGGAAATAAAACGTTCGGAATTATTGAATTGCGTAACTTCCAAACAAGAAGATATATCGACTTGCGTTTACTGCCAATCGCATCAGAATCATCAAGTTGGTTGGAAATATATGTTTTCCATAGAAAACAATTCAAAGACGGGAAATAAAACGTTCGGAATTATTGAATTGCGTAACTTCCAGACGAGGAGAGATATCGATTTTCTGTTAGTGCCAATCGCATCAGAATCATCAAATTGATTGGAAATATATGTTTTTCATAGAAAACAATTCGAAGACGGGAAATAAAACGTTCGGAATTATTGAATTGCGTAACTTCCAGACGGGAAGATATATCGACTTGCGGTTTGTGCCAATCGCATCAGAATCATCGAGTTGGTTGGAATTATATGTTTTTCATAGGAAACAATTCAAAGACGGGAAATAAAACGTTCGGAATTATTGAATTGCGTAACTTCCAAACGTGAAGAGATATCGACTTGCGGTTAGTGCCAATCGCATCAGAATCATGGAATTGGTTGGAAATATATGTTTCTCATAGAAAACAATACAAAGACGGGATGAGAAATCGACTTGCGGTTTCTGCCAATCGCATCAGAATGATCAAATGGGTTGGGAATATATGTTTTCCATAGACAACAATTCAAAGACGGGAGGGAAATAAAACGTTCGGAATAATTGAATTGCGTAACTTCCAAACAAGAAGATATATCGACTTGCGTTTAGTGCCAATCGCATCAGAATCATCAAGTTGGTTGGAAATATATGTTTTCCATAGAAAACAATTCGAAGACGGGTAATAAAACGTTCGGAATTATTGAATTGCGTAACTTCCAAACGTGAAGAGATATCGACTTGCGGTTAGTGCCAATCGCATCAGAATCATCAAGTTGGTTGGAAATATATATTTTCCATAGAAAACAATTCATAGACGGGAAATAAAACGTTCGGAGTTATTGAATTGCGTAACTTCCAGACGGGAAGAGATATCGACTTGCGGTTAGTGCCAATCGCATCAGAATCATCGAATTGGTTGGAAATATATGTTTTCCATAGAAAACTATTCAAAGACGGGAAATGAAACGTTCGGAATTATTGAATTGCGTAACTTCCAAACAAGAAGATATATCGACTTGCGTTTAGTGCCAATCGCATCAGAATCATCAAGTTGGTTGGAAATATATGTTTTCCATAGAAAACAATTCAAAGACGGGAAATAAAAAGTTCGGAATTATTGAATTGCGTAACTTCCAAACGTGAAGAGATATCGACTTGCGGTTAGTGCCAATCGCATCAGAATCATCAAGTTGGTTGGAAATATATGTTTTCCATAGAAAACTATTCAAAGACGGGAAATAAAACGTTCGGAATTATTGAATTGCGTAACTTCCAGACGGGAAGAGATATCGACTTGCGGTTAGTGCCAATCGCATCAGAATCATCGAGTTGGTTAGAAATATATGTTTTTCGTAGAAAACAGTTCAAAGACGGGAACTAAAACGTTCGGAATTATTGAATTGCGCAACTTCCAGAGGGGAAGAGACATCGACTTGCGGTTAGTGCCAATCGCATCAGAATCATCGAGTTGGTTGGAAATATATGTTTTTCATAGATAACAATTCAAAGACGGAAAATAAAACGTTCGGAATTATTGAATTGCGTAACTTCCAGACGGGAAGAGATATCGATTTGCTGTTAGTGCCAATCGCATCAGAATCATCAAATTGGTTGGAAATATATGTTTTTCATAGAAAACAATTCAAAGACGGGAAATAAAACGTTCGGAATTATTGAATTGCGTAACTTCCAGACTGGAAGATATATCGACTTGCGGTTTGTGCCAATCGCATCAGAATCATCGAGTTGGTTGGAATTATATGTTTTTCATAGGAAACAATTCAAAGACGGGAAATAAAACGTTCGGAATTATTGAATTACGTAACTTCCAGACGGGAAGAGATATCGAATTGCGGTTAGTGCCAATCGCATCAGAATCATCGAGTAGGTTGGAAATATATGTTTTTCATGGAAAACATATCAAAGACGGGAAATAAAACGTTCGGAATTATTGACTTGCGTAACTTCCAGAGGGGATGAGATATCGACTTGCGGTTAGTGCCAATCGCATCAGAATCATGGAATTGGTTGGAAATATATGTTTCTCATAGAAAACAATACAAAGACGGGAAATAGAACGTTTGAAATTATTGAATTGCGTAAATTCCAGACGGGATGACAAATCGACTTGCGGTTTCTGCCAATCGCATCAGAATGATCAAATGGGTTGGGAATATATGTTTTCCATAGACAACAATTCAAAGACGGGAGGGAAATAAAACGTTCGGAATAATTGAATTGCGTAACTTCCAAACAAGAAGATATATCGACTTGCGTTTAGTGCCAATCGCATCAGAATCATCAAGTTGGTTGGAAATATATGTTTTCCATAGAAAACAATTCGAAGACGGGTAATAAAACGTTCGGAATTATTGAATTGCGTAACTTCCAAACGTGAAGAGATATCGACTTGCGGTTAGTGCCAATCGCATCAGAATCATCAAGTTGGTTGGAAATATATATTTTCCATAGAAAACAATTCATAGACGGGAAATAAAACGTTCGGAGTTATTGAATTGCGTAACTTCCAGACGGGAAGAGATATCGACTTGCGGTTAGTGCCAATCGCATCAGAATCATCGAATTGGTTGGAAATATATGTTTTCCATAGAAAACTATTCAAAGACGGGAAATGAAACGTTCGGAATTATTGAATTGCGTAACTTCCAAACAAGAAGATATATCGATTTGCTGTTAGTGCCAATCGCATCAGAATCATCAAATTGGTTGGAAATATATGTTTTCCATAGAAAACAATTCAAAGACGGGAAATGAAAAGTTCGGAATTATTGAATTGCGTAACTTCCAAACGTGAAGAGATATCGACTTGCGGTTAGTGCCAATCGCATCAGAATCATCAAGTTGGTTGGAAATATATGTTTTCCATAGAAAACTATTCAAAGACGGGAAATAAAACGTTCGGAATTATTGAATTGCGTAACTTCCAGACGGGAAGAGATATCGACTTGCGGTTAGTGCCAATCGCATCAGAATCATCGAGTTGGTTAGAAATATATGTTTTTCGTAGAAAACAGTTCAAAGACGGGAACTAAAACGTTCGGAATTATTGAATTGCGCAACTTCCAGAGGGGAAGAGACATCGACTTGCGGTTAGTGCCAATCGCATCAGAATCATCGAGTTGGTTGGAAATATATGTTTTTCATAGATAACAATTCAAAGACGGAAAATAAAACGTTCGGAATTATTGAATTGCGTAACTTCCAGACGGGAAGAGATATCGATTTGCTGTTAGTGCCAATCGCATCAGAATCATCAAATTGGTTGGAAATATATGTTTTTCATAGAAAACAATTCAAAGACGGGAAATAAAACGTTCGGAATTATTGAATTACGTAACTTCCAGACGGGAAGAGATATCGAATTGCGGTTAGTGCCAATCGCATCAGAATCATCGAGTAGGTTGGAAATATATGTTTTTCATGGAAAACATATCAAAGACGGGAAATAAAACGTTCGGAATTATTGACTTGCGTAACTTCCAGAGGGGATGAGATATCGACTTGCGGTTAGTGCCAATCGCATCAGAATCATGGAATTGGTTGGAAATATATGTTTCTCATAGAAAACAATACAAAGACGGGAAATAGAACGTTTGAAATTATTGAATTGCGTAAATTTCAGACGGGATGACAAATCTACTTGCGGTTTCTGCCAATCGCATCAGAATGATCAAATGGGTTGAGAATATATGTTTTCCATAGAAAACAATTCAAAGACGCGGGGGGAAATAAAACGTTCGGAATTATTGAATTGCGTAACTTCCAAACAAGAAGATATATCGACTTGCGTTTACTGCCAATCGCATCAGAATCATCAAGTTGGTTGGAAATATATGTTTTCCATAGAAAACAATTCAAAGACGGGAAATAAAACGTTCGGAATTATTGAATTGCGTAACTTCCAAACGTGAAGAGATATCGACTCGCGGTTAGTGCCAATCGCATCAGAATCATCAAGTTGGTTGGAAATATATGTTTTCCATAGAAAACAATTCATAGACGGGAAATAAAACGTTCGGAATTATTGAATTGCGTAACTTCCAGACGGGAAGAGATATCGACTTGCGGTTAGTGCCAATCGCATCAGAATCATCGAATTGGTTGGAAATATATGTTTTTCGTAAAAAATAATTCAAAGACGGAAAATAAAACGTTCGGAATTATTGAATTGCGTAACTTCCAAACGTGAAGAGATATCGACTTGCGGTTAGTGCCAATCGCATCAGAATCATCAAGTTGATTGGAAATATATGTTTTCCATAGAGAGCAATTCAAAGACGGGAAATAAAACGTTCGGAATTATTGAATTGCGTAACTTCCAAACGTGAAGAGATATCGACTTGCGGTTAGTGCCAATCGCATCAGAATCATCAAGTTGGTTCGAAATATATGTTTTCCATAGAAAACAATTCAAAGACGGGAAATAAAACGTTCGGAATTATTGCATTGCGTAACTTCCAGACGGGAAGAGATATCGATTTTCTGTTAGTGCCAATCGCATCAGAATCATCAAATTGGTTGGAAATATATGTTTTTCATAGAAAACAATTCAAAGACGGGAAATAAAACGTTCGGAATTATTGAATTGCGTAACTTCCAGGGGGGAAGAGATATCGACTTGCGGTTAGTGCCAATCGCATCAGAATCATCAAGTTGGTTGGAAATATATGTTTTCCATAGAAAACAATTCGAAGACGGGAAATGAAACGTTCGGAATTATTGAATTGTGTAACTTCCAAACGTGAAGAGATATCGACTTGCGGGTAGTGCCAATCGCATCAGAATCATCAAGTTGGTTGGAAATATATGTTTTCCATAGAAAACAATTCAAAGACGGGAAATAAAACGTTCGGAATTATTGAATTGCGTAACTTCCAAACGTGAAGAGATATCGACTTGCGGTTAGTGCCAATCGCATCAGAATCATCAAGTTGTTTCGAAATATATGTTTTCCATAGAAATTAATTCAAAGACGGGAAATAAAACGTTCGGAATTATTGAATTGCGTAACTTCCAGACGGGCAGTGATATCGATTTTCTGTTAGTGCCAATCGCATCAGAATCATCAAATTGGTTGAAAATATATGTTTTTCATAGAAAACAATTCAAAGACGGGAAATTAAACGTTCGGAATTATTGAATTGCGTAACTTCCAGGGGGGAAGAGATATCGACTTGCGGTTAGTGCCAATCGCATCAGACTCATCGAGTTGGTTGGAAATATATGTTTTTCATAGAAAACAATTCAAAGACGGGGAATAAAACGTTCGGAATTATTGAATTACGTAACTTCAAGACGGGAAGAGATATCGACTTGCGGTTAGTGCCAATCGCATCAGAATCATCGAGTAGGTTGGAAGTATATGGTTTTCATGGAAAACAATTCAAAGACGCGAAGTAAAACTTTCGGAATTATTGAATTGCGTAACTTCTAGAGGGGATGAGATATCGACTTGCGGTTAGTGCCAATCGCATCAGAATCATGGAATTGGTTGGAAATATATGTTCCTCATAGAAAACAATACAAAGACGGGAAATAGAACGTTCGAAATTATTGAGTTGCGTAAATTCCAGACGGGATGAGAAATCGACTTGCGGCTTCTGCCAATCGCATCAGAATGATGAAATTGGTTGGAAATATATGTTTTCCATAGAAAACAATTCAAAGACGGGAGGGAAATAAAACGTTCGGAATTATTGAATTGCGTAACTTCCAAACGTGAAGAGATATCGACTTGCGGTTAGTGCCAATCGCATCAGAATCATCAAGTTGGTTGGAAATATATGTTTTCCATAGAAAACAATTCAAAGACGGGTAATAAAAAGTTCGGAATTATTGAATTGCGTAACTTCCAAACGTGAAGAGATATCGACTTGCGGTTAGTGCCAATCGCATCAGAATCATCAAGTTGGTTGGAAATATATGTTATCCATAGAAAACTATTCAAAGACGGAAAATAAAACGTTCGGAATTATTGAATTGCGTAACTTCCAGAGGGGAAGAGATATCGACTTGCGGTTAGTGCCAATCGCATCAGAATCATCGAGTTGGTTAGAAATATATGTTTTTCGTAGAAAACAATTCAAAGACGGGAACTAAAACGTTCGGAATTATTGAATTGCGTAACTTCCAGAGGGGAAGAGATATCGACTTGCGGTTAGTGCCAATCGCATCAGAATCATCGAGTTGGTTGGAAATATATGTTTTTCATAGAAAACAATTCAAAGACGGGAAATAAAACGTTCGGAATTATTGAATTGCGTAACTTCCAAACGTGAAGAGATATCGACTTGCGGTTAGTGCCAATCGCATCAGAATCATCAAGTTGGTTGGAAATATATGTTTTCCATAGAAAACAATTCAAAGACGGGTAATAAAAAGTTCGGAATTATTGAATTGCGTAACTTCCAAACGTGAAGAGATATCGACTTGCGGTTAGTGCCAATCGCATCAGAATCATCAAGTTGGTTGGAAATATATGTTATCCATAGAAAACTATTCAAAGACGGAAAATAAAACGTTCGGAATTATTGAATTGCGTAACTTCCAGACGGGAAGAGATATCGATTTGCTGTTAGTGCCAATCGCATCAGAATCATCAAATTGGTTGGAAATATATGTTTTTCATAGCAAACAATTCAAAGACGGGAAATAAAACGTTCGGAATTATTGAATTGCGTATCTTCCAGACGGGAAGATATATCGACTTGCGGTTTGTGCCAATCGCATCAGAATCATCGAGTTGGTTGGAATTATATGTTTTTCATAGGAAACAATTCAAAGACGGGAAATAAAACGTTCAGAATTATTGAATTACGTAACTTCCAGACGGGAAGAGATATCGAATTGCGGTTAGTGCCAATCGCATCAGAATCTTCGAGTATGTTGGAAATATATGTTTTTCATGGAAAACAATTCAAAGACGGGAAATAAAACGTTCGGAATTATTGACTTGCGTAACTTCCAGAGGGGATGAGATATCGACTTGCGGTTAGTGCCAATCGCATCAGAATCATGGAATTGGTTGGAAATATATGTTTCTCATAGAAAACAATACAAAGACAGGATGAGAAATCGACTTGCGGTTTCTGCCAATCGCATCAGAATGATCAAATGGGTTGGGAATATATGTTTTCCATAGAAAACAATTCAAAGACGGGAGGGAAATAAAACGTTCGGAATTATTGAATTGCGTAACTTCCAAACAAGAAGATATATCGACTTGCGTTTAGTGCCAATCGGATCAGAATCATCAAGTTGGTTGGAAATATATGTTTTCCATAGAAAACAATTCAAAGACGGGTAATAAAACTTTCGGAATTATTGAATTGCGTAACTTCCAAACGTGAAGAGATATCGACTTGCGGTTAGTGCCAATCGCATCAGAATCATCAAGATGGTTGGAAATATATGTTTTCCATAGAAAACAATTCATAGACGGGAAATAAAACGTTCGGAATTATTGAATTGCGTAACTTCCAGACGGGAAGAGATATCGACTTGCGGTTAGTGCCAATCGCATCAGAATCATCGAATTGGTTGGAAATATATGTTTTCCATAGAAAACTATTCAAAGACGGGAAATAAAACGTTCGGAATTATTGAATTGTGTAACTTCCAAACAAGAAGATATATCGACTTGCGTTTAGTGCCAATCGCATCAGAATCATCAAGTTGGTTGGAAATATATGTTTTCCATAGAAAACAATTCAAAGACGGGAAATAAAAAGTTCGGAATTATTGAATTGCGTAACTTCCAAACGTGAAGAGATATCGACTTGCGGTTAGTGCCAATCGCATCAGAATCATCAAGTTGGTTGGAAATATATGTTTTCCATAGAAAACTATTCAAAGACGGAAAATAAAACGTTCGGAATTATTGAATTGCGTAACTTCCAGACGGGAAGCTATATCGATTTGCTGTTAGCGCCAATCGCATCAGAATCATCAAATTGGTTGGAAATATATGTTTTTCATAGAAAACAATTCAAAGACGGGAACTAAAACGTTCGGAATTATTGAATTGCGCAACTTCCAGAGTGGAAGAGATATCGACTTGCGGTTAGTGCCAATCGCATCAGAATCATCGAGTTGGTTGGAAATATATGTTTTTCATAGAAAACAATTCAAAGACGGAAAATAAAACGTTCGGAATTATTGAATTGCGTAACTTCCAGACGGGAAGAGATATCGATTTGCTGTTAGTGCCAATCGCATCAGAATCATCAAATTGGTTGGAAATATATGTTTTTCATAGAAAACAATTAAAAGACGGGAAATAAAACGTTCGGAATTATTGAATTGCGTAACTTCCAGACGGGAAGATATATCGACTTGCGGTTTGTGCCAATCGCATCAGAATCATCGAGTTGGTTGGAATTATATGTTTTTCATAGGAAACAATTCAAAGACGGGAAATAAAACGTTCGGAATTATTAAAATTACGTAACTTCCAGACGGGAAGAGATATCGAATTGCGGTTAGTGCCAATCGCATCAGAATCATCGAGTAGGTTGGAAATATATGTTTTTCATGGAAAACAATTCAAAGACGGGAAATAAAATGTTCGGAATTATTGACTTGCGTAACTTCCAGAGGGGATGAGATATCGACTTGCGGTTAGTGCCTATCGCATCAGAATCATGGAATTGGTTGGAAATATATGTTTCTCACAGAAAACAATACAAAGACGGGAAATAGAACGTTCGAAATTATTGAATTGCGTAAATTCCAGACGGGATGAGAAATCGACTTGCGGTTTCTGCCAATCGCATCAGAATGATCAAATGGGTTGGGAATATATGTTTTCCATAGAAAACAATTCAAAGACGGGGGGGAAATAAAACGTTCGGAATTATTGAATTGCGTAACTTCCAAACAAGAAGATATATCGACTTGCGTTTAGTGCCAATCGCATCAGAATCATCAAGTTGGTTGAAAATATATGTTTTCCATAGAAAACAATTCATAGACGGGAAATAAAACGTTCGGAATTATTGAATTGCGTAACTTCCAGACGGGAAGAGATATCGACTTGCGGTTAGTGCCAATCGCATCAGAATCATCGAATTGGTTGGAAATATATGTATTTCGTAAAAAACAATTCAAAGACGGGAAATGAAACGTTCGGAATTATTGAATTGCGTAACTTCCAAACGTGAAGAGATATCGACTTGCGTTTAGTGCCAATCGCATCGGAATCATCAAGTTGGTTGGAAATATATGTTTTCCATAGTAAACAATTCAAAGACGGGTAATAAAACGTTCGGAATTATTGAATTGCGTAACTTCCAAACGTGAAGAGATATCAACTTGCGGTTAGTGCCAATCGCATCAGAATCATCAAGTTGGTTCGAATTATATGTTTTCCATAGAAAACAATTCAAAGACGGGAAATAAAACGTTCGGAATTATTGAATTGCGTTACCTCCAGACGGGAAGAGATATCGATTAGCTGTTAGTGCCAATCGCATCAGAATCATCAAATTGGTTGGAAATATATGTTTTTCATAGAAAACAATTCAAAGACGGGAAATAAAACGTTCGGAATTATTGAATTGCGTATCTTCCAGACGGGAAGATATATCGACTTGCGGTTTGTGCCAATCGCATCAGAATCATCGAGTTGGTTGGAATTATATGTTTTTCATAGGAAACAATTCAAAGACGGGAAATAAAACGTTCGGAATTATTGAATTACGTAACTTCCAGACGGGAAGAGATATCGAATTGCGGTTAGTGCCAATCGCATCAGAATCATCGAGTAGGTTGGAAATATATGTTTTCCATGGAAATTAATTCAAAGACGGGAAATAAAACGTTCGGAATTATTGACTTGCGAAACTTCCAGAGGGGATGAGATATCGACTTGCGGTTAGTGCCAATCGCATCAGACTCATCGAGTTGGTTGGAAATATATGTTTTTCATAGAAAACAATTCAAAGACGGGGAATAAAACGTTCGGAATTATTGAATTGCGTAACTTCCAGGGGGTAAGAGATATCGACTTGCGGTTAGTGCCAATCGCATCAGACTCATCGAGTTGGTTGGAAATATATGTTTTTCATAGAAAACAATTCAAAGACGGGGAATAAAACGTTCGGAATTATTGAATTACGTAACTTCCAGACGGGAAGAGATATCGACTTGCGGTTAGTGCCAATCGCATCAGAATCATCGAGTTGGTTTGAAATATATGTTTTTCATAGAAAACAATTCAAAGACGGAAAATAAAACGTTCGGAATTATTGAATTGCGTAACTTCCAGACGGGGAGAGATATCGATTTGCTGTTAGTGCCAATCGCATCAGAATCATCAAATTGGTTGGAAATATATGTTTTTCATAGAAATCAATTCAAAGACGGGAAATAAAACGTTCGGAATTATTGAATTGCGTATCTTCCAGACGGGAAGATATATCGACTTGCGGTTTGTGCCAATCGCATCAGAATCATCGAGTTGGTTGGAATTATATGTTTTTCATAGAAAACAATCCAAAGACGGGAAATAAAACGTTCGGAATTATTGAATTACGTAACTTCCAGATGGGAAGAGATATCGAATTGCGGTTAGTGCCAATCGCATCAGAATCATCGACTAGGTTGGAAATATATGTTTTTCATGGAAAACAATTTAAAGACGGGAAATAAAACGTTCGGAATTATTGACTTGCGTAACTTCCAGAGGGGATGAGATATCGACTTGCGGTTAGTGCCAATCGCATCAGAATCATGGAATTGGTTGGAAATATATGTTTCTCATAGAAAACAATACAAAGACGGGATGAGAAATCGACTTGCGGTTTCTGCCAATCGCATCAGAATGATCAAATGGGTTGGGAATATATGTTTTCCATAGACAACAATTCAAAGACGGGAGGGAAATAAAACGTTCGGAATTATTGAATTGCGTAACTTCTAAACAAGAAGATATATCGACTTGCGTTTAGTGCCAATCGCATCAGAATCATCAAGTTGGTTGGAAATATATGTTTTCCATAGAAAACAATTCAAAGACGGGTAATAAAACGTTCGGAATTATTGAATTGCGTAACTTCCAAACGTGAAGAGATATCGACTTGCGGTTAGTGCCAATCGCATCAGAATCATCAAGTTGGTTGGAAATATATATTTTCCATTGAAAACAATTCATAGACGGGAAATGAAACGTTCGGAATTATTGAGTTGCGTAACTTCCAGACGGGAAGAGATATCGACTTGCGGTTAGTGCCAATCGCATCAGAATCATCGAATTGGTTGGAAATATATGTTTTCCATAGAAAACTATTCAAAGACGGGAAATAAAACGTTCGGAATTATTGAATTGCGTAACTTCCAAACAAGAAGATATATCGACTTGCGTTTAGTGCCAATCACATCAGAATCATCAAGTTGGTTGGAAATATATGTTTTCCATAGAAAACAATTCAAAGACGGGAAATAAAAAGTTCGGAATTATTGAATTGCGTAACTTCCAAACGTGAAGAGATATCGACTTGCGGTTAGTGCCAATCGCATCAGAATCATCAAGTTGGTTGGAAATATATGTTTTCCATAGAAAACTATTCAAAGACGGGAAATAAAACGTTCGGAATTATTGAATTGCGTAACTTCCAGACGGGAAGAGATATCGACTTGCGGTTAGTGCCAATCGCATCAGAATCATCGAGTTGGTTAGAAATATATGTTTTTCGTAGAAAACAATTCAAAGACGGGAACTAAAACGTTCGGAATTATTGAATTGCGCAACTTCCAGAGGGGAAGAGATATCGACTTGCGGTTAGTGCCAATCGCATCAGAATCATCGAGTTGGTTGGAAATATATGTTTTTCATATAAAACAATTCAAAGACGGAAAATAAAACGTTCGGAATTATTGAATTGCGTAACTTCCAGACGGGAAGAGATATCGATTTGCTGTTAGTGCCAATCGCATCAGAATCATCAAATTGGTTGGAAATATATGTTTTTCATAGAAAACAATTCAAAGACGGGAAATAAAACGTTCGGAATTATTGAATTGCGTAACTTCCAGACGGGAAGATATATCGACTTGCGGTTTGTGCCAATCGCATCAGAATCATCGAGTTGGTTGGAATTATATGTTTTTCATAGGAAACAATTCAAAGACGGGAAATAAAACGTTCGGAATTATTGAATTACGTATCTTCCAGACGGGAAGAGATATCGAATTGCGGTTAGTGCCAATCGCATCAGAATCATCGAGTAGGTTGGAAATATATGTTTCTCATAGAATACAATACAAAGACGGGAAATAGAACGTTTGAAATTATTGAATTGCGTAAATTCCAGACGGGATGAGAAATCGACTTGCGGTTTCTGCCAATCGCATCAGAATGATCAAATGGGTTGAGAATATATGTTTTCCATAGAAAACAATTCAAAGACGGGGGGGAAATAAAACGTTCGGAATTATTGAATTGCGTAACTTCCAAACAAGAAGATATATCGACTTGCGTTTAGTGCCAATCGCATCAGAATCAACAAGTTGGTTGGAAATATATGTTTTCCATAGAAAACAATTCAAAGACGTGAAATAAAACGTTCGGAATTATTGAATTGCGTAACTTCCAAACGTGAAGAGATATCGACTTGCGGTTAGTGCCAATCGCATCAGAATCATCAAGTTGGTTGGAAATATATGTTTTCCATAGAAAACAATTCATAGACGGGAAATAAAACGTTCGGAATTATTGAATTGCGTAACTTCCAGACGGGAAGAGATATCGACTTGCGGTTAGTGCCAATCGCATCAGAATCATCGAATTGGTTGGAAATATATGTTTTTCGTAAAAAACAATTCAAAGACGGGAAATGAAACGTTCGGAATTATTGAATTGCGTAACTTCCAAACGTGAAGAGATATCGACTTGCGGTTAGTGCCAATCGCATCAGAATCATCAAGTTGGTTGGAAATATATGTCTTCCATAGAGAGCAATTCAAAGACGGGAAATAAAACGTTCGGAATTATTGAATTGCGTAACTTCCAAACGTGAAGAGATATCGACTTGCGGTTAGTGCCAATCGCATCAGAATCATCAAGTTGGTTCGAAATATATGTTTTCCATAGAAAACAATTCGAAGACGGGAAATAAAACGTTCGGAATTATTGAATTGCGTAACTTCCAGACGGGAAGAGATATCGATTTTCTGTTAGTGCCAATCGCATCAGAATCTTCAAATTGGTTGGAAATATATGTTTTTCACAGAAAACAATTCAAAGACGGGAAATAAAACGTTCGGAATTATTGAATTGCGTAACTTCCAGGGGGGAAGAGATATCGACTTGCGGTTAGTGCCAATCGCATCAGAATCATCAAGTTGGTTGGAAATATATGTTTTCCATAGAAAACAATTCAAAGACGGGAAATAAAACGTTCGGAATTATTGAATTGCGTAACTTCCAGACGGGAAGAGATATCGATTTTCTGTTAGTGCCAATCGCATCAGAATCTTCAAATTGGTTGGAAATATATGTTTTTCACAGAAAACAATTCAAAGACGGGAAATAAAACGTTCGGAATTATTGAATTGCGTAACTTCCAGAGGGGAAGAGATATCGACTTGCGGTTAGTGCCAATCGCATCAGAATCATCAAGTTGGTTGGAAATATATGTTTTCCATAGAAAACAATTCATAGACGGGAAATAAAACGTTCGGAATTATTGAATTGCGTAACTTCCAGACGGGAAGAGATATCGACTTGCGGTTAGTGCCAATCGCATCAGAATCATCGAATTGGTTGGAAATATATGTTTTTCGTAAAAAACAATTCAAAGACGGGAAATGAAACGTTCGGAATTATTGAATTGCGTAACTTCCAAACGTGAAGAGATATCGACTTGCGGTTAGTGCCAATCGCATCAGAATCATCAAGTTGGTTGGAAATATATGTCTTCCATAGAGAGCAATTCAAAGACGGGAAATAAAACGTTCGGAATTATTGAATTGCGTAACTTCCAAACGTGAAGAGATATCGACTTGCGGTTAGTGCCAATCGCATCAGAATCATCAAGTTGGTTCGAAATATATGTTTTCCATAGGAAACAATTCGAAGACGGGAAATAAAACGTTCGGAATTATTGAATTGCGTAACTTCCAGACGGGAAGAGATATCGATTTTCTGTTAGTGCCAATCGCATCAGAATCTTCAAATTGGTTGGAAATATATGTTTTTCACAGAAAACAATTCAAAGACGGGAAATAAAACGTTCGGAATTATTGAATTGCGTAACTTCCAGGGGGGAAGAGATATCGACTTGCGGTTAGTGCCAATCGCATCAGAATCATCAAGTTGGTTGGAAATATATGTTTTCCATAGAAAACAATTCAAAGACGGGAAATAAAACGTTCGGAATTATTGAATTGCGTAACTTCCAGACGGGAAGAGATATCGATTTTCTGTTAGTGCCAATCGCATCAGAATCTTCAAATTGGTTGGAAATATATGTTTTTCACAGAAAACAATTCAAAGACGGGAAATAAAACGTTCGGAATTATTGAATTGCGTAACTTCCAGAGGGGAAGAGATATCGACTTGCGGTTAGTGCCAATCGCATCAGAATCATCGAGTTGGTTGGATATATATGTATTTCATATGAAACAATTCAAAGACGGAAAATAAAACGTTCGGAATTATTGAATTACGTAACTTCCAGACGGGAAGAGATATCGAATTGCGGTTAGTGCCAATCGCATCAGAATCATCGAGTAGGTTGGAAATATATGTTTTTCATGGAAAACAATTCAAAGACGGGAAATAAAACGTTCGGAATTATTGACTTGCGTAACTTCCAGAGGGGATGAGATATCGACTTGCGGTTAGTGCCAATCGCATCAGAATCATGGAATTGGTTGGAAATATATGTTTCTCATAGAAAACAATACAAAGACGGGAAATAGAACATTTGAAATTATTGAATTGCGTAAATTCCAGTCTCCATGAGAAATCGACTTGCGGTTTCTGCCAATCGCATCAGAACGATCAAATGGGTTGAGAATATATGTTTTCCATAGGAAACAATTCAAAGACGGGGGGGAAATAAAACGTTCGGAATTATTGAATTGCGTAACTTCCAAACAAGAAGATATATCGACTTGCGTTTAGTGCCAATCGCATCAGAATCAACAAGTTGGTTGGAAATATATGTTTTCCATAGAAAACAATTCAAAGACGGGAAAGGAAACGTTCGGAATTATTGAATTGCGTAACTTCCAAACGTGAAGAGATATCGACTTGCGGTTAGTGCCAATCGCATCAGAATCATCAAGTTGGTTGGAAATATATGTTTTCCATAGAAAACAATTCATCGACGGGAAATAAAACGTTCGGAATTATTGAATTGCGTAACTTCCAGACGGGAAGAGATATCGACTTGCGGTTAGTGCCAATCGCATCAGAATCATCGAATTGGTTGGAAATATATGTTTTTCGTAAAAAACAATTCAAAGACGGGAAATGAAACGTTCGGAATTATTGAATTGCGTAACTTCCAAACGTGAAGAGATATCGACTTGCGGTTAGTGCCAATCGCATCAGAATCATCAAGTTGGTTGGAAATATATGTCTTCCATAGAGAGCAATTCAAAGACGGGAAATAAAACGTTCGGAATTATTGAATTGCGTAACTTCCAAACGTGAAGAGATATCGACTTGCGGTTAGTGCCAATCGCATCAGAATCATCAAGTTGGTTCGAAATATATGTTTTCCATAGAGAACAATTCAAAGACGGCAAATAAAACGTTCGGAATTATTGAATTGCGTAACTTCCAGACGGGAAGAGATATCGATTTTCTGTTAGTGCCAATCGCATCAGAATCATCAAATTGGTTGGAAATATATGTTTTTCACAGAGAACAATTCAAAGACGGGAAATGAAACGTTCGGAATTATTGAATTGCGTAACTTCCAGGGGGGAAGAGATATCGACTTGCGGTTAGTGCCAATCGCATCAGAATCATCAAGTTGGTTGGAAATATATGTTTTCCATAGAAAACAATTCAAAGACGGGAGATGAAACGTTCGGAATTATTGAATTGCGTAACTTCCAACCGTGAAGAGATATCGACTTGCGGTTAGTGCCAATCGCATCAGAATCATCAAGTTGGTTGGAAATATATGTTTTCCATAGAAAACAATTCAAAGACGGGAAATAAAACGTTCGGAATTATTGAATTGCGTAACTTCCAAACGTGAAGAGATATCGACTTGCGGTAAGTGCCAATCGCATCAGAATCATCAAGTTGGTTCGAAATATATGTTTTCCATAGAAAACAATTCAAAGACGGGAAATAAAACGTTCGGAATTATTGAATTGCGTAACTTCCAGACAGGGAGTGATATCGATTTTCTGTTAGTGCCAATCGCATCAGAATCGTCAAATTGGTTGGAAATATATGTTTTTCATAGAAAACAATTCAAAGACGGGAAATTAAACATTCGGAATTATTGAATTGCGTAACTTCCAGGGGGAAGAGATATCGACTTGCGGTTAGTGCCAATCGCATCAGACTCATCGAGTTGGTTGGAAATATATGTTTTTCATAGAAAACAATTCAAAGACGGGGAATAAAACGTTCGGAATTATTGAATTACGTAACTTCCAGACGGGAAGAGATATCGACTTGCGGTTAGTGCCAATCGCATCAGAATCATCGAGTAGGTTGGAAATATATGGTTTTCATGGAAAATAATTCAAAGACGGGAAGTAAAACTTTCGGAATTATTGAATTGCGTAACTTCCAGAGGGGATGAGATATCGACTTGCGGTTAGTGCCAATCGCATCAGAATCATGAAATTGGTTGGAAATATATGTTTCTCATAGGAAACAATACAAAGACGGAAAATAGAACGTTCGAAATTATTGAGTTGCGTAAATTCCAGACGGGATGAGAAATCGACTTGCGGCTTCTGCCAATCGCATCAGAATGATGAAATTGGTTGGAAATATATGTTTTCCATAGAAAACAATTCAAAGACGGGAGGGAAATAAAACGTTCGGAATTATTGAATTGCGTAACTTCCAAACGTGAAGAGATATCGACTTGCGGTTAGTGCCAATCGCATCAGAATCATCAAGTTGGTTGGAAATATATGTTTTCCATAGAAAACAATTCAAAGACGGGAAATAAAAAGTTCGGAATTATTGAATTGGGTAACTTCCAAACGTGAAGAGATATCGACTTGCGGTTAGTGCCAATCGCATCAGAATCATCAAGTTGGTTGGAAATATATGTTATCCATAGAAAACTATTCAAAGACGGGAAATAAAACGTTCGGAATTATTGAATTGCGTAACTTCCAGAGGGGAAGAGATATCGACTTGCGGTTAGTGCCAATCGCATCAGAATCATCGAGTTGGTTAGAAATATATGTTTTTCGTAGAAAACAATTCAAAGACGGGAACTAAAACGTTCGGAATTATTGAATTGCGCAACTTCCAGACGGGAAGAGATATCTACTTGCGGTTATTGACAATCGCATCAGAATCATCAAATTGGTTGGAAATATATGAGTAGGTAGTACTAGTTACATCCCGCGCGTAAGTGGCCCCGCCATTGCTGATTGTAGAGATAAGGAGTTGTGCTGTGATTGTATAGTATGTTTGGAGTGGGGGCGTGGCTTGTGTGTGATTGGTTGTTGTATTTGTATGTGGATGGGTGTGGTTTGTTATGATTGGTTGTGATAAGAGAGCGATTGGATGGAGTGGGCTTGTGTGTGATTGGTTGTTGGAGTTGTATTGTACGTGGGATGGGTGTGGCTTGTTGTGATTGGTTGTGATAAGAGAGAGAGAGAGAGAGAGAGAGAGAGAGAGAGAGAGAGAGAGAGAGAGAGAGAGAGAGAGAGAGAGAGAGAGAGAGAGAGAGAGAGAGAGAGAGAGAGAGAGAGAGAGAGAGAGAGAGAGAGAGATAGAGAGAGAGAGAGAGGGTTTGGATGGAGTGATGGCGGTTGTTGCGCTATGACAGAGATGACAGTAGCGCCATCTGTGGACAGCGGGGGTTGTTCTATGATCAGTAGTAACGCTAGCGCCATCTGTCTTCTGAACTGTTGGAACAGAAACAGATGTTTAAGCACAACTGATCTGATTAATTAGATGTCAGTAGCGCCATCTGTGGACAGCGGTCGTTCAGTGAACAGTGACACCTTCTGATAGCAGAATAGTGTTATCAACTGATCTGATGTTTCAAACAGATCTGTTAGCAACATCTGTTAACAGAACAGTTCGAACATATACAGGTGTCTGTTGTGTTAAACAGATCAAACCTGTTATAGGAAACTGATAAATCTGAATACAGATGGTCTGTGTAGGTGTAGACAGACATAATTCAATAGAAAAAAAAACACACACACTATATTATAACGTTCTTTTATTTTTAGATTAATAATAATTTATTAGGGTAAGTGTAATAATAATAATAATAATGATAATAATATAGATATTTATTGAGGAAATATTGTATAGTATACATATATATATATATATATATATATATATATATATATATATATATATATATATATATATATATATATATATATATATATATATATATATATATAAGAATCAAAGTACGTTGAATAGCATAAATATCACAAGGCGATAAGTGTAAGAACACTTGTTTGTTATGAATCGTATACTCATGGGTATATACCTACTTCATCCTCATCTCCATTGAAACAGATATTTATTCCCACTTTTAGACAACTATGAAAAGAAAAGGAAAAAGTGGAATTAGTATAACCAATATAAAAACTGAAAAATGCACATACCTCCACGATTAAGGCCACCAAATCCTTACTCGTGGCATAAACAGATATCTCCTTCAAATCCTCCTCCTCCTCATTATGGTGGACTTGTAGGGGTGGAGCTGTCGAAGGTGTTGGTGGTGGTGGAGAGGATGAGTGTCGTGGTTGTGGCAGGGAGCTGGAGGTTGATGGTTGTTGATCTCTATAAACATTGAAAAAAAGATGTTCAAAGAACTTTGATTCTAATCAAATCACACACCTCATTTCATCATCATCGATTATATGAATCGGGTTTATAGGTGGTTCGGTTTTACGTGGTTTCTTCCTCAATATATTTGGCCCTGCCATACGTTCACTAAAATTATAAAAAATAAAACAATATCGAAAACAACAGAATGAAATGGAGGAAATACTCACTTTTTATTTCTATTCCTTTTCAGGGGCTTCTTAGTGAAGCTGTTATTATTATCGTTATATCTATAAGAAATGTATTATTAGTTCCCAACTAGAATTGGTAATATTTTTCAATGAACTTACACATTGCCAAATGATTCGTTGACGAGAACCTCTGTCCCATCCTTCAACATACATTTCTCAATTTCTGGTGCAAGGTTGCCACCAGATAAAAATGTACTCACTATGGTGGCATCAGAAGGTATCATCCCATTTATAACCAGTTCGGTTCCATCCATGAGAGTACATTTCCCTATTCTGCCATTTTTCATATCAAATTTACTGTAAATAAATTATAATTAATACCCCCCAAAACAATTTATGGAATTGATGAATGACATACCCTCTAATTGAATTGTCCTCATTGAGAACAATTATTATATCATCATCCCCCACAGGATTATCATTGTATTTCACCATGCTACCATCATTTTTGCGTATGAATACGATATACCCACTACAAAATTAGTTAAAACATATAATCTATCGCTAGATATTCCTTAATAAAACTTACTTTGCGGATAGATATTCAGGAGGATCAGCTGGTGGTGTGAATCTGTTGGTTAATTCTTCCATATTTAAACCGCTTTCCATTGTTAAAAGACTTGAAGAGAACTTTTCGCTTGCTTGCTTGAACTTTGAGATGCAACTAACAAGAAAACGTTATTTCGAAGTGAAAACTAATCTATTTACTAATTGTAATATCAACATTTAATTAGAACTAATTAGATTAGTATACTTATATCAATCTAGTTTTCCTGTTCCCGTTGACTTATGTGAAAGGAAACTGATTAGTTTTTCCTGATGATATATGAAAAGGAAGCAGATTAGTTTAATTGGTACTAATCGAAAGTAGGTTTTTCCTGTTCATGAAGGATTAGAAAAAGCGATAGTGGTTTATCAAATCGTTGTTCCTGTTGAAAAGGAAACCTGATTATTTTCAATCAATTTAAACCAGTTGATAATAGATTTCCCGTTGTTTTGTTTATCAATGTATATGATTGTGAAATAATTAGACCGTTATGATTTTGATATTGAAACTTTATCATTCATTCAATATTCATCCTTCAAACGAGTCGTCACGACCAAATTTGTGTGCTATACACGTTTATTGAAACTTTGTATATTATTTTCTTAGGTAAGTTCATCCCAATCTAAATCATATTTCCAATAGTCTAAAGTCGATGTGGGGGTTTTTCAGATATTATGGATTTATCTCAACTTAACGAAATTTCTCTTCTAGAGAATAAGGATGTTTGCAAGGCATCCAACCTCATCCTCGGCAAGCCATATATAATCTATAAGGCAAAAATAGTGAAAACTGCTTTCGGACCTACTATTTTAGTAGATCTGGGGGACTTTGTTTGCTTTATTCCAAAGAGAATAAGCAGTATCTTGATGGAACACGTTGAAGAATTCAACGACGGCACATATTCTATCATTTATAGAGGACGAAAGGAAGTGGGGAAAGCTAATTCTGCCATCAAATTGGAGTTCATTAAGACAAGTGAAGAAAAGGAGAATATCGAACCTTCAAACCAAGCTGTCAATCAGCCATCATCATCATCATTATCTAAGAAACCACGCAAAGGAAAATAATTTCACTAATGAACCTCCTCCTCCTGCTCCTCCATTTTAGGTAACGTAACAATCAATTATTTTATTTTGCTCAGAAAATATCTATATCTAAATAGTTTTTATACATAATCCTCAAAATGGGTGATATATCAAATATTAGTAAAGAAGTAGTAAAGATAATTCATGAAGCTTATGATAATTTCAGAAATATAACATTCACAGAATTAGAGAGACATAAATGGGTTAATTTTTGCAATAATCATTTAAGGAAATTTAATCATCATTTAATGAACTCTGCTATGAGTTTGGGACATGTAAATCAACTTCAAACAAATATTTCACACATCAAAAGGTTAAAGGTGTTGTTTCAAAATTTAAATCTTCATCGAGGGATGGGGGTTGATAATCCTATGAGAGAATGTCGATCAGACCGTATTCGATGGGAAGATCTTAAATCTGCATTTTCCACTAAAATAAGATGTGGTACTATAATTAATTTGAAACATTTAGATCCTCACACATTTTTAGAAGATGCTTATCATCTGTTTAAATCTAGAATATCTAGAATAATTGCTGATTATCATATAGTTAAAGTAAATTCAATCTTTTGTGGTGAATATATTAAAAACAATATTAATCTAGATTTAATTAAAACAGATTTCAAATATTTCAATACTAAAACTGCGAAGATTGATTCTACCGACAATCTTCAGGAGTGGTTTGAAAATAATATAATTCATCCTATATTGAATAAGCTTGATGAATTTAAAGAGGTAGATTCGGGGTGGATGTTGCGGAATGTTATCAATCTTCAAATAAATATAAATAAAGTTGAACTGCTCAATGCGGGGTATAATGGCTCATCTTATATACGATTACCAGAAGAAATTGTAAATAAGAATGCTGTAATTAATGTTAAGAATGAGGATGAGTATTGTTTTGCTTGGGCCGTTATTTCAGCTCTTTACCCCGTTCAAAAGAATTGTGATAGAACTAAGTCTTACCCACATTTTTCTAATATATTGAAATTACAAAATTTAACTTTTCCTCTACATATCAATCAAGTTGCGATATTCGAAAAAAATAATAATATTTCTATAAATGTGTATACGCTGAAATTGGTACGAAAAAAGGAAAATGGGAATTATGAGGTGCTTCCCACATACATAACAAGAACAAAATTATCTGAACACATCAATTTATTACTAATCCAAAATCAATATTCTTTGAATGGAGAACATGATGATGAGAATGTAAGATATCATTATTGTTGGATTAAAAATTTATCTAGATTGATCATTGCTCAAGTTTCGAAAAAACATACAATCTATATATGTGATAGATGTTTAAATTATTTTCATGTTCAACAAAAATTAGATGAACATTTAATATTTTGTAGAGATAATAATTTTTGCAAGGTGAGTTTTCCAAATGAGAAAATATTAAAATTCAAAAATTTTGTTCATAAAGAACCTATACCCTTCATAATTTATTTTGATTTTGAGGCCTTGCTTATACCTATTCAACAATGTACACCAGATCCTACATTATCGAGTACCAATAAAATTCAAATGCATGAAGCATACAGTGTAGGATTATATATAAAATGTTCATATGATGACTCTTTATCTATTTATAAATATTATAGAGGTCCTCAATGTACTAAATGGTTGTCAGAACAATAAGATATAGTTGGAGAACAAATAGGATTATTATTGAAATATATCGAACCTATGAAGAAGTTATCCACGAATCAAAATATTGAATTCAGAACGCAAGAGCATTGTCACATATGTAGTTCAAAGTTCTCTCAAACAAATATTCGTGTAAGGGATCACTGTCACTTCACAGGAGTGTACCGTGGTGTGGCCCATCAAAGTTGTAATTTGAATTTTAAAAAAAAATTCATTGTACCTGTGGTTGCACATAATTCTTCAAATTATGATACACATCTCTTGATAAAAGATTTATTACAAAATTCTCCTGGATCAATTCAATTATTACCCATCAATAAAGAAAAATATATATCATTCACTAAAGGTGGATTTAAATCAGCTGTCAAATTTCGATTTATAGATTCATGTCGTTTTTTGAGTTCACCTCTGAACAAATTAGTATCATACTTGGAAAGAGATGATTTCAAAATTTTAACGAAAGAATTTTCAGAGCTATCAAATGAGAAACTTGAACTGCTAATGAGGAAAGGTGTTTTTCCCTATGAATATCTTGATTCGTGGGAAAAATTGGATGATATAAATCTACCATCTGTTGATCACTTCTACGATAAATTAAATGATGAACCAATCAAGGAAGTCGAATATACCCATGCATGTAATGTGTGGTCAACTTTCAATATCTCATCGTTAGGTGAATATAGTGACCTTTATCTGAAAACAGATGTACTATTATTGGCAGATGTTTTCGAAAATTTTCGTTCAAAATCTCTTAGCATATATAATCTTGATCCAGGATTTTACTATACTTCTCCAGGATATACTTGGGATTGTATGTTAAAATATACAGGAATTTCCTTAGAATATATCCAAGATGTAGATATGTTGATGTTTATGGAAGGTGGTATACGAGGTGGTATCAGTCAATGTTGTAATAGATATGCAAAAGCAAATAATAAATTCATGATGGACTTCAATCCAGATGAAGAGAACAGTTTTTTAATGTATTTCGATGTGTTTAATCTTTACGGTTGGGCCATGAGTCAATATCTACCTTATGGAGGTTTTAAATGGGTTGAGAATTTCGAAGAATTTCAAGTTGAAAACGTTTCAGATGAATCTGATATAGGTTATATGCTTGAAGTTGATTTAGATTACCCCGAAATATTACACGATTTACATAAAGATTTACCTCTATGTCCTACACATATGTGTCCACCTCATTCCAAATTGAAAAAGCTACTAACCACCCTTTATTCCAAATATCGATATATAATACATTATAGAAATTTGAAACAATGCTTAAAATTAGGAGTAAGATTAACTAAAATTCATAGAATATTACAATTCAATCAGGCTCCTTGGTTAAAACCATATATTGAGTTGAATACAAAAAGGAGAATGAATTCTAGAAATGCTTTCGAAGTAGCTCTCTTCAAATTGTTTATCAACGCTTGTTTTGGTAAATTCATGGAAAATGTTAGGAAGCATCGTGATATCAAATTAGTATCAAGGTGGGAGGGTAAATGTGGGGCAAGATCATATATTGCGAAACCAAACTTCAATAGCAGCCAAATATTTGACGAAAATCTTGTAGCAATAGAACTTAATAAAACTGAGATAGTCTTCAATAAACCTCTATATGTTGGTATGTGTGTGTTAGATATTTCGAAAGTATGCGTTTATGACTTTCATTATAATTATATGATGAAAGTATTCCCTCATTCAAATGCACTATCTTTATTATACACTGATACGGACAGTTTAATTTATCATATCAAATGTAGAGATGTGTATGATGAAGTTATTAAAAAAGATCTTCATAGGTTTGATACCAGTGATTATAAACTAGACAACATTTTTCAAATTCCACTCGTGAATAAGAAAATTGTAGGTCTCATGAAAGATGAATACTGTGGGGAAATAATAACGGAATTTGTAGGTTTAAGATCAAAAATGTATGCCGTTAGAGTTCAAGGGAAATCTGAAACTAGGAAAGCCAAAGGTACTAAATATAATATAGTTCAAAATGGTATCAACTTTGAGGATTATGTCACTTGCTTGCAAAATCAGTCTGAGATACTGCGAACCCAAAAATTAATTAGATCTCATAATCATAATATTTATACTATTGAGCAAAATAAAATTGTTTTAAGCGCTCGTGACAATAAACGTTACATTATCGAAAATAATAAAACGTTACCTTGGGGGCATTATTCTATTCCAGAGGTGGAGGATGAAGAAAACGATTAGTGCTATAAATATTACATATTATATATTATATATTACTTATAAATATAATCTACATTTTTATTATAATAAATATTTTATGTAACATATATTTGGTTTTCTTATTTACTTATTTTCAGATAATTAAACGTATGAGTTATATGATTGTAATCTATGTAATGTATAATTGGATGCGTTTTAAGAAAATTCAAATTATTTATATAATCATCCAATTTCTTCTTGAATATCATTCTTCATAATGCAGGTTGATTTAATTTTGCTTCCAACACACAATTTGATAATTTAGTTTTTGTTCGATGCAGCTCTTGATAACAGCTCATATAATCCCACTCTAAATTTTTTGTTGAAATATTTGACGGTTCAGATAGGACAGGTTCAGGTAGAACATCACTTCTATCTTTGTCAACTGTAGTCAAACTGGATGATTTCGGTTTATTACATTCATAATATTTAGATGCCCACGTATCTGATTCAAATTTCAATCCGAGATTGTTTGCAACACATGTAGATAAAACCGATCTACACTCTTGCAGGAGATTATTAGCGGGGGCATCTATGGTTGTAGAAATGGTGGTAGTGGTGGTAGGAGAACTTTCACAATATTTTTCGATATATATACGTTCTAATATATATTTACTATTCACATCCAATAATTCCAAGGTTAAATTTTTCAACCTACTTTTACAAGTTGCGAGTTGAACGATGTTCATAATCATTTCTCACTTCTTCTCTGGAAAGAGGTTCAGGGTGGGTAGAAACTCTATGATGTGGAGAATGATTTTTCCTCGATCCGAAAATAGTAAAGGTAGGTCTTTGTTGATTTAAATTTTCATATTCTAAATGAATGGAATCACTCCGATTTAAATTATGATTGAATGATGCACTTCCATTGTCAGAATTAAATGTAGACTTATATAATATTATATTGGATGAGAAAGTTCCAAGAAGTAAGGTTAGAGTTAACACAAACTGTACAAGTAACATACTATATGAATACATTTTTCATAATGATATATTTCTAACATTACATCTATTTAATTATCCTGGAGAAGAGTAGGGATGGAACACAATACCACGATAGTTATCTATAGATATTTTCGATATTATTTTTCTCTTATCAGCACACTCAAAGCAGTATATATTCTTTAAATTGAATATACACTCTGAACAATACAATCTATGTTTACAAGGGATAAAACTTGTATTAATCTCTTTTTTATTACAAATTCCACAAAGCTTCATCATTTTGTTTCTCATATGAGTTCAGGATATAGACTGAGGGAAATAAAAAATCAACCTATTATTTATATCATTTATTATCATCGGTTTACAATGGTAGTAAATTTATAAGATAATTATGAATATGTAAGCTATTATTCACAGCACAGTAACAATTATTTGAAGTATGATTGTTCAAACAAAGAGGTTCACCCATTATCAGTTTTGGACAGTTGACATCATTTTCTAAATCTATAACAACTATCGATCCTCCATTAATTTCTTCCAAAAGTTGACTTATAGCTTTCGATTTTTCTTTTACTCTAACATATATACGATCGATATTCATCTCAACTGTATGTTTTTTCAAAATATTCTTCAGTTCCCTATTCTTGATAAACCCACTAACATATGGAATACAATGATGATTCCTCTCGAGATATCGAATTTGTCTCTTACAGTTTTCATCTAACTCGGTATAAGGCTTGGGATAATTGAATAGGTAGTGATTTGATTGTTTTCCATTCGTAATACACATTTCTTTTATTCTAAATTCTGGCACTTTGAAGCCTTGTACATCTATTACGACGAACCTCATATTGGTGAATGTTGAATATTGAAGAGAGAGATTAAACTTATCAAATCAAATTACGGATATTTCCGGTCATTGCCGAATATTCAATAATCTTATCATTTATTATTATACAGTAAGCTCTTGTTTTATCTGGGAAATTGATGTGACTCTCAAATTCCAATTTCAAATCAACTGTCGAAGATTTAATCGAATCGTTTTGTTTTGAACAATCGATAATGAAGAGAGATTTTTTCTGGAACGATGTATAATCTATAATAGGTTCTGAAAAAGTTTTATTGAGAAAGCTTTTCTGGAAATCTGTATACATTTGATACGCTTCGGTATATTGAAGATTCGGGAAATCCATCTTTGAAGCTTCATAAGGATAACATTCAGAGTTTAGGTATAATTTCACATTAATTATATTGATGTTATCGAAATATGTGCTCTGGTTCTTAGGATTATCTATACGATCCGTTTGGAATGCTAAAATTACATATCTAGGACGTTCTAAATTTGTAGCAGTTTTCACT
Organism: Endomychus coccineus; assembly: GCA_958510875.1. Lineage (NCBI taxonomy): Eukaryota > Metazoa > Arthropoda > Insecta > Coleoptera > Endomychidae > Endomychus > Endomychus coccineus. The sequence continues at coordinate 169,286,137 of OY294067.1, forward strand.
GTCCATATATCTTTATTACTTGTTCTCAATGAAGGATTCTCATAGATTTCCCAACTTCGAAAACTTATCAGTATGGGTTTGTTGATACTCAAATCCTCCAGCATTTTTAATTTGATTTCATCGTTAGGAAAAACATGTTTCACTTTCAGTGCTATGGTCTTAACAATTATTGTAGCTTTCTTTGTATCAGTGCTGTAATAACAACGTTCATCATTTCTGGATCGAATCAAACGTAGCTTATGTTTTCCACTCAACACTCTTCTATAATCGTAAAATACACCTAATAAGAAATTCAGCGGCATTCGTAGAACAAATGACTCATTTGTAGGGTTAAATGTAGAAAGCGCTGCTTTATAATTCCAACCAGATGTATTCAATGCTGTACATTCGTTATCGTTATAAAGTAAGTAGGATCTGATCGTACTAACAATTCCAGGATCTCGCACTTTATCAATTTCCTTTCCGTTAAGTTCATAGCTTATGGATTCAAAAAGAAATGCTCCTACATTGTTAGAAAGAGAACATTCACCAATACCATCGGTAGAAACTTTGAATTCAGCTTCTATATATAATGCGGCACTAAATATATCAACCAAGATGTCTTGTTGATTTATTAAAATTTCAATTTCATCATTATTTCCAAACGAATTGGTATGTGGATAGTATGTATGGGTTTCTTCCTTTATTATTTCTTCATCGAACGTTGGCTCGTTGAATATTTGAAGTTTGTTTGACATTGTAACCCAATGATCTTAAGAATGAAATATTTGAATTTGATAATGATGCAGCAGCAACAACCTTTCCAGGCTCTTGTTTCAGATATACTGATTGCCTGGACGTAAATTCTGACTTAAGTATTGATTTGAAGAATTTTCAGAATTATGAAACGTTAAACCCATTTCTTTTCAACTCCAAACGAATCACTATTTGCTCTCCTCTAAAATTGACCGCTTCACCGTCCTGATCTTGAATATTCAAGGTAATATTATCAATGGACTTTTGATTGATAATTGGTAGATAAATTAGATTTCTCGGTTCTATGTCTATAGCAAATCCAGGGTCAACTAATGGGGAAAATTCGTATATGGTGTGTGATAACTTATTATCATAGTACGATCCTGCTGTTATATTACACTCTATCCGTATGGTAACTACTTTGACGATATTCACAGGTAGATCCGATTGATGTAATTCGTTAGCCTTCAATACTTTTTTGGAAAATCCTAAAAGTGAACCTAAACTGTCTGGAGGGGAAAAGTCTATTTCATATACACTTTTCAACTCGGACCTTAGAGTATTATTATTCGGTTTCAAAGATAACAGAGTTTTGCTATCTCTCTTCTGCTTATCAGTTGGTGATAAAGATTTCTGTAGAAAACTTTCAATGTCTGCTATCTCATAAGAACCTGTGGGAATCTGAATAATATTCTTGCTTTTATCCGATTTATAATAGAACCTATTATTTCTACCTTCTTCTATATTGGGCACACTATTATATGTATGGAATCCAACTAATGCTAAAGAATATTCACTATTAGGATCTAGTTCAATTGGAGGGTAAAAGTCTACAGCAATTCTACTACTCGTACCTTTCAATGTGAACGTGTTCGACATGACTGAGTTGCTATGAATAAGAAACGTTGTTATATAGAAACTGAAGACATAAGTGTCCACAATTGTAAGTGTTATATTTTTGGAACGAATCATGATTGTATAGTATCGTACAATTTTTAAAGTAGGATATCAGTTCTCTAGGTGGTCTTAAATTACCAAAACTATCAAAATACAAAATTGTATCTTTCTTCTTTATGAAAGCTACCCAGTGACTTCCTCTATGATCTTTCGAATCTAGATTAACAATAGCACACTCATTTTGGAGTGGACCAGAGATCGGTAGCTCATCTCACATGAATACATCACGAAAATGTGGAATATTCAATATCTTATCGAATTTCTTAAGATCAATATCCGATAAAGGTCTTCTGGGTAGCTTTAATGGTAGTTTTTTTGTTTCTGAAGATATAGTCCAAGACCTTTTTGATGTTTCCTCAAGTATAGGCCGGACCCTTGTTTGCCAAGTGCTATAGCTTCCATCGATTTGTTATGACGTTGTGCCTCTTCTAAATCTCTTCGAGCTTGTTTTGATTTATTAACCGCATTAACTATGGCCGTTGCCCCACCAGTTAGAGCACCTGCAGCTGATAGCCCGGCAAACAGAGGTATAAGGAAAGGAAGGAATCCACCTGTTTTAGGTAGGGGGATTACTCTTGGTAAATTTACTTTCTTCTTCCCTCCCACTCTTTTGATTTCATTTTTGGCAACGTTCAAAGCGAATCGTGAGGATTTTTTCAAATCAGCGTAATCGGTTTTATTCATTTTCTTACGAATACCTTTGACTATACTATTATGAAATCCTACTCGTTTCTGACGTTTCTTAATACCTCTACCAGATTTCCTTCTACTCTTCTTTCGTTTCTTCATACCCATACCTAATTTCCTTTTAGCCTTCATCGTTTTATTCACTAACCAAGCTGCAATCTTCTCACGGAAATTTGCGCTTTTTTATTGCAATCTGTTATAAGCTTTTTCTTCTAATTCACGATCGGCCTTATGCCTAATATCTAAATCGTTCTCACTTTGAGAGTAAGCTATATCGTGCTGACGACAAGCTTTATCTAACTCATTTACACCAGGATCTTCACGATTCAGGCGCTTCTTCAGTTTAGTACCAGGACCACAATACTGATAACCTGGTATGTGTACTTCGAACGGTAGATTATTTATTAGCGAGTTAACAACACCCTCACCGTAATGCATCAGGTTCGAGACTGTAACATTTTTTCTATGAGACTCTATTATAAATAGATTCCAGTTGGAAGATGAGCCACAGTACACAATGAAAGTTGTGAAACAGAAGATCACTCTTGATATAATGAATCTTGATGATGAACCAGATGTTATAGCAAACCGTGATAGACATGGTTCTTTATTCCCGAATACTTTGAGAACAATAATCTGTGGTCCTAGTAATTGTGGGAAAACTAATGTAATGTTATCTCTGTTGTTCGATCAAAATGGTTTGCGTTTTGAAAATGTATATGTGTACTCGAAATCGTTACATCAACCAAAGTATCAACTTCTTCAGGAAACGTTAGCCAAAATTCGAGGATTGGAATATCATCCATTCTCTGAAAATGATGATGTCATCGATCCTCTACAGGCCAAACCCAATTCCGTTATCATATTTGATGATGTAATGTGCGATAAGCAAGATAAGATCAGAGCGTACTTTTCAAGAGGTAGACATAATTTAATTGACAGTTTCTATCTGTGTCAGTCATATGCAAAATGTCCGAAACATGGAATACGTGATAATACTAATACTATGATAATTTTCAAACAAGATGATCTTAATCTTCGACATATATACGATGATCATGTAACTAGTGATATGCCATTTGAGAAATTCAAAAATATATGTTGTCAGTGTTGGAAAGAGAAATATGGTTTTATCATGATAGACAAAGACAGTGATTTACATAAAAGGAGATATAGGAAAAAATTTGATTCATTTATATATCTATGAGGGGTTAATGTGAAATCATTGATCGGTTGGAAACGGTTGTGTGAAGATTATCATGACTCCTCCGAATGAAATAAAAACTCGAAAAGTGAAGAAGAAGATTAACAACCTTGCTAATATAATCAGAAAAAAGTATATGTCCATTAAATTGGGTGAAGCTGAACAAGATGAGGCTGTAGAGAAAATATTCAGCACTGTATCTAAACCATTGAGCGATATTTCAAAACATACTAGTGAAATTGAACGAAAAGTATCATCATTGAAGCATGCTCAAACAACGATCCCCCAAATTAAAGTGGAACCACCCTCCAAAGTTGATTTCACACCGGTTGAGAAAGAAGAAGTATTTGAAAGTCAACCGGAAGAAGAAGAATCAGAAGAGGGATTCTCAGGTGACGTGAGTCTTCGAGAACTACGTAAGGAATTTCATAGTTATAAAAAGAAGCATGAAAAACAAATCGAAATTTATTTCGAGCAGTACCCCCCTTTAATCCGCTATTATATTGAAGGAATGTTACTGGATGATGGTATAAAGAAATATGATACTGTATATGGCCCTCATGTAGATTCAACTACACATAAATGGATATTAGGAGATAAGATATTAGATATACACCCTAAGGAGGATATTATTAGTATTGGTGATTATAAATTTAAAGGAACTCAAGGTCTTTATGAGTTGATATTTATGAATAATCCTACCCCTAAAGTCTCTGAAGAAGATTCTAAGAACTATAAAAAAATCTTGGATTTAACGAATGCGGCTAGACGAAAGAATGATCCGTCTAAACAGATAAGAGGTAGTAGATCATATAAATATAAGTTTGTTATCAAGCCACTGATGGAGGTTGTTGGGAAACATCATCAACGTAGTAAATCCTACAGTGGTGCTGGTATCGATATGATGAGTTATAATGAAAAGCCTATTCAATATATCTATTGGGATGATATAAACGAGATCGTAGATAGATTACGTCTCTTGATCTCATCCGCATCTGCAGGCAATAACAATCATTCGAATGAAATTATTTCTATAATTGAGGAATTAAAGGAAGCTCATGTTATTGAATAATAAGTATTAGCCATATCAATATTTATGTTCAGTATCAAGATGAGTATCGATAAGTTCGGTCGTTCGTCTATTTCATCTCAAGCTACGGCTTTGAAACGTTATCATCCTTGTGAATTACAACTCACTTCGAACGGAAATTATGATATGCAAAACCGCATATTGTGTAACTTGAAGGAACCTGTTAATCAAACTGACGCTACTAATAAACGTTATGTGGAGAATTCTATCTCTGTTAATAGACGTCAATTGGAAATAGAACTGAGAAACAATCTTAACAATTTTGAGAGAGATTATGCAAAAAAAAATGTTCTTAAAACTAATAAAACTCATTCTGAAGTAGAACGATTACAAGTTACATCGGAAGATAAGTTTAAAATCTTTGATGCAAACATACAAGAGTTAAAGGGTAAAATTCTTTCCGATATAAAACAATTACAAATTCAGCTGGAGATAGGTATGAAGGAGATAAAGAATAAACTAGAAATTTATGATGATAGTTTGAAAACGATTCCCCTCACAAGCCTACAAGAGATTAGTAAAGTTATTAAGAAGTTACAGAATGCCGACAAATCTAATAGTGCAAAATTATTAAAACTGGAAGAAGACTTGGTCAAGTTCATACACCTAGTAAACCAAAAACAAAATGTAATATAAACAAGGGGAAGCAGATTATAACACCATTGATCTGTATTCATCCAAAGCTGTCTAATCTATATGATACAATTTTCCGTCTCTGACTGATTATAGATATGTATAGTGAAGAAAAGGTTCAAATTGTTCGTGAGTTACATAAGCCTGCATTGAAAAATTACAACCGTCGGAGAACAATTATTAAAGGAATTGACGATCTATGGCAGGTTGATCTTGCTGATATGAATAGCTACGTTCGGGATAATGCCGGATACAAATATATATTGGTTGTGATAGATTGTTTCTCCAAATATGTGTGGACGAGACCGTTGAAAACGAAAACAGCTGGAGAAGTACGAGATGCATTTAACAAAGTTCTAAGTAATTCTAAAAATAGAATTCCTAAGAATCTTCAATCTGATAATGGGACAGAATTCTATAACAAACTGTTCTCTGAACTGATGCGAAAATATCATATCAATCATTATAGTTCTTTTTCTATTATGAAAGCTTCTATAGCTGAGAGGGTGATAAGAACTTTGAAAGAGAAAATCTACCAGTCATTCAGCTTGCGTGGAAAATATAAATGGATTGATGTTTTAGATAAGATTGTATTAGATTATAATAAGCGTAAACATCGAACTATTGGTATGGCACCTTGTAAGGTTACAAAGAGCAATGAAAAATCGGTTCTAAATAGATCATATTCACACATGAAAAGAGCATTACCCCACAAATTCAATGTTGGTGATATAGTTAGAATAAGCAAAACGAAATGCTTATTTGAGAAAGGATATACGCCCAGCTGGTCTACGGAGCTCTTTAAGATTTCTCGAGTTCATTTTACAAACCCCATTACATATTTATTAGAAGATATGTTTGGAAAACCAATATCTGGAGGATTCTATGAATCGGAAATTCAGAAGACTAAGCAACCAGTTGTATATCTAGTTGAAAAAATTCTACGTAGGAGGGGACAAAAATTATATGTTAAATGGCTGGGATTGGGGTCTGAACATAACAGCTGGATTCCAAAGAAAGATGTACTATGATTGATCAGTTGTTCGCCGTTGTTGAAGCGAACAAGTTGTGTGTTTTGTGAAAGATGAGCTCTGATAGTGCTATTGATTTGTTACTATATCAAACTGAAATGGATTATACACAACTTGAATATGAAAAACGCATTTCTCAAGAATCGAGACTAATTTGTGAAGTGACATATCCTTTATATAACCTGAATTCAATATCGGTTGGGTTAAGTGCTGCACGAGGATATATTCCAGTCGTTAAATTGACAAATGAATTATACCACAAGATTTCTTTTATGCCATTCGAATGGAATATATTCATCGATCGAAAAAACGAAATTTTGGAATATTTTGACAATGATAATAACACTACATTACAATTCTCTACGAACTCAGATAATGATCTTGTGGAAGGTGTGAAAATTCTGAATACAAAACTGCTTAAAATAAATTATTTTGGATCTTGTGTTCTGTTAGATGGGAAATGTTTCAAACTAATCATCATTTTACAAGATCTAATCAACTATAGACTCCGTTATCTGGAACAGTTGAATTTTGCAAGCTATTATCAAACAACATTGATATCGGCTGCACAAATACCAAAGCCGGACAATTTGAAGAAGATTAAGAGAATCATATCAATCCCCAATTCGGCTAATGGATATTGTTTGTTGGAAGCTATCAATTTTACCCCCGAAAGAGTTCTAAAAGATTATGAACATTTCACATTCTACAATGTATAAAAACTTTGAACATAGTATAATTAATTCAGTTCTATCAAGATGGCTTTCCTGAGCGTAAGTTTCGTCATCCTTCACGCCATCATTCAGAATCATATTATTTACATCAATCAGTCTCCAGATGTTATCGAAAGTTTCATCTGCTTCAATGTCAATAACACGTTGAAGATGATTGGCCGAAATATTGGTTTAGAATGGATGTAGATTACTTCTATGGAAAAGGTTTGCCAGGATTTAAATATGATTTCGAGAACATAACATTTGGGAATTTGAAATTATTGAGAAACCCTTCATTCTCATCGTTATCATCTTTACAAATAATCTACTATAAACTCAGATTGGTTTTCTTCAATCGGACATTTGGTGACACTAGTTGGAGACCTCTTATGATTGAAGCTAGTGGTGAGGAGATAACAACAACAATAACAAATGTCAAATTTGAAAATTCAACAAAAATCGCCGATGAAGAGTCTAGTAGTAATTGTAATAATTATCTCATTATTATCTCTTCTATAATTATATTGTTAATGATATCAATAATATCTTGTCTATTATACCATGTACGGAATAAGTATTATGCAATAAAATTATGAATATAGAAACCACATTGTTTTATTAATAATATCAGGTTAGTTGTATTTGAAGATGTCTGTTTCGTTGCTTCTATTTCAACAGTTCTGTTAGCCGATCGAACAGCTCTGATAACAGATGTCGCTAACAGATCTGCTTGAAGATGCCTGTATCTGTTCCCACAGTTCTGTTAACAGATGGTGCTACTGTTCGCTGAACCAAAGTCTACAGATGACAATACTGATGTTGTAGTATAATCTGCGCATGTCTTGAAGGTGTAGGTTCAACTAAGTTGAATAATCAATCAGTCTGTGTGAAGATGTCCTCGCAATTATACAACAGTTTTGTTCATAATGTGCTTACCACGGTGTACGATGCAAAACAATGTATAAGTGTATGTCCGAGTTTGATGAAAACCCTCGAAGAATTACAATTACCATCTAAAAATTGGATAATCGCAGGAGAATTTGTAACGTTCATTATTGGAGCTGTGAAGGAATGCGCGTATGTGGATATTTTCTATTTCGGTGGAGATTTCGACCCACCCGAAAACGATTGGGAGATAATTGATATGAATGTTGAAGGCTACTTTATATACGAAAATAGATGGAAGAAATTCATATTACATCAAATTCCTGGTATAATCCCAAAACCGAGGTCGTATATACTTGATTGTTTCAGAGTGCTACATGAAATTGATGTTGATTTTTATCGGGTCGCGCTTCTGCCTTACCGATGCGAAATAATGGATCTACGGGGGATTCGTAGAGGAACTTCTGATAAAACTTTCTTTTTCGACTCATACACAGTCGATGGGGAACGCAATCAACACGACAAATTTTCTCCTCCTCCCACACTTCAAGTTTTATGCTTTGATGTTCTCATCCAAACTTCCAATCAAATTAAAGAAATATGCTGCTAATGATGGGTGACCTAGACATTAATTCATTGCCAAAGAACTGTCCATCTATGTTTACAGAATAAGTATATAATAAAATTATGAATATAGAAACCATTGTTTTATTAATTAATCAGATCAGTTGTGCTTAAACATCTGTTTCCGTTCCAACAGTTCAGTAGACAGATGGCGCTAGCGTTACTACTGATCATAGAACAACCCCCGCTGTCCACAGATGGCGCTACTGTCATCTCTGTCATAGCGCAACAACCGCCATCACTCCATCCAATCCCTCTCTCTCTCTCTCTCTCTCTCTCTCTCTCTCTCTCTCTTATCACAACCAATCACAACAAGCCACACCCATCCCACGTACAATACAACTCCAACAACCAATCACACACAAGCCCACTCCATCCAATCGCTCTCTTATCACAACCAATCATAACAAACCACACCCATCCACATACAAATCCAACAACCAATCACACACAAGCCACGCCCCCACTCCAAACATACTATACAATCACAGCACAACTCCTTATCTCTACAATCAGCAATGGCGGGGCCACTTCCGCGCGGGATGTAGCTAGTACTAGCTACTTATATGTTTTTCATAGAAGACAATTCAAAGACGGGAAATAAAACGTTCGGAATTATTGAATTGCGTAACTTCCAGACGAGGAGAGATATCGATTTTCTGTTAGTGCCAATCGCATCAGAATCATCAAATTGATTGGAAATATATGTTTTTCATAGAAAACAATTCAGAGACGGGAAATAAAACGTTCGGAATTATTGAATTGCGTAACTTCCAGAGGGGAAGAGATATCGACTTCCGGTTAGTGCCAATCGCATCAGAATCATCGAGTTGGTTGGAAATATATGTTTTTCATAGAAAACAATTCAAAGACGGAAAATAAAACGTTCGGAATTATTGAATTGCGTAACTTCCAGACGGGAAGAGATATCGATTTGCTGTTAGTGCCAATCGCATCAGAATCATCAAATTGGTTGGAAATATATGTTTTTCATAGAAAACAATTCAAAGACGGGAAATAAAACGTTCGGAATTATTGAATTGCGTATCTTCCAGACGGGAAGATATATCGACTTGCGGTTTGTGCCAATCGCATCAGAATCATCGAGTTGGTTGGAATTATATGTTTTTCATAGGAAACAATTCAAAGACGGGAAATAAAACGTTCGGAATTATTGAATTACGTAACTCCCAGACGGGAAGAGATATCGAATTGCGGTTAGTGCCAATCGCATCAGAATCTTCGAGTAGGTTGGAAATATATGTTTTTCATGGAAAACAATTCAAAGATGGGAAATAAAACGTTCGGAATTATTGACTTGCGTAACTTCCAGAGGGGATGAGATATCGACTTGCGGTTAGTGCCAATCGCATCAGAATCATGGAATTGGTTGGAAATATATGTTTCTCATAGAAAACAATTCAAAGACGGGAAATAAAACGTTCGGAATTATTGAATTGCGTATCTTCCAGACGGGAAGATATATCGACTTGCGGTTTGTGCCAATCGCATCAGAATCATCGAGTTGGTTGAAATTATATGTTTTTCATAGGAAACAATTCAAAGACGGGAAATAAAACGTTCGGAATTATTGAATTACGTAACTTCCAGACGGGAAGAGATATCGAATTGCGGTTAGTGCCAATCGCATCAGAATCTTCGAGTAGGTTGGAAATATATGTTTTTCATGGAAAACAATTCAAAGATGGGAAATAAAACGTTCGGAATTATTGACTTGCGTAACTTCCAGAGGGGATGAGAAATCGACTTGCGGTGTCTGTCAATCGCATCAGAATGATCAAATGGGTTGGGAATATATGTTTTCCATAGAAAACAATTCAAAGACGGGAGGGAAATAAAACGTTCGGAATTATTGAATTGCGTAACTTCCAAACAAGAAGATATATCGACTTGCGTTTAGTGCCAATCGCATCAGAATCATCAAGTTGGTTGGAAATATATGTTTTCCATAGAAAACAATTCAAAGACGGGTAATAAAACGTTCGGAATTATTGAATTGCGTAACTTCCAAACGTGAAGAGATATCGACTTGCGGTTAGTGCCAATCGCATCAGAATCATCATGTTGGTTGGAAATATATGTTTTCCATAGAAAACAGTTCATAGACGGGAAATAAATCGTTCGGAATTATTGAATTGCGTAACTTCCAGACGGGAAGAGATATCGACTTGCGGTTAGTGCCAATCGCATCAGAATCATCGAATTGGTTGGAAATATATGTTTTCCATAGAAAACTATTCAAAGACGGGAAATAAAACGTTCGGAATTATTGAATTGCGTAACTTCCAAACAAGAAGATATATCGACTTGCGTTTAGTGCCAATCGCATCAGAATCATCAAGTTGGTTGGAAATATATGTTTTCCATAGAAAACAATTCAAAGACGGGAAATAAAAAGTTCGGAATTATTGAATTGCGTAACTTCCAAACGTGAAGAGATATCGACTTGCGGTTAGTGCCAATCGCATCAGAATCATCAAGTTGGTTGGAAATATATGTTTTCCATAGAAAACTATTCAAAGACGGAAAATAAAACGTTCGGAATTATTGAATTGCGTAACTTCCAGACGGGAAGAGATATCGATTTGCTGTTAGTGCCAATCGCATCAGAATCATCAAATTGGTTGGAAATACATGTTTTTCATAGAAAACAATTCAAAGACGGGAACTAAAACGTTCGGAATTATTGAATTGCGCAACTTCCAGAGGGGAAGAGATATCGACTCGCGGTTAGTGCCAATCGCATCAGAATCATCGAGTTGGTTGGAAATATATGTTTTTCATAGAAAACAATTCAAAGACGGAAAATAAAACGTTCGGAATTATTGAATTGCGTAACTTCCAGACGGGAAGAGATATCGATTTGCTGATAGTGCCAATCGCATCAGAATCATCAAATTGGTTGGAAATATATGTTTTTCATAGAAAACAATTCAAAGACGGGAAATAAATCGTTCGGAATTATTGAATTGCGTAACTTCCAGACGGGAAGATATATCGACTTGCGGTTTGTGCCAATCGCATCAGAATCATCGAGTTGGTTGGAATTATATGTTTTTCATAGGAAACAATTCAAAGACGGGAAATGAAACGTTCGGAATTATTGAATTACGTAACTTCCAGACGGGAAGAGATATCGAATTGCGGTTAGTGCCAATCGCATCAGAATCATCGAGTAGGTTGGAAATATATGTTTTTCATGGAAAACAATTCAAAGACGGGAAATAAAACGTTCGGAATTATTGACTTGCGTAACTTCCAGAGGGGATGAGATATCGACTTGCGGTTAGTGCCTATCGCATCAGAATCATGGAATTGGTTGGAAATATATGTTTCTCATAGAAAACAATACAAAGACGAGAAATAGAACGTTCGAAATTATTGAATTGCGTAAATTCCAGACGGGATGAGAAATCGACTTGCGGTTCCTGCCAATCGCATCAGAATGATCAAATGGGTTGGGAATATATGTTTTCCATAGAAAACAATTCAAAGACGGGGGGGAAATAAAACGTTCGGAATTATTGAATTGCGTAACTTCCAAACAAGAAGATATATCGACTTGGGGTTAGTGCCTATCGCATCAGAATCATGGAATTGGTTGGAAATATATGTTTCTCATAGAAAACAATACAAAGACGGGAAATAGAACGTTCGAAATTATTGAATTGCGTAAATTCCAGACGGGATGAGAAATCGACTTGCGGTTTCTGCCAATCGCATCAGAATGATCAAATGGGTTGGAAATATATGTTTTTCATAGAAAACAATTCAAAGACAGGAAATAAAACGTTCGGAATTATTGAATTGCGTAACTTCCAGACGGGAAGATATATCGACTTGCGGTTTGTGCCAATCGCATCAGAATCATCAAGTTGGTTGGAAATATATGTTTTCCATAGAAAACAATTCATAGACGGGAAATAAAACGTTCGGAATTATTGAATTGCGTAACTTCCAGACGGGAAGAGATATCGACTTGCGGTTAGTGCCAATCGCATCAGAATCATCGAATTGGTTGGAAATATATGTTTTTCGTAAAAAACAATTCAAAGACGGGAAATGAAACGTTCGGAATTATTGAATTGCGTAACTTCCAAACGTGAAGAGATATCGACTTGCGTTTAGTGCCAATCGCATCAGAATCATCAAGTTGGTTGGAAATATATGTTTTCCATAGAAAACAATTCAAAGACGGGTAATAAAACGTTCGGAATTATTGAATTGCGTAACTTCCAAACGTGAAGAGATATCGACTTGCGGTTAGTGCCAATCGCATCAGAATCATCAAGTTGATTAGAAATATATTTTTTCCATAGAAAACAATTCAAAGACGGGAAATAAAACGTTCGAAATTATTGAATTGCGTAACTTCCAGACGGGAAGAGATATCGATTTGCTGTTAGTGCCAATCGCATCAGAATCATCTAATTGGTTGGAAATATATGTTTTTCATAGAAAACAATTCAAAGACGGGAAATAAAACGTTCGGAATTATTGAATTGCGTATCTTCCAGACGGGAAGATATATCGACTTGCGGTTTGTGCCAATCGCATCAGAATCATCGAGTTGGTTGGAATTATATGTTTTTCATAGGAAACAATTCAAAGACGGGAAATAAAACGTTCGGAATTATTGAATTACGTAACTTCCAGACGGGAAGAGATATCGAATTGCGGTTAGTGTCAATCGCATCAGAATCATCGAGTAGGTTGGAAATATATGTTTTTCATGGAAATTAATTCAAAGACGGGAAATAAAACGTTCGGAATTATTGACTTGCGTAACTTCCAGAGGGGATGAGATATCGACTTGCGGTTAGTGCCAATCGCATCAGAATCATGGAATTGGTTGGAGGGAAATAAAACGTTCGGAATTATTGAATTGCGTAACTTTCAGACGGGAATGAATATCGACTTGCGGTTAGTGCCAATCGCATCAGAATCATCGAGTTGGTTAGAAATATATGTTTTTCGTAGAAAACAATTCAAAGACGGGAACTAAAACGTTCGGAATTATTGAATTGCGCAACTTCCAGAGGAGAAGAGATATCGACTTGCGGTTAGTGCCAATCGCATCAGAATCATCGAGTTGGTTGGAAATATATGTTTTTCATAGAAAACAATTCAAAGACGGAAAATAAAACGTTCGGAATTATTGAATTGCGTAACTTCCAGACGGGAAGAGATATCGATTTGCTGTTAGTGCCAATCGCATCAGAATCATCAAATTGGTAGGAAATATATGTTTTTCATAGAAAACAATTCAAAGACGGGAAATAAAACGTTCGGAATTATTGAATTGCGTAACTTCCAGACGGGAAGATATATCGACTTGCGGTTTGTGCCAATCGCATCAGAATCATCGAGTTGGTTGGAATTATATGTTTTTCATAGGAAACAATTCAAAGACGGGAAATAAAACGTTCGGAATTATTGAATTACGTAACTTCCAGACGGGAAGAGATATCGAATTGCGGTTAGTGCCAATCGCATCAGAATCATCGAGTTGGTTAGAAATATATGTTTTTCGTAGAAAACAATTCAAAGACGGGAACTAAAACGTTCGGAATTATTGAATTGCGCAACTTCCAGAGGAGAAGAGATATCGACTTGCGGTTAGTGCCAATCGCATCAGAATCATCGAGTTGGTTGGAAATATATGTTTTTCATAGAAAACAATTCAAAGACGGAAAATAAAACGTTCGGAATTATTGAATTGCGTAACTTCCAGACGGGAAGAGATATCGATTTGCTGTTAGTGCCAATCGCATCAGAATCATCAAATTTTTAGGAAATATATGTTTTTCATAGAAAACAATTCAAAGACGGGAAATAAAACGTTCGGAATTATTGAATTGCGTAACTTCCAGACGGGAAGATATATCGACTTGCGGTTTGTGCCAATCGCATCAGAATCATCGAGTTGGTTGGAATTATATGTTTTTCATAGGAAAGCAATTCAAAGACGGGAAATAAAACGTTCGGAATTATTGACTTGCGTAACTTCCAGAGGGGATGAGATATCGACTTGCGGTTAGTGCCAATCGCATCAGAATCATGGAATTGGTTGGAAATATATGTTTCTCATAGAAAACAATACAAAGACGGGAAATAGAACGTTCGAAATTATTGAATTGCGTAAATTCCAGACGGGATGAGAAATCGACTTGCGGTTTCTGCCAATCGCATCAGAATGATCAAATGGGTTGGGAATATATGTTTTTCATAGAAAACAATTCAAAGACGGGGGGGAAATAAAACGTTCGGAATTATTGAATTGCGTAACTTCCAAACAAGAAGATATATCGACTTGCGGTTAGTGCCTATCGCATCAGAATCATGGAATTGGTTGAAAATATATGTTTCTCATAGAAAACAATACAAAGACGGGAAATAGAACGTTCGAAATTATTGAATTGCGTAAATTCCAGACGGGATGAGAAATCGACTTGCGGTTTCTGCCAATCGCATCAGAATGATCAAATGGGTTGGAAATATATGTTTTTCATAGAAAACAATTCAAAGACGGGAAATAAAACGTTCGGAATTATTGAATTGCGTAACTTCCAGACGGGAAGATATATCGACTTGCGGTTTGTGCCAATCGCATCAGAATCATCAAGTTGGTTGAAAATATATGTTTTCCATAGAAAGCAATTCATAGACGGGAAATAAAACGTTCGGAATTATTGAATTGCGTAACTTCCAGACGGGAAGAGATATCGACTTGCGTTTAGTGCCAATCGCATCAGAATCATCAAGTTGGTTGGAAATATATGTTTTCCATAGAAAACAATTCAAAGACGGGTAATAAAACGTTCGGAATTATCGAATTGCGTAACTTCCAAACGTGAAGAGATATCGACTTGCGGTTAGTGCCAATCGCATCAGAATCATCAAGTTGGTTAGAAATATATGTTTTCCATAGAAAACAATTCAAAGACGGGAAATAAAACGTTCGAAATTATTGAATTGCGTAACTTCCAGACGGGAAGAGATATCGACTTGCGGTTAGTGCCTATCGCATCAGAATCATGGAATTGGTTGGAAATGTATGTTTCTCATAGAAAACAATACAAAGACGGGAAATAGAACGTTCGAAATTATTGAATTGCGTAAATTCCAGACGGGATGAGAAATCGACTTGCGGTTTCTGCCAATCGCATCAGAATTATCAAATGGGTTGGAAATATATGTTTTTCATAGAAAACAATCCAAAGACGGGAAATAAAACGTTCGGAATTATTGAATTGCGTAACTTCCAGACGGGAAGATATATCGACTTGCGGTTTGTGCCAATCGCATCAGAATCATCAAGTTGGTTGAAAATATATGTTTTCCATAGAAAACAATTCATAGACGGGAAATAAACCGTTCGGAATTATTGAATTGCGTAACTTCCAGACGGGAAGAGATATCGACTTGCGTTTAGTGCCAATCGCATCAGAATCATCAAGTTGGTTGGAAATATATGTTTTCCATAGAAAACAATTCAAAGACGGGTAATAAAACGTTCGGAATTATTGAATTGCGTAACTTCCAAACGTGAAGAGATATCGACTTGCGGTTAGTGCCAATCGCATCAGAATCATCAAGTTGGTTAGAAATATATGTTTTCCATAGAAAACAATTCAAAGACAGGAAATAAAACGTTCGAAATTATTGAATTGCGTAACTTCCAGACGGGAAGAGATATCGATTTGCTGTTAGTGCCAATCGCATCAGAATCATCAAATTGGTTGGAAATATATGTTTTTCATAGAAAACAATTCAAAGACGGAAAATAAAACGTTCGGAATTATTGAATTGCGTATCTTCCAGACGGGAAGATATATCGACTTGCGGTTTGTGCCAATCGCATCAGAATCATCGAGTTGGTTGGAATTATATGTTTTTCATAGGAAACAATTCAAAGACGGGAAATAAAACGTCAGGAATTATTGAATTACGTAACTTCCAGACGGGAAGAGATATCGAATTGCGGTTAGTGCCAATCGCATCAGAATCATCGAGTAGGTTGGAAATATATGTTTTTCATGGAAATTAATTCAAAGACGGGAAATAAAACGTTCGGAATTATTGACTTGCGTAACTTCCAGAGGGGATGAGATATCGACTTGCGGTTAGTGCCAATCGAATCAGAATCATGGAATTGGTTGGAAATATATGTTTCTCATAGAAAACAATACAAAGACGGGATGAGAAATCGACTTGCGGTTTCTGCCAATCGCATCAGAATGATCAAATGGGTTGGGAATATATGTTTTCCATAGAAAACAATTCAAAGACGGGAGGGAAATAAAACGTTCGGAATTATTGAATTGCGTAACTTCCAAACAAGAAGATATATCGACTTGCGTTTAGTGCCAATCGCATCAGAATAATCAAGTTGTTTGGAAATATATGTTTTCCATAGAAAACAATTCAAAGACGGGTAATAAAACGTTCGGAATTATTGAATTGCGTAACTTCCAAACGTGAAGAGATATCAACTTGCGGTTAGTGCCAATCGCATCAGAATCATCAAGTTGGTTGGAAATATATGTTTTCCATAGAAAACAATTCATAGACGGAAAATAAATTGTTCGGAATTATTGAATTGCGTAACTTCCAGACGGGAAGAGATATCGACTTGCGGTTAGTGCCAATCGCATCAGAATCATCGAATTGGTTGGAAATATATGTTTTCCATAGAAAACTATTCGAAGACGGGAAATAAAACGTTCGGAATTATTGAATTGCGTGACTTCCAAACAAGAAGATATATCGACTTGCGTTTAGTGCCAATCGCATCAGAATCATCAAGTTGGTTGGAAATATATGTTTTCCATAGAAAACAATTCAAAGACGGGAAATAAAAAGTTCGGAATTATTGAATTGCGTAACTTCCAAACGTGAAGAGATATCGACTTGCGGTTAGTGCCAATCGCATCAGAATCATCAAGTTGGTTGGAAATATATGTTTTCCATAGAAAACTATTCAAAGACGGGAAATAAAACGTTCGGAATTATTGAATTGCGTAACTTTCAGACGGGAATGAATATCGACTTGCGGTTAGTGCCAATCGCATCAGAATCATCGAGTTGGTTAGGAATATATGTTTTTCGTAGAAAACAATTCAAAGACGGGAACTAAAACGTTCGGAATTATTGAATTGCGCAACTTCCAGAGGAGAAGAGATATCGACTTGCGGTTAGTGCCAATCGCATCAGAATCATCGAGTTTGTTGGAAATATATGTTTTTCATAGAAAACAATTCAAAGAGGGAAAATAAAACGTTCGGGATTATTGAATTGCGTAACTTCCAGACGGGAAGAGATATCGATTTGCTGTTAGTGCCAATCGCATCAGAATCATCAAATTGGTTGGAAATATATGTTTCTCATAGAAAAGAATTCAAAGACGGGAAATAAAACGTTCGGAATTATTGAATTGCGTAACTTCCAGACGGGAAGATATATCGACTTGCGGTTTGTGCCAATCGCATCAGAATCATCGAGTTGGTTGGAATTATATGTTTTTCATAGGAAACAATTCAAAGACGGGAAATAAAACGTTCGGAATTATTGAATTACGTAACTTCCAGACGGGAAGAGATATCGAATTGCGGTTAGTGCCAATCGCATCAGAATCATCGAGTAGGTTGGAAATATATGTTTTTCATGGAAAGCAATTCAAAGACGGGAAATAAAACGTTCGGAATTATTGACTTGCGTAACTTCCAGAGGGGATGAGATATCGACTTGCGGTTAGTGCCAATCGCATCAGAATCATGGAATTGGTTGGAAATATATGTTTCTCATAGAAAACAATACAAAGACGGAATGAGAAATCGACTTGCGGTTTCTGCCAATCGCATCAGAATGTTCAAATGGGTTGGGAATATATGTTTTCCATAGAAAACAATTCAAAGACGGGAGGGAAATAAAACGTTCGGAATTATTGAATTGCGTAACTTCCAAACAAGAAGATATATCGACTTGCGTTTAGTGCCAATCGCATCAGAATCATCAAGTTGGTTGGAATTATATGTTTTCCTTAGAAAACATTTCATAGACGGGAAATAAAACGTTCGGAATTATTGACTTGCGTAACTTCCAGAGGGGATGAGATATCGACTTGCGGTTAGTGCCAATCGCATCAGAATCATGGAATTGGTTGGAAATATATGTTTCTCATAGAAAACAATACAAAGACGGGAAATAGAA
The DNA here is from genome assembly GCA_958510875.1 of Endomychus coccineus. Classification (NCBI taxonomy): domain Eukaryota; kingdom Metazoa; phylum Arthropoda; class Insecta; order Coleoptera; family Endomychidae; genus Endomychus; species Endomychus coccineus. The sequence continues at coordinate 169,304,929 of OY294067.1, forward strand.
CGTTCGAAATTATTGAATTGCGTAAATTCCAGACGGGATGAGAAATCGACTTGCGGTTTCTGCCAACCGCATCAGAATGATCAAATGGGTTGGGAATATATGTTTTTCATAGAAAACAATTCAAAGACGGGGGGGAAATAAAACGTTCGGAATTATTGAATTGCGTAACTTCCAAACAAGAAGATATATCGACTTGCGGTTAGTGCCTATCGCATCAGAATCATGGAATTGGTTGAAAATATATGTTTCTCATAGAAAACAATACAAAGACGGGAAATAGAACGTTCGAAATTATTGAATTGCGTAAATTCCAGACGGGATGAGAAATCGACTTGCGGTTTCTGCCAATCGCATCAGAATGATCAAATGGGTTGGGAATATATGTTTTTCATAGAAAACAATTCAAAGACGGGGGGGAAATAAAACGTTCGGAATTATTGAATTGCGTAACTTCCAAACAAGAAGATATATCGACTTGCGGTTAGTGCCTATCGCATCAGAATCATGGAATTGGTTGGAAATATATGTTTCTCATAGAAAACAATTCAAAGACGGGAAATAAAACGTTCGGAATTATTGAATTGCGTATCTTCCAGACGGGAAGATATATCGACTTGCGGTTTGTGCCAATCGCATCAGAATCATCGAGTTGGTTGAAATTATATGTTTTTCATAGGAAACAATTCAAAGACGGGAAATAAAACGTTCGGAATTATTGAATTACGTAACTTCCAGACGGGAAGAGATATCGAATTGCGGTTAGTGCCAATCGCATCAGAATCTTCGAGTAGGTTGGAAATATATGTTTTTCATGGAAAACAATTCAAAGATGGGAAATAAAACGTTCGGAATTATTGACTTGCGTAACTTCCAGAGGGGATGAGAAATCGACTTGCGGTGTCTGCCAATCGCATCAGAATGATCAAATGGGTTGGGAATATATGTTTTCCATAGAAAACAATTCAAAGACGGGAGGGAAATAAAACGTTCGGAATTATTGAATTGCGTAACTTCCAAACAAGAAGATATATCGACTTGCGTTTAGTGCCAATCGCATCAGAATCATCAAGTTGGTTGGAAATATATGTTTTCCATAGAAAACAATTCAAAGACGGGTAATAAAACGTTCGGAGTTATTGAATTGCGTAACTTCCAAACGTGAAGAGATATCGACTTGCGGTTAGTGCCAATCGCATCAGAATCATCATGTTGGTTGGAAATATATGTTTTCCATAGAAAACAGTTCATAGACGGGAAATAAATCGTTCGGAATTATTGAATTGCGTAACTTCCAGACGGGAAGAGATATCGACTTGCGGTTAGTGCCAATCGCATCAGAATCATCGAATTGGTTGGAAATATATGTTTTCCATAGAAAACTATTCAAAGACGGGAAATAAAACGTTCGGAATTATTGAATTGCGTAACTTCCAAACAAGAAGATATATCGACTTGCGTTTAGTGCCAATCGCATCAGAATCATCAAGTTGGTTGGAAATATATGTTTTCCATAGAAAACAATTCAAAGACGGGGAATAAAAAGTTCGGAATTATTGAATTGCGTAACTTCCAAACGTGAAGAGATATCGACTTGCGGTTAGTGCCAATCGCATCAGAATCATCAAGTTGGTTGGAAATATATGTTTTCCATAGAAAACTATTCAAAGACGGAAAATAAAACGTTCGGAATTATTGAATTGCGTAACTTCCAGACGGGAAGAGATATCGATTTGCTGTTAGTGCCAATCGCATCAGAATCATCAAATTGGTTGGAAATATATGTTTTTCATAGAAAACAATTCAAAGACGGGAACTAAAACGTTCGGAATTATTGAATTGCGCAACTTCCAGAGGGGAAGAGATATCGACTCGCGGTTAGTGCCAATCGCATCAGAATCATCGAGTTGGTTGGAAATATATGTTTTTCATAGAAAACAATTCAAAGACGGAAAATAAAACGTTCGGAATTATTGAATTGCGTAACTTCCAGACGGGAAGAGATATCGATTTGCTGATAGTGCCAATCGCATCAGAATCATCAAATTGGTTGGAAATATATGTTTTTCATAGAAAACAATTCAAAGACGGGAAATAAATCGTTCGGAATTATTGAATTGCGTAACTTCCAGACGGGAAGATATATCGACTTGCGGTTTGTGCCAATCGCATCAGAATCATCGAGTTGGTTGGAATTATATGTTTTTCATAGGAAACAATTCAAAGACGGGAAATGAAACGTTCGGAATTATTGAATTACGTAACTTCCAGACGGGAAGAGATATCGAATTGCGGTTAGTGCCAATCGCATCAGAATCATCGAGTAGGTTGGAAATATATGTTTTTCATGGAAAACAATTCAAAGACGGGAAATAAAACGTTCGGAATTATTGACTTGCGTAACTTCCAGAGGGGATGAGATATCGACTTGCGGTTAGTGCCTATCGCATCAGAATCATGGAATTGGTTGGAAATATATGTTTCTCATAGAAAACAATACAAAGACGAGAAATAGAACGTTCGAAATTATTGAATTGCGTAAATTCCAGACGGGATGAGAAATCGACTTGCGGTTTCTGCCAATCGCATCAGAATGATCAAATGGGTTGGGAATATATGTTTTCCATAGAAAACAATTCAAAGACGGGGGGGAAATAAAACGTTCGGAATTATTGAATTGCGTAACTTCCAAACAAGAAGATATATCGACTTGGGGTTAGTGCCTATCGCATCAGAATCATGGAATTGGTTGGAAATATATGTTTCTCATAGAAAACAATACAAAGACGGGAAATAGAACGTTCGAAATTATTGAATTGCGTAAATTCCAGACGGGATGAGAAATCGACTTGCGGTTTCTGCCAATCGCATCAGAATGATCAAATGGGTTGGAAATATATGTTTTTCATAGAAAACAATTCAAAGACAGGAAATAAAACGTTCGGAATTATTGAATTGCGTAACTTCCAGACGGGAAGATATATCGACTTGCGGTTTGTGCCAATCGCATCAGAATCATCAAGTTGGTTGGAAATATATGTTTTCCATAGAAAACAATTCATAGACGGGAAATAAAACGTTCGGAATTATTGAATTGCGTAACTTCCAGACGGGAAGAGATATCGACTTGCGGTTAGTGCCAATCGCATCAGAATCATCGAATTGGTTGGAAATATATGTTTTTCGTAAAAAACAATTCAAAGACGGGAAATGAAACGTTCGGAATTATTGAATTGCGTAACTTCCAAACGTGAAGAGATATCGACTTGCGTTTAGTGCCAATCGCATCAGAATCATCAAGTTGGTTGGAAATATATGTTTTCCATAGAAAACAATTCAAAGACGGGAAATAAAACGTTCGAAATTATTGAATTGCGTAACTTCCAGACGGGAAGAGATATCGATTTGCTGTTAGTGCCAATCGCATCAGAATCATCTAATTGGTTGGAAATATATGTTTTTTATAGAAAACAATTCAAAGACGGGAAATAAAACGTTCGGAATTATTGAATTGCGTATCTTCCAGACGGGAAGATATATCGACTTGCGGTTTGTGCCAATCGCATCAGAATCATCGAGTTGGTTGGAATTATATGTTTTTCATAGGAAACAATTCAAAGACGGGAAATAAAACGTTCGGAATTATTGAATTACGTAACTTCCAGACGGGAAGAGATATCGAATTGCGGTTAGTGTCAATCGCATCAGAATCATCGAGTAGGTTGGAAATATATGTTTTTCATGGAAATTAATTCAAAGACGGGAAATAAAACGTTCGGAATTATTGACTTGCGTAACTTCCAGAGGGGATGAGATATCGACTTGCGGTTAGTGCCAATCGCATCAGAATCATGGAATTGGTTGGAGGGAAATAAAACGTTCGGAATTATTGAATTGCGTAACTTTCAGACGGGAATGAATATCGACTTGCGGTTAGTGCCAATCGCATCAGAATCATCGAGTTGGTTAGAAATATATGTTTTTCGTAGAAAACAATTCAAAGACGGGAACTAAAACGTTCGGAATTATTGAATTGCGCAACTTCCAGAGGAGAAGAGATATCGACTTGCGGTTAGTGCCAATCGCATCAGAATCATCGAGTTGGTTGGAAATATATGTTTTTCATAGAAAACAATTCAAAGACGGAAAATAAAACGTTCGGAATTATTGAATTGCGTAACTTCCAGACGGGAAGAGATATCGATTTGCTGTTAGTGCCAATCGCATCAGAATCATCAAATTGGTAGGAAATATATGTTTTTCATAGAAAACAATTCAAAGACGGGAAATAAAACGTTCGGAATTATTGAATTGCGTAACTTCCAGACGGGAAGATATATCGACTTGCGGTTTGTGCCAATCGCATCAGAATCATCGAGTTGGTTGGAATTATATGTTTTTCATAGGAAACAATTCAAAGACGGGAAATAAAACGTTCGGAATTATTGAATTACGTAACTTCCAGACGGGAAGAGATATCGAATTGCGGTTAGTGCCAATCGCATCAGAATCATCGAGTTGGTTAGAAATATATGTTTTTCGTAGAAAACAATTCAAAGACGGGAACTAAAACGTTCGGAATTATTGAATTGCGCAACTTCCAGAGGAGAAGAGATATCGACTTGCGGTTAGTGCCAATCGCATCAGAATCATCGAGTTGGTTGGAAATATATGTTTTTCATAGAAAACAATTCAAAGACGGAAAATAAAACGTTCGGAATTATTGAATTGCGTAACTTCCAGACGGGAAGAGATATCGATTTGCTGTTAGTGCCAATCGCATCAGAATCATCAAATTTTTAGGAAATATATGTTTTTCATAGAAAACAATTCAAAGACGGGAAATAAAACGTTCGGAATTATTGAATTGCGTAACTTCCAGACGGGAAGATATATCGACTTGCGGTTTGTGCCAATCGCATCAGAATCATCGAGTTGGTTGGAATTATATGTTTTTCATAGGAAAGCAATTCAAAGACGGGAAATAAAACGTTCGGAATTATTGACTTGCGTAACTTCCAGAGGGGATGAGATATCGACTTGCGGTTAGTGCCAATCGCATCAGAATCATGGAATTGGTTGGAAATATATGTTTCTCATAGAAAACAATACAAAGACGGGAAATAGAACGTTCGAAATTATTGAATTGCGTAAATTCCAGACGTGATGAGAAATCGACTTGCGGTTTCTGCCAATCGCATCAGAATGATCAAATGGGTTGGGAATATATGTTTTTCATAGAAAACAATTCAAAGACGGGGGGGAAATAAAACGTTCGGAATTATTGAATTGCGTAACTTCCAAACAAGAAGATATATCGACTTGCGGTTAGTGCCTATCGCATCAGAATCATGGAATTGGTTGAAAATATATGTTTCTCATAGAAAACAATACAAAGACGGGAAATAGAACGTTCGAAATTATTGAATTGCGTAAATTCCAGACGGGATGAGAAATCGACTTGCGGTTTCTGCCAATCGCATCAGAATGATCAAATGGGTTGGAAATATATGTTTTTCATAGAAAACAATTCAAAGACGGGAAATAAAACGTTCGGAATTATTGAATTGCGTAACTTCCAGACGGGAAGATATATCGACTTGCGGTTTGTGCCAATCGCATCAGAATCATCAAGTTGGTTGAAAATATATGTTTTCCATAGAAAGCAATTCATAGACGGGAAATAAAACGTTCGGAATTATTGAATTGCGTTACTTCCAGACGGGAAGAGATATCGACTTGCGTTTAGTGCCAATCGCATCAGAATCATCAAGTTGGTTGGAAATATATGTTTTCCATAGAAAACAATTCAAAGACGGGTAATAAAACGTTCGGAATTATCGAATTGCGTAACTTCCAAACGTGAAGAGATATCGACTTGCGGTTAGTGCCAATCGCATCAGAATCATCAAGTTGGTTAGAAATATATGTTTTCCATAGAAAACAATTCAAAGACGGGAAATAAAACGTTCGAAATTATTGAATTGCGTAACTTCCAGACGGGAAGAGATATCGACTTGCGGTTAGTGCCTATCGCATCAGAATCATGGAATTGGTTGGAAATGTATGTTTCTCATAGAAAACAATACAAAGACGGGAAATAGAACGTTCGAAATTATTGAATTGCGTAAATTCCAGACGGGATGAGAAATCGACTTGCGGTTTCTGCCAATCGCATCAGAATTATCAAATGGGTTGGAAATATATGTTTTTCATAGAAAACAATCCAAAGACGGGAAATAAAACGTTCGGAATTATTGAATTGCGTAACTTCCAGACGAGAAGATATATCGACTTGCGGTTTGTGCCAATCGCATCAGAATCATCAAGTTGGTTGAAAATATATGTTTTCCATAGAAAACAATTCATAGACGGGAAATAAAACGTTCGGAATTATTGAATTGCGTAACTTCCAGACGGGAAGAGATATCGACTTGCGTTTAGTGCCAATCGCATCAGAATCATCAAGTTGGTTGGAAATATATGTTTTCCATAGAAAACAATTCAAAGACGGGTAATAAAACGTTCGGAATTATTGAATTGCGTAACTTCCAAACGTGAAGAGATATCGACTTGCGGTTAGTGCCAATCGCATCAGAATCATCAAGTTGGTTAGAAATATATGTTTTCCATAGAAAACAATTCAAAGACAGGAAATAAAACGTTCGAAATTATTGAATTGCGTAACTTCCAGACGGGAAGAGATATCGATTTGCTGTTAGTGCCAATCGCATCAGAATCATCAAATTGGTTGGAAATATATGTTTTTCATAGAAAACAATTCAAAGACGGAAAATAAAACGTTCGGAATTATTGAATTGCGTATCTTCCAGACGGGAAGATATATCGACTTGCGGTTTGTGCCAATCGCATCAGAATCATCGAGTTGGTTGGAATTATATGTTTTTCATAGGAAACAATTCAAAGACGGGAAATAAAACGTTCGGAATTATTGAATTACGTAACTTCCAGACGGGAAGAGATATCGAATTGCGGTTAGTGCCAATCGCATCAGAATCATCGAGTAGGTTGGAAATATATGTTTTTCATGGAAATTAATTCAAAGACGGGAAATAAAACGTTCGGAATTATTGACTTGCGTAACTTCCAGAGGGGATGAGATATCGACTTGCGGTTAGTGCCAATCGAATCAGAATCATGGAATTGGTTGGAAATATATGTTTCTCATAGAAAACAATACGAAGACGGGATGAGAAATCGACTTGCGGTTTCTGCCAATCGCATCAGAATGATCAAATGGGTTGGGAATATATGTTTTCCATAGAAAACAATTCAAAGACGGGAGGGAAATAAAACGTTCGGAATTATTGAATTGCGTAACTTCCAAACAAGAAGATATATCGACTTGCGTTTAGTGCCAATCGCATCAGAATAATCAAGTTGTTTGGAAATATATGTTTTCCATAGAAAACAATTCAAAGACGGGTAATAAAACGTTCGGAGTTATTGAATTGCGTAACTTCCAAACGTGAAGAGATATCAACTTGCGGTTAGTGCCAATCGCATCAGAATCATCAAGTTGGTTGGAAATATATGTTTTCCATAGAAAACAATTCATAGACGGAAAATAAAACGTTCGGAATTATTGAATTGCGTAACTTCCAGACGGGAAGAGATATCGACTTGCGGTTAGTGCCAATCGCATCAGAATCATCAAATTGGTTGGAAATATATGTTTTCCATAGAAAAGTATTCGAAGACGGGAAATAAAACGTTCGGAATTATTGAATTGCGTGACTTCCAAACAAGAAGATATATCGACTTGCGTTTAGTGCCAATCGCATCAGAATCATCAAGTTCGTTGGAAATATATGTTTTCCATAGAAAACAATTCAAAGACGGGAAATAAAAAGTTCGGAATTATTGAATTGCGTAACTTCCAAACGTGAAGAGATATCGACTTGCGGTTAGTGCCAATCGCATCAGAATCATCAAGTTGGTTGGAAATATATGTTTTCCATAGAAAACTATTCAAAGACGGGAAATAAAACGTTCGGAATTATTGAATTGCGTAACTTTCAGACGGGAATGAATATCGACTTGCGGTTAGTGCCAATCGCATCAGAATCATCGAGTTGGTTAGGAATATATGTTTTTCGTAGAAAACAATTCAAAGACGGGAACTAAAACGTTCGGAATTATTGAATTGCGCAACTTCCAGAGGAGAAGAGATATCGACTTGCGGTTAGTGCCAATCGCATCAGAATCATCGAGTTTGTTGGAAATATATGTTTTTCATAGAAAACAATTCAAAGAGGGAAAATAAAACGTTCGGGATTATTGAATTGCGTAACTTCCAGACGGGAAGAGATATCGATTTGCTGTTAGTGCCAATCGCATCAGAATCATCAAATTGGTTGGAAATATATGTTTCTCATAGAAAACAATTCAAAGACGGGAAATAAAACGTTCGGAATTATTGAATTGCGTAACTTCCAGACGGGAAGATATATCGACTTGCGGTTTGTGCCAATCGCATCAGAATCATCGAGTTGGTTGGAATTATATGTTTTTCATAGGAAACAATTCAAAGACGGGAAATAAAACGTTCGGAATTATTGAATTACGTAACTTCCAGACGGGAAGAGATATCGAATTGCGGTTAGTGCCAATCGCATCAGAATCATCGAGTAGGTTGGAAATATATGTTTTTCATGGAAAGCAATTCAAAGACGGGAAATAAAACGTTCGGAATTATTGACTTGCGTAACTTCCAGAGGGGATGAGATATCGACTTGCGGTTAGTGCCAATCGCATCAGAATCATGGAATTGGTTTCTCATAGAAAACAATACAAAGACGGAATGAGAAATCGACTTGCGGTTTCTGCCAATCGCATCAGAATGATCAAATGGGTTGGGAATATATGTTTTCCATAGAAAACAATTCAAAGACGGGAGGGAAATAAAACGTTCGGAATTATTGAATTGCGTAACTTCCAAACAAGAAGATATATCGACTTGCGTTTAGTGCCAATCGCATCAGAATCATCAAGTTGGTTGGAATTATATGTTTTCCTTAGAAAACAATTCATAGACGGGAAATAAAACGTTCGGAATTATTGACTTGCGTAACTTCCAGAGGGGATGAGATATCGACTTGCGGTTAGTGCCAATCGCATCAGAATCATGGAATTGGTTGGAAATATATGTTTCTCATAGAAAACAATACAAAGACGGGAAATAGAACGTTCGAAATTATTGAATTGCGTAAATTCCAGACGGGATGAGAAATTGACTTGCGGTTTCTGCCAACCGCATCAGAATGATCAAATGGGTTGGGAATATATGTTTTTCATAGAAAACAATTCAAAGACGGGGGGGAAATAAAACGTTCGGAATTATTGAATTGCGTAACTTCCAAACAAGAAGATATATCGACTTGCGGTTAGTGCCTATCGCATCAGAATCATGGAATTGGTTGAAAATATATGTTTCTCATAGAAAACAATACAAAGACGGGAAATAGAACGTTCGAAATTATTGAATTGCGTAAATTCCAGACGGGATGAGAAATCGACTTGCGGTTTCTGCCAATCGCATCAGAATGATCAAATGGGTTGGAAATATATGTTTTTCATAGAAAACAATTCAAAGACCGGAAATAAAACGTTCGGAATTATTGAATTGCGTAACTTCCAGACGGGAAGATATATCGACTTGCGGTTTGTGCCAATCGCATCAGAATCATCAAGTTGGTTGAAAATATATGTTTTCCATAGAGAACAATTCATAGACGGGAAATAAAACGTTCGGAATTATTGAATTGCGTAACTTCCAGACGGGAAGAGATATCGACTTGCGTTTAGTGCCAATCGCATCAGAATCATCAAGTTGGTTGGAAATATATGTTTTCCATAGAAAACAATTCAAAGACGGGTAATAAAACGTTCGGAATTATTGAATTGCGTAACTTCCAAACGTGAAGAGATATCGACTTGCGGTTAGTGCCAATCGCATCAGAATCATCAAGTTGGTTAGAAATATATGTTTTCCATGGAAAACAATTCAAAGACGGGAAATAAAACGTTCGAAATTATTGAATTGCGTAACTTCCAGACGGGAAGAGATATCGACTTGCGGTTAGTGCCTATCGCATCAGAATCATGGAATTGGTTGGAAATGTATGTTTCTCATAGAAAACAATACAAAGACGGGAAATAGAACGTTCGAAATTATTGAATTGCGTAAATTCCAGACGGGATGAGAAATCGACTTGCGGTTTCTGCCAATCGCATCAGAATTATCAAATGGGTTGGAAATATATGTTTTTCATAGAAAACAATCCAAAGACGGGAAATAAAACGTTCGGAATTATTGAATTGCGTAACTTCCAGACGGGAAGATATATCGACTTGCGGTTTGTGCCAATCGCATCAGAATCATCAAGTTGGTTGAAAATATATGTTTTCCATAGAAAACAATTCATAGACGGGAAATAAAACGTTCGGAATTATTGAATTGCGTAACTTCCAGACGGGAAGAGATATCGACTTGCGTTTAGTGCCAATCGCATCAGAATCATCAAGTTGGTTGGAAATATATGTTTTCCATAGAAAACAATTCAAAGACGGGTAATAAAACGTTCGGAATTATTGAATTGCGTAACTTCCAAACGTGAAGAGATATCGATTTGCGGTTAGTGCCAATCGCATCAGAATCATCAAGTTGGTTAGAAATATATGTTTTCCATAGAAAACAATTCAAAGACAGGAAATAAAACGTTCGAAATTATTGAATTGCGTAATTTCCAGACGGGAAGAGATATCGATTTGCTGTTAGTGCCAATCGCATCAGAATCATCAAATTGGTTGGAAATATATGTTTTTCATAGAAAACAATTCAAAGACGGGAAATAAAACGTTCGGAATTATTGAATTGCGTATCTTCCAGACGGGAAGATTTATCGACTTGCGGTTTGTGCCAATCGCATCAGAATCACCGAGTTGGTCGGAATTATATGTTTTTCATAGGAAACAATTCAAAGACGGGAAATAAAACGTTCGGAATTATTGAATTACGTAACTTCCAGACGGGAAGAGATATCGAATTGCGGTTAGTGCCAATCGCATCAGAATCATCGAGTAGGTTGGAATTATATGTTTTTCATAGGAAACAATTCAAAGACGGGAAATAAAACGTTCGGAATTATTGAATTACGTAACTCCCAGACGGGAAGAGATATCGAATTGCGGTTAGTGCCAATCGCATCAGAATCATGGAATTGGTTGGAAATGTATGTTTCTCATAGAAAACAATACAAAGACGGGAAATAGAACGTTCGAAATTATTGAATTGCGTAAATTCCAGACGGGATGAGAAATCGACTTGCGGTTTCTGCCAATCGCATCAGAATTATCAAATGGGTTGGAAATATATGTTTTTCATAGAAAACAATCCAAAGACGGGAAATAAAACGTTCGGAATTATTGAATTGCGTAACTTCCAGACGGGAAGATATATTGACTTGCGGTTTGTGCCAATCGCATCAGAATCATCAAGTTGGTTGAAAATATATGTTTTCCATAGAAAACAATTCATAGACGGGAAATAAAACGTTCGGAATTATTGAATTGCGTAACTTCCAGACGGGAAGAGATATCGACTTGCGTTTAGTGCCAATCGCATCAGAATCATCAAGTTGGTTGGAAATATATGTTTTCCATAGAAAACAATTCAAAGACGGGTAATAAAACGTTCGGAATTATTGAATTGCGTAACTTCCAAACGTGAAGAGATATCGATTTGCGGTTAGTGCCAATCGCATCAGAATCATCAAGTTGGTTAGAAATATATGTTTTCCATAGAAAACAATTCAAAGACAGGAAATAAAACGTTCGAAATTATTGAATTGCGTAATTTCCAGACGGGAAGAGATATCGATTTGCTGTTAGTGCCAATCGCATCAGAATCATCAAATTGGTTGGAAATATATGTTTTTCATAGAAAACAATTCAAAGACGGGAAATAAAACGTTCGGAATTATTGAATTGCGTATCTTCCAGACGGGAAGATTTATCGACTTGCGGTTTGTGCCAATCGCATCAGAATCATCGAGTTGGTCGGAATTATATGTTTTTCATAGGAAACAATTCAAAGACGGGAAATAAAACGTTCGGAATTATTGAATTACGTAACTTCCAGACGGGAAGAGATATCGAATTGCGGTTAGTGCCAATCGCATCAGAATCATCGAGTAGGTTGGAAATATATGTTTTTCATGGAAATTAATTCAAAGACGGGAAATAAAACGTTCGGAATTATTGACTTGCGTAACTTCCAGAGGGGATGAGATATCGACTTGCGGTTAGTGCCAATCGCATCAGAATCATGGAATTGGTTGGAAATATATGTTTCTCATAGAAAACAATACAAAGACGGGATGAGAAATCGACTTGCGGCTTCTGCCAATCGCATCAGAATGATCAAATGGGTTGGGAATATATGTTTTCCATAGAAAACAATTCAAAGACGGGAGGGAAATAAAACGTTCGGAATTATTGAATTGCGTAACTTCCAAACAAGAAGATATATCGACTTGCGTTTAGTGCCAATCGCATCAGAATAATCAAGTTGTTTGGAAATATATGTTTTCCATAGAAAACAATTCAAAGACGGGTAATAAAACGTTCGGAATTATTGAATTGCGTAACTTCCAAACGTGAAGAGATATCGACTTGCGGTTAGTGCCAATCGCATCAGAATCATCAAGTTGGTTGGAAATATATGTTTTCCATAGAAAACAATTCATAGACGGGATATAAAACGTTCGGAATTATTGAATTGCGTAACTTCCAGACGGGAAGAGATATCGACTTGCGGTTAGTGCCAATCGCATCAGAATCATCGAATTGGTTGGAAATATATGTTTTCCATAGAAAACTATTCGAAGACAGGAAATAAAACGTTCGGAATTATTGAATTGCGTGACTTCCAAACAAGGAGATATATCGACTTGCGTTTAGTGCCAATCGCATCAGAATCATCAAGTTGGTTGGAAATATATGTTTTCCATAGAAAACAATTCAAAGACGGGAAATAAAAAGTTCGGAATTATTGAATTGCGTAACTTCCAAACGTGAAGAGATATCGACTTGCGGTTAGTGCCAATCGCATCAGAATCATCAAGTTGGTTGGAAATATATGTTTTCCATAGAAAACTATTCAAAGACGGGAAATAAAACCTTCGGAATTATTGAATTGCGTAACTTTCAGACGGGAATGAATATCGACTTGCGGTTAGTGCCAATCGCAGCAGAATCATCGAGTTGGTTAGGAATATATGTTTTTCGTAGAAAACAATTCAAAGACGGGAACTAAAACGTTCGGAATTATTGAATTGCGCAACTTCCAGAGGAGAAGAGATATCGACTTGCGGTTAGTGCCAATCGCATCAGAATCATCGAGTTGGTTGGAAATATATGTTTTTCATAGAAAACAATTCAAAGACGGAAAATAAAACGTTCGGAATTATTGAATTGCGTAACTTCCAGACGGGAAGAGATATCGATTTGCTGTTAGTGCCAATCGCATCAGAATCATCAAATTGGTTGGAAATATATGTTTTTCATAGAAAACAATTCAAAGACGGGAATTAAAACGTTCGGAATTATTGAATTGCGTAACTTCCAGACGGGAAGATATATCGACTTGCGGTTTGTGCCAATCGCATCAGAATCATCGAGTTGGTTGGAATTATATGATTTTCATAGGAAACAATTCAAAGACGGGAAATAAAACGTTCGGAATTATTGAATTGCGTAACTCCCAGACGGGAAGAGATATCGAATTGCGGTTAGTGCCAATCGCATCAGAATCATCGAGTAGGTTGGAAATATATGTTTTTCATGGAAAGCAATTCAAAGACGGAAATAAAACGTTCGGAATTATTGACTTGCGTAACTTCGAGAGGGGATGAGATATCGACTTGCGGTTAGTGCCAATCGCATCAGAATCATGGAATTGGTTGGAAATATATGTTTCTCATAGAAAACAATACAAAGATGGGATGAGAAATCGACTTGCGGTTTCTGCCAATCGCATCAGAATGATCAAATGGGTTGGGAATATATGTTTTCCATAGAAAACAATTCAAAGACGGGAGGGAAATAAAACGTTCGGAATTATTGAATTGCGTAACTTCCAAACAAGAAGATATATCGACTTGCGTTTAGTGCCAATCGCATCAGAATCATCAAGTTGGTTGGAATTATATGTTTTCCTTAGAAAACAATTCATAGACGGGAAATAAAACGTTCGGAATTATTGAATTGCGTAACTTCCAGACGGGAAGAGATATCGACTTGCGGTTAGTGCCAATCGCATCAGAATCATCGAATTGGTTGGAAATATATGTTTTCCATAGAAAACTATTCAAAGACGGGAAATAAAACGTTCGGAAATATTGAATTGCGTAACTTTCAAACAAGAAGATATATCGACTTGCGTTTAGTGCCAATCGCATCAGAATCATCAAGTCGGTTGGAAATATATTTTTTCCATTGAAAACAATTCAAAGACGGGAAATAAAAAGTTCGGAATTATTGAATTGCGTAACTTCCAAACATGAAGAGATATCGACTTGCGGTTAGTGCCAATCGCATCAGAATCATCAAGTTGGTTGGAAATATATGTTTTCCATAGAAAACTATTCAAAGACGGGAAATAAAACGTTCGGAATTATTGAATTGCGTAACTTCCAGACGGGAAGAGATATCGACTTGCGATTAGTGCCAATCGCATCAGAATCATCGAGTTGGTTAGAAATATATGTTTCTCGTAGAAAACAATTCAAAGACAGGAACTAAAACGTTCGGAATTATTGAATTGAGCAACTTCCAGAGGAGAAGAGATATCGACTTGCGGTTAGTGCCAATCGCATCAGAATCATCGAGTTGGTTGGAAATATATGTTTTTCATAGAAAACAATTGAAAGACGGAAAATAAAACGTTCGGAATTATTGAATTGCGTAACTTCCAGACGGGAAGAGATATCGATTTGCTGTTATTGCCAATCGCATCAGAATCATCAAATTGGTTGGAAATATATGTTTTTCATAGAAAACAATTCAAAGACGGGAAATAAAACGTTCGGAATTATTGAATTGCGTAACTTCCAGACGGGAAGATATATCGACTTGCGGTTTGTGCCAATCGCATCAGAATCATCGAGTTGGTTGGAATTATATGTTTTTCATAGGAAACAATTCAAAGACGTGAAATAAAACGTTCGGAATTATTGAATTACGTAACTTCCAGACGGGAAGAGATATCGAATTGCGGTTAGTGCCAATCTCATCAGAATCATCGAGTAGGTTGGAAATATATGTTTTTCATGGAAAACAATTCAAAGACCGGAAATAAAACGTTCGGAATTATTGACTTGCGTAACTTCCAGAGGGGATGAGATATCGACTTGCGGTTAGTGCCTATCGCATCAGAATCATGGAATTGGTTGGAAATATATGTTTCTCATAGAAAACAATACAAAGACGGGAAATAGAACGTTCGAAATTATTGAATTGCGTAAATTCCAGACGGGATGAGAAATCGACTTGCGGTTTCTGCCAATCGCATCAGAATGATCAAATGGGTTGGGAATATATGTTTTCCATAGAAAACAATTCAAAGACGGGGGGAAATAAAACTTTCGGAATTATTGAATTGCGTAACTTCCAAACAAGAAGATATATCGACTTGCGTTTAGTGTCAATCGCATCAGAATCATCAAGTTGGTTGGAAATATATGTTTTCCATAGAAAACAATCCAAAGACGGGAAATAAAACGTTCGGAATTATTGAATTGCTTAACTTCCAAACGTGAAGAGAATATATGTTTTCCATAGAAAACAATTCAAAGACGGGGGGAAATAAAACTTTCGGAATTATTGAATTGCGTAACTTCCAAACAAGAAGATATATCGACTTGCGGTTAGTGCCAATCGCATCAGAATCATCAAGTTGGTTGGAAATATATGTTTTCCATAGAAAACAATTCATAGACGGGGAATAAAACGTTCGGAATTATTGAATTGCGTAACTTCCAGACGGGAAGAGATATCGATTTGCGTTTAGTGCAGATCGCATCAGAATCATCGAATTGGTTGGAAATATATGTTTTTCGTAAAAAACAATTCAAAGACGGGAAATGAAACGTTCGGAATTATTGAATTGCGTAACTTCCAAACGTGAAGAGATATCGACTTGCGTTTAGTGCCAATCGCATCAGAATCATCAAGTTGGTTGGAAATATATGTTTTCCATAGAAAACAATCCAGAGACGGGTAATAAAACGTTCGGAATTATTGAATTGCGTAACTTCCAAACGTGAAGAGATATCGACTTGCGGTTAGTGCCAATCGCATCAGAATCATCAAGTTGGTTCGAAATATATGTTTTCCATGGAAAACAATTCAAAGACGGGAAATAAAACGTTCGGAATTATTGAATTGCGTAACTTCCAGACGGGAAGAGATATCGATTTTCTGTTAGTGCCAATCGCATCAGAATCATCAAATTGGTTGGAAATATATGTTTTTCATAGAAAACAATTCAAAGACGGGAAATAAAACGTTCGGAATTATTGAATTGCGTAACTTCCAGAGGGGAAGAGATATCGACTTGCGGTTAGTGCCAATCGCATCAGAATCATCGAGTTGGTTGGAAATATATGTTTTTCATAGGAAACAATTCAAAGACGGGAAATAAAACGTTCGGAATTATTGAATTGCGTTACTTCCAAACGTGAAGAGATATCGACTTGCGGTTAGTGCCAATCGCATCAGAATCATCAAGTTGGTTGGAAATATATGTTTTCCATAGAAAACAATTCAAAGACGGGAAATAAAACGTTCGGAATTATTGAATTGCGTAACTTCCAGACGGGAAGAGATATCGATTTTCTGTTAGTGCCAATCGCATCAGAATCATCAAATTGGTTGGAAATATATGTTTTTCATAGAAAACAATTCAAAGACGGAAAATAAAACGTTAGGAATTATTGAATTGCGTAACTTCCAGAGGGGAAGAGATATCGACTTGCGGTTGGTGCCAATCGCATCAGAATCATCGAGTTGGTTGGAAATATATGTTTTTCATAGAAAACAATTCAAAGACGGAAAATAAAACGTTCGGAATTATTGAATTGCGTAACTTCCAGACGGGAAGAGATATCGATTTGCTGTTAGTGCCAATCGCATCGGAATCATCAAATTGGTTGGAACTATATGTTTTCCATAGAAAACAATTTAAAGACGGGAAATAAAACGTTCGGAATTATTATTGAATTGCGTAACTTCCAGAGGGGAAGAGATATCGACTTGCGGTTAGTGCCAATCGCATCAGTATCATCATGTTGGTTGGAAATATATGTTTTTCATAGGAAACAATTCAAAGACGAGAAATAAAACGTTCGGAATTTTCGAATTGCGTAACTTCCAGACGGGAAGAGATATCTACTTGCGGTTAGTGCCAATCGCATCAGAATCATCAAGTTGGTTGGAAATATATGTTTTCCATAGAAAACAATTCGAAGACGGGAAATAAAACGTTCGGAATTATTGAATTGCGTAACTTCCAAACGTGAAGAGATATCGACTTGCGGTTAGTGCCAATCGCATCAGAATCATCAAGTTGGTTGGAAATATATGTTTTCCATAGAAAACAATTCAAAGACAAGAAATAAAACGTTCGGAATTATTGAATTGCGTAACTTCCAGACGGGAAGAGATATCGATTTTCTGTTAGTGCCAATAGCATCAGAATCATCAAATTGGTTGGAAATATATGTTTTTCATGGAAAACAATTCAAAGACGGGAAATAAAACGTTAGGAATTATTGAATTGCGTAACTTCCAGAGGGGAAGAGATATCGACTTGCGGTTAGTGCCAATCGCATCGGAATCATCGAGTTGGTTGGAAATATATGTTTTTCATAGAAAACAATTCAAAGACGGAAAATAAAACGTTCGGAATTATTGAATTGCGTAACTTCCAGACGGGAAGAGATATCGATTTGCTGTTAGTGCCAATCGCATCAGAATCATCAAATTGGTTGGAAATATATGTTTTTCATAGAAAACAATTCAAAGACGGGAAATAAAACGTTCGGAATTATTGAATTGCGTTACTTCCAAACGTGAAGAGATATCGACTTGCGGTTAGTGCCAATCGCATCAGAATCATCAAGTTGGTTGGAAATATATGTTTTCCATAGAAAACAATTCAAAGACGGGAAATAAAACGTTCGGAATTATTGAATTGCGTAACTTCCAGACGGGAAGACATATCGACTTGCGGTTTGTGCCAATCGCATCAGAATCATCGAGTTGGTTGGAATTATATGTTTTTCATAGGAAACAATTCAAAGACGGGAAATAAAACGTTCGGAATTTTTGAATTACGTAACTTCCAGACGGGAAGAGATATCGAATTGTGGTTAGTGCCAATCGCATCAGAATCATCGAGTAGGTTGGAAATATATGTTTTTCATAGAAAACAATTCAAAGACGGGAAATAAAACGTTCGGAATTATTGAATTGCGTAACTTCCAGACGGGAAGATATATCGACTTGCGGTTTGTGCCAATCGCATCAGAATCATCGAGTTGGTTGGAATTATATGTTTTTCATAGGAAACAATTCAAAGACGGGAAATAAAACGTTCGGAATTATTGAATTACGTAACTTCCAGACGGGAAGAGATATCGAATTGCGGTTAGTGCCAATCGCATCAGAATCATCGAGTAGGTTGGAAATATATGTTTTTCATGGAAAACAATTCAAAGACCGGAAATAAAACGTTCGGAATTATTGACTTGCGTAACTTCCAGAGGGGATGAGATATCGACTTGCGGTTAGTGCCTATCGCATCAGAATCATGGAATTGGTTGGAAATATATGTTTCTCATAGAAAACAATACAATGACGGGAAATAGAACGTTCGAAATTATTGAATTGCGTAAATTCCAGACGGGATGAGAAATCGACTTGCGGTTTCTGCCAATCTTATCAGAATGATCAAATGGGTTGGGAATATATGCTTTCCATAGAAAACAATTCAAAGATGGGGGAGAAATAAAACGTTCGGAATTATTGAATTGCGTAACTTCCAAACAAGAAGATATATCGACTTGCGTTTAGTGCCAATCGCATCAGAATCATCAAGTTGGTTGGAAATATATGTTTTCCATAGGAAAATATTCAAAGACAGGAAATAAAACGTTCGGAATTATTGAATTGCGTAACTTCCAAACGTGAAGAGATATCGACTTGCGGGTAGTGCCAATCGCATCAGAATCATCAAGTTGGTTGGAAATATATGTTTTCCATAGAAAACAATTCATAGACGGGAAATAAATTGTTCGTAATTATTGAATTGCGTAACTTCCAGAAGGGAAGAGATATCGACTTGCGGTTAGTGCCAATAGCATCAGAATCATCGAATTGGTTGGAAATATATGTTTTTCGTAAAAAACAATTCAAAGACGGGAAATGAAATGTTCGGAATTATTGAATTGCGTAACTTCCAAACGTGAAGAGATATCGACTTGCGTTTAGTGCCAATTGCATCAGAATCATCAAGTTGGTTGGAAATATATGTTTTCCATAGAAAACAATCCAAAGACGGGTAATAAAACGTTCGGAATTATTGAATTGCGTAACTTCCAAACGTGAAGAGATATCGACTTGCGGTTAGTGCCAACCGCATCAGAATCATCAAGTTGGTTGGAAATATATGTTTTCCATAGAAAACAATTCAAAGACGGGAAATAAAACGTTCGGAATTATTGAATTGCGTAACTTCCAGACGGGAAGAGATATCGATTTGCTGTTAGTGCCAATCGCATCAGAATCATCAAATTGGTTGGAAATATATGTTTTTCATAGAAAACAATTCAAAGACGGGAAATAAAACGAACGGAATCATTGAATTGCGTAACTTCCAGAGGGGAAGAGATATCGACTTGCGGTTAGTGCCAATCGCATCAGAATCATCGAGTTGGTTGGAAATATATGTTTTTCATAGGAAACAATTCAAAGACGGGAAATAAAACGTTCGGAATTATTGAATTGCGTTACTTCCAAACGTGAAGAGATATCGACTTGCGGTTAGTGCCAATCGCATCAGAATCATCAAGTTGGTTGGAAATATATGTTTTCCATAGAAAACAATTCAAAGACGGGAAATAAAACGTTCGGAATTATTGAATTGCGTAACTTCCAGACGGGAAGAGATATCGATTTTCTGTTAGTGCCAATCGCATCAGAATCATCAAATTGGTTGGAAATATATGTTTTTCATAGAAAACAATTCAAAGACGGAAAATAAAACGTTAGGAATTATTGAATTGCGTAACTTCCAGAGGGGAAGAGATATCGACTTGCGGTTGGTGCCAATCGCATCAGAATCATCGAGTTGGTTGGAAATATATGTTTTTCATAGAAAACAATTCAAAGACGGAAAATAAAACGTTCGGAATTATTGAATTGCGTAACTTCCAGACGGGAAGAGATATCGATTTGCTGTTAGTGCCAATCGCATCGGAATCATCAAATTGGTTGGAACTATATGTTTTCCATAGAAAACAATTTAAAGACGGGAAATAAAACGTTCGGAATTATTATTGAATTGCGTAACTTCCAGAGGGGAAGAGATATCGACTTGCGGTTAGTGCCAATCGCATCAGTATCATCATGTTGGTTGGAAATATATGTTTTTCATAGGAAACAATTCAAAGACGAGAAATAAAACGTTCGGAATTTTCGAATTGCGTAACTTCCAGACGGGAAGAGATATCTACTTGCGGTTAGTGCCAATCGCATCAGAATCATCAAGTTGGTTGGAAATATATGTTTTCCATAGAAAACAATTCGAAGACGGGAAATAAAACGTTCGGAATTATTGAATTGCGTAACTTCCAAACGTGAAGAGATATCGACTTGCGGTTAGTGCCAATCGCATCAGAATCATCAAGTTGGTTGGAAATATATGTTTTCCATAGAAAACAATTCAAAGACGGGAAATAAAACGTTCGGAATTATTGAATTGCGTAACTTCCAGACGGGAAGAGATATCGATTTTCTGTTAGTGCCAATAGCATCAGAATCATCAAATTGGTTGGAAATATATGTTTTTCATGGAAAACAATTCAAAGACGGGAAATAAAACGTTAGGAATTATTGAATTGCGTAACTTCCAGAGGGGAAGAGATATCGACTTGCGGTTAGTGCCAATCGCATCGGAATCATCGAGTTGGTTGGAAATATATGTTTTTCATAGAAAACAATTCAAAGACGGAAAATAAAACGTTCGGAATTATTGAATTGCGTAACTTCCAGACGGGAAGAGATATCGATTTGCTGTTAGTGCCAATCGCATCAGAATCATCAAATTGGTTGGAAATATATGTTTTTCATAGAAAACAATTCAAAGACGGGAAATAAAACGTTCGGAATTATTGAATTGCGTTACTTCCAAACGTGAAGAGATATCGACTTGCGGTTAGTGCCAATCGCATCAGAATCATCAAGTTGGTTGGAAATATATGTTTTCCATAGAAAACAATTCAAAGACGGGAAATAAAACGTTCGGAATTATTGAATTGCGTAACTTCCAGACGGGAAGACATATCGACTTGCGGTTTGTGCCAATCGCATCAGAATCATCGAGTTGGTTGGAATTATATGTTTTTCATAGGAAACAATTCAAAGACGGGAAATAAAACGTTCGGAATTTTTGAATTACGTAACTTCCAGACGGGAAGAGATATCGAATTGTGGTTAGTGCCAATCGCATCAGAATCATCGAGTAGGTTGGAAATATATGTTTTTCATAGAAAACAATTCAAAGACGGGAAATAAAACGTTCGGAATTATTGAATTGCGTAACTTCCAGACGGGAAGATATATCGACTTGCGGTTTGTGCCAATCGCATCAGAATCATCGAGTTGGTTGGAATTATATGTTTTTCATAGGAAACAATTCAAAGACGGGAAATAAAACGTTCGGAATTATTGAATTACGTAACTTCCAGACGGGAAGAGATATCGAATTGCGGTTAGTGCCAATCGCATCAGAATCATCGAGTAGGTTGGAAATATATGTTTTTCATGGAAAACAATTCAAAGACCGGAAATAAAACGTTCGGAATTATTGACTTGCGTAACTTCCAGAGGGGATGAGATATCGACTTGCGGTTAGTGCCTATCGCATCAGAATCATGGAATTGGTTGGAAATATATGTTTCTCATAGAAAACAATACAATGACGGGAAATAGAACGTTCGAAATTATTGAATTGCGTAAATTCCAGACGGGATGAGAAATCGACTTGCGGTTTCTGCCAATCTTATCAGAATGATCAAATGGGTTGGGAATATATGCTTTCCATAGAAAACAATTCAAAGATGGGGGAGAAATAAAACGTTCGGAATTATTGAATTGCGTAACTTCCAAACAAGAAGATATATCGACTTGCGTTTAGTGCCAATCGCATCAGAATCATCAAGTTGGTTGGAAATATATGTTTTCCATAGGAAAATATTCAAAGACAGGAAATAAAACGTTCGGAATTATTGAATTGCGTAACTTCCAAACGTGAAGAGATATCGACTTGCGGGTAGTGCCAATCGCATCAGAATCATCAAGTTGGTTGGAAATATATGTTTTCCATAGAAAACAATTCATAGACGGGAAATAAATTGTTCGTAATTATTGAATTGCGTAACTTCCAGAAGGGAAGAGATATCGACTTGCGGTTAGTGCCAATAGCATCAGAATCATCGAATTGGTTGGAAATATATGTTTTTCGTAAAAAACAATTCAAAGACGGGAAATGAAATGTTCGGAATTATTGAATTGCGTAACTTCCAAACGTGAAGAGATATCGACTTGCGTTTAGTGCCAATTGCATCAGAATCATCAAGTTGGTTGGAAATATATGTTTTCCATAGAAAACAATCCAAAGACGGGTAATAAAACGTTCGGAATTATTGAATTGCGTAACTTCCAAACGTGAAGAGATATCGACTTGCGGTTAGTGCCAACCGCATCAGAATCATCAAGTTGGTTGGAAATATATGTTTTCCATAGAAAACAATTCAAAGACGGGAAATAAAACGTTCGGAATTATTGAATTGCGTAACTTCCAGACGGGAAGAGATATCGATTTGCTGTTAGTGCCAATCGCATCAGAATCATCAAATTGGTTGGAAATATATGTTTTTCATAGAAAACAATTCAAAGACGGGAAATAAAACGAACGGAATCATTGAATTGCGTAACTTCCAGAGGGGAAGAGATATCGACTTGCGGTTAGTGCCAATCGCATCAGAATCATCGAGTTGGTTGGAAATATATGTTTTTCATAGGAAACAATTCAAAGACGGGAAATAAAACGTTCGGAATTATTGAATTGCGTTACTTCCAAACGTGAAGATATATCGACTTGCGGTTAGTGCCAATCGCATCAGAATCATCAAGTTGGTTGGAAATATATGTTTTCCATAGAAAACAATTCAAAGACGGGAAATAAAACGTTCGAAATTATTGAATTGCGTAACTTCCAGACGGGAAGAGATATCGACTTGCGGTTAGTGCCAATCGCATCAGAATCATCGAATTGGTTGGAAATATATGTTTTTCGTAAAAAACAATTCAAAGACAGAAAATAAAACGTTCGGAATTATTGAATTGCTTAACTTCCAAACGTGAAGAGATATCGACTTGCGGTTAGTGCCAATCGCATCAGAAGCATCAAGCTGGTTGGAAATATATGTTTTCCATAGAAAACAATTCAAAGACGGGAAATAAAACGTTCGGAATTACTGAATTGCGTAACTTCCAAACGTGAAGAGATATCGACTTGCGGTTAGTGCCAATCGCATCAGAATCATCAAGTTGGTTGGAAATATATGTTTTCCATAGAAAACAATTCAAAGACGGGAAATAAAACGTTCGGAATTATTGAATTGCGTAACTTCCAGACGGGAAGAGATATCGATTTTCTGTTAGTGCCAATCGCATCAGAATCATCAAATTGGTTGGAAATATATGTTTTTCATAGAAAACAATTCAAAGACGGAAAATAAAACGTTAGGAATTATTGAATTGCGTAACTTCCAGAGGGGAAGAGATATCGACTTGCGGTTGGTGCCAATCGCATCAGAATCATCGAGTTGGTTGGAAATATATGTTTTTCATAGAAAACAATTCAAAGACAGAAAATAAAACGTTCGGAATTATTGAAGTGCGTAACTTCCAGACGGGAAGAGATATCGATTTGCTGTTAGTGCCAATCGCATCAGAATCATCAAATTGGTTGGAAATATATGTTTTTCATAGAAAACAATTCAAAGACGGGAAATAAAACGTTCGGAATTATTATTGAATTGCGTAACTTCCAGAGGGGAAGAGATATCGACTTGCGGTTAGTGCCAATCGCATCAGTATCATCATGTTGGTTGGAAATATATGTTTTTCATAGGAAACAATTCGAAGACGAGAAATAAAACGTTCGGAATTTTCGAATTGCGTAACTTCCAGATGGGAAGAGATATCTACTTGCGGTTAGTGCCAATCGCATCAGAATCATCAAGTTGGTTGGAAATATATGTTTTCCATAGAAAACAATTCAAAGACGGGAAATAAAACGTTCGGAATTATTGAATTGCGTAACTTCCAAACGTGAAGAGATATCGACTTGCGGTTAGTGCCAATCGCATCAGAATCATCAAGTTGGTTCGAAATATATGTTTTCCATAGAAAACAATTCAAAGACGGGAAACAAAACGTTCGGAATTATTGAATTGCGTAACTTCCAGACGGGAAGAGATATCGATTTTCTGTTAGTGCCAATCGCATCAGAATCATCAAATTGGTTGGAAATATATGTTTTTCATGGAAAACAATTCAAAGACGGGAAATAAAACGTTCGGAATCATTGAATTGCGTAACTTCCAGAGGGGAAGAGATATCGACTTGCGGTTAGTGCCAATCGCATCAGAATCATCGAGTTGGTTGGAAATATATGTTTTTCATAGGAAACAATTCAAAGACGGGAAATAAAACGTTCGGAATTATTGAATTGCGTTACTTCCAAACGTGAAGAGATATCGACTTGCGGTTAGTGCCAATCGCATCAGAATCATCAAGTTGGTTGGAAATATATGTTTTCCATAGAAAACAATTCAAAGACGGGAAATAAAACGTTCGAAATTATTGAATTGCGTAACTTCCAGACGGGAAGAGATATCGACTTGCGGTTAGTGCCAATCGCATCAGAATCATCGAATTGGTTGGAAATATATGTTTTTCGTAAAAAACAATTCAAAGACAGAAAATAAAACGTTCGGAATTATTGAATTGCAACTTCCAAACGTGAAGAGATATCGACTTGCGGTTAGTGCCAATCGCATCAGAATCATCAAGCTGGTTGGAAATATATGTTTTCCATAGAAAACAATTCAAAGACGGGAAATAAAACGTTCGGAATTACTGAATTGCGTAACTTCCAAACGTGAATAGATATCGACTTGCGGTTAGTGCCAATCGCATCAGAATCATCAAGTTGGTTGGAAATATATGTTTTCCATAGAAAACAATTCAAAGACGGGGAATAAAACGTTCGGAATTATTGAATTGCGTAACTTCCAGACGGGAAGAGATATCGATTTTCTGTTAGTGCCAATCGCATCAGAATCATCAAATTGGTTGGAAATATATGTTTTTCATAGAAATCAATTCAAAGACGGAAAATGAAACGTTAGGAATTATTGAATTGCGTAACTTCCAGAGGGGAAGAGATATCGACTTGCGGTTGGTGCCAATCGCATCAGAATCATCGAGTTGGTTGGAAATATATGTTTTTCATAGAAAACAATTCAGAGACGGAAAATAAAACGTTCGGAATTATTGAATTGCGTAACTTCCAGACGGGAAGAGATATCGATTTGCTGTTAGTGCCAATCGCATCAGAATCATCAAATTGGTTGGAAATATATGTTTTTCATAGAAAACAATTTAAAGACGGGAAATAAAACGTTCGGAATTATTATTGAATTGCGTAACTTCCAGAGGGGAAGAGATATCGACTTGCGGTTAGTGCCAATCGCATCAGTATCATCATGTTGGTTGGAAATATATGTTTTTCATAGGAAACAATTCAACGACGAGAAATGAAACGTTCGGAATTTTCGAATTGCGTAACTTCCAGACGGGAAGAGATATCTACTTGCGGTTAGTGCCAATCGCATCAGAATCATCAAGTTGGTTGGAAATATATGTTTTCCATAGAAAACAATTCAAAGACGGGAAATAAAACGTTCGGAATTATTGAATTGCGTAACTTCCAAACGTGAAGAGATATCGACTTGCGGTTAGTGCCAATCGCATCAGAATCATCAAGTTGGTTCGAAATATATGTTTTCCATAGAAAACAATTCAAAGACGGGAAATAAAACGTTCGGAATTATTGAATTGCGTAACTTCCAGACGGGAAGAGATATCGATTTTCTGTTAGTGCCAATCGCATCAGAATCATCAAATTGGTTGGAAATATATGTTTTTCATAGAAAACAATTCAAAGACGGGAAATAAAACGTTCGGAATTATTGAATTGCGTTACTTCCAAACGTGAAGAGATATCGACTTGCGGTTAGTGCCAATCGCATCAGAATCATCAAGTTGGTTGGAAATATATGTTTTCCATAGAAAACAATTCAAAGACGGGAAATAAAACGTTCGAAATTATTGAATTGCGTAACTTCCAGACGGGAAGAGATATCGACTTGCGGTTAGTGCCAATCGCATCAGAATCATCGAATTGGTTGGAAATATATGTTTTTCGTAAAAAACAATTCGAAGACGGGAAATAAAACGTTCGGAATTATTGAATTGCGTAACTTCCAAACGTGAAGAGATATCGACTTGCGGTTAGTGCCAATCGCATCAGAATCATCAAGTTGGTTGGAAATATATGTTTTCCATAGAAAACAATTCAAATACGGGAAATAAAACGTTCGGAATTATTGAATTGCGTAACTTTCAAACAAGAAGATATATCGACTTGCGTTTAGTGCCAATCGCATCAGAATCATCAAGTTGGTTGGAAATATATGTTTTCCATAGAAAACAATTCAAAGACGGGAAATAAAACGTTCGGAATTATTAAATTGCGTAACTTCCAAACGTGAAGAGATATCGACTTGCGGTTAGTGCCAATCGCATCAGAATCATCAAGTTGGTTCGAAATATATGTTTTCCATAGAAAACAATTCAAAGACGGGAAATAAAACGTTCGGAATTATTGAATTGCGTAACTTCCAGACGGGAAGAGATATCGATTTTCTGTTAGTGCCAATCGCATCAGAATCATCAAATTGGTTGGAAATATATGTTTTTCATAGAAAACAATTCAAAGACGGGAAATAAAACGTTCGGAATTATTGAATTGCGTTACTTCCAAACGTGAAGAGATATCGACTTGCGGTTAGTGCCAATCGCATCAGAATCATCAAGTTGGTTGGAAATATATGTTTTCCATAGAAAACAATTCAAAGACGGGAAATAAAACGTTCGAAATTATTGAATTGCGTAACTTCCAGACGGGAAGAGATATCGACTTGCGGTTAGTGCCAATCGCATCAGAATCATCGAATTGGTTGGAAATATATGTTTTTCGTAAAAAACAGTTCAAAGACGGGAAATAAAACGTTCGGAATTATTGAATTGCGTAACTTCCAAACGTGAAGAGATATCGACTTGCGGTTAGTGCCAATCGCATCAGAATCATCAAGTTGGTTGGAAATATATGTTTTCCATAGAAAACAATTCAAAGACGGGAAATAAAACGTTCGAAATTATTGAATTGCGTAACTTCCAGAGGGGAAGAGATATCGACTTGCGGTTAGTGCCAATCGCATCAGTATCATCATGTTGGTTGGAAATATATGTTTTTCATAGGAAACAATTCAAAGACGAGAAATAAAACGTTCGGAATTTTCGAATTGCGTAACTTCCAGACGGGAAGAGATATCGATTTTTTGTTAGTGCCAATCGCATCAGAATCATCAAGTTGGTTGGAAATATATGTTTTCCATAGAAAACAATTCAAAGACGGGAAATAAAACGTTCGGAATTATTGAATTGCGTAACTTCCAAACGTGAAGAGATATCGACTTGCGGTTAGTGCCAATCGCATCAGAATCATCAAGTTGGTTCGAAATATATGTTTTCCATAGAAAACAATTCAAAGACGGGAAATAAAACGTTCGGAATCATTGAATTGCGTAACTTCCAGAGGGGAAGAGATATCGACTTGCGGTTAGTGCCAATCGCATCAGAATCATCGAGTTGGTTGGAAATATATGTTTTTCATAGGAAACAATTCAAAGACGGGAAATAAAACGTTCGGAATTATTGAATTGCGTTACTTCCAAACGTGAAGAGATATCGACTTGCGGTTAGTGCCAATCGCATCAGAATCATCAAGTTGGTTGGAAATATATGTTTTCCATAGAAAACAATTCAAAGACGGGAAATAAAACGTTCGAAATTATTGAATTGCGTAACTTCCAGACGGGAAGAGATATCGACTTGCGGTTAGTGCCAATCGCATCAGAATCATCGAATTGGTTGGAAATATATGTTTTTCGTAAAAAACAATTCAAAGACAGAAAATAAAACGTTCGGAATTATTGAATTGCGTAACTTCCAGACGGGAAGAGATATCTACTTGCGGTTAGTGCCAATCGCATCAGAATCATCAAATTGGTTGGAAATATATGTTTTTCATAGAAAACAATTCGAAGACGGGAAATGAAATGTTCGGAATTATTGAATTGCGTAACTTCCAGACGGGAAGAGATATCTACTTGCGGTTATTGCCAATCGCATCAGAATCAACAAATTGGTTGGAAATATATGTTTTTCATAGAAGACAATTCAAAGACGGGAAATAAAACGTTCGGAATTATTGAATTGCGTAACTTCCAGACGGGAAGAGATATCGATTTGCTGTTAGTGCCAATCGCATCAGAATCATCAATTTGGTTGGAAATATATGTTTTTCATAGAAAACAATTCAAAGACGGGAAATGAAACGTTCGGGATTATTGAATTGCGTAACTTCCAGAGGGGAAGAGACATCGACTTGCGGTAGTGCCAATCGCATCAGAATCATCGAGTTGGTTGGAAATATATGTTTCTCATAGAAAACAATTCAAAGACGTGAAATGAAACGTTCGGAATTATTGAATTGCGTGACTTCCAGACGGGAAGAGATATCGATTTGCTGTTAGTGCCAATCGCATCAGAATCATCAAATTGGTTGGAAATATATGTTTTCCATAGAAAACAATTCAAAGACGGGAAATAAAACGTTCGGAATTATTGAATTGCGTAACTTCCAGACGGGAAGAGATATCGACTTTCGGTTAGTGCCAATCGCATCAGAATCATCGAATTGGTTGGAAATATATGTCTTTCGTAAAAAACAATTCAAAAACAGAAAATAAAACGTTCGGAATTATTGAATTGCGTAACTTCCAAACGTGAAGAGATATCGACTTGCGGTTAGTGCCAATCGCATCAGAATCATCAAGCCGGTTGGAAATATATGTTTTCCATAGAAAACAATTCAAAGACGGGAAATAAAACGTTCGGAATTACTGAATTGCGTAACTTCCAAACGTGAAGAGATATCGACTTGCGGTTAGTGCCAATCGCATCAGAATCATCAAGTTGGTTGGAAATATATGTTTTCCATAGAAAACAATTCAAAGACGGGAAATAAAACGTTCGGAATTATTGAATTGCGTAACTTCCAGACGGGAAGAGATATCGATTTTCTGTTAGTGCCAATCGCATCAGAATCATCAAATTGGTTGGAAATATATGTTTTTCATAGAAAACAATTCAAAGACGGAAAATAAAACGTTAGGAATTATTGAATTGCGTAACTTCCAGAGGGGAAGAGATATCGACTTGCGGTTGGTGCCAATCGCATCAGAATCATCGAGTTGGTTGGAAATATATGTTTTTCATAGAAAACAATTCGAAGACGGAAAATAAAACGTTCGGAATTATTGAATTGCGTAACTTCCAGACGGGAAGAGATATCGATTTGCTGTTAGTGCCAATCGCATCAGAATCATCAAATTGGTTGGAAATATATGTTTTTCATAGAAAACAATTTAAAGACGGGAAATAAAACGTTCGGAATTATTATTGAATTGCGTAACTTCCAGAGGGGAAGAGATATCGACTTGCGGTTAGTGCCAATCGCATCAGTATCATCATGTTGGTTAAAATATATGTTTTTCATAGGAAACAATTCAAAGACGAGAAATAAAACGTTCGGAATTTTCGAATTGCGTAACTTCCAGATGGGAAGAGATATCTACTTGCGGTTAGTGCCAATCGCATCAGAATCATCAAGTTGGTTGGAAATATATGTTTTCCATAGAAAACAATTCAAAGACGGGAAATAAAACGTTCGGAATTATTGAATTGCGTAACTTCCAAACGTGAAGAGATATCGACTTGCGGTTAGTGCCAATCGCATCAGAATCATCAAGTTGGTTGGAAATATATGTTTTCCATAGAAAACAATTCAAAGACGGGGAATAAAACGTTCGGAATTATTGAATTGCGTAACTTCCAGACGGGAAGAGATATCGATTTTCTGTTAGTGCCAATAGCATCAGAATCATCAAATTGGTTGGAAATATATGTTTTCCATAGAAAACAATTCAAAGACGGGAAATAAAACGTTAGGAATTATTGAATTGCGTAACTTCCAGAGGGGAAGAGATATCGACTTGCGGTTAGTGCCAATCGCATCGGAATCATCGAGTTGGTTGGAAATATATGTTTTTCATAGAAAACAATTCAAAGACGGAAAATAAAACGTTCGGAATTATTGAATTGCGTAACTTCCAGACGGGAAGAGATATCGATTTGCTGTTAGTGCCAATCGCATCAGTATCATCATGTTGGTTGGAAATATATGTTTTTCATAGGAAACAATTCAAAGACGAGAAATAAAACGTTCGGAATTTTCGAATTGCGTAACTTCCAGACGGGAAGAGATATCTACTTGCGGTTAGTGCCAATCGCATCAGAATCATCAAATTGGTTGGAAATATATGTTTTTCATAGAAAACAATTCAAAGACGGGAAATGAAATGTTCGGAATTATTGAATTGCGTAACTTCCAGACGGGAAGAGATATCTACTTGCGGTTATTGCCAATCGCATCAGAATCAACAAATTGGTTGGAAATATATGTTTTTCATAGAAGACAATTCAAAGACGGGAAATAAAACGTTCGGAATTATTGAATTGCGTAACTTCCAGACCGGAAGAGATATCGATTTGCTGTTAGTGCCAATCGCATCAGAATCATCAAATTGGTTGGAAATATATGTTTTTCATAGAAAACAATTCAAAGACGGGAAATAAAACGTTCGGGATTATTGAATTGCGTAACTTCCAGAGGGGAAGAGACATCGACTTGCGGTAGTGCCAATCGCATCAGAATCATCGAGTTGGTTGGAAATATATGTTTTTCACAGAAAGCGATTCAAAGACGTGAAATGAAACGTTCGGAATTATTGAATTGCGTGACTTCCAGACGGGAAGAGATATCGATTTGCTGTTAGTGCCAATCGCATCAGAATCATCAAATTGGTTGGAAATATATGTTTTTCATAGAAAACAATTCAAAGACGGCAAATAAAACGTTCGGAATATTGAATTGCGTAACTTCCAGAGGGGAAGAGATATCGACTTGCGGTTAGTGCCAATCGCATCAGAATCATCGAGTTGGTTGGAAATATATGTTTTTCATAGAAAACAATTCAAAGACGGGAAATAAAACGTTCGGAATTATTGAATTACGTAACTTCCAGACGGGAAGAGATATCGAGTTGCGGTTAGTGCCAATCCCATCAGAATCATCAAATTGGTTGGAAATATATGTTTTTCATAGAAGACAATTTGAAGACGGGAAATAAAACGTTCGGAATTATTGAATTGCGTAACTTCCAGACTTGAAGAGATATCGATTTTCTGTTAGTGCCAATCGCATTAGAATCATCAAATTGGTTGGAAATATATGTTTTTCATAGAAAACAATTCAAAGACGGGAAATAAAACGTTCGGAATTATTGAATTGCGTAACTTCCAGAGGGGAAGAGATATCGACTTGCGGTTAGTGCCAATCGCATCAGTATCATCATGTTGGTTGGAAATATATGTTTTTCATAGGAAACAATTCAAAGACGAGAAATAAAACGTTCGGAATTTTCGAATTGCGTAACTTCCAGAGGGGAAGAGATATCTACTTGCGGTTAGTGCCAATCGCATCAGAATCATCAAATTGGTTGGAAATATATGTTTTTCATAGAAAACAATTCAAAGACGGGAAATAAAACGTTCATAATTATTGAATTGCGTAACTTCCAGAGGGGAAGAGATATCGACTTGCGGTTAGTGCCAATCGCATCAGTATCATCATGTTGGTTGGAAATATATGTTTTTCATAGGAAACAATTCAAAGACGAGAAATAAAACGTTCGGAATTTTCGAATTGCGTGACTTCCAGACGGGAAGAGATATCTACTTGCGGTTAGTGCCAATCGCATCAGAATCATCAAATTGGTTGGAAATATATGTTTTTCATAGAAAACAATTCAAAGACGGGAAATGAAATGTTCGGAATTATTGAATTGCGTAACTTCCAGACGGGAAGAGATATCTACTTGCGGTTATTGCCAATCGCATCAGAATCAACAAATTGGTTGGAAATATATGTTTTTCATAGAAGACAATTCAAAGACGGGAAATAAAACGTTCGGAATTATTGAATTGCGTAACTTCCAGACGGGAAGAGATATCGATTTGCTGTTAGTGCCAATCGCATCAGAATCATCAAATTGGTTGGAAATATATGTTTTTCATAGAAAACAATTCAAAGACGGGAAATAAAACGTTCGGGATTATTGAATTGCGTAACTTCCAGAGGGGAAGAGACATCGACTTGCGGTAGTGCCAATCGCATCAGAATCATCGAGTTGGTTGGAAATATATGTTTTTCATAGAAAACAATTCAAAGACGTGAAATGAAACGTTCGGAATTATTGAATTGCGTGACTTCCAGACGGGAAGAGATATCGATTTGCTGTTAGTGCCAATAGCATCAGAATCATCAAATTGGTTGGAAATATATGTTTTCCATAGAAAACAATTCAAAGACGGGAAATAAAACGTTAGGAATTATTGAATTGCGTAACTTCCAGAGGGGAAGAGATATCGACTTGCGGTTAGTGCCAATCGCATCGGAATCATTGAGTTGGTTGGAAATATATGTTTTTCATAGAAAACAATTCAAAGACGGAAAATAAAACGTTCGGAATTATTGAATTGCGTAACTTCCAGACGGGAAGAGATATCGATTTGCTGTTAGTGCCAATCGCATCAGTATCATCATGTTGGTTGGAAATATATGTTTTTCATAGGAAACAATTCAAAGACGAGAAATAAAACGTTCGGAATTTTCGAATTGCGTAACTTCCAGACGGGAAGAGATATCTACTTGCGGTTAGTGCCAATCGCATCAGAATCATCAAATTGGTTGGAAATATATGTTTTTCATAGAAAACAATTCAAAGACGGGAAATGAAATGTTCGGAATTATTGAATTGCGTAACTTCCAGACGGGAAGAGATATCTACTTGCGGTTATTGCCAATCGCATCAGAATCAACAAATTGGTTGGAAATATATGTTTTTCATAGAAGACAATTCAAAGACGGGAAATAAAACGTTCGGAATTATTGAATTGCGTAACTTCCAGACCGGAAGAGATATCGATTTGCTGTTAGTGCCAATCGCATCAGAATCATCAAATTGGTTGGAAATATATGTTTTTCATAGAAAACAATTCAAAGACGGGAAATAAAACGTTCGGGATTATTGAATTGCGTAACTTCCAGAGGGGAAGAGACATCGACTTGCGGTAGTGCCAATCGCATCAGAATCATCGAGTTGGTTGGAAATATATGTTTTTCACAGAAAGCAATTCAAAGACGTGAAATGAAACGTTCGGAATTATTGAATTGCGTGACTTCCAGACGGGAAGAGATATCGATTTGCTGTTAGTGCCAATCGCATCAGAATCATCAAATTGGTTGGAAATATATGTTTTTCATAGAAAACAATTCAAAGACGGCAAATAAAACGTTCGGAATATTGAATTGCGTAACTTCCAGAGGGGAAGAGATATCGACTTGCGGTTAGTGCCAATCGCATCAGAATCATCGAGTTGGTTGGAAATATATGTTTTTCATAGAAAACAATTCAAAGACGGGAAATAAAACGTTCGGAATTATTGAATTACGTAACTTCCAGACGGGAAGAGATATCGAGTTGCGGTTAGTGCCAATCGCATCAGAATCATCAAATTGGTTGGAAATATATGTTTTTCATAGAAGACAATTTAAAGACGGGAAATAAAACGTTCGGAATTATTGAATTGCGTAACTTCCAGACTTGAAGAGATATCGATTTTCTGTTAGTGCCAATCGCATTAGAATCATCAAATTGGTTGGAAATATATGTTTTTCATAGAAAACAATTCAAAGACGGGAATTAAAACGTTCGGAATTATTGAATTGCGTAACTTCCAGAGGGGAAGAGATATCGACTTGCGGTTAGTGCCAATCGCATCAGTATCATCATGTTGGTTGGAAATATATGTTTTTCATAGGAAACAATTCAAAGACGAGAAATAAAACGTTCGGAATTTTCGAATTGCGTAACTTCCAGAGGGGAAGAGATATCTACTTGCGGTTAGTGCCAATCGCATCAGAATCATCAAATTGGTTGGAAATATATGTTTTTCATAGAAAACAATTCAAAGACGGGAAATAAAACGTTCATAATCATTGAATTGCGTAACTTCCAGAGGGGAAGAGATATCGACTTGCGGTTAGTGCCAATCGCATCAGTATCATCATGTTGGTTGGAAATATATGTTTTTCATAGGAAACAATCCAAAGACGAGAAATAAAACGTTCGGAATTTTCGAATTGCGTGACTTCCAGACGGGAAGAGATATCTACTTGCGGTTAGTGCCAATCGCATCAGAATCATCAAATTGGTTGGAAATATATGTTTTTCATAGAAGACAATTCAAAGACGGGAAATAAAACGTTCGGAATTATTGAATTGCGTAACTTCCAGACGGGAAGAGATATCGATTTGCTGTTAGTGCCAATCGCATCAGAATCATCAAATTGGTTGGAAATATATGTTTTTCATAGAAAACAATTCAAAGACGGGAAATAAAACGTTCGGGATTATTGAATTGCGTAACTTCCAGAGGGGAAGAGACATCGACTTGCGGTAGTGCCAATCGCATCAGAATCATCGAGTTGGTTGGAAATATATGTTTTTCATAGAAAACAATTCAAAGACGTGAAATGAAACGTTCGGAATTATTGAATTGCGTGACTTCCAGACGGGAAGAGATATCGATTTGCTGTTAGTGCCAATCGCATCAGAATCATCAAATTGGTTGGAAATATATGTTTTTCATAGAAAACAATTCAAGGACGGCAAATATAACGTTCGGAATTATTGAATTGCGTAACTTCCAGAGGGGAAGAGATATCGACTTGCGGTTAGTGCCAATCGCATCAGAATCATCGAGTTGGTTGGAAATATATGTTTTTCATAGAAAACAATTCAAAGACGGGAAATAAAACGTTCGGAATTATTGAATTACGTAACTTCCAGACGGGAAGAGATATCGAGTTGCGGTTAGTGCCAATCGCATCAGAATCATAAAATTGGTTGGAAATATATGTTTTTCATAGAAGAAAATTCAAAGACGGGAAATAAAGCGTTCGGAATTATTGAATTGCGTAACTTCCAGACGGGAAGAGATATCGATTTTCTGTTAGTGCCAATCGCATTAGAATCATCAAATTGGTTGGAAATATATGTTTTTCATAGAAAATAATTCAAAGACGGGAAATAAAACGTTCGGAATTATTGAATTGCGTAACTTCCAGAGGGGAAGAGATATCGACTTGCGGTTAGTGCCAATCGCATCAGTATCATCATGTTGGTTGGAAATATATGTTTTCCATAGGAAACAATTCAAAGACGAGAAATAAAACGTTCGGAATTTTCGAATTGCGTAACTTCCAGAGGGGAAGAGATATCTACTTGCGGTTAGTGCCAATCGCATCAGAATCATCAAATTGGTTGGAAATATATGTTTTTCATAGAAAACAATTCAAAGACGGGAAATAAAACGTTCGGAATTATTGAATTGCATAACTTCCAGACGGGAAGAGATATCGACTTGCGGTTAGTGCCAATCGCATCAGTATCATCATGTTGGTTGGAAATATATGTTTTTCATAGAAAACAATTCAAAGACGGGAAATAAAATGTTAGGAATTATTGAATTGCGTAACTTCCAGACGGGAAGAGATATCTACTTGCGGTTATTGCCAATCGCATCAGAATAAACAAAGTGGTTGGAAATATATGTTTTTCATAGAAAACAATTCAAAGACGGGAAATAAAACGTAAGGAATTATTGAATTGCGTAACTTCCAGAGGGGAAGAGATATCGACTTGCGATTAGTGCCAATCGCATCAGAATTATCGAGTTGGTTGGAAATATATGTTTTTCATAGAAAACAATTCAAAGACGGAAAATAAAACGTTCGGAATTATTAAATTGCGTAACTTCCAGACGGGAAGAGATATCGATTTGCTGTTAGTGCCAATCGCATCAGAATCATCAAATTGGTTGGAAATATATGTTTTCCATAGAAAACAATCGAAAGACGGGAAACAAAACGTTCGGAATTATTATTGAATTGCGTAACTTCCAGAGGGGAAGAGATATCGACTTGCGGTTAGTGCCAATCGCATCAGTATCATCATGTTGGTTGGAAATATATGTTTTTCATAGGAAACAATTCAAAGACGAGAAATGAAACGTTCGGAATTTTCGAATTGCGTAACTTCCAGACGGGAAGAGATGTCTACTTGCGGTTAGTGCCAATCGCATCAGAATCATCAAATTGGTTGGAAATATATGTTTTTCATAGAAAACAATTCAAACACGGGAAATAAAATGTTAGGAATTATTGAATTGCGTAACTTCCAGACGGGAAGAGATATCTACTTGCGGTTATTGCCAATCGCATCAGAATAAACAAAGTGGTTGGAAATATATGTTTTTCATAGAAAACAATTCAAAGACGGGGAATTAAACGTAAGGAATTATTGAATTGCGTAACTTCCAGAGGAGAAGAGATATCGACTTGCGGTTAGTGCCAATCGCATCAGAATCATCGAGTTGGTTGGAAATATATGTTTTTCATAGAAAACAATTCAAAGACGGAAAATAAAACGTTCGGAATTATTGAATTGCGTAACTTCCAGACGGGAAGAGATATCGATTTGCTGTTAGTGCCAATCGCATCAGAATCATCAAATTGGTTGGAAATATATGTTTTCCATAGAAAACAATTCAAAGACGGGAAACAAAACGTTCGGAATAATTATTGAATTGCGTAACTTCCAGAGGGGAAGAGATATCGACTTGCGGTTAGTGCCAATCGCATCAGTATCATCATGTTGGTTGGAATTATATGTTTTTCATAGGAAACAATTCAAAGACGAGAAATAAAACGTTCGGAATTTTCGAATTGCGTAACTTCCAGACGGGAAGAGATATCTACTTGCGGTTAGTGCCAATCGCATCAGAATCATCAAGTTCCTTGGAAATATATGTTTTCCATAGAAAACAATTCAAAGACGGGAAATAAAATGTTCGGAATTATTGAATTGCGTAACTTCCAGACGGAAGGAGATATCGATTTTCTGTTAGTGCCAATCGCATCAGAATCATCAAATTGGTTGGAAATATATGTTTTTCATAGAAAACAATTCAAAGACGGGAAATAAAACGTTCGGAATCATTGAATTGCGTAACTTCCAGACGGGGAGAGATATCGATTTTCTGTTAGTGCCAATCGCATCAGAATCATCAAATTGGTTGGAAATATATGTTTTTCATAGAAAACAATTCAAAGACGGGAAATAAAATGTTCGGAATTATTGAATTGCGTAACTTCCAGACGGAAGGAGATATCGATTTTCTGTTAGTGCCAATCGCATCAGAATCATCAAATTGGTTGGAAATATATGTTTTTCATAGGAAACAATTCAAAGACGGGAAATAAAACGTTCGGAATTATTGAATTGCGTAACTTCCAGACGGCAAGAGATATCTACTTGCGGTTAGTGCCAATCGCATCAGAATCATCATGTTGGTTGGAAATATATGTTTTTCAAAGGGAACAATTCAAAGATGAGAAATAAAACGTTCGGAATTTTCGAATTGCGTAACTTCCAGACGGGAAGAGATATCTACTTGCGGTTAGTGCCAATCGCATCAGAATCATCAAATTGGTTGGAAATATATGTTTTTCATAGAAAACAATTCGAAGACGGGAAATAAAACATTCGGAATTATTGAATTGCGTAACTGCCAGAGGGGAAGAGATATCGACTTGCGGTTAGTGCCAATCGCATCAGTATCACCATGTTGGTTGGAAATATATGTTTTTCATAGGAAACAATTCAAAGACGAGAAATAAAACGTTCGGAATTTTCGAATTGCGTAACTTCCAGACGGGAAGAGATGTCTATTTGCGGTTAATGCCAATCGCATCAGAATCATCAAATTGGTTGGAAATATATGTTTTTCATAGAAAACAATTCAAAGACGGGAAATAAAATGTTAGGAATTATTGAATTGCGTAACTTCCAGACGGGAAGAGATATCTACTTGCGGTTATTGCCAATCGCATCAGAATAAACAAAGTGGTTGGAAATATATGTTTTTCATAGAAAACAATTCAAAGACGGGGAATTAAACGTAAGGAATTATTGAATTGCGTAACTTCCAGAGGAGAAGAGATATCGACTTGCGGTTAGTGCCAATCGCATCAGAATCATCGAGTTGTTTGGAAATATATGTTTTTCATAGAAAACAATTCAAAGACGGAAAATAAAACGTTCGGAATTATTGAATTGCGTAACTTCCAGACGGGAAGAGATATCGATTTGCTGTTAGTGCCAATCGCATCAGAATCATCAAATTGGTTGGAAATATATGTTTTCCATAGAAAACAATTCAAAGACGGGAAATAAAACGTTCGGAATTATTATTGAATTGCGTAACTTCCAGAGGGGAAGAGATATCGACTTGCGGTTAGTGCCAATCGCATCAGTATCATCATGCTGGTTGGAATTATATGTTTTTCATAGGAAACAATTCAAAGACGAGAAATAAAACGTTCGGAATTTTCGAATTGCGTAACTTCCAGACGGGAAGAGATATCTACTTGCGGTTAGTGCCAATCGCATCAGAATCATCAAGTTTCTTGGAAATATATGTTTTCCATAGAAAACAATTCAAAGACGGGAAATAAAATGTTCGGAATTATTGAATTGCGTAACTTCCAGACGGAAGGAGATATCGATTTTCTGTTAGTGCCAATCGCATCAGAATCATCAAATTGGTTGGAAATATATGTTTTTCATAGAAAACAATTCAAAGACGGGAAATAAAACGTTCGGAATCATTGAATTGCGTAACTTCCAGACGGGGAGAGATATCGATTTTCTGTTAGTGCCAATCGCATCAGAATCATCAAATTGGTTGGAAATATATGTTTTTCATAGAAAACAATTCAATGACGGGAAATAAAATGTTCGGAATTATTGAATTGCGTAACTTCCAGACGGAAGGAGATATCGATTTTCTGTTAGTGCCAATCGCATCAGAATCATCAAATTGGTTGGAAATATATGTTTTTCATAGGAAACAATTCAAAGACGGGAAATAAAACGTTCGGAATTATTGAATTGCGTAACTTCCAGACGGGAAGAGATATCTACTTGCGGTTAGTGCCAATCGCATCAGAATCATCATGTTGGTTGGAAATATATGTTTTTCAAAGGGAACAATTCAAAGATGAGAAATAAAACGTTCGGAATTTTCGAATTGCGTAACTTCCAGGCGGGAAGAGATATCTACTTGCGGTTAGTGCCAATCGCATCAGAATCATCAAATTGGTTGGAAATATATGTTTTTCATAGAAAACAATTCAAAGACGGGAAATAAAACATTCGGAATTATTGAATTGCGTAACTGCCAGAGGGGAAGAGATATCGACTTGCGGTTAGTGCCAATCGCATCAGTATCACCATGTTGGTTGGAAATATATGTTTTTCATAGGAAACAATTCAAAGACGAGAAATAAAACGTTCGGAATTTTCGAATTGCGTAACTTCCAGACGGGAAGAGATGTCTATTTGCGGTTAATGCCAATCGCATCAGAATCATCAAATTGGTTGGAAATATATGTTTTCCATAGAAAACAATTCAAAGACGGGAAATAAAATGTTAGGAATTATTGAATTGCGTAACTTCCAGACGGGAAGAGATATCTACTCGCGGTTATTGCCAATCGCATCAGAATCAACAAAGTGGTTGGAAATATATGTTTTTCATAGGAAACAATTCAAAGACGGGAAATAAAACGTTCGGAATTATTGAATTGCGTAACTTCCATACGGCAAGAGACATCTACTTGCGGTTAGTGCCAATCGCATCAGAATCATCATGTTGGTTGGAAATATATGTTTTTCAAAG
Source organism: Endomychus coccineus (assembly GCA_958510875.1). NCBI lineage: Eukaryota > Metazoa > Arthropoda > Insecta > Coleoptera > Endomychidae > Endomychus > Endomychus coccineus. Next base: position 169,345,696 of record OY294067.1, read on the forward strand.
GGAACAATTCAAAGATGAGAAATAAAACGTTCGGAATTTTCGAATTGCGTAACTTCCAGACGGGAAGAGATATCTACTTGCGGTTAGTGCCAATCGCATCAGAATCATCAAATTGGTTGGAAATATATGTTTTTCATAGAAAACAATTCGAAGACGGGAAATAAAACATTCGGAATTATTGAATTGCGTAACTGCCAGAGGGGAAGAGATATCGACTTGCGGTTAGTGCCAATCGCATCAGTATCACCATGTTGGTTGGAAATATATGTTTTTCATAGGAAACAATTCAAAGACGAGAAATAAAACGTTCGGAATTTTCGAATTGCGTAACTTCCAGACGGGAAGAGATGTCTATTTGCGGTTAATGCCAATCGCATCAGAATCATCAAATTGGTTGGAAATATATGTTTTTCATAGAAAACAATTCAAAGACGGGAAATAAAATGTTAGGAATTATTGAATTGCGTAACTTCCAGACGGGAAGAGATATCTACTTGCGGTTATTGCCAATCGCATCAGAATAAACAAAGTGGTTGGAAATATATGTTTTTCATAGAAAACAATTCAAAGACGGGGAATTAAACGTAAGGAATTATTGAATTGCGTAACTTCCAGAGGAGAAGAGATATCGACTTGCGGTTAGTGCCAATCGCATCAGAATCATCGAGTTGGTTGGAAATATATGTTTTTCATAGAAAACAATTCAAAGACGGAAAATAAAACGTTCGGAATTATTGAATTGCGTAACTTCCAGACGGGAAGAGATATCGATTTGCTGTTAGTGCCAATCGCATCAGAATCATCAAATTGGTTGGAAATATATGTTTTCCATAGAAAACAATTCAAAGACGGGAAATAAAACGTTCGGAATTATTATTGAATTGCGTAACTTCCAGAGGGGAAGAGATATCGACTTGCGGTTAGTGCCAATCGCATCAGTATCATCATGTTGGTTGGAATTATATGTTTTTCATAGGAAACAATTCAAAGACGAGAAATAAAACGTTCGGAATTTTCGAATTGCGTAACTTCCAGACGGGAAGAGATATCTACTTGCGGTTAGTGCCAATCGCATCAGAATCATCAAGTTTCTTGGAAATATATGTTTTCCATAGAAAACAATTCAAAGACGGGAAATAAAATGTTCGGAATTATTGAATTGCGTAACTTCCAGACGGAAGGAGATATCGATTTTCTGTTAGTGCCAATCGCATCAGAATCATCAAATTGGTTGGAAATATATGTTTTTCATAGAAAACAATTCAAAGACGGGAAATAAAACGTTCGGAATCATTGAATTGCGTAACTTCCAGACGGGGAGAGATATCGATTTTCTGTTAGTGCCAATCGCATCAGAATCATCAAATTGGTTGGAAATATATGTTTTTCATAGAAAACAATTCAAAGACGGGAAATAAAATGTTCGGAATTATTGAATTGCGTAACTTCCAGACGGAAGGAGATATCGATTTTCTGTTAGTGCCAATCGCATCAGAATCATCAAATTGGTTGGAAATATATGTTTTTCATAGGAAACAATTCAAAGACGGGAAATAAAACGTTCGGAATTATTGAATTGCGTAACTTCCAGACGGGAAGAGATATCTACTTGCGGTTAGTGCCAATCGCATCAGAATCATCATGTTGGTTGGAAATATATGTTTTTCAAAGGGAACAATTCAAAGATGAGAAATAAAACGTTCGGAATTTTCGAATTGCGTAACTTCCAGGCGGGAAGAGATATCTACTTGCGGTTAGTGCCAATCGCATCAGAATCATCAAATTGGTTGGAAATATATGTTTTTCATAGAAAACAATTCAAAGACGGGAAATAAAACATTCGGAATTATTGAATTGCGTAACTGCCAGAGGGGAAGAGATATCGACTTGCGGTTAGTGCCAATCGCATCAGTATCACCATGTTGGTTGGAAATATATGTTTTTCATAGGAAACAATTCAAAGACGAGAAATAAAACGTTCGGAATTTTCGAATTGCGTAACTTCCAGACGGGAAGAGATGTCTATTTGCGGTTAATGCCAATCGCATCAGAATCATCAAATTGGTTGGAAATATATGTTTTCCATAGAAAACAATTCAAAGACGGGAAATAAAATGTTAGGAATTATTGAATTGCGTAACTTCCAGACGGGAAGAGATATCTACTCGCGGTTATTGCCAATCGCATCAGAATCAACAAAGTGGTTGGAAATATATGTTTTTCATAGAAGACAATTCAAAGACGGGAAATAAAACGTTCGGGATTATTGAATTGCGTAACTTCCAGAGGGGAGGAGATATCGACTTGCGGTAGTGCCAATCGCATCAGAATCATCGAGTTGGTTGGAAATATATGTTTTTCATAGAAAACAATTCAAAGACGGCAAATAAAACGTTCGGAATTATTGAATTGCGTAACTTCCAGAGGGGAAGAGATATCGACTTGCGGTTAGTGCCAATCGCATCAGAATCATCGAGTTGGTTGGAAATATATGTTTTTCATAGAAAACAATTCAAAGACGGGAAATAAAACGTTCGGAATTATTGAATTACGTAACTTCCAGACGGGAAGAGATATCGACTTGCGGTTGGTGGCAATCGCATCAGAATCATCAAATTGGTTGTAAATATATGTTTTTCATAGGAGACAATTCAAAGGCGGGAAATAAAACTTTCGGAATTATTGAATTGCGTAACTTCCAGACGGGAAGAGTTATCGATTTTCTGTTAGTGCCAATCGCATCAGAATCATCAAATTGGTTGGAAATATATGTTTTTCATAGAAAACAATTCAAAGACGGGAAATAAAACATTCGGAATTGTTGAATTGCGTAACTTCCAGAGGGGAAGAGATATCGACTTGCGGTTAGTGCCAATCGCATCAGAATCATCGAGTTGGTTGGAAATATATGTTTTTCATGGAAAACAATTCGAAGACGGGAAATAAAACGTTCGGAATTATTGAATTACCTTCCAGAGGGGGAGAGATATCGACTTGCGGTTAGTGCCAATCGCATCAGAATCATGGAGTTGGTTGGAAATATATGTTTCTCATAGAAAACAATACAAAGACGGAAAATAAAAATTATTGAATTGCGTAACTTCCAGACGGGAAGAGATATCGATTTGCTGTTAGTGCCAATCTCATCAGAATCATCAAATTGGTTGGAAATATATGTTTTTCATACAAAACAATTCAAAGACGTGAAATAAAACGTTCGGAATTATTGAATTGCGTAAATTCCAGACGGGATGAGAAATCGGCTTGCGGTTTCTGCCAATCGCATCAGAATGATGAAATTGGTTGGAAATATATGTTTTCCATAGAAAACAATTCAAGGGCGGGAAATAAAACGTTCGGAATTATTGAATTGCGTAATTTCCAAACGTGAAGACATATCGACTTGCGGTTAGTGCCAATCGCATCAGAATCATCGAGTTGGTTTGAAATATATGTTTTTCATAGAAAACAATTCAAAGACGGAAAATAAAAATTATTGAATTGCGTAACTTCCAGACGGGAAGAGATATCGATTTGCTGTTAGTGCCAATCTCATCAGAATCATCAAATTGGTTGGAAATATATGTTTTTCATACAAAACAATTCAAAGACGTGAAATAAAACGTTCGGAATTATTGAATTGCGTAACTTCCAGACGGGAAAAGATATCGATTTGCTGTTAGTGCAAATCGCATCAGAATCATCAAATTGGTTGGAAATATATGTTTTTCATAGAGAACAATTCAAAGACGGGGAATAAAACGTTCGGAATTATTGAATTGCGTAACTTCCAGAGGGGAAGAGATATCGACTTGCGGTTAGTGCCAATCGCATCAGAATCATCGAGGTGGTTGGAAATATATGTTTTTCATAGAAAACAATTCAAAGACGGGAAATAAAACGTTAGGAATTATTGAATTACGTAACTTCCAGACGGGAAGAGATATCGACTTGCGGTTGGTGCCAATCGCATCAGAATCATCGAGTTGGTTGGGAATATATGTTTTTCATGGATAACATCTCAAAGACGGGAAATAAAACGTTCAGAATTACTGAATTGCATAACTTCCAGAGGGGAAGAGATATCGACTTGCGGTTAGTGCCAATCGCATCAGAATCATGGAGTTGGTTGGAAATATATGTTTCTCATAGAAAACAATACAAAGACGAGAAATAAAACGTTCGGAATTTTTGAATTGCCTAACTTCGACACGGGAAGAGATATCGACTTGCGGCTAGTGCCAATCGCATCAGAATCATCGAGTTGGTTGGAAATATATGTTTTTCATAGAAAACAATTCAAAGACGGGAAATAAAACGTTCGGAATTATTGAATTGCGTAACTTCCAGACGGGAAGAGATATCGATTTGCTGTTAGTGCCAATCTCATCAGAATCATCAAATTGGTTGTAAATATATGTTTTTCATACAAAACAATTCAAAGACGTGAAATAAAACGTTCGGAATTATTGAATTGCGTAACTTCCAGACGGGAAGAGATATCGATTTGCTGTTAGTGCCAATCGCATCAGAATCATCAAGTTGGTTGGAAATATATGTTTTTCATAGAAAACAATTCAAAGACGTGAAATAAAACGTTCGGAATTATTGAATTAAGTAACTTCCAGACGGGAAGAGACTTGCCAATCTACCAATCGCATCAGAATCATCAAATTGGTTGGAAATATATGTTTTTCATCGAAAACAATTCAAAGACGGGAAATAAAACGTTCGGAATTATTGAATTGCGTAACTTCCAGAGGGGAAGAGATATCGACTATCGGTTAGTGCCAATCGCATCAGTATCATCGAGTTGATTGGAAATATATGTTTTCCATAGAAAACAATTCAAAGACGGAAAATAATACGTTCGGAATTATTGAATTGCGTAACTTCCAGACGGGAAGAGATATCGATTTGCTGTTAGTGCCAATCTCATCAGAATCATCAAATTGGTTGGAAATATATGTTTTTCATACAAAACAATTCAAAGACGTGAAATAAAACGTTCGGAATTATTGAATTGCGTAACTTCCAGACGGGAAGAGATATCGATTTGCTGTTAGTGCCAATCGCATCAGAATCATCAAGTTGGTTGGAAATATATGTTTTTCATAGAAAACAATTCAAAGACGTGAAATAAAACGTTCGGAATTATTGAATTAAGTAACTTCCAGACGGGAAGAGACTTGCCAATCTACCTATCGCATCAGAATCATCAAATTGGTTGGAAATATATGTTTTTCATCGAAAACAATTTAAAGACGGGAAAAAAAACGTTCGGAATTATTGAATTGCGTAACTTCCAGAGGGGAAGAGATATCGACTGGCGGTTAGTGCCAATCGCATCAGTATCATCGAGTTGGTTGGAAATATATGTTTTCCATAGAAAACAATTCAAAGACGGAAAATAATACGTTCGGAATTATTGAATTGCGTAACTTCCAGACATGAAGAGATATAGATTTGCTGTTAGTGCCAATCTCATCAGAATCATCAAATTGGTTGGAAATATATGTTTTTCATACAAGACAATTCAAAGACGTGAAATAAAACGTTCGGAATTATTGAATTGCGTAACTTCCAGACGGGAAGAGATATCGATTTGCTGTTAGTGCCAATCGCATCAGAATCATCAAATTGGTTGGAAACATATGTTTTTCATAGAAAACAATTCAAAGACGGGAAATAGAACGTTCGGAATTATTGAATTGCGTAACTTCCAGGGGGAAAGAGATATCGACTTGCGGTTAGTGCCAATCGCATCAGAATCATCGAGTTGGTTTGAAATATATGTTTTCCATAGAAAACAATACAAAGACGGGAAATAGAACGTTCGAAATTATTGAATTGCGTAAATTCCAGACAATATGAGAAATCGACTTGCGGTTTCTGCCAATCGCATCAGAATGATCAAATTGGTTGGAAATATATGTTTTTCATAGAAAACAATTCAAAGACGGAAAATAAAAATTATTGAATTGCGTAACTTCCAGACGGGAAGAGATATCGATTTGCTGTTAGTGCCAATCTCATCAGAATCATCAAATTGGTTGGAAATATATGTTTTTCATACAAAACAATTCAAAGACGTGAAATAAAACGTTCGGAATTATTGAATTGCGTAACTTCCAGACGGGAAAAGATATCGATTTGCTGTTAGTGCAAATCGCATCAGAATCATCAAATTGGTTGGAAATATATGTTTTCCATAGAGAACAATTCAAAGACGGGGAATAAAACGTTCGGAATTATTGAATTGCGTAACTTCCGGAGGGGAAGAGATATCGACTTGCGGTTAGTGCCAATCGCATCAGAATCATCGAAGTGGTTGGAAATATATGTTTTTCATAGAAAACAATTCAAAGACGGGAAATAAAACGTTAGGAATTATTGAATTACGTAACTTCCAGACGGGAAGAGATATCGACTTGCGGTTGGTGCCAATCGCATCAGAATCATCGAGTTGGTTGGGAATATATGTTTTTCATGGATAACATCTCAAAGACGGGAAATAAAACGTTCAGAATTACTGAATTGCATAACTTCCAGAGGGGAAGAGATATCGACTTGCGGTTAGTGCCAATCGCATCAGAATCATGGAGTTGGTTGGAAATATATGTTTCTCATAGAAAACAATACAAAGACGAGAAATAAAACGTTCGGAATTTTTGAATTGCCTAACTTCGACACGGGAAGAGATATCGACTTGCGGCTAGTGCCAATCGCATCAGAATCATCGAGTTGGTTGGAAATATATGTTTTTCATAGAAAACAATTCAAAGACGGGAAATAAAACGTTCGGAATTATTGAATTGCGTAACTTCCAGACGGGAAGAGATATCGATTTGCTGTTAGTGCCAATCTCATCAGAATCATCAAATTGGTTGTAAATATATGTTTTTCATACAAAACAATTCAAAGACGTGAAATAAAACGTTCGGAATTATTGAATTGCGTAACTTCCAGACGGGAAGAGATATCGATTTGCTGTTAGTGCCAATCGCATCAGAATCATCAAGTTGGTTGGAAATATATGTTTTTCATAGAAAACAATTCAAAGACGTGAAATAAAACGTTCGGAATTATTGAATTAAGTAACTTCCAGACGGGAAGAGACTTGCCAATCTACCAATCGCATCAGAATCATCAAATTGGTTGGAAATATATGTTTTTCATCGAAAACAATTCAAAGACGGGAAATAAAACGTTCGGAATTATTGAATTGCGTAACTTCCAGAGGGGAAGAGATATCGACTATCGGTTAGTGCCAATCGCATCAGTATCATCGAGTTGGTTGGAAATATATGTTTTCCATAGAAAACAATTCAAAGACGGAAAATAATACGTTCGGAATTATTGAATTGCGTAACTTCCAGACGGGAAGAGATATCGATTTGCTGTTAGTGCCAATCTCATCAGAATCATCAAATTGGTTGGAAATATATGTTTTTCATACAAAACAATTCAAAGACGTGAAATAAAACGTTCGGAATTATTGAATTGCGTAACTTCCAGACGGGAAGAGATATCGATTTGCTGTTAGTGCCAATCGCATCAGAATCATCAAGTTGGTTGGAAATATATGTTTTTCATAGAAAACAATTCAAAGACGTGAAATAAAACGTTCGGAATTATTGAATTAAGTAACTTCCAGACGGGAAGAGACTTGCCAATCTACCTATCGCATCAGAATCATCAAATTGGTTGGAAATATATGTTTTTCATCGAAAACAATTTAAAGACGGGAAAAAAAACGTTCGGAATTATTGAATTGCGTAACTTCCAGAGGGGAAGAGATATCGACTGGCGGTTAGTGCCAATCGCATCAGTATCATCGAGTTGGTTGGAAATATATGTTTTCCATAGAAAACAATTCAAAGACGGAAAATAATACGTTCGGAATTATTGAATTGCGTAACTTCCAGACATGAAGAGATATAGATTTGCTGTTAGTGCCAATCTCATCAGAATCATCAAATTGGTTGGAAATATATGTTTTTCATACAAGACAATTCAAAGACGTGAAATAAAACGTTCGGAATTATTGAATTGCGTAACTTCCAGACGGGAAGAGATATCGATTTGCTGTTAGTGCCAATCGCATCAGAATCATCAAATTGGTTGGAAACATATGTTTTTCATAGAAAACAATTCAAAGACGGGAAATAGAACGTTCGGAATTATTGAATTGCGTAACTTCCAGGGGGAAAGAGATATCGACTTGCGGTTAGTGCCAATCGCATCAGAATCATCGAGTTGGTTTGAAATATATGTTTTCCATAGAAAACAATACAAAGACGGGAAATAGAACGTTCGAAATTATTGAATTGCGTAAATTCCAGACAATATGAGAAATCGACTTGCGGTTTCTGCCAATCGCATCAGAATGATCAAATTGGTTGGAAATATATGTTTTCCATAGAAAACAATTCAAAGACGGAAGGGAAATAAAACGTTCGGAATTATTGAATTGCGTAACTTCCAAACGTGAAGAGATATCGACTTGCAGTTAGTGCCAATCGCATCAGAATCATCAAGTTGGTTGGAAATATATGTTTTCCATAGAAAACAATTCAAAGACTGGGAATAAAACGTTCGGAATTATTGAATTGCGTAACTTCCAAACGTGGAGCGATATCAACTTGCGGTTAGTGCCAATCGCATCAGAATCATCAAGTTGGTTGGAAATATATGTTTTCCATAGAAAACTATCCAAAGACGGGAAATAAAACGTTCGGAATTATTGAATTGCGTAACTTCCAGACGGGAAGAGATATCGACTTGCGGTTAGTGCCAATCGCATCAGAATCATCGAGTTGGTTAGAAATATATGTTTTTCGTAGAAAACAATTCAAAGACGGGAAATAAAACGTTCGGAATTATTGAATTGCGTAACTTCCAAACGTGAAGAGATATCGACTTGCGGTTAGTGCCAATCGCATCAGAATCATCGAGGTGGTTGGAAATATATGTTTTTCATGGAAAACAATTCAAAGACGGGAAATAAAACGTTCGGAATTATTGACTTGCGTAACTTCCAGAGGGGATGAGATATCGACTTGCGGTTAGTGCCAATCGCATCAGAATCATGGAATTGGTTGGAAATATATGTTTCTCATAGAAAACAATACAAAGACGGGAAATAGAACGTTCGAAATTATTGAATTGCGTAAATTCCAGACGGGATGAGAAATCGACTTGCGGTTTCTGTCAATCGCATCAGAATGATCAAATTGGTTGGAAATATATGTTTTCCATAGAAAACAATTCAAAGACGGGAGGGAAATAAAACGTTCGGAATTATTGAGTTGCGTAACTTATAAACGTGAAGAGATATCGACTTGCGGTTAGTGCCAATCGCATCAGAATCATCAAGTTGGTTATAAATATATGTTTTCCATAGAAAACAATTCAAAGACGAAAAATAAAACGTTCGGAATTATTGAATTGCGTAACTTCCAGACGGGAAGAGATATCGACTTGCGGTTAGTGCCAATCGCATCAGAATCATCGAATTGGTTGGAAATATATGTTTTTCGTAAAAAACAATCCAAAGACGGGAAATAAAACGTTCGGAATTATTGAATTGCGTAACTTCCAAACGTGAAGAGATATCGACTTGCGGTTAGTGCCAATCGCATCAGAATCATCAAGTTGGTTGGAAATATATGTTTTCTATAGAAAACAATTCAAAGACGGGAAATAAAACGTTCGGTATTATTGAATTGCGTAACTTTCAAACGTGGAAAGATATCGACTTGCGGTTAGTGCCAGTCGCATCAGAATCATCAAGTTGGTTGGAAATATATGTTTTCCATAGAAAACAATTCAAAGACGGGAAATAAAACGTTCGGAATTATTGAATTGCGTAACTTCCAGACGGGAAGGGATATCGATTTTCTGTTAGTGCCAATCGCATCAGAATCATCAAATTGGTTGGAAATATATGTTTTTCATAGAAAACAATTCAAAGACGGGAAATAAAACGTTCGGAATTATTGAATTGCGTAACTTCCAGAGGGAAAGAGATATCGACTGGCGGTTAGTGCCAATCGCATCAGTATCATCGAGTTGGTTGGAAATATATGTTTTCCATAGAAAACAATTCAAAGACGGAAAATAATACGTTCGGAATTATTGAATTGCGTAACTTCCAGACATGAAGAGATATAGATTTGCTGTTAGTGCCAATCTCATCAGAATCATCAAATTGGTTGGAAATATATGTTTTTCATACAAGACAATTCAAAGACGTGAAATAAAACGTTCGGAATTATTGAATTGCGTAACTTCCAGACGGGAAGAGATATCGATTTGCTGTTAGTGCCAATCGCATCAGAATCATCAAATTGGTTGGAAACATATGTTTTTCATAGAAAACAATTCAAAGACGGGAAATAGAACGTTCGGAATTATTGAATTGCGTAACTTCCAGGGGGAAAGAGATATCGACTTGCGGTTAGTGCCAATCGCATCAGAATCATCGAGTTGGTTTGAAATATATGTTTTCCATAGAAAACAATACAAAGACGGGAAATAGAACGTTCGAAATTATTGAATTGCGTAAATTCCAGACAATATGAGAAATCGACTTGCGGTTTCTGCCAATCGCATCAGAATGATCAAATTGGTTGGAAATATATGTTTTCCATAGAAAACAATTCAAAGACGGAAGGGAAATAAAACGTTCGGAATTATTGAATTGCGTAACTTCCAAACGTGAAGAGATATCGACTTGCAGTTAGTGCCAATCGCATCAGAATCATCAAGTTGGTTGGAAATATATGTTTTCCATAGAAAACAATTCAAAGACTGGGAATAAAACGTTCGGAATTATTGAATTGCGTAACTTCCAAACGTGGAGCGATATCAACTTGCGGTTAGTGCCAATCGCATCAGAATCATCAAGTTGGTTGGAAATATATGTTTTCCATAGAAAACTATCCAAAGACGGGAAATAAAACGTTCGGAATTATTGAATTGCGTAACTTCCAGACGGGAAGAGATATCGACTTGCGGTTAGTGCCAATCGCATCAGAATCATCGAGTTGGTTAGAAATATATGTTTTTCGTAGAAAACAATTCAAAGACGGGAAATAAAACGTTCGGAATTATTGAAGTGCGTAACTTCCAAACGTGAAGAGATATCGACTTGCGGTTAGTGCCAATCGCATCAGAATCATCGAGGTGGTTGGAAATATATGTTTTTCATGGAAAACAATTCAAAGACGGGAAATAAAACGTTCGGAATTATTGACTTGCGTAACTTCCAGAGGGGATGAGATATCGACTTGCGGTTAGTGCCAATCGCATCAGAATCATGGAATTGGTTGGAAATATATGTTTCTCATAGAAAACAATACAAAGACGGGAAATAGAACGTTCGAAATTATTGAATTGCGTAAATTCCAGACGGGATGAGAAATCGACTTGCGGTTTCTGTCAATCGCATCAGAATGATCAAATTGGTTGGAAATATATGTTTTCCATAGAAAACAATTCAAAGACGGGAGGGAAATAAAACGTTCGGAATTATTGAGTTGCGTAACTTATAAACGTGAAGAGATATCGACTTGCGGTTAGTGCCAATCGCATCAGAATCATCAAGTTGGTTATAAATATATGTTTTCCATAGAAAACAATTCAAAGACGAAAAATAAAACGTTCGGAATTATTGAATTGCGTAACTTCCAGACGGGAAGAGATATCGACTTGCGGTTAGTGCCAATCGCATCAGAATCATCGAATTGGTTGGAAATATATGTTTTTCGTAAAAAACAATCCAAAGACGGGAAATAAAACGTTCGGAATTATTGAATTGCGTAACTTCCAAACGTGAAGAGATATCGACTTGCGGTTAGTGCCAATCGCATCAGAATCATCAAGTTGGTTGGAAATATATGTTTTCTATAGAAAACAATTCAAAGACGGGAAATAAAACGTTCGGTATTATTGAATTGCGTAACTTTCAAACGTGGAAAGATATCGACTTGCGGTTAGTGCCAGTCGCATCAGAATCATCAAGTTGGTTGGAAATATATGTTTTCCATAGAAAACAATTCAAAGACGGGAAATAAAACGTTCGGAATTATTGAATTGCGTAACTTCCAGACGGGAAGGGATATCGATTTTCTGTTAGTGCCAATCGCATCAGAATCATCAAATTGGTTGGAAATATATGTTTTTCATAGAAAACAATTCAAAGACGGGAAATAAAACGTTCGGAATTATTGAATTGCGTAACTTCCAGAGGGAAAGAGATATCGACTTGCGGTTAGTGCCAATCGCATCAGAATCATCGAGTTGGTTGGAAATATATGTTTTTCATAGGAAACAATTCAAAGACGGAAAATAAAACGTTCGGAATTATTGAATTGCCTAACTTCCAGACGGGAAGAGATATCGATTTGCTGTTAGTGCCAATCGCATCAGAATCATCAAATTGGTTGGAAATATATGTTTTCCATAGGAAACAATTCAAAGACGGGAAATAAAACGTTCGGAATTATTGAATTGCGTAACTTCCAGACGGGAAGAGATATCGACTTGCGGTTAGTGCCAATCGCATCAGAATCAAAGAATTGGTTGGACATATATGTTTTTCGTAAAAAAACGATTCAAAGACGGGAAATAAAACGTTCGGAATTATTGAATTGAGTAACTTCCAAACGTGGAGAGATATCGACTTGCGGTTAGTGCCAATCGCATCAGAATCATCAAGTTGGTTAGAAATATATTTTTTCCATAGAAAACAATTCAAAGACGGGAAATAAAACGTTCGCAATTATTGAATTGCGTAACTTCCAGACGGGAAGAGATATCGATTTGCTGTTAGTGCCAATCGCATCAGAATCATCAAATTGGTTGGAAATATATGTTTTTCATAGAAAACAATTCAAAGACGGGAAATAAAACGTTCGGAATTATTATTGAATTGCGTAACTTCCAGAGGGGAAGAGATATCGACTTGCGGTTAGTGCCAATCGCATCAGTATCATCATGTTGGTTGGAAATATATGTTTTTCATAGGAAACAATTCAAAGACGAGAAATAAAACGTTCGGAATTTTCGAATTGCGTAACTTCCAGACGGGAAGAGATATCTACTTGCGGTTAGTGCCAATCAAATCAGAATCATCAAATTGGTTGGAAATATATGTTTTCCATAGGAAACAATTTGAAGACGGGGAATAAAACGTTCGGAATTATTGAATTGCGTAACTTCCAGACGGGAAGAGATATCGACTTGCGGTTAGTGCCAATCGCATCACAATCATAGAATTGGTTGGAAATATATGTTTTTCGTAAAAAAACAATTCAAAGACGGGAAATAAAACGTTCGGAATTATTGATTTGAGTAACTTCCAAACGTGGAGAGATATCGATTTGCTGTTAGTGCCAATCTCATCAGAATCATCAAATTGGTTGGAAATATATGTTTTTCATACAAAACAATTCAAAGACGTGAAATAAAACGTTCGGAATTATTGAATTGCGTAACTTCCAGACGGGAAAAGATATCGATTTGCTGTTAGTGCAAATCGCATCAGAATCATCAAATTGGTTGGAAATATATGTTTTTCATAGAGAACAATTCAAAGACGGGGAATAAAACGTTCGGAATTATTGAATTGCGTAACTTCCGGAGGGGAAGAGATATCGACTTGCGGTTAGTGCCAATCGCATCAGAATCATCGAGGTGGTTGGAAATATATGTTTTTCATAGAAAACAATTCAAAGACGGGAAATAAAACGTTAGGAATTATTGAATTACGTAACTTCCAGACGGGAAGAGATATCGACTTGCGGTTGGTGCCAATCGCATCAGAATCATCGAGTTGGTTGGGAATATATGTTTTTCATGGATAACATCTCAAAGACGGGAAATAAAACGTTCAGAATTACTGAATTGCATAACTTCCAGAGGGGAAGAGATATCGACTTGCGGTTAGTGCCAATCGCATCAGAATCATGGAGTTGGTTGGAAATATATGTTTCTCATAGAAAACAATACAAAGACGAGAAATAAAACGTTCGGAATTTTTGAATTGCCTAACTTCGACACGGGAAGAGATATCGACTTGCGGCTAGTGCCAATCGCATCAGAATCATCGAGTTGGTTGGAAATATATGTTTTTCATAGAAAACAATTCAAAGACGGGAAATAAAACGTTCGGAATTATTGAATTGCGTAACTTCCAGACGGGAAGAGATATCGATTTGCTGTTAGTGCCAATCTCATCAGAATCATCAAATTGGTTGTAAATATATGTTTTTCATACAAAACAATTCAAAGACGTGAAATAAAACGTTCGGAATTATTGAATTGCGTAACTTCCAGACGGGAAGAGATATCGATTAGCTGTTAGTGCCAATCGCATCAGAATCATCAAGTTGGTTGGAAATATATGTTTTTCATAGAAAACAATTCAAAGACGTGAAATAAAACGTTCGGAATTATTGAATTAAGTAACTTCCAGACGGGAAGAGACTTGCCAATCTACCAATCGCATCAGAATCATCAAATTGGTTGGAAATATATGTTTTTCATCGAAAACAATTCAAAGACGGGAAATAAAACGTTCGGAATTATTGAATTGCGTAACTTCCAGAGGGGAAGAGATATCGACTATCGGTTAGTGCCAATCGCATCAGTATCATCGAGTTGGTTGGAAATATATGTTTTCCATAGAAAACAATTCAAAGACGGAAAATAATACGTTCGGAATTATTGGATTGCGTAACTTCCAGACGGGAAGAGATATCGATTTGCTGTTAGTGCCAATCTCATCAGAATCATCAAATTGGTTGGAAATATATGTTTTTCATACAAAACAATTCAAAGACGTGAAATAAAACGTTCGGAATTATTGAATTGCGTAACTTCCAGACGGGAAGAGATATCGATTTGCTGTTAGTGCCAATCGCATCAGAATCATCAAGTTGGTTGGAAATATATGTTTTTCATAGAAAACAATTCAAAGACGTGAAATAAAACGTTCGGAATTATTGAATTAAGTAACTTCCAGACGGGAAGAGACTTGCCAATCTACCTATCGCATCAGAATCATCAAATTGGTTGGAAATATATGTTTTTCATCGAAAACAATTTAAAGACGGGAAAAAAAACGTTCGGAATTATTGAATTGCGTAACTTCCAGAGGGGAAGATATATCGACTGGCGGTTAGTGCCAATCGCATCAGTATCATCGAGTTGGTTGGAAATATATGTTTTCCATAGAAAACAATTCAAAGACGGAAAATAATACGTTCGGAATTATTGAATTGCGTAACTTCCAGACATGAAGAGATATAGATTTGCTGTTAGTGCCAATCTCATCAGAATCATCAAATTGGTTGGAAATATATGTTTTTCATACAAGACAATTCAAAGACGTGAAATAAAACGTTCGGAATTATTGAATTGCGTAACTTCCAGACGGGAAGAGATATCGATTTGCTGTTAGTGCCAATCGCATCAGAATCATCAAATTGGTTGGAAACATATGTTTTTCATAGAAAACAATTCAAAGACGGGAAATAGAACGTTCGGAATTATTGAATTGCGTAACTTCCAGGGGGAAAGAGATATCGACTTGCGGTTAGTGCCAATCGCATCAGAATCATCGAGTTGGTTTGAAATATATGTTTTCCATAGAAAACAATACAAAGACGGGAAATAGAACGTTCGAAATTATTGAATTGCGTAAATTCCAGACAATATGAGAAATCGACTTGCGGTTTCTGCCAATCGCATCAGAATGATCAAATTGGTTGGAAATATATGTTTTCCATAGAAAACAATTCAAAGACGGAAGGGAAATAAAACGTTCGGAATTATTGAATTGCGTAACTTCCAAACGTGAAGAGATATCGACTTGCGGTTAGTGCCAATCGCATCAGAATCATCAAGTTGGTTGGAAATATATGTTTTCCATAGAAAACAATTCAAAGACTGGGAATAAAACGTTCGGAATTATTGAATTGCGTAACTTCCAAACGTTGAGCGATATCAACTTGCGGTTAGTGCCAATCGCATCAGAATCATCAAGTTGGTTGGAAATATATGTTTTCCATAGAAAACTATCCAAAGACGGGAAATAAAACGTTCGGAATTATTGAATTGCGTAACTTCCAGACGGGAAGAGATATCGACTTGCGGTTAGTGCCAATCGCATCAGAATCATCGAGTTGGTTAGAAATATATGTTTTTCGTAGAAAACAATTCAAAGACGGGAAATAAAACGTTCGGAATTATTGAATTGCGTAACTTCCAAACGTGAAGAGATATCGACTTGCGGTTAGTGCCAATCGCATCAGAATCATCGAGGTGGTTGGAAATATATGTTTTTCATGGAAAACAATTCAAAGACGGGAAATAAAACGTTCGGAATTATTGACTTGCGTAACTTCCAGAGGGGATGAGATATCGACTTGCGGTTAGTGCCAATCGCATCAGAATCATGGAATTGGTTGGAAATATATGTTTCTCATAGAAAACAATACAAAGACGGGAAATAGAACGTTCGAAATTATTGAATTGCGTAAATTCCAGACGGGATGAGAAATCGACTTGCGGTTTCTGTCAATCGCATCAGAATGATCAAATTGGTTGGAAATATATGTTTTCCATAGAAAACAATTCAAAGACGGGAGGGAAATAAAACGTTCGGAATTATTGAGTTGCGTAACTTATAAACGTGAAGAGATATCGACTTGCGGTTAGTGCCAATCGCATCAGAATCATCAAGTTGGTTATAAATATATGTTTTCCATAGAAAACAATTCAAAGACGAAAAATAAAACGTTCGGAATTATTGAATTGCGTAACTTCCAGACGGGAAGAGATATCGACTTGCGGTTAGTGCCAATCGCATCAGAATCATCGAATTGGTTGGAAATATATGTTTTTCGTAAAAAACAATCCAAAGACGGGAAATAAAACGTTCGGAATTATTGAATTGCGTAACTTCCAAACGTGAAGAGATATCGACTTGCGGTTAGTGCCAATCGCATCAGAATCATCAAGTTGGTTGGAAATATATGTTTTCTATAGAAAACAATTCAAAGACGGGAAATAAAACGTTCGGTATTATTGAATTGCGTAACTTTCAAACGTGGAAAGATATCGACTTGCGGTTAGTGCCAGTCGCATCAGAATCATCAAGTTGGTTGGAAATATATGTTTTCCATAGAAAACAATTCGAAGACGGGAAATAAAACGTTCGGAATTATTGAATTGCGTAACTTCCAGACGGGAAGGGATATCGATTTTCTGTTAGTGCCAATCGCATCAGAATCATCAAATTGGTTGGAAATATATGTTTTTCATAGAAAACAATTCAAAGACGGGAAATAAAACGTTCGGAATTATTGAATTGCGTAACTTCCAGAGGGGAAGAGATATCGACTTGCGGTTAGTGCCAATCGCATCAGAATCATCGAGTTGGTTGGAAATATATGTTTTTCATAGGAAACAATTCAAAGACGGAAAATAAAACGTTCGGAATTATTGAATTGCCTAACTTCCAGACGGGAAGAGATATCGATTTGCTGTTAGTGCCAATCGCATCAGAATCATCAAATTGGTTGGAAATATATGTTTTCCATAGGAAACAATTCAAAGACGGGAAATAAAACGTTCGGAATTATTGAATTGCGTAACTTCCAGACGGGAAGAGATATCGACTTGCGGTTAGTGCCAATCGCATCAGAATCAAAGAATTGGTTGGACATATATGTTTTTCGTAAAAAAACGATTCAAAGACGGGAAATAAAACGTTCGGAATTATTGAATTGAGTAACTTCCAAACGTGGAGAGATATCGACTTGCGGTTAGTGCCAATCGCATCAGAATCATCAAGTTGGTTAGAAATATATGTTTTCCATAGAAAACAATTCAAAGACGGGAAATAAAACGTTCGCAATTATTGAATTGCGTAACTTCCAGACATGAAGAGATATCGATTTGCTGTTAGTGCCAATCGCATCAGAATCATCAAATTGGTTGGAAATATATGTTTTTCATAGAAAACAATTCAAAGACGGGAAATAAAACGTTCGGAATTATTATTGAATTGCGTAACTTCCAGAGGGGAAGAGATATCGACTTGCGGTTAGTGCCAATCGCATCAGTATCATCATGTTGGTTGGAAATATATGTTTTTCATAGGAAACAATTCAAAGACGAGAAATAAAACGTTCGGAATTTTCGAATTGCGTAACTTCCAGACGGGAAGAGATATCTACTTGCGGTTAGTGCCAATCAAATCAGAATCATCAAATTGGTTGGAAATATATGTTTTCCATAGGAAACAATTTGAAGACGGGAAATAAAACGTTCGGAATTATTGAATTGCGTAACTTCCAGACGGGAAGAGATATCGACTTGCGGTTAGTGCCAATCGCATCACAATCATAGAATTGGTTGGAAATATATGTTTTCCGTAAAAAAACAATTCAAAGACGGGAAATAAAACGTTCGGAATTATTGATTTGAGTAACTTCCAAACGTGGAGAGATATCGACTTGCGGTTAGTGCTAATCGCATCAGAATCATCAAGTTGGTTAGAAATATATGTTTTCCATAGAAAACAATTCAAAGACGGAAAATAAAACGTTCGGAATTATTGAATTGCGTAACTTCCAGACGGGAAGAGATATCGATTTGCTGTTAGTGCCAATCGCATCAGAATCATCAAATTGGTTGGAAATATATGTTTTTCATAGAAAACAATTCAAAGACGGGAAATAAAACGTTCGGAATTATTATTGAATTGCGTAACTTCCAGAGGGGAAAAGATATCGACTTGCGGTTAGTGCCAATCGCATCAGTATCATCATGTTGGTTGGAAATATATGTTTTTCATAGGAAACAATTCAAAGACGAGAAATAAAACGTTCGGAATTTTCGAATTGCGTAACTTCCAGACGGGAAGAGATATCTACTTGCGGTTAGTGCCAATCGCATCAGAATCAACAAATTGGTTGGAAATATATGTTTTTCATAGAAGACAATTCAAAGACGGGAAATAAAACGTTCGGAATTATTGAATTGCGTAACTTCCAGACGGGAAGAGATATCGATTTGCTGTTAGTGCCAATTGCATCAGAATCATCAAATTGGTTGGAAATATATGTTTTTCATAGAAAACAATCCAAAGACGGGGAATAAAACGATCGGGATTATTGAATTGCGTAACTTCCAGAGGGGAAGAGACATCGACTTGCGGTAGTGCCAATCGCATCAGAATCATCGAGTTGGTTGGAAATATATGTTTTTCATAGAAAACAATTCAAAGACGTGAAATGAAACGTTCGGAATTATTGAATTGCGTGACTTCCAGACAGGAAGAGATATCGATTTGCTATTAGTGCCAATCGCATCAGAATCATCAAATTGGTTGGAAATATATGTTTTTCATAGAAAACAATTCGAAGACGGCAAATAAAACGTTCGGAATTATTGAATTGCGTAACTTCCAGAGGGGAAGAGATATCGACTTGCGGTTAGTGCCAATCGCATCAGAATCATCGAGTTGGTTGGAAATATATGTTTTTCATAGAGAACAATTCAAAGACGGGAAATAAAACGTTCGGAATTATTGAATTACGTAACTTCCAGACGTGAAGAGATATCGAGTTGCGGTTAGTGCCAATCGCATCAGAATCATCAAATTGGTTGGAAATATATGTTTTTCATAGAAGACAATTCAAAGACGGGAAATAAAACGTTCGGAATTATTGAATTGCGTAACTTCCAGACGGGAAGAGATATCGATTTTCTGTTAGTGCCAATCGCATCAGAATCATCAAATTGGTTGGAAATATATGTTTTCCATAGAAAACAATTCAAAGACGGGAAATAAAACGTTCGGAATTATTGAATTGCGTAACTCCCAGAGTTGAAGAGATATCGACTTGCGGTTAGTGCCAATCGCTTCAGTAACATCATGTTAGTTGGAAATATATGTTTTTCATAGGAAACAATTCAGAGACGAGAAATAGAACGTTCGGAATTTTCGAATTGCGTAACTTCCAGACGGGGAGAGATATCTACTTGCGATTAGTGCCAATCGCATCAGAATCAACAAATTGGTTGGAAATATATGTTTTCCATAGAAAACAATACAAAGACGGGAAATAGAACGTTCGAAATTATTGAATTGCGTAAATTCCAGACAATATGAGAAATCGACTTGCGGTTTCTGCCAATCGCATCAGAATGATCAAATTGGTTGGAAATATATGTTTTCCATAGAAAACAATTCAAAGACGGAAGGGAAATAAAACGTTCGGAATTATTGAATTGCGTAACTTCCAAACGTGAAGAGATATCGACTTGCGGTTAGTGCCAATCGCATCAGAATCATCAAGTTGGTTGGAAATATATGTTTTCCATAGAAAACAATTCAAAGACTGGGAATAAAACGTTCGGAATTATTGAATTGCGTAACTTCCAAACGTGGAGCGATATCAACTTGCGGTTAGTGCCAATCGCATCAGAATCATCAAGTTGGTTGGAAATATATGTTTTCCATAGAAAACTATCCAAAGACGGGAAATAAAACGTTCGGAATTATTGAATTGCGTAACTTCCAGACGGGAAGAGATATCGACTTGCGGTTAGTGCCAATCGCATCAGAATCATCGAGTTGGTTAGAAATATATGTTTTTCGTAGAAAACAATTCAAAGACGGGAAATAAAACGTTCGGAATTATTGAATTGCGTAACTTCCAAACGTGAAGAGATATCGACTTGCGGTTAGTGCCAATCGCATCAGAATCATCGAGGTGGTTGGAAATATATGTTTTTCATGGAAAACAATTCAAAGACGGGAAATAAAACGTTCGGAATTATTGACTTGCGTAACTTCCAGAGGGGATGAGATATCGACTTGCGGTTAGTGCCAATCGCATCAGAATCATGGAATTGGTTGGAAATATATGTTTCTCATAGAAAACAATACAAAGACGGGAAATAGAACGTTCGAAATTATTGAATTGCGTAAATTCCAGACGGGATGAGAAATCGACTTGCGGTTTCTGTCAATCGCATCAGAATGATCAAATTGGTTGGAAATATATGTTTTCCATAGAAAACAATTCAAAGACGGGAGGGAAATAAAACGTTCGGAATTATTGAGTTGCGTAACTTATAAACGTGAAGAGATATCGACTTGCGGTTAGTGCCAATCGCATCAGAATCATCAAGTTGGTTATAAATATATGTTTTCCATAGAAAACAATTCAAAGACGAAAAATAAAACGTTCTGAATTATTGAATTGCGTAACTTCCAGACGGGAAGAGATATCGACTTGCGGTTAGTGCCAATCGCATCAGAATCATCGAATTGGTTGGAAATATATGTTTTTCGTAAAAAACAATCCAAAGACGGGAAATAAAACGTTCGGAATTATTGAATTGCGTAACTTCCAAACGTGAAGAGATATCGACTTGCGGTTAGTGCCAATCGCATCAGAATCATCAAGTTGGTTGGAAATATATGTTTTCTATAGAAAACAATTCAAAGACGGGAAATAAAACGTTCGGTATTATTGAATTGCGTAACTTTCAAACGTGGAAAGATATCGACTTGCGGTTAGTGCCAGTCGCATCAGAATCATCAAGTTGGTTGGAAATATATGTTTTCCATAGAAAACAATTCAAAGACGGGAAATAAAACGTTCGGAATTATTGAATTGCGTAACTTCCAGACGGGAAGGGATATCGATTTTCTGTTAGTGCCAATCGCATCAGAATCATCAAATTGGTTGGAAATATATGTTTTTCATAGAAAACAGTTCAAAGACGGGAAATAAAACGTTCGGAATTATTGAATTGCGTAACTTCCAGAGGGGAAGAGATATCGACTTGCGGTTAGTGCCAATCGCATCAGAATCATCGAGTTGGTTGGAAATATATGTTTTTCATAGGAAACAATTCAAAGACGGAAAATAAAACGTTCGGAATTATTGAATTGCCTAACTTCCAGACGGGGAGAGATATCGATTTGCTGTTAGTGCCAATCGCATCAGAATCATCAAATTGGTTGGAAATATATGTTTTCCATAGGAAACAATTCAAAGACGGGAAATAAAACGTTCGGAATTATTGAATTGCGTAACTTCCAGACGGGAAGAGATATCGACTTGCGGTTAGTGCCAATCGCATCAGAATCAAAGAATTGGTTGGACATATATGTTTTTCGTAAAAAAACGATTCAAAGACGGGAAATAAAACGTTCGGAATTATTGAATTGAGTAACTTCCAAACGTGGAGAGATATCGACTTGCGGTTAGTGCCAATCGCATCAGAATCATCAAGTTGGTTAGAAATATATGTTTTCCATAGAAAACAATTCAAAGACGGGAAATAAAACGTTCGCAATTATTGAATTGCGTAACTTCCAGACGGGAAGAGATATCGATTTGCTGTTAGTGCCAATCGCATCAGAATCATCAAATTGGTTGGAAATATATGTTTTTCAAAGAAAACAATTCAAAGACGGGAAATAAAACGTTCGGAATTATTATTGAATTGCGTAACTTCCAGAGGGGAAGAGATATCGACTTGCGGTTAGTGCCAATCGCATCAGTATCATCATGTTGGTTGGAAATATATGTTTTTCATAGGAAACAATTCAAAGACGAGAAATAAAACGTTCGGAATTTTCGAATTGCGTAACTTCCAGACGGGAAGAGATATCTACTTGCGGTTAGTGCCAATCAAATCAGAATCATCAAATTGGTTGGAAATATATGTTTTCCATAGGAAACAATTTGAAGACGGGAAATAAAACGTTCGGAATTATTGAATTGCGTAACTTCCAGACGGGAAGAGATATCGACTTGCGGTTAGTGCCAATCGCATCACAATCATAGAATTGGTTGGAAATATATGTTTTTCGTAAAAAAACAATTCAAAGACGGGAAATAAAACGTTCGGAATTATTGATTTGAGTAACTTCCAAACGTGGAGAGATATCGACTTGCGGTTAGTGCCAATCGCATCAGAATCATCAAGTTGGTTAGAAATATATGTTTTCCATAGAAAACAATTCAAAGACGGAAAATAAAACGTTCGGAATTATTGAATTGCGTAACTTCCAGACGGGAAGAGATATCGATTTGCTGTTAGTGCCAATCGCATCAGAATCATCAAATTGGTTGGAAATATATGTTTTTCATAGAAAACAATTCAAAGACGGGAAATAAAACGTTCGGAATTATTATTGAATTGCGTAACTTCCAGAGGGGAAAAGATATCGACTTGCGGTTAGTGCCAATCGCATCAGTATCATCATGTTGGTTGGAAATATATGTTTTTCATAGGAAACAATTCAAAGACGAGAAATAAAACGTTCGGAATTTTCGAATTGCGTAACTTCCAGACGGGAAGAGATATCTACTTGCGGTTAGTGCCAATCGCATCAGAATCAACAAATTGGTTGGAAATATATGTTTTTCATAGAAGACAATTCAAAGACGGGAAATAAGACGTTCGGAATTATTGAATTGCGTAACTTCCAGACGGGAAGAGATATCGATTTGCTGTTAGTGCCAATTGCATCAGAATCATCAAATTGGTTGGAAATATATGTTTTTCATAGAAAACAATCCAAAGACGGGGAATAAAACGTTCGGGATTATTGAATTGCGTAACTTCCAGAGGGGAAGAGACATCGACTTGCGGTAGTGCCAATCGCATCAGAATCATCGAGTTGGTTGGAAATATATGTTTTCCATAGAAAACAATTCAAAGACGTGAAATGAAACGTTCGGAATTATTGAATTGCGTGACTTCCAGACAGGAAGAGATATCGATTTGCTATTAGTGCCAATCGCATCAGAATCATCAAATTGGTTGGAAATATATGTTTTTCATAGAAAACAATTCGAAGACGGCAAATAAAACGTTCGGAATTATTGAATTGCGTAACTTCCAGAGGGGAAGAGATATCGACTTGCGGTTAGTGCCAATCGCATCAGAATCATCGAGTTGGTTGGAAATATATGTTTTTCATAGAGAACAATTCAAAGACGGGAAATAAAACGTTCGGAATTATTGAATTACGTAACTTCCAGACGTGAAGAGAAATCGAGTTGCGGTTAGTGCCAATCGCATCAGAATCATCAAATTGGTTGGAAATATATGTTTTTCATAGAAGACAATTCAAAGACGGGAAATGAAACGTTCGGAATTATTGAATTGCGTAACTTCCAGACGGGAAGAGATATCGATTTTCTGTTAGTGCCAATCGCATCAGAATCATCAAATTGGTTGGAAATATATGTTTTTCATAGAAAACAATTCAAAGACGGGAAATAAAACGTTCGGAATTATTGAATTGCGTAACTTCCAGAGGGGAAGAGATATCGACTTGCGGTTAGTGCCAATCGCATCAGAATCATCATGTTGGTTGGAAATATATGTTTTTCATAGGAAACAATTCAAAGACGAGAAATAAAACGTTCGGAATTATTGAATTGCGTAACTCCCAGAGTTGAAGAGATATCGACTTGCGGTTAGTGCCAATCGCTTCAGTAACATCATGTTGGTTGGAAATATATGTTTTTCATAGGAAACAATTCAGAGACGAGAAATAGAACGTTCGGAATTTTCGAATTGCGTAACTTCCAGACGGGGAGAGATATCTACTTGCGATTAGTGCCAATCGCATCAGAATCAACAAATTGGTTGGAAATATATGTTTTTCATAGAAGACAATTCAAAGACGGGAAATAAAACGTTCGGAATTATTGAATTGCGTAACTTCCAGACGGGAAGAGATATCGATTTGCTGTTAGTGCCAATCGCATCAGAATCATCAAATTGGTTGGAAATATATGTTTTTCATAGAAAACAATCCAAAGACGGGGAATAAAACGTTCGGGATTATTGAATTGCGTAACTTCCAGAGGGGTAGAGACATCGACTTGCGGTAGTGCCAATCGCATCAGAATCATCGAGTTGGTTGGAAATATATGTTTTTCATAGAAAACAATTCAAAGACGTGAAATGAAACGTTCGGAATTATTGAATTGCGTGACTTCCAGACAGGAAGAGATATCGATTTGCTGTTAGTGCCAATCGCATCAGAATCATCAAATTGGTTGGAAATATATGTTTTTCATAGAAAACAATTCAAAGACGGCAAATAAAACGTTCGGAATTATTGAATTGCGTAACTTCCAGAGGGGAAGAGATATCGACTTGCGGTTAGTGCCAATCGCATCAGAATCATCGAGTTGGTTGGAAATATATGTTTTTCATAGAAAACAATTCAAAGACGGGAAATAAAACGTTCGGAATAATTGAACTACGGAACTTCCAGACGGGAAGAGATATCGAGTTGCGGTTAGTGCCAATCGCATCAGAATCATCAAATTGGTTGGAAATATATGTTTTTCATAGAAGACAATTCAAAGACGGGAAATGAAACGTTCGGAATTATTGAATTGCGTAACTTCCAGACGGGAAGAGATATCGATTTTCTGTTAGTGCCAATCGCATCAGAATCATCAAATTGGTTGGAAATATATGTTTTTCATAGAAAACAATTCAAAGACGGGAAATAAAACGTTCGGAATTATTGAATTGCGTAACTTCCAGAGGGGAAGAGATATCGACTTGCGGTTAGTGCCAATCGCATCAGAATCATCATGTTGGTTGGAAATATATGTTTTTCATAGGAAACAATTCAAAGACGAGAAATAAAACGTTCGGAATTATTGAATTGCGTAACTCTCAGAGGGGAAGAGATATCGACTTGCGGTTAGTGCCAATCGCTTCAGTAACATCATGTTGGTTGGAAATATATGTTTTTCATAGGAAACAATTCAAAGACGAGAAATAAAACGTTCGGAATTATTGAATTGCCTAACTTCCAGACGGGAAGAGATATCGATTTGCTGTTAGTGCCAATCGCATCAGAATCATCAAATTGGTTGGAAATATATGTTTTCCATAGGAAACAATTCAAAGACGAGAAATAAAACGTTCGGAATTATTGAATTGCGTAACTTCCAGACGGGAAGAGATATCGACTTGCGGTTAGTGCCAATCGCATCAGAATCATAGAATTGGTTGGAAATATATGTTTTTCGTGAAAAAACAATTCAAAGACGGGAAATAAAACGCTCGGAATTATTGAATTGAGTAACTTCCAAACGTGGAGAGATATCGACTTGCGGTTAGTGCCAATCGCATCAGGATCATCAAGTTGGTTAGAAATATATGTTTTCCATAGAAAACAATTCAAAGACGGAAAATAAAACGTTCGGAATTATTGAATTGCGTAACTTCCAGACGGGAAGAGATATCGATTTGCTGTTAGTGCCAATCGCATCAGAATCATCAAATTGGTTGGAAATATATGTTTTTCATAGAAAACAATTCAAAGACGGGAAATAAAACGTTCGGAATTATTATTGAATTGCGTAACTTCCAGAGGGGAAGAGATATCGACTTGCGGTTAGTGCCAATCGCATCAGTATCATCATGTTGGTTGGAAATATATGTTTTTCATAGGAAACAATCCAAAGACGAGAAATAAAACGTTCGGAATTTTCGAATTGCGTAACTCCCAGACGGGAAGAGATATCTACTTGCGGTTAGTGCCAATCGCATCAGAATCATCAAATTGGTTGGAAATATATGTTTTCCATAGGAAAAAATTTGAAGACGGGAAATAAAACGTTCGGAATTATTGAATTGCGTAACTTCCAGACGGGAAGAGATATCGACTTGCGGTTAGTGCCAATCGCATCACAATCATAGAATTGGTTGGAAATATATGTTTTTCGTAAAAAAACAATTCAAAGACGGGAAATAAAACGTTCGGAATTATTGAATTGAGTAACTTCCAAACGTGGAGAGATATCGACTTGCGGTTAGTGCCAATCGCATCAGAATCATCAAGTTGGTTAGAAATATATGTTTTCCATAGAAAACAATTCAAAGACGGAAAATAAAACGTTCGGAATTATTGAATTGCGTAACTTCCAGACGGGAAGAGATATCGATTTGCTGTTAGTGCCAATCGCATCAGAATCATCAAATTGGTTGGAAATATATGTTTTTCATAGAAAACAATTCAAAGACGGGAAATAAAACGTTCGGAATTATTATTGAATTGCGTAACTTCCAGAGGGGAAGAGATATCGACTTGCGGTTAGTGCCAATCGCATCAGAATCATCAAATTGGTTGGAAATATATGTTTTCCATAGGAAACAATTCAAAGACGAGAAATAAAACGTTCGGAATTATTGAATTGCGTAACTTCCAGACGGGAAGAGATATCGACTTGCGGTTAGTGCCAATCGCATCAGAATCATAGAATTGGTTGGAAATATATGTTTTTCGTGAAAAAACAATTCAAAGACGGGAAATAAAACGCTCGGAATTATTGAATTGAGTAACTTCCAAACGTGGAGAGATATCGACTTGCGGTTAGTGCCAATCGCATCAGGATCATCAAGTTGGTTAGAAATATATGTTTTCCATAGAAAACAATTCAAAGACGGAAAATAAAACGTTCGGAATTATTGAATTGCGTAACTTCCAGACGGGAAGAGATATCGATTTGCTGTTAGTGCCAATCGCATCAGAATCATCAAATTGGTTGGAAATATATGTTTTTCATAGAAAACAATTCAAAGACGGGAAATAAAACGTTCGGAATTATTATTGAATTGCGTAACTTCCAGAGGGGAAGAGATATCGACTTGCGGTTAGTGCCAATCGCATCAGTATCATCATGTTGGTTGGAAATATATGTTTTTCATAGGAAACAATTCAAAGACGAGAAATAAAACGTTCGGAATTTTCGAATTGCGTAACTTCCAGACGGGAAGAGATATCTACTTGCGGTTAGTGCCAATCGCATCAGAATCAACAAATTGGTTGTAGATATATGTTTTTCATAGAAGACAATTCAAAGACGGGAAATAAAACGTTCGGAATTATTGAATTGCGTAACTTCCAGACGGGAAGAGATATCGATTTGCTGTTAGTGCCAATCGCATCAGAATCATCAAATTGGTTGGAAATATATGTTTTTCATAGAAAACAATCCAAAGACGGGGAATAAAACGTTCGGGATTATTGAATTGCGTAACTTCCAGAGGGGAAGAGACATCGACTTGCGGTAGTGCCAATCGCATCAGAATCATCGAGTTGGTTGGAAATATATGTTTTTCATAGAAAACAATTCAAAGACGTGAAATGAAAAGTTCGGAATTATTGAATTGCGTGACTTCCAGACGGGAAGAGATATCGATTTGCTGTTAGTGCCAATCGCATCAGAATCATCAAATTGGTTGGAAATATATGTTTTTCATAGAAAACAATTCAAAGACGGCAAATAAAACGTTCGGAATTATTGAATTGCGTAACTTCCAGAGGGGAAGAGATATCGACTTGCGGTTAGTGCCAATCGCATCAGAATCATCGAGTTGGTTGGAAATATATGTTTTTCATAGAAAACAATTCAAAGACGGGAAATAAAACGTTCGGAATTATTGAATTACGTAACTTCCAGACGGGAAGAGATATCGAGTTGCGGTTAGTGCCAATCGCATCAGAATCATCAAATTGGTTGGAAATATATGTTTTTCATAGAAGACAATTCAAAGACGGGAAATAAAACGTTCGGAATTATTGAATTGCGTAACTTCCAGACGGGAAGAGATATCGATTTTCTGTTAGTGCCAATCGCATCAGAATCATCAAATTGGTTGGAAATATATGTTTTTCATAGAAAACAATTCAAAGACGGGAAATAAAACGTTCGGAATTATTGAATTGCGTAACTTCCAGAGGGGAAGAGATATCGACTTGCGGTTAGTGCCAATTGCATCAGAATCATCATGTTGGTTGGAAATATATGTTTTTCATAGGAAACAATTCAAAGACGAGAAATAAAACGTTCGGAATTATTGAATTGCGTAACTCCCAGAGGGGAAGAGATATCGACTTGCGGTTAGTGCCAATCGCTTCAGTAACATCATGTTGGTTGGAAATATATGTTTCTCATAGGAAACAATTCAAAGACGAGAAATAAAACGTTCGGAATCTTCGAATTGCGTAACTTCCAGACGGGAAGAGATATCTACTTGCGGTTAGTGCCAATCGCATCAGAATCATCAAATTGGTTGGAAATATATGTTTTCCATAGGAAACAATTTGAAGACGGGAAATAAAACGTTCGGAATTATTGAATTGCGTAACTTCCAGACGGGAAAAGATATCGATTTGCGGTTAGTGCCAATCGCATCAGAATCATCAAGTTGGTTATAAATATATGTTTTCCATAGAAAACAATTCAAAGACGAAAAATAAAACGTTCGGAATTATTGAATTGCGTAACTTCCAGACGGGAAGAGATATCGACTTGCGGTTAGTGCCAATCGCATCAGAATCATCGAATTGGTTGGAAATATATGTTTTCCATAGAAAACAATTCAAAGACGAAAAATAAAACGTTCGGAATTATTGAATTGCGTAACTTCCAGACGGGAAGAGATATCGACTTGCGGTTAGTGCCAATCGCATCAGAATCATCGAATTGGTTGGAAATATATGTTTTTCGTAAAAAACAATTCAAAGACGGGAAATAAAACGTTCGGAATTATTGAATTGCGTAACTTCCAAACGTGAAGAGATATCGACTTGCGGTTAGTGCCAGTCGCATCAGAATCATCAAGTTGGTTGGAAATATATGTTTTCCATAGAAAACAATTCAAAGACGGGAAATAAAACGTTCGGAATTATTGAATTGCGTAACTTCCAGACGGGAAGGGATATCGATTTTCTGTTAGTGCCAATCGCATCAGAATCATCAAATTGGTTGGAAATATAAGTTTTTCATAGAAAACAATTCAAAGACGGAAAATGAAACGTTCGGAATTATTGAATTGCGTAACTTCCAGAGGGGAAGAGATATCGACTTGCGGTTAGTGCCAATCGCATCAGAATCATCGAGTTGGTTGGAAATATATGTTTTTCATAGGAAACAATTCAAAGACGGAAAATAAAACGTTCGGAATTATTGAATTGCCTAACTTCCAGACGGGAAGAGATATCGATTTGCTGTTAGTGCCAATCGCATCAGAATCATCAAATTGGTTGGAAATATATGTTTTCCATAGGAAACAATTCAAAGACGGGAAATAAAACGTTCGGAATTATTGAATTGCGTAACTTCCAGACGGGAAGAGATATCGACTTGCGGTTAGTGCCAATCTTATCAGAATCAAAGAATTGGTTGAACATATATGTTTTTCGTAAAAAAACGATTCAAAGACGGGAAATAAAACGTTCGGAATTATTGAATTGAGTAACTTCCAAACGTGGAGAGATATCGACTTGCGGTTAGTGCCAATCGCATCAGAATCATCAAGTTGGTTAGAAATATATGTTTTCCATAGAAAACAATTCAAAGACGGGAAATAAAACGTTCGCAATTATTGAATTGCGTAACTTCCAGACGGGAAGAGATATCGATTTGCTGTTAGTGCCAATCGCATCAGAATCATCAAATTGGTTGGAAATATATGTTTTTCATAGAAAACAATTCAAAGACGGGAAATAAAACGTTCGGAATTATTATTGAATTGCGTAACTTCCAGAGGGGAAGAGATATCGACTTGCGGTTAGTGCCAATCGCATCAGTATCATCATGTTGGTTGGAAATATATGTTTTTCATAGGAAACAATTCAAAGACGAGAAATAAAACGTTCGGAATTTTCGAATTGCGTAACTTCCAGACGGGAAGAGATATCTACTTGCGGTTAGTGCCAATCGCATCAGAATCATCAAATTGGTTGGAAATATATGTTTTCCATAGGAAACAATTTGAAGACGGGAAATAAAACGTTCGGAATTATTGAATTGCGTAACTTCCAGACGGGAAGAGATATCGACTTGCGGTTAGTGCCAATCGCATCACAATCATAGAATTGGTTGGAAATATATGTTTTTCGTAAAAAAACAATTCAAAGACGGGAAATAAAACGTTCGGAATTATTGAATTGAGTAACTTCCAAACGTGGAGAGATATCGACTTGCGGTTAGTGCCAATCGCATCAGAATCATCAAGTTGGTTAGAAATATATGTTTTCCATAGAAAACAATTCAAAGACGGAAAATAAAACGTTCGGAATTATTGAATTGCGTAACTTCCAGACGGGAAGAGATATCGATTTGCTGTTAGTGCCAATCGCATCAGAATCATCAAATTGGTTGGAAATATATGTTTTTCATAGAAAACAATTCAAAGACGGGAAATAAAACGTTCGGAATTATTATTGAATTGCGTAACTTCCAGAGGGGAAGAGATATCGACTTGCGGTTAGTGCCAATCGCATCAGTATCATCATGTTGGTTGGAAATATATGTTTTTCATAGGAAACAATTCAAAGACGAGAAATAAAACGTTCGGAATTTTCGAATCGCGTAACTTCCAGACCGGAAGAGATATCTACTTGCGGTTAGTGCCAATCGCATCAGAATCAACAAATTGGTTGGAAATATATGTTTTTCATAGAAGACAATTCAAAGACGGGAAATAAAACGTTCGGAATTATTGAATTGCGTAACTTCCAGACGGGAAGAGATATCGATTTGCTGTTAGTGCCAATCGCATCAGAATCATCAAATTGGTTGGAAATATATGTTTTTCATAGAAAACAATCCAAAGACGGGGAATAAAACGTTCGGGATTATTGAATTGCGTAACTTCCAGAGGGGAAGAGACATCGACTTGCGGTAGTGCCAATCGCATCAGAATCATCGAGTTGGTTGGAAATATATGTTTTTCATAGAGAACAATTCAAAGACGTGAAATGAAACGTTCGGAATTATTGAATTGCGTGACTTCCAGACAGGAAGAGATATCGATTTGCTGTTAGTGCCAATCGCATCAGAATCATCAAATTGGTTATAAATATATGTTTTTCATAGAAAACAATTCGAAGACGGCAAATAAAACGTTCGGAATTATTGAATTGCGTAACTTCCAGAGGGGAAGAGATATCGACTTGCGGTTAGTGCCAATCGCTTCAGAATCATCGAGTTGGTTGGAAATATATGTTTTTCATAGAAAACAATTCAAAGACGGGAAATAAAACGTTCGGAATTATTGAATTACGTAACTTCCAGACGTGAAGAGATATCGAGTTGCGGTTAGTGCCAATCGCATCAGAATCATCAAATTGGTTGGAAATATATGTTTTTCATAGAAGACAATTCAAAGACGGGAAATAAAACGTTCGGAATTATTGAATTGCGTAACTTCCAGACGGGAAGAGATATCGATTTTCTGTTAGTGCCAATCGCATCAGAATCATCAAATTGGTTGGAAATATATGTTTTTCATAGAAAACAATTCAAAGACGGGAAATAAAACGTTCGGAATTATTGAATTGCGTAACTTCCAGAGGGGAAGAGATATCGACTTGCGGTTAGTGCCAATCGCATCAGAATCATCATGTTGGTTGGAAATATATGTTTTTCATAGGAAACAATTCAAAGACGAGAAATAAAACGTTCGGAATTATTGAATTGCGTAACTCCCAGAGGGGAAGAGATATCGACTTGCGGTTAGTGCCAATCGCTTCAGTAACATCATGTTGGTTGGAAATATATGTTTTTCATAGGAAACAATTCAAAGACGAGAAATAGAACGTTCGGAATTTTCGAATTGCGTAACTTCCAGACGGGGAGAGATATCTACTTGCGATTAGTGCCAATCGCATCAGAATCAACAAATTG
The DNA here is from genome assembly GCA_958510875.1 of Endomychus coccineus. Classification (NCBI taxonomy): domain Eukaryota; kingdom Metazoa; phylum Arthropoda; class Insecta; order Coleoptera; family Endomychidae; genus Endomychus; species Endomychus coccineus. The sequence continues at coordinate 169,378,476 of OY294067.1, forward strand.
GTTGGAAATATATGTTTTTCATAGAAGACAATTCAAAGACGGGAAATAAAACGTTCGGAATTATTGAATTGCGTAACTTCCAGACGGGAAGAGATATCGATTTGCTGTTAGTGCCAATCGCATCAGAATCATCAAATTGGTTGGAAATATATGTTTTTCATAGAAAACAATCCAAAGACGGGGAATAAAACGTTCGGGATTATTGAATTGCGTAACTTCCAGAGGGGTAGAGACATCGACTTGCGGTAGTGCCAATCGCATCAGAATCATCGAGTTGGTTGGAAATATATGTTTTTCATAGAAAACAATTCAAAGACGTGAAATGAAACGTTCGGAATTATTGAATTGCGTGACTTCCAGACAGGAAGAGATATCGATTTGCTGTTAGTGCCAATCGCATCAGAATCATCAAATTGGTTGGAAATATATGTTTTTCATAGAAAACAATTCAAAGACGGCAAATAAAACGTTCGGAATTATTGAATTGCGTAACTTCCAGAGGGGAAGAGATATCGACTTGCGGTTAGTGCCAATCGCATCAGAATCATCGAGTTGGTTGGAAATATATGTTTTTCATAGAAAACAATTCAAAGACGGGAAATAAAACGTTCGGAATTATTGAATTACGTAACTTCCAGACGGGGAGAGATATCGAGTTGCGGTTAGTGCCAATCGCATCAGAATCATCAAATTGGTTGGAAATATATGTTTTTCATAGAAGACAATTCAAAGACGGGAAATGAAACGTTCGGAATTATTGAATTGCGTAATTTCCAGACGGGAAGAGATATCGATTTTCTGTTAGTGCCAATCGCATCAGAATCATCAAATTGGTTGGAAATATATGTTTTTCATAGAAAACAATTCAAAGACGGGAAATAAAACGTTCGGAATTATTGAATTGCGTAACTTCCAGAGGGGAAGAGATATCGACTTGCGGTTAGTGCCAATCGCATCAGAATCATCATGTTGGTTGGAAATATATGTTTTTCATAGGAAACAATTCAAAGACGAGAAATAAAACGTTCGGAATTATTGAATTGCGTAACTCTCAGAGGGGAAGAGATATCGACTTGCGGTTAGTGCCAATCGCTTCAGTAACATCATGTTGGTTGGAAATATATGTTTTTCATAGGAAACAATTCAAAGACGAGAAATAAAACGTTCGGAATCTTCGAATTGCGTAACTTCCAGACGGGAAGAGATATCTACTTGCGGTTAGTGCCAATCGCATCAGAATCATCAAGTTGGTTGGAAATATATGTTTTTCATAGAAAACAATTCAAAGACGGGAAATAAAACGTTCGGAATTATTGAAAAGCGTAACTTCCAGAGGGGAAGAGATATCGACGTGCGGTTAGTGCCAATCGCATCAGTATCATCATGTTGGTTGGAAATATATGTTTTTAATAGGAAACAATTCAAAGACGAGAAAGCAAACGTTCGGAATTTTCGAATTGCGTAACTTCCAGACGGGAAGAGATGTCTACTTGCGGTTAGTGCCAATCGCATCAGAATCATCAAATTGGTTGGAAATATATGTTTTTCATAGAAAACAATTCAAAGACGGGAAATAAAATGTTCGGAATTATTGAATTGCTTAACTTCCAGACGGGAAGAGATATCTACTTGCGGTTATTGCCAATCGCATCAGAATCAACAAATTGGTTGGAAATATATGTTTTTCATAGAAGACAATTCAAAGACGGGAAATAAAACGTTCGGGATTATTGAATTGCGTAACTTCCAGAGGGGAAGAGATATCGACTTGCGGTTGTGCCAATCGCAACAGAATCATCGAGTTGGTTGGAAATATACGTTTTTCATAGAAAACAATCCAAAGACGTGAAATGAAACGTTCGGAATTATTGAATTGCGTAACTTCCAGACGGGAAGAAATATCGATTTGCTGTTAGTGCCAATCGCATCAGAATCATCAAATTGGTTGGAAATATATGTTTTTCATAGAAAACAATTCAAAGACGGCAAATAAAACGTTCGGAATTATTGAATTGCGTAACTTCCAGAGGGGAAGAGATATCGACTTGCGGTTAGTGCCAATCGCATCAGAATCATCGAGTTGGTTGGAAATATATGTTTTTCATAGAAAACAATTCAAAATCGGGGAATAAAACTTTCGGAATTATTGAATTGCGTACTTTCCAGACGGGAAGAGATATCGATTTGCTGTTAGTGCCAATCTCATCAGAATCATCAAATTGGTTGGAAATATATGTTTTTCATACAAAACAATTCAAAGACGTGAAATAAAACGTTCGGAATTATTGAATTGCGTAACTTCCAGACGGGAAGAGATATCGATTTGCTGTTAGTGCCAATCGCATCAGAATCATCAAGTTGGTTGGAAATATATGTTTTTCATAGAAAACAATTCAAAGACGTGAAATAAAACGTTCGGAATTATTGAATTAAGTAACTTCCAGACGGGAAGAGACTTGCCAATCTACCTATCGCATCAGAATCATCAAATTGGTTGGAAATATATGTTTTTCATCGAAAACAATTTAAAGACGGGAAATAAAACGTTCGGTATTATTGAATTGCGTAACTTCCAGAGAGGAAGAGATATCGACTGGCGGTTAGTGCCAATCGCATTAGTATCATCGAATTGGTTGGAAATATATGTTTTTCGTAAAAAACAATTCAAAGACGGGAAATAAAACGTTCGGAATTATTGAATTGCGTAACTTCCAAACGTGAAGAGATATCGACTTGCGGTTAGTGCCAATCGCATCAGAATCATCGAGTTGGTTGGAAATATATGTTTTTCATGGAAAACAATTCAAAGACGGGAAATAAAACGTTCGGAATTATTGACTTGCGTAGCTTCCAGAGGGGATGAGATATCGACTTGCGGTTAGTGCCAATCGCATCAGAATCATGGAATTGGTTGGAAATATATGTTTCTCATAGAAAACAATACAAAGACGGGAAATAGAACGTTCGAAATTATTGAATTGCGTAAATTCCAGACGGGATGAGAAATCGACTTGCGGTTTCTGCCAATCGCATCAGAATGATCAAATTGGTTGGAAATATATGTTTTCCATAGAAAACAATTCAAAGACGGGAGGGAAATAAAACGTTCGGAATTATTGAGTTGCGTAACTTCCAAACGTGAAGAGATATCGACTTGCGGTTAGTGCCAATCGCATCAGAATCATCAAGTTGGTTATAAATATATGTTTTCCATAGAAAACAATTCAAAGACGAAAAATAAAACGTTCGGAACTATTGAATTGCGTAACTTCCAGACGGGAAGAGATATCGACTTGCGGTTAGTGCCAATCGCATCAGAATCATCGAATTGGTTGGAAATATATGTTTTTCGTAAAAAACAATTCAAAGACGGGAAATAAAACGATCGGAATTATTGAATTGCGTAACTTCCAAACGTGAAGAGATATCGACTCGCGGTTAGTGCCAATCGCATCAGAATCATCAAGTTGGTTGGAAATATATGTTTTCCATAGAAAACAATTCAAATACGGGAAATAAAACGTTCGGAATTATTGAATTGCGTAACTTTCAAACGTGGAAAGATATCGACTTGCGGTTAGTGCCAGTCGCATCAGAATCATCAAGTTGGTTGGAAATATATGTTTTCCATAGAAAACAATTCAAAGACGGGAAATAAAACGTTCGGAATTATTGAATTGCGTAACTTCCAGACGGGAAGGGATATCGATTTTCTGTTAGTGCCAATCGCATCAGAATCATCAAATTGGTTGGAAATATATGTTTTTCATAGAAAACAATTCAAAGACGGGAAATAAAACGTTCGGAATTATTGAATTGCGTAACTTCCAGAGGGGAAGAGATATCGTTTTGCGGTTAGTGCCAATCGCATCAGAATCATCGAGTTGGTTGGAAATATATGTTTTTCATAGGAAACAATTCAAAGACGGAAAATAAAACGTTCGGAATTATTGAATTGCCTAACTTCCAGACGAGAAGAGATATCGATTTGCTGTTAGTGCCAATCGCATCAGAATCATCAAATTGGTTGGAAATATATGTTTTCCATAGGAAACAATTCAAAGACGAGAAATAAAACGTTCGGAATTATTGAATTGCGGAACTTCCAGACGGGAAGAGATATCGACTTGCGGTTAGTGCCAATCGCATCAGAATCATAGAATTGGTTGGAAATATATGTTTTTCGTGAAAAAACAATTCAAAGACGGGAAATAAAACGCTCGGAATTATTGAATTGAGTAACTTCCAAACGTGGAGAGATATCGACTTGCGGTTAGTGCCAATCGCATCAGGATCATCAAGTTGGTTAGAAATATACGTTTTCCATAGAAAACAATTCAAAGACGGAAAATAAAACGTTCGGAATTATTGAATTGCGTAACTTCCAGACGGGAAGAGATATCGATTTGCTGTTAGTGCCAATCGCATCAGAATCATCAAATTGGTTGGAAATATATGTTTTTCATAGAAAACAATTCAAAGACGGGAAATAAAACGTTCGGAATTATTATTGAATTGCGTAACTTCCAGAGGGGAAGAGATATCGACTTGCGGTTAGTGCCAATCGCATCAGTATCATCATGTTGGTTGGAAATATATGTTTTTCATAGGAAACAATTCAAAGACGAGAAATAAAACGTTCGGAAATTTCGAATTGCGTAACTTCCAGACGGGAAGAGATATCTACTTGCGGTTAGTGCCAATCGCATCAGAATCATCAAATTGGTTGGAAATATATGTTTTCCATAGGAAACAATTTGAAGACGGGAAATAAAACGTTCGGAATTATTGAATTGCGTAACTTCCAGACGGGAAGAGATATCGACTTGCGGTTAGTGCCAATCGCATCACAATCATAGAATTGGTTGGAAATATATGTTTTTCGTAAAAAAACAATTCAAAGACGGGAAATAAAACGTTCGAAATTATTGAATTGAGTAACTTCCAAACGTGGAGAGATATCGACTTGCGGATAGTGCCAATCGCATCAGAATCATCAAGTTGGTTAGAAATAAATGTTTTCCATAGAAAACAATTCAAAGACGGAAAATAAAACGTTCGGAATTATTGAATTGCGTAACTTCCAGACGGGAAGAGATATCGATTTGCTGTTAGTGCCAATCGCATCAGAATCATCAAATTGGTTGGAAATATATGTTTTTCATAGAAAACAATTCAAAGACGGGAAATAAAACGTTCGGAATTATTATTGAATTGCGTAACTTCCAGAGGGGAAGAGATATCGACTTGCGGTTAGTGCCAATCGCATCAGTATCATCATGTTGGTTGGAAATATATGTTTTTCATAGGAAACAATTCAAAGACGAGAAATAAAACGTTCGGAATTTTCGAATTGCGTAACTTCCAGACGGGAAGAGATATCTACTTGCGGTTAGTGCCAATCTCATCAGAATCAACAAATTGGTTGGAAATATATGTTTTTCATAGAAGACAATTCAAATACGGGAAATAAAACGTTCGGAATTATTGAATTGCGTAACTTCCAGACGGGAAGAGATATCGATTTGCTGTTAGTGCCAATCGCATCAGAATCATCAAATTGGTTGGAAATATATGTTTTTCATAGAAAACAATCCAAAGACGGGGAATAAAACGTTCGGGATTATTGAATTGCGTAACTTCCAGAGGGGAAGAGACATCGACTTGCGGTAGTGCCAATCGCATCAGAATCATCGAGTTGGTTGGAAATATATGTTTTTCATAGAAAACAATTCAAAGACGTGAAATGAAACGTTCGGAATTATTGAATTGCGTGACTTCCAGACGGGAAGAGATATCGATTTGCTGTTAGTGCCAATCGCATCAGAATCATCAAATTGGTTGGAAATATATGTTTTTCATAGAAAACAATTCAAAGACGGCAGATAAAACGTTCGGAATTATTGAATTGCGTAACTTCCAGAGGGGAAGAGATATCGACTTGCGGTTAGTGCCAATCGCATCAGAATCATCGAGTTGGTTGGAAATATATGTTTTTCATAGAAAACAATTCAAAGACGGGAAATAAAACGTTCGGAATTATTGAATTACGTAACTTACAGACGGGAAGAGATATCGAGTTGCGGTTAGTGCCAATCGCATCAGAATCATCAAATTGGTTGGAAATATATGTTTTTCATAGAAGACAATTCAAAGACGGGAAATAAAACGTTCGGAATTATTGAATTGCGTAACTTCCAGACGGGAAGAGATATCGATTTTCTGTTAGTGCCAATCGCATCAGAATCATCAAATTGGTTGGAAATATATGTTTTTCATAGAAAACAATTCAAAGACGGGAAATAAAACGTTCGGAATTATTGAATTGCGTAACTTCCAGAGGGGAAGAGATATCGACTTGCGGTTAGTGCCAATTGCATCAGAATCATCATGTTGGTTGGAAATATATGTTTTTCATAGGAAACAATTCAAAGACGAGAAATAAAACGTTCGGAATTATTGAATTGCGTAACTCCCAGAGGGGAAGAGATATCGACTTGCGGTTAGTGCCAATCGCTTCAGTAACATCATGTTGGTTGGAAATATATGTTTCTCATAGGAAACAATTCAAAGACGAGAAATAAAACGTTCGGAATCTTCGAATTGCGTAACTTCCAGACGGGAAGAGATATCTACTTGCGGTTAGTGCCAATCGCATCAGAATCATCAAATTGGTTGGAAATATATGTTTTCCATAGGAAACAATTTGAAGACGGGAAATAAAACGTTCGGAATTATTGAATTGCGTAACTTCCAGACGGGAAGAGATATCGATTTGCTGTTAGTGCCAATCGCATCAGAATCATCAAATTGGTTGGAAATATATGTTTTTCATAGAAAACAATCCAAAGACGGGGAATAAAACGTTCGGGATTATTGAATTGCGTAACTTCCAGAGGGGAAGAGACATCGACTTGCGGTAGTGCCAATCGCATCAGAATCATCGAGTTGGTTGGGAATATATGTTTTTCATAGAAAACAATTCAAAGACGTGAAATGAAACGTTCGGAATTATTGAATTGCGTGACTTCCAGACGGGAAGAGATATCGATTTGCTGTTAGTGCCAATCGCATCAGAATCATCAAATTGGTTGGAAATATATGTTTTTCATAGAAAACAATTCAAAGACGGCAAATAAAACGTTCGGAATTATTGAATTGCGTAACTTCCAGAGGGGAAGAGATATCGACTCGCGGTTAGTGCCAATCGCATCAGAATCATCGAGTTGGTTGGAAATATATGTTTTTCATAGAAAACTATTCAAAGACGGGAAATAAAACGTTCGGAATTATTGAATTACGTAACTTCCAGACGGGAAGAGATATCGAGTTGCGGTTAGTGCCAATCGCATCAGAATCATCAAATTGGTTGGAAATATATGTTTTTCATAGAAGACAATTCAAAGACGGGAAATAAAACGTTCGGAATTATTGAATTGCGTTACTTCCAGACGGGAAGAGATATCGATTTTCTGTTAGTGCCAATCGCATCAGAATCATCAAATTGGTTGGAAATATATGTTTTTCATAGAAAACAATTCAAAGACGGGAAATAAAACGTTCGGAATTATTGAATTGCGTAACTTCCAGAGGGGAAGAGATATCGACTTGCGGTTAGTGCCAATCGCATCAGAATCATCATGTTGGTTGGAAATATATGTTTTTCATAGGAAACAATTCAAAGACGAGAAATAAAACGTTCGGAATTATTGAATTGCGTAACTCCCAGAGGGGAAGAGATATCGACTTGCGGTTAGTGTCAATCGCTTCAGTAACATCATGTTGGTTGGAAATATATGTTTTTCATAGGAAACAATTCAAAGACGAGAAATAAAACGTTCGGAATCTTCGAATTGCGTAACTTCCAGACGGGAAGAGATATCTACTTGCGGTTAGTGCCAATCGCATCAGAATCATCAAATTGGTTGGAAATATATGTTTTCCATAGGAAACAATTTGAATACGGGAAATAAAACGTTCGGAATTATTGAATTGCGTAACTTCCAGACGGGAAGAGATATCGACTTGCGGTTAGTGCCAATCGCATCACAATCATAGAATTGGTTGGAAATATATGTTTTTCGTAAAAAAACAGTTCAAAGACGGGAAATAAAACGTTCGGAATTATTGAATTGAGTAACTTCCAAACGTGGAGAGATATCGACTTGCGGTTAGTGCCAATCGCATCAGAATCATCAAGTTGGTTAGAAATATATGTTTTCCATAGAAAACAATTCGAAGACGGAAAATAAAACGTTCGGAATTATTGAATTGCGTAACTTCCAGACGGGAAGAGATATCGATTTGCTGTTAGTGCCAATCGCATCAGAATCATCAAATTGGTTGGAAATATATGTTCTTCATAGAAAACAATTCAAAGACGGGAAATAAAACGTTCGGAATTATTATTGAATTGCGTAACTTCCAGAGGGGAAGAGATATCGACTCGCGGTTAGTGCCAATCGCATCAGTATCATCATGTTGGTTGGAAATATATGTTTTTCATAGGAAACAATTCAAAGACGAGAAATAAAACGTTCGGAATTTTCGAATTGCGTAACTTCCAGACGGGAAGAGATATCTACTTGCGGTTAGTGCCAATCGCATCAGAATCAACAAATTGGTTGGAAATATATGTTTTTCATAGAAGACAATTCAAAGACGGGAAATAAAACGTTCGGAATTATTGAATTGCATAACTTCCAGAGGGGAAGAGACATCGACTTGCGGTAGTGCCAATCGCATCAGAATCATCGAGTTGGTTGGAAATATATGTTTTTCATAGAAAACAATCCAAAGACGGGGAATAAAACGTTCGGTATTATTGAATTGCATAACTTCCAGAGGGGAAGAGACATCGACTTGCGGTAGTGCCAATCGCATCAGAATCATTGAGTTGGTTGGAAATATATGTTTTTCATAGAAAACAATTCAAAGACGTGAAATGAAACGTTCGGAATTATTGAATTGCGTGACTTCCAGACAGGAAGAGATATCGATTTGCTGTTAGTGCCAATCGCATCAGAATCATCAAATTGGTTGGAAATATATGTTTTTCATAGAAAACAATCCAAAGACGGGGAATAAAACGTTCGGGATTATTGAATTGCATAACTTCCAGAGGGGAAGAGACATCGACTTGCGGTAGTGCCAATCGCATCAGAATCATCGAGTTGGTTGGAAATATATGTTTTTCATAGAAAACAATTCAAAGACGTGAAATGAAACGTTCGGAATTATTGAATTGCGTGACTTCCAGACAGGAAGAGATATCGATTTGCTGTTAGTGCCAATCGCATCAGAATCATCAAATTGGTTGGAAATATATGTTTTTCATAGAAAACAATCCAAAGACGGGGAATAAAACGTTCGGGATTATTGAATTGCATAACTTCCAGAGGGGAAGAGACATCGACTTGCGGTAGTGCCAATCGCATCAGAATCATCGAGTTGGTTGGAAATATATGTTTTTCATAAAAAACAATTCAAAGACGTGAAATGAAACGTTCGGAATTATTGAATTGCGTGACTTCCATACAGGAAGAGATATCGATTTGCTGTTAGTGCCAATCGCATCAGAATCATCAAATTGGTTGGAAATATATGTTTTTCATAGAAAACAATTCAAAGACGGCAAATAAAACGTTCGGAATTATTGAATTGCGTAACTATCCAGAGGGGAAGAGATATCGACTTGCGGTTAGTGCCAATCGCATCAGAATCATCGAGTTGGTTGGAAATATATGTTTTTCATAGAAAACAATTCAAAGACGGGAAATAAAACGTTCGGAATTATTGAATTACGTAACTTCCAGACGGGAAGAGATATCGAGTTGCGGTTAGTGCCAATCGCATCAGAATCATCAAATTGGTTGGAAATATATGTTTTTCATAGAAGACAATTCAAAGACAGGAAATAAAACGTTCGGAATTATTGAATTGCGTAACTTCCAGACGGGAAGAGATATCGATTTTCTGTTAGTGCCAATCGCATCAGAATCATCAAATTGGTTGGAAATATATGTTTTTCATAGAAAACAATTCAAAGACGGGAAATAAAACGTTCGGAATTATTGAATTGCGTAACTTCCAGAGGGGAAGAGATATCGACTTGCGGTTAGTGCCAATCGCATCAGAATCATCATGTTGGTTGGAAATATATGTTTTTCATAGGAAACAATTCAAAGACGAGAAATAAAACATTCGGAATTATTGAATTGCGTAACTCCCAGAGGGGAAGAGATATCGACTTGCGGTTAGTGCCAATCGCTTCAGTAACATCATGTTGGTTGTAAATATATGTTTTTCATAGGAAACAATTCAAAGACGAGAAATAAAACGTTCGGAATCTTCGAATTGCGTAACTTCCAGACGGGAAGAGATATCTACTTGCGGTTAGTGCCAATCGCATCAGAATCATCAAGTTGGTTGGAAATATATGTTTTTCATAGAAAACAATTCAAAGACGGGAAATAAAACGTTCGGAATTATTGAATTGCGTAACTTCCAGAGGGGAAGAGATATCGACTTGCGGTTAGTGCCAATCGCATCAGTATCATCATGTTGGTTGGAAATATATGTTTTTCATAGGAAACAATTCAAAGACGAGAAAGCAAACGTTCGGAATTTTCGAATTGCGTAACTTTTAGACGGGAAGAGATGTCTACTTGCGGTTAGTGCCAATCGCATCAGAATCATCAAATTGGTTGGAAATATATGTTTTTCATAGAAAACAATTCAAAGACGGGAAATAAAATGTTCGGAATTATTGAATTGCTTAACTTCCAGACGGGAAGAGATATCTACTTGCGGTTATTGCCAATCGCATCAGAATCAACAAATTGGTTGGAAATATATGTTTTTCATAGAAGATAATTCAAAGACGGGAAATAAAACGTTCGGGATTATTGAATTGCGTAACTTCCAGAGGGGAAGAGATATCGACTTGCGGTAGTGCCAATCGCAACAGAATCATCGAGTTGGTTGGAAATATACGTTTTTCATAGAAAACAATTCAAAGACGTGAAATGAAACGTTCGGAATTATTGAATTGCGTAACTTCCAGACGGGAAGAAATATCGATCTGCTGTTAGTGCCAATCGCATCAGAATCATCAAATTGGTAGGAAATATATGTTTTTCATAGAAAACAATTCAAAGACGGCAAATAAAACGTTCGGAATTATTGAATTGCGTAACTTTCAGAGGGGAAGAGATATCGACTTGCGGTTAGTGCCAATCGCATCAGAATCATCGAGTTGGTTGGAAATATATGTTTTTCATAGAAAACAATTCAAAATCGGGGAATAAAACTTTCGGAATTATTGAATTGCGTACTTTCCAGACGGGAAGAGATATCGATTTGCTGTTAGTGCCAATCTCATCAGAATCATCAAATTGGTTGGAAATATATGTTTTTCATACAAAACAATTCAAAGACGTGAAATAAAACGTTCGGAATTATTGAATTGCGTAACTTCCAGACGGGAAGAGATATCGATTTGCTGTTAGTGCCAATCGCATCAGAATCATCAAGTTGGTTGGAAATATATGTTTTTCATAGAAAACAATTCAAAGACGTGAAATAAAACGTTCGGAATTATTGAATTAAGTAACTTCCAGACGGGAAGAGACTTGTCAATCTACCTATCGCATCAGAATCATCAAATTGGTTGGAAATATATGTTTTTCATCGAAAACAATTTAAAGACGGGAAATAAAACGTTCGGAATTATTGAATTGCGTAACTTCCAGAGGGGAAGAGATATCGACTGGCGGTTAGTGCCAATCGCATCAGTATCATCGAGTTGGTTGGAAATATATGTTTTCCATAGAAAACAATTCAAAGACGGAAAATAATACGTTCGGAATTATTGAATTGCGTAACTTCCAGACGGGAAGAGATATCGATTTGCTGTTAGTGCCAATCTCATCAGAATCATCAAATTGGTTGGAAATATATGTTTTTCATACAAAACAATTCAAAGACGTGAAATAAAAAGTTCGGAATTATTGAATTGCGTAACTTCCAGACGGGAAGAGATATCGATTGGCTGTTAGTGTCAATCGCATCAGAATCATCAAATTGGTTGGAAATATATGTTTTTCATAGAAAACAATTCAAAGACGGGAAATAAAACGTTCGGAATTATTGAATTGCGTAACTTCCAGGGGGGAAGAGATATCGACTTGCGGTTAGTGCCAATCGCATCAGAATCATCGAGTTGGTTTGAAATATATGTTTTCCATAGAAAACAATACAAAGACGGGAAATAGAACGTTCGAAATTATTGAATTGCGTAAATTCCAGACGGGATGAGAAATCGACTTGCGGTTTCTGCCAATCGCATCAGAATGATCAAATTGGTTGGAAATATATGTTTTCCATAGAAAACAATTCAAAGACGGGAGGGAAATAAAACGTTCGGAATTATTGAATTGCGTAACTTCCAAACGTGAAGAGATATCGACTTGCGGTTTGTGCCAATCGCATCAGAATCATCAAGTTGGTTGGAAATATATGTTTTCCATAGAAAACAATTCAAAGACTGGGAATAAAACGTTCGGAATTATTGAATTGCGTAACTTCCAAACGTGGAGCGATATCGACTTGCGGTTAGTGCCAATCGCATCAGAATCATCAAGTTGGTTGGAAATGTATGTTTTCCATAGAAAACTATCCAAAGACGGGGAATAAAACGTTCGGAATTATTGAATTGCGTAACTTCCAGACGGGAAGAGATATCGACTTGCGGTTAGTGCCAATCGCATCAGAATCACCGAGTTGGTTAGAAATATATGTTTTTCGTAGAAAACAATTCAAAGACGGGAACTAAAACGTTCGGAATTATTGAATTGCGCAACTTCCATACGGGAAGAGATATCTACTTGCGGTTATTGCCAATCGCATCAGAATCATCAAATTGGTTGGAAATATATGTTTTTCATAGAAGACAATTCAAAGACGGGAAATAAAACGTTCGGAATTATTGAATTGCGTAACTTCCAGACGGGAAGAGATATCGATTTTCTGTTAGTGCCAATCGCATCAGAATCATCAAATAATTGGAAATATACGTTTTTCATAGAAAACAATTCAAAGACGGGAAATAAAACGTTCGGAATTATTGAATTGCGTAACTTCCAGAGGGGAAGAGATATCGACTTGCGGTTAGTGCCAATCGCATCAGAATCATCGAGTTGGTTGGAAATATATGTTTCTCATGGAAAACAATTCAAAGACGGGAAATAAAACGTTCGGAATTATAGACTTGCGTAACTTCCAGAGGGGATGAGATATCGACTTGCGGTTAGTGCCAATCGCATCAGAATCATGGAATTGGTTGGAAATATATGTTCCTCATAGAAAACAATACAAAGACGGGAAATAGAACGTTCGAAATTATTGAATTGCGTAAATTCCAGACGAGATGAGAAATCGACTTACGGTTGGAAATATATGTTTTCCATAGAAAACAATTCAAAGACGGGAGGGAAATAAAACGTTCGGAATTATTGAATTGCGTAACTTCCAAACAAGAAGAGATATCGACTTGCGGTTAGTGCCTATCGCATCAGAATCATCAAGTTGGTTGGAAATATATGTTTTCCATAGAAAACAATTCAAAGACGGTAGGGAAATAAAACGTTCGGAATTATTGAATTGCGTAACTTCCAAACAAGAAGAGATATCGACTTGCGGTTAGTGCCTATCGCATCAGAATCATCAAGTTGGTTGGAAATATATGTTTTCAATCGAAAACAATTCAAAGACGGGAAATAAAACGTTCGGAATTATTGAGTTGCGTAACTTCCAAACGTGAAGAGATATCGACTTGCGGTTAGTGCCAATCGCATCAGAATCATCAAGTTGGTTATAAATATATGTTTTCCATAGAAAACAATTCAAAGACGAAAAATAAAACGTTCGGAATTATTGAATTGCGTAACTTCCAGACGGGAAGAGATATCGACTTGCGGTTAGTGCCAATCGCATCAGAATCATCGAATTGGTTTGAAATATATGTTTTTCGTAGAAAACAATTCAAAGACGGGAAATAAAACGTTCGGAATTATTGAATTGCGTAACTTCCAAACGTGAAGAGATATCGACTTGCGGTTAGTGCCAATCGCATCAGAATCATCAAGTTGGTTGGAAATATATGTTTTCCATAGAAAACAATTCAGAGACGGGAAATAAAACGTTCGGAATTATTGAATTGCGTAACTTTCAAACGTGAAGAGATATCGACTTGCGGTTAGTGCCAGTCGCATCAGAATCATCAAGTTGGTTGGAAATATATGTTTTCCATAGAAAACAATTCAAAGACGAAAAAAAAACGTTCGGAATTATTGAATTGCGTAACTTCCAGACGGGAAGAGATATCTACTTGCGGTTATTGCCAATCGCATCAGAATCATCAAATTGGTTGGAAATATATGTTTTTCATGGAAAACAATTCAAAGACGGGAAATAAAACGTTCGGAATTACTGACTTGCGTAACTTCCAGAGGGGATGAGATATCGACTTGCGGTTAGTGCCAATCGCATCAGAATCATCGAATTGGTTGGAAATATATGTTTTTCGTAAAAAACAATTCAAAGACGGGAAATAAAACGTTCGGAATTATTGTATTGCGTAACTTTCAAACGTGAAGAGATATCGACTTGCGGTTAGTGCCAGTCGCATCAGAATCATCAAGTTGGTTGGAAATATATGTTTTCCATAGAAAACAATTCAAAGACGGGAAATAAAACGTTCGGCATTATTGAATTGCGTAACTTCCAGACGGGAAGGGATATCGATTTTCTGTTAGTGCCAATCGCATCAGAATCATGGAATTGGTTGGAAATATATGTTTCTCATAGAAAACAATACAAAGACGGGAAATAGAACGTTCGAAATTATTGAATTGCGTAAATTCCAGACGGGATGAGAAATCGACTTGCGGTTTCTGCCAATCGCATCAGAATGATCAAATAGGTTGGAAATATATGTTTTCCATAGAAAACAATTCAAAGACGGGAGGGAAATAAAACGTTCGGAATTATTGAGTTGCGTAACTTCCAAACGTGAAGAGATATCGACTTGCGGTTAGTGCCAATCGCATCAGAATCATCAAGTTGGTTATAAATATATGTTTTCCATAGAAAACAATCCAAAGACGGAAAATAAAACGTTCGGAATTATTGAATTGCGTAACTTCCAGACGGGAAGAGATATCGACTTGCGGTTAGTGCCAATCGCATCAGAATCATCGAATTGGTTGGAAATATATGTTTTTCGTAAAAAACAATTCAAAGACGGGAAATAAAACGTTCGGAATTATTGTATTGCGTAACTTTCAAACGTGAAGAGATATCGACTTGCGGTTAGTGCCAGTCGCATCAGAATCATCAAGTTGGTTGGAAATATATGTTTTCCATAGAAAACAATTCAAAGACGGGAAATAAAACGTTCGGCATTATTGAATTGCGTAACTTCCAGACGGGAAGGGATATCGATTTTCTGTTAGTGCCAATCGCATCAGAATCATCAAATTGGTTGGAAATATATGTTTTTCATAGAAAACAATTCAAAGACGGGAAATAAAACGTTCGGAATTATTGAATTGCGTAACTTCCAGAGGGAAAGAGATATCGACTTGCGGTTAGTGCCAATTGCATCAGAATCATCGAGTTGGTTGGAAATATATGTTTTTCATAGGAAACAATTCAAAGACGGAAAATAAAACGTTCGGAATTATTGAATTGCCTAACTTCCAGACGGGAAGAGATATCGATTTGCTGTTAGTGCCAATCGCATCAGAATCATCAAATTGGTTGGAAATATATGTTTTCCATAGGAAACAATTCAAAGACGGGAAATAAAACGTTCGGAATTATTGAATTGCGTAACTTCCAGACGGGAAGAGATATCGACTTGCGGTTAGTGCCAATCGCATCAGAATCATAGGATTGGTTGGAAATATATGTTTTTCGTAAAAAAACAATTCAAAGACGGGAAATAAAACGTTCGGAATTATTGAATTGAGTAACTTCCAAACGTTGAGAGATATCGACTTGCGGTTAGTGCCAATCGCATCAGAATCATCAAGTTGGTTAGAAATATATGTTTTCCATAGAAAACAATTCAAAGAAGGAAAATAAAACGTTCGGAATTATTGAATTGCGTAACTACCAGACGGGAAGAGATATCGATTTGCTGTTAGTGCCAATCGCATCAGAATCATCAAGTTGGTTGGAAATATATGTTTTTCATAGAAAACAATTCAAAGACGGGAAATAAAACGTTCGGAATTATTGAATTGCGTAACTTCCAGAGGGGAAGAGATATCAACTTGCGGTTAGTGCCAATCGCATCAGTATCATCATGTTGGTTGGAAATATATGTTTTTCATAGGAAACAATTCAAAGACGAGAAAGCAAACGTTCGGAATTTTCGAATTGCGTAACTTTTAGACGGGAAGAGATGTCTACTTGCGGTTAGTGCCAATCGCATCAGAATCATCAAATTGGTTGGAAATATATGTTTTTCATAGAAAACAATTCAAAGACGGGAAATAAAATGTTCGGAATTATTGAATTGCTTAACTTCCAGACGGGAAGAGATATCTACTTGAGGTTATTGACAATCGCATCAGAATCAACAAATTGGTTGGAAATATATGTTTTTCATAGAAGATAATTCGAAGACGGGAAATAAAACGTTCGGGATTATTGAATTGCGTAACTTCCAGAGGGGAAGAGATATCGACTTGCGGTAGTGCCAATCGCAACAGAATCATCGAGTTGGTTGGAAATATACGTTTTTCATAGAAAACAATTCAAAGACGTGAAATGAAACGTTCGGAATTATTGAATTGCGTAACTTCCAGACGGGAAGAAATATCGATTTGCTGTTAGTGCCAATCGCATCAGAATCATCAAATTGGTTGGAAATATATGTTTTTCATAGAAAACAATTCAAAGACGGCAAATAAAACGTTCGGAATTATTGAATTGCGTAACTTCCAGAGGGGAAGAGATATCGACTTGCGGTTAGTGCCAATCGCATCAGAATCATCGAGTTGGTTGGAAATATATGTTTTTCATAGAAAACAATTCAAAATCGGGGAATAAAACTTTCGGAATTATTGAATTGCGTACTTTCCAGACGGGAAGAGATATCGATTTGCTGTTAGTGCCAATCTCATCAGAATCATCAAATTGGTTGGAAATATATGTTTTTCATACAAAACAATTCAAAGACGTGAAATAAAACGTTCGGAATTATTGAATTGCGTAACTTCCAGACGGGAAGAGATATCGATTTGCTGTTAGTGCCAATCGCATCAGAATCATCAAGTTGGTTGGAAATATATGTTTTTCATAGAAAACAATTCAAAGACGTGAAATAAAACGTTCGGAATTATTGAATTGCGTAACTTCCAAACAAGAAGAGATATCGACTTGCGGTTAGTGCCTATCGCATCAGAATCATCAAGTTGGTTGGAAATATATGTTTTCAATCGAAAACAATTCAAAGACGGGAAATAAAACGTTCGGAATTATTGAGTTGCGTAACTTCCAAACGTGAAGAGATATCGACTTGCGGTTAGTGCCAATCGCATCAGAATCATCATGTTGGTTGGAAATATATGTTTTTCATAGGAAACAATTCAAAGACGAGAAATAAAACGTTCGGAATTATTGAATTGCGTAACTCCCAGAGGGGAAGAGATATCGACTTGCGGTTAGTGCCAATCGCTTCAGTAACATCATGTTGGTTGGAAATATATGTTTTTCATAGGAAACAATTCAAAGACGAGAAATAAAACGTTCGGAATCTTCGAATTGCGTAACTTCCAAACGTGAAGAGATATCGACTTGCGGTTAGTGCCAATCGCATCAGAATCATCAAGTTGGTTGGAAATATATGTTTTCCATAGAAAACAATTCAAAGACGGGAAATAAAACGTTCGGAATTATTGAATTGCGTAACTTTCAAACGTGAAGAGATATCGACTTGCGGTTAGTGCCAGTCGCATCAGAATCATCAAGTTGGTTGGAAATATATGTTTTCCATGGAAAACAATTCAAAGACGGGAAATAAAACGTTCGGAATTACTGACTTGCGTAACTTCCAGAGGGGATGAGATATCGACTTGCGGTTAGTGCCAATCGCATCAGAATCATGGAATTGGTTGGAAATATATGTTTCTCATAGAAAACAATACAAAGACGGGAAATAGAACGTTCGAAATTATTGAATTGCGTAAATTCCAGACGGGATGAGAAATCGACTTGCGGTTTCTGCCAATCGCATCAGAATGATCAAATAGGTTGGAAATATATGTTTTCCATAGAAAACAATTCAAAGACGGGAGGGAAATAAAACGTTCGGAATTATTGAGTTGCGCAACTTCCAAACGTGAAGAGATATCGACTTGCGGTTAGTGCCAATCGCATCAGAATCATCAAGTTGGTTATAAATATATGTTTTCCATAGAAAACAATCCAAAGACGAAAAATAAAACGTTCGGAATTATTGAATTGCGTAACTTCCAGACGGGAAGAGATATCGACTTGCGGTTAGTGCCAATCGCATCAGAATCATCGAATTGGTTGGAAATATATGTTTTTCGTAAAAAACAATTCAAAGACGGGAAATAAAACGTTCGGAATTATTGAATTGCGTAACTCTCAAACGTGAAGAGATATCGACTTGCGGTTAGTGCCAGTCGCATCAGAATCATCAAGTTGGTTGGAAATATATGTTTTCCATAGAAAACAATTCAAAGACGGGAAATAAAACGTTCGGAATTATTGAATTGCGTAACTTCCAGACGGGAAGGGATATCGATTTTCTGTTAGTGCCAATCGCATCAGAATCATCAAATTGGTTGGAAATATATGTTTTTCATAGAAAACAATTCAAAGACGGGAAATAAAACGTTCGGAATTATTGAATTGCGTAACTTCCAGAGGGAAAGAGATATCGACTTGCGGTTAGTGCCAATCGCATCAGAATCATCGAGTTGGTTGGAAATATATGTTTTTCATAGGAAACAATTCAAAGACGGAAAATAAAACGTTCGGAATTATTGAATTGCCTAACTTCCAGACGGGAAGAGATTCCGATTTGCTGTTAGTGCCAATCGCATCAGAATCATCAAATTGGTTGGAAATATATGTTTTCCATAGGAAACAATTCAAAGACGGGAAATAAAACGTTCGGAATTATTGAATTGCGTAACTTCCAGACGGGAAGAGATATCGACTTGCGGTTAGTGCCAATCGCATCAGAATCATAGGATTGGTTGGAAATATATGTTTTTCGTAAAAAAACAATTCAAAGACGGGAAATAAAACGTTCGGAATTATTGAATTGAGTAACTTCCAAACGTTGAGAGATATCGACTTGCGGTTAGTGCCAATCGCATCAGAATCATCAAGTTGGTTAGAAATATATGTTTTCCATAGAAAACAATTCAAAGACGGAAAATAAAACGTTCGGAATTATTGAATTGCGTAACTACCAGACGGGAAGAGATATCGATTTGCTGTTAGTGCCAATCGCATCAGAATCATCAAGTTGGTTGGAAATATATGTTTTTCATAGAAAACAATTCAAAGACGGGAAATAAAACGTTCGGAATTATTGAATTGCGTAACTTCCAGAGGGGAAGAGATATCCACTTGCGGTTAGTGCCAATCGCATCAGTATCATCATGTTGGTTGGGAATATATGTTTTTCATAGGAAACAATTCAAAGACGAGAAAGCAAACGTTCGGAATTTTCGAATTGCGTAACTTTTAGACGGGAAGAGATGTCTACTTGCGGTTAGTGCCAATCGCATCAGAATCATCAAATTGGTTGGAAATATATGTTTTTCATAGAAAACAATTCAAAGACGGGAAATAAAATGTTCGGAATTATTGAATTGCTTAACTTCCAGACGGGAAGAGATATCTACTTGCGGTTATTGCCAATCGCATCAGAATCAACAAATTGGTTGGAAATATATGTTTTTCATAGAAGATAATTCAAAGACGGGAAATAAAACGTTCGGGATTATTGAATTGCGTAACTTCCAGAGGGGAAGAGATATCGACTTGCGGTAGTGCCAATCGCAACAGAATCATCGAGTTGGTTGGAAATATACGTTTTTCATAGAAAACAATTCAAAGACGTGAAATGAAACGTTCGGAATTATTGAATTGCGTAACTTCCAGACGGGAAGAAATATCGATTTGCTGTTAGTGCGAATCGCATCAGAATCATCAAATTGGTTGGAAATATATGTTTTTCATAGAAAACAATTCAAAGACGGCAAATAAAACGTTCGGAATTATTGAATTGCGTAACTTCCAGAGGGGAAGAGATATCGACTTGCGGTTAGTGCCAATCGCATCAGAATCATCGTGTTGGTTGGAAATATATGTTTTTCATAGAAAACAATTCAAAATCGGGGAATAAAACTTTCGGAATTATTGAATTGCGTACTTTCCAGACGGGAAGAGATATCGATTTGCTGTTAGTGCCAATCTCATCAGAATCATCAAATTGGTTGGAAATATATGTTTTTCATACAAAACAATTCAAAGACGTGAAATAAAACGTTCGGAATTATTGAATTGCGTAACTTCCAGACGGGAAGAGATATCGATTTGCTGTTAGTGCCAATCGCATCAGAATCATCAAGTTGGTTGGAAATATATGTTTTTCATAGAAAACAATTCAAAGACGTGAAATAAAACGTTCGGAATTATTGAATTAAGTAACTTCCAGACGGGAAGAGACTTGCCAATCTACCTATCGCATCAGAATCATCAAATTGGTTGGAAATATATGTTTTTCATCGAAAACAATTTAAAGACGGGAAATAAAACGTTCGGAATTATTGAATTGCGTAACTTCCAGAGGGGAAGAGATATCGACTGGCGGTTAGTGCCAATCGCATCAGTATCATCGAGTTGGTTGGAAATATATGTTTTCCATAGAAAACAATTCAAAGACGGAAAATAATACGTTCGGAATTATTGAATTGCGTAACTTCCAGACGGGAAGAGATATCGATTTGCTGTTAGTGCCAATCTCATCAGAATCATCAAATTGGTTGGAAATATATGTTTTTCATACAAAACAATTCAAAGACGTGAAATAAAAAGTTCGGAATTATTGAATTGCGTAACTTCCAGACGGGAAGAGATATCGATTGGCTGTTAGTGTCAATCGCATCAGAATCATCAAATTGGTTGGAAATATATGTTTTTCATAGAAAACAATTCAAAGACGGGAAATAAAACGTTCGGAATTATTGAATTGCGTAACTTCCAGGGTGGAAGAGATATCGACTTGCGGTTAGTGCCAATCGCATCAGAATCATCGAGTTGGTTTGAAATATATGTTTTCCATAGAAAACAATACAAAGACGGGAAATAGAACGTTCGAAATTATTGAATTGCGTAAATTCCAGACGGAATGAGAAATCGACTTGCGGTTTCTGCCAATCGCATCAGAATGATCAAATTGGTTGGAAATATATGTTTTCCATAGAAAACAATTCAAAGACGGGAGGGAAATAAAACGTTCGGAATTATTGAATTGCGTAACTTCCAAACGTGAAGAGATATCGACTTGCGGTTTGTGCCAATCGCATCAGAATCATCAAGTTGGTTGGAAATATATGTTTTCCATAGAAAACAATTCAAAGACTGGGAATAAAACGTCCGGAATTATTGAATTGCGTAACTTCCAAACGTGGAGCGATATCGACTTGCGGTTAGTGCCAATCGCATCAGAATCATCAAGTTGGTTGGAAATAGATATTTTCCATAGAAAACTATCCAAAGACTGGGAATAAAACGTTCGGAATTATTGAATTGCGTAACTTCCAGACGGGAAGAGATATCGACTTGCGGTTAGTGCCAATCGCATCATAATCATCGAGTTGGTTAGAAATATATGTTTTTCGTAGAAAACAATTCAAAGACGGGAAATAAAACGTTCGGAATTATTGAATTGCGCAACTTCCATACGGGAAGAGATATCTACTTGCGGTTATTGCCAATCGCATCAGAATCATCAAATTGGTTGGAAATATATGTTTTTCATAGAAGACAATTCAAAGACGGGAAATAAAACGTTCGGAATTATTGAATTGCGTAACTTCCAGACGGGAAGAGATATCGATTTTCTGTTAGTGCCAATCGCATTAGAATCATCAAATAATTGGAAATATATGTTTTTCATAGAAAACAATTCAGAGACGGGAAATAAAACGTTCGGAATTATTGAATTGCGTAACTTCCAGAGGGGAAGAGATATCGACTTGCGGTTAGTGCCAATCGCATCAGAATCATCGAGTTGGTTGGAAATATATGTTTCTCATGGAAAACAATTCAAAGACGGGAAATAAAACGTTCGGAATTATTGACTTGCGTAACTTCCAGAGGGGATGAGATATCGACTTGCGGTTAGTGCCAATCGCATCAGAATCATGGAATTGGTTGGAAATATATGTTCCTCATAGAAAACAATACAAAGACGGGAAATAGAACGTTCGAAATTATTGAATTGCGTAAATTCCAGACGAGATGAGAAATCGACTTACGGTTGGAAATATATGTTTTCCATAGAAAACAATTCAAAGACGGGAGGGAAATAAAACGTTCGGAATTATTGAATTGCGTAACTTCCAAACAAGAAGAGATATCGACTTGCGGTTAGTGCCTATCGCATCAGAATCATCAAGTTGGTTGGAAATATATGTTTTCCATAGAAAACAATTCAAAGACGGGAGGGAAATAAAACGTTCGGAATTATTGAATTGCGTAACTTCCAAACAAGAAGAGATATCGACTTGCGGTTAGTGCCTATCGCATCAGAATCATCAAGTTGGTTGGAAATATATGTTTTCAATCGAAAACAATTCAAAGACGGGAAATAAAACGTTCGGAATTATTGAGTTGCGTAACTTCCAAACGTGAAGAGATATCGACTTGCGGTTAGTGCCAATCGCATCAGAATCATCAAGTTGGTTATAAATATATGTTTTCCATAGAAAACAATTCAAAGACGAAAAATAAAACGTTCGGAATTATTGAATTGCGTAACTTCCAGACGGGAAGAGATATCGACTTGCGGTTAGTGCCAATCGCATCAGAATCATCGAATTGGTTTGAAATATATGTTTTTCGTAGAAAACAATTCAAAGACGGGAAATAAAACGTTCGGAATTATTGAATTGCGTAACTTCCAAACGTGAAGAGATATCGACTTGCGGTTAGTGCCAATCGCATCAGAATCATCAAGTTGGTTGGAAATATATGTTTTCCATAGAAAACACTTCAAAGACGGGAAATAAAACGTTCGGAATTATTGAATTGCGTAACTTTCAAACGTGAAGAGATATCGACTTGCCAGTCGCATCAGAATCATCAAGTTGGTTGGAAATATATGTTTTCCATAGAAAACAATTCAAAGACGAAAAAAAAACGTTCGGAATTATCGAATTGCGTAACTTCCAGACGGGAAGAGATATCTACTTGCGGTTATTGCCAATCGCATCAGAATCATCAAATTGGTTGGAAATATATGTTTTTCATGGAAAACAATTCAAAGACGGGAAATAAAACGTTCGGAATTACTGACTTGCGTAACTTCCAGAGGGGATGAGATATCGACTTGCGGTTAGTGCCAATCGCATCAGAATCATGGAATTGGTTGGAAATATATGTTTCTCATAGAAAACAATACAAAGACGGGAAATAGAACGTTCGAAATTATTGAATTGCGTAAATTCCAGACGGGATGAGAAATCGACTTGCCGTTTCTGCCAATCGCATCAGAATGATCAAATTGGTTGGAAATATATGTTTTCCATAGAAAACAATTCAAAGACGGGAGGGAAATAAAACGTTCGGAATTATTGAGTTGCGTAACTTCCAAACGTGAAGAGATATCGACTTGCGGTTAGTGCCAATCGCATCAGAATCATCAAGTTGGTTATAAATATATGTTTTCCATAGAAAACAATTCAAAGACGAAAAATAAAACGTTCGGAATTATTGAATTGCGTAACTTCCAGACGGGAAGAGATATCGACTTGCGGTTAGTGCCAATCGCATCAGAATCATCGAATTGGTTGGAAATATATGTTTTTCGTAGAAAACAATTCAAAGACGGGAAATAAAACGTTCGGAATTATTGAATTGCGTAACTTTCAAACGTGAAGAGATATCGACTTGCGGTTAGTGCCAGTCGCATCAGAATCATCAAGTTGGTTGGAAATATATGTTTTCCATAGAAAACAATTCAAAGACGGGAAATAAAACGTTCGGAATTATTGAATTGCGTAACTTCCAGACGGGAAGGGATATCGATTTTCTGTTAGTGCCAATCGCATCAGAATCATCAAATTGGTTGGAAATATATGTTTTTCATAGAAAACAATTCAAAGACGGGAAATAAAACGTTCGGAATTATTGAATTGCGTAACTTCCAGAGGGAAAGAGATATCGACTTGCGGTTAGTGCCAATCGCATCAGAATCATCGAGTTGGTTGGAAATATATGTTTTTCATAGGAAACAATTCAAAGACGGAAAATAAAACGTTCGGAATTATTGAATTGCCTAACATCCAGACGGGAAGAGATATCGATTTGCTGTTAGTGCCAATCGCATCAGAATCATCAAATTGGTTGGAAATATATGTTTTCCATAGGAAACAATTCAAAAACGGGAAATAAAACGTTCGGAATTATTGAATTGCGTAACTTCCAGACGGGAAGAGATATCGACTTGCGGTTAGTGCCAATCGCATCAGAATCATAGGATTGGTTGGAAATATATGTTTTTCGTAAAATAACAATTCAAAGACGGGAAATAAAACGTTCGGAATTATTGAATTGCCTAACTTCCAGACGGGAAGAGATATCGATTTGCTGTTAGTGCCAATCGCATCAGAATCATCAAATTGGTTGGAAATATATGTTTTCCATAGAAAACAATTCAAAGACGGAAAATAAAACGTTCGGAATTATTGAATTGCGTAACTACCAGACGGGAAGAGATATCGATTTGCTGTTAGTGCCAATCGCATCAGAATCATCAAATTGGTTGGAAATATATGTTTTTCATAGAAAACAATTCAAAGACGGGAAATAAAACGTTCGGAATCATTATTGAATTGCGTAACTTCCAGAGGGGAAGAGATATCGACTTGCGGTTAGTGCCAATCGCATCAGTATCATCATGTTGGTTGGAAATATATGTTTTTCATAGGAAACAATTCAAAGACGAGAAATAAAACGTTCGGAATTTTCGAATTGCGTAACTTCCAGACGGGAAGAGATATCTACTTGCGGTTAGTGCCAATCGCATCAGAATCATCAAATTGGTTTGAAATATATGTTTTCCATAGGAAACAATTTGAAGACGGGAAATAGAACGTTCGGAATTATTGAATTGCGTAACTTCCAGACGGGAAGAGATATCGACTTGCGGTTAGTGCCAATCGCATCACAATCATAGAATTGGTTGGAAATATATATTTTTCGTAAAAAAACAATTCAAAGACGGGAAATAAAACGTTCGGAATTATTGAATTGAGTAACTTCCAAACGTGGAGAGATATCGACTTGCGGTTAGTGCCAATCGCATCAGAATCATCAAGTTGGTTAGAAATATATGTTTTCCATAGAAAACAATTCAAAGACGGAAAATAAAACGTTCGGAATTATTGAATTGCGTAACTTCCAGACGGGAAGAGATATCGATTTGCTGTTAGTGCCAATCGCATCAGAATCATCAAATTGGTTGGAAATATATGTTTTTCATAGAAAACAATTCAAAGACGGGAAATAAAACGTTCGGAATTATTATTGAATTGCGTAACTTCCAGAGGGGAAGAGATATCGACTTGCGGTTAGTGCCAATCGCATCAGTATCATCATGTTGGTTGGAAATATATGTTTTTCATAGGAAACAATTCAAAGACGAGAAATAAAACGTTCGGAATTTTCGAATTGCGTAACTTCCAGACAAGAAGAGATATCTACTTGCGGTTAGTGCCAATCGCATCAGAATCAACAAATTGGTTGGAAATATATGTTTTTCATAGAAGACAATTCAAAGACGGGAAATAAAACGTTCGGAATTATTGAATTGCGTAACTTCCAGACGGGAAGAGATATCGATTTGCTGTTAGTGCCAATCGCATCAGAATCATCAAATTGGTTGGAAATATATGTTTTTCATAGAAAACAATTCAAAGACGGCAAATAAAACGTTCGGAATTATTGAATTGCGTAACTTCCAGAGGGGAAGAGATATCGACTTGCGGTTAGTGCCAATCGCATCAGAATCATCGAGTTGGTTGGAAATATATGTTTTTCATAGAAAACAATTCAAAGACGGGAAATAAAACGTTCGGAATTATTGAATTACGTAACTTCCAGACGGGAAGAGATATCGAGTTGCGGTTAGTGCCAATCGCATCAGAATCATCAAATTGGTTGGAAATATATGTTTTTCATAGAAGACAATTCAAAGACGGGAAATAAAACGTTCGAAATTATTGAATTGCGTAACTTCCAGACGGGAAGAGATATCGATTTTCTGTTAGTGCCAATCGCATCAGAATCATCAAATTGGTTGGAAATATATGTGTTTCATAGAAAACAATTCAAAGACGGGAAATAAAACGTTCGGAATTATTGAATTGAGTAACTTCCAGAGGGGAAGAGATATCGACTTGCGGTTAGTGCCAATCGCATCAGAATCATCATGTTGGTTGGAAATATATGTTTTTCATAGGAAACAATTCAAAGACGAGAAATAAAACGTTCGGAATTATTGAATTGCGTAACTCCCAGAGGGGAAGAGATATCGACTTGCGGTTAGTGCCAATCGCTTCAGTAATATCATGTTGGTTGGAAATATATGTTTTTCATAGGGAACAATTCAAAGACGAGAAATAAAACGTTCGGAATCTTCGAATTGCGTAACTTCCAGACGGGAAGAGATATCTACTTGCGGTTAGTGCCAATCGCATCAGAATCATCAAGTTGGTTGGAAATATATGTTTTTCATAGAAAACAATTCAAAGACGGGAAATAAAACGTTCGGAATTATTGAATTGCGTAACTTCCAGAGGGGAAGAGATATCGACTTGCGGTTAGTGCCAATCGCATCAGTATCATCATGTTGGTTGGAAATATATGTTTTTCATAGGAAACAATTCAAAGACGAGAAAGCAAACGTTCGGAATTTTCGAATTGCGTAACTTCCAGACGGGAAGAGATGTCTACTTGCGGTTAGTGCCAATCGCATCAGAATCATCAAATTGGTTGGAAATATATGTTTTTCATAGAAAACAATTCAAAGACGGGAAATAAAATGTTCGGAATTATTGAATTGCTTAACTTCCAGACGGGAAGAGATATCTACTTGCGGTTATTGCCAATCGCATCAGAATCAACAAATTGGTTGGAAATATATGTTTTTCATAGAAGACAATTCAAAGACGGGAAATAAAACGTTCGGGATTATTGAATTGCGTAACTTCCAGAGGGGAAGAGATATCGACTTGCGGTAGTGCCAATCGCAACAGAATCATCGAGTTGGTTGGAAATATACGTTTTTCATAGAAAATAATTCAAAGACGTGAAATGAAACGTTCGGAATTATTGAATTGCGTAACTTCCAGACGGGAAGAAATATCGATTTGCTGTTAGTGCCAATCGCATCAGAATCATCAAATTGGTTGGAAATATATGTTTTTCATAGAAAACAATTCAAAGACGGCAAATAAAACGTTCGGAATTATTGAATTGCGTAACTTCCAGAGGGGAAGAGATATCGACTTGCGGTTAGTGCCAATCGCATCAGAATCATCGAGTTGGTTGGAAATATATGTTTTTCATAGAAAACAATTCAAAATCGGGGAATAAAACTTTCGGAATTATTGAATTGCGTACTTTCCAGACGGGAAGAGATATCGATTTTCTGTTAGTGCCAATCGCATCAGAATCATCAAATTGGTTGGAAATATATGTTTTTCATAGAAAACAATTCAAAGACGGGAAATAAAACGTTCGGAATTATTGAATTGCGTAACTTCCAGAGGGGAAGAGATATAGACTTGCGGTTAGTGCCAATCGCATCAGAATCATCTAGTTGGTTGGAAATATATGTTTTTCATAGAAAACAATTCAAAATCGGGGAATAGAACTTTCGGAATTATTGAATTGCGTACTTTCCAGACGGGAAGAGATATCGATTTGCTGTTAGTGCCAATCTCATCAGAATCATCAAATTGGTTGGAAATATATGTGTTTCATACAAAACAATTCAAAGACGTGAAATAAAACGTTCGGAATTATTGAATTGCGTAACTTCCAGATGGGAAGAGATATCGATTTGCTGTTAGTGCCAATCGCATCAGAATCATCAAGTTGGTTGGAAATATATGTTTTTCATAGAAAACAATCCAAAGACGGCAAATAAAACGTTCGGAATTATTGAATTGCGTAACTTCCAGACGGGAAGAGATATCGATTTGCTGTTAGTGCCAATCTCATCAGAATCATCAAATTGGTTGGAAATATATGTTTTTCATACAAAACAATTCAAAGACGTGAAATAAAACGTTCGGAATTATTGAATTGCGTAACTTCCAGATGGGAAGAGATATCGATTTGCTGTTAGTGCCAATCGCATCAGAATCATCAAGTTGGTTGGAAATATATGTTTTTCATAGAAAACAATCCAAAGACGGCAAATAGAACGTTCGGAATTATTGAATTGCGTAACTTCCAGACGGGAAGAGATATCGATTTGCTGTTAGTGCCAATCTCATCAGAATCATCAAATTGGTTGGAAATATATGTTTTTCATACAAAACAATTCAAAGACGTGAAATAAAACGTTCGGAATTATTGAATTAAGTAACTTCCAGACGGGAAGAGACTTGCCAATCTACCTATCGCATCAGAATCATCAAATTGGTTGGAAATATATATTTTTCATCGAAAACAATTTAAAGACGGGAAATAAAACGTTCGGAATTATTGAATTGCGTAACTTCCAGACGGGAAGAGATATCGATTTGCTGTTAGTGCCAATCGCATCAGAATCATCAAATTGGTTGGAAATATATGTTTTTCATAGAAAACAATTCAAAGACGGCAAATAAAACGTTCGGAATTATTGAATTGCGTAACTTCCAGACGGGAAGAGATATCGATTTGCTGTTAGTGCCAATCTCATCAGAATCATCAAATTGGTTGGAAATATATGTTTTTCATACAAAACAATTCAAAGACGTGAAATAAAACGTTCGGAATTATTGAATTGCGTAACTTCCAGACGGGAAGAGATATCGATTTGCTGTTAGTGCCAATCGCATCAGAATCACCAAATTGGTTGGAAATATATGTTTTTCATAGAAAACAATTCAAAGACGGGAAATAAAACGTTCGGAATTATTGGATTGCGTAACTTCCAGGGGGGAAGAGATATCGACTTGCGGTTAGTGCCAATCGCATCAGAATCATCGAGTTGGTTTGAAATATATGTTTTCCATAGAAAACAATACAAAGACGGGAAATAGAACGTTCGAAATTATTGAATTGCGTAAATTTCAGACGGGATGAGAAATCGACTTGCGGTTTCTGCCAATCGCATCAGAATGATCAAATTGGTTGGAAATATATGTTTTCCATAGAAAACAATTCAAAGACGGGAGGGAAATAAAACGTTCGGAATTATTGAATTGCGTAACTTCCAAACGTGAAGAGATATCGACTTGCGGTTAGTGCCAATCGCATCAGAATCATCAAGTTGGTTGGAAATATATGTTTTCCATAGAAAACAATTCGAAGACTGGGAATAAAACGTTCGGAATTATTGAATTGCGTAACTTCCAAACGTGGAGCGATATCGACTTGCGGTTAGTGCCAATCGCATCAGAATCATCAAGTTGGTTGGAAATATATGTTTTCCATAGAAAACTATCCAAAGACGGGAAATAAAACGTTCGGAATTATTGAATTGCGTAACTTCCAGACGGGAAGAGATATCGACTTGCGGTTAGTGCCAATCGCATCAGAATCATCGAGTTGGTTAGAAATATATGTTTTTCGTAGAAAACAATTCAAAGACGGGAACTAAAACGTTCGGAATTATTGAATTGCGCAACTTCCAGACGGGAAGAGATATCTACTTGCGGTTATTGCCAATCGCATCAGAATCATCAAATTGGTTGGAAATATATGTTTTTCATAGAAAACAATTCAAAGACGGGAAATAAAATGTTCGGAATTATTGAATTGCTTAACTTCCAGACGGGAAGATATATCTACTTGCGGTTATTGCCAATCGCATCAGAATCAACAAATTGGTTGGAAATATATGTTTTTCATAGAAG
Source organism: Endomychus coccineus (assembly GCA_958510875.1). Lineage (NCBI taxonomy): Eukaryota > Metazoa > Arthropoda > Insecta > Coleoptera > Endomychidae > Endomychus > Endomychus coccineus. The sequence continues at coordinate 169,408,892 of OY294067.1, forward strand.
ACAATTCAAAGACGGGAAATAAAGCGTTCGGGATTATTGAATTGCGTAACTTCCAGAGGGGAAGAGATATCGACTTGCGGTAGTGCCAATCGCAACAGAATCATCGAGTTGGTTGGAAATATACGTTTTTCATAGAAAACAATTCAAAGACGTGAAATGAAACGTTCGGAATTATTGAATTGCGTAACTTCCAGACGGGAAGAAATATCGATTTGCTGTTAGTGCCAATCGCATCAGAATCATCAAATTGGTTGGAAATATATGTTTTTCATAGAAAACAATTCAAAGACGGCAAATAAAACGTTCGGAATTATTGAATTGCGTAACTTCCAGACGGGAAGAGATATCGATTTGCTGTTAGTGCCAATCGCATCAGAATCATCAAGTTGGTTGGAAATATATGTTTTTCATAGAAAACAATTCAAAGACGTGAAATAAAACGTTCGGAATTATTGAATTGCGTAACTTCCAGAGGGGAAGAGATATCGACTTGCGGTAGTGCCAATCGCAACAGAATCATCGAGTTGGTTGGAAATATACGTTTTTCATAGAAAACAATTCAAAGACGTGAAATGAAACGTTCGGAATTATTGAATTGCGTAACTTCCAGACGGGAAGAAATATCGATTTGCTGCCAATCGCATCAGAATCATCAAATTGGTTGGAAATATATGTTTTTCATAGAAAACAATTCAAAGACGGCAAATAAAACGTTCGGAATTATTGAATTGCGTAACTTCCAGACGGGAAGAAATATCGACTTGCGGTTAGTGCCAATCGCATCAGAATCATCGAGTTGGTTGGAAATATATGTTTTTCATAGAAAACAATTCAAAATCGGGGAATAAAACTTTCGGAATTATTGAATTGCGTACTTTCCAGACGGGAAGAGATATCGATTTTCTGTTAGTGCCAATCGCATCAGAATCATCAAATTGGTTGGAAATATATGTTTTTCATAGAAAACAATTCAAAGACGGGAAATAAAACGTTCGGAATTATTGAATAGCGTAACTTCCAGGGGGGAAGAGATATCGACTTGCGGTTAGTGCCAATCGCATCAGAATCATCGAGATGGTTTGAAATATATGTTTTCCATAGAAAACAATACAAAGACGGGAAATAGAACGTTCGAAATTATTGAATTGCGTAAATTCCAGACGGGATGAGAAATCGACTTGCGGTTTCTGCCAATCGCATCAGAATGATCAAATTGGTTGGAAATATATGTTTTCCATAGAAAACAATTCAAAGACGGGAGGGAAATAAAACGTTCGGAATTATTGAATTGCGTAACTTCCAAACGTGAAGAGATATCGACTTGCGGTTAGTGCCAATCGCATCAGAATCATCAAGTTGGTTGGAAATATATGTTTTCCATAGAAAACAATTCAAAGACTGGGAATAAAACGTTCGGAATTATTGAATTGCGTAACTTCCAAACGTGGAGCGATATCGACTTGCGGTTAGTGCCAATCGCATCAGAATCATCAAGTTGGTTGGAAATATATGTTTTCCATAGAAAACTATCCAAAGACGGGAAGTAAAACGTTCGGAATTATTGAATTGCGTAACTTCCAGACGGGAAGAGATATCGACTTGCGGTTAGTGCCAATCGCATCAGAATCATCGAGTTGGTTAGAAATATATGTTTTTCGTAGAAAACAATTCAAAGACGGGAACTAAAACGTTCGGAATTATTGAATTGCGCAACTTCCAGACGGGAAGAGATATCTACTTGCGGTTATTGCCAATCGCATCAGAATCATCAAATTGGTTGGAAATATATGTTTTTCATAGAAAACAATTCAAAGACGGGAAATAAAATGTGCGGAATTATTGAATTGCTTAACTTCCAGACGGGAAGAGATATCTACTTGCGGTTATTGCCAATCGCATCAGAATCAACAAATTGGCTGGAAATATATGTTTTTCATAGAAGACAATTCAAAGACGGGAAATGAAACGTTCGGGATTATTGAATTGCGTAACTTCCAGAGGGGAAGAGATATCGACTTGCGGTAGTGCCAATCGCAACAGAATCATCGAGTTGGTTGGAAATATACGTTTTTCATAGAAAACAATTCAAAGACGTGAAATGAAACGTTCGGAATTATTGAATTGCGTAACTTCCAGACGGGAAGAAATATCGATTTGCTGTTAGTGCCAATCGCATCAGAATCATCAAATTGGTTGGAAATATATGTTTTTCATAGAAAACAATTCAAAGACGGCAAATAAAACGTTCGGAATTATTGAATTGCGTAACTTCCAGAGAGGAAGAGATATCGACTTGCGGTTAGTGCCAATCGCATCAGAATCATCGAGTTGGTTGGAAATATATGTTTTTCATAGAAAACAATTCAAAATCGGGGAATGAAACTTTCGGAATTATTGAATTGCGTACTTTCCAGACGGGAAGAGATATCGATTTTCTGTTAATGCCAATCGCATCAGAATCATCAAATTGGTTGGAAATATATGTTTTTCATAGAAAACAATTCAAAGACGGGAAATAAAACGTTCGGAATTATTGAATTGCGTAACTTCCAGAGGGGAAGAGATATCGACTTGCGGTTAGTGCCAATCGCATCAGAATCATCTAGTTGGTTGGAAATATATGTTCTTCATAGAAAACAATTCAAAATCGGGGAATAAAACTTTCGGAATTATTGAATTGCGTACTTTCCAGACGGGAAGAGATATCGATTTGCTGTTAGTGCCAATCTCATCAGAATCATCAAATTGGTTGGAAATATATGTTTTTCATATAAAACAATTCAAAGACGTGAAATAAAACGTTCGGAATTATTGAATTGCGTAACTTCCAGACGGGAAGAGATATCGATTTGCTGTTAGTGCCAATCGCATCAGAATCATCAAGTTGGTTGGAAATATATGTTTTTCATAGAAAACAATTCAAAGACGTGAAATAAAACGTTCGGAATTATTGAATTAAGTAACTTCCAGACGGGAAGAGACTTGCCAATCTACCTATCGCATCAGAATCATCAAATTGGTTGGAAATATATGTTTTTCATCGAAAACAATTCAAAGACGGGAAATAAAACGTTCGGAATTATTGAATTGCGTAACTTCCAGAGGGGAAGAGATATCGACTGGCGGTTAGTGCCAATCGCATCAGTATCATCGAGTTGGTTGGAAATATATGTTTTCCATAGAAAACAATTCAAAGACGGAAAATAATACATTCGGAATTATTGAATTGCGTAACTTCCAGACGGGAAGAGATATCGATTTGCTGTTAGTGCCAATCTCATCAGAATCATCAAATTGGTTGGAAATATATGTTTTTCATACAAAACAATTCAAAGACGTGGAATAAAACGTTCGGAATTATTGAATTGCGTAACTTCCAGACGGGAAGAGATATCGATTTGCTGTTAGTGCCAATCGCATCAGAATCATCAAATTGGTTGGAAATATATGTTTTTCATAGAAAACAATCCAAAGACGGGAAATAAAACGTTCGGAATTATTGAATTGCGTAACTTCCAGGGGGGAAGAGATATCGACTTGCGGTTAGTGCCAATCGCATCAGAATCATCGAGTTGGTTTGAAATATATGTTTTCCATAGAAAACAATACAAAGACGGGAAATAGAACGTTCGAAATTATTGAATTGCGCAACTTCCAGACGGGAAGAGATATCTACTTGCGGTTATTGCCAATCGCATCAGAATCATCAAATTGGTTGGAAATATATGTTTTTCATAGAAAACAATTCAAAGACGGGAAATAAAATGTTCGGAATTATTGAATTGCTTAACTTCCAGACGGGAAGAGATATCTACTTGCGGTTATTGCCAATCGCATCAGAATCAACAAATTGGCTGGAAATATATGTTTTTCATAGAAGACAATTCAAAGACGGGAAATAAAACGTTCGGGATTATTGAATTGCGTAACTTCCAGAGGGGAAGAGATATCGACTTGCGGTAGTGCCAATCGCAACAGAATCATCGAGTTGGTTGGAAATATACGTTTTTCATAGAAAACAATTCAAAGACGTGAAATAAAACGTTCAGAATTATTGAATTGCGTAACTTCCAGACGGGAAGAGATATCGATTTGCTGTTAGTGCCAATCGCATCAGAATCATCAAATTGGTTGGAAATATATGTTTTTCATAGAAAACAATTCAAAGACGGGAAATAAAACGTTCGGAATTATTGAATTGCGTAACTTCCAGACGGGAAGAGATATCGACTTGCGGTTAGTGCCAATCGCATCAGAATCATCGAGTTGGTTAGAAATATATGTTTTTCGTAGAAAACAATTCAAAGACGGGAACTAAAACGTTCGGAATTATTGAATTGCGCAACTTCCAGACGGGAAGAGATATCTACTTGCGGTTATTGCCAATCGCATCAGAATCATCAAATTGGTTGGAAATATATGTTTTTCATAGAAAACAATTCAAAGACGGGGAATAAAATGATCGGAATTATTGAGTTGCTTAACTTCCAGACGGGAAGAGATATCTACTTGCGGTTATTGCCAATCGCATCAGAATCAACAAATTGGCTGGAAATATATGTTTTTCATAGAAGACAATTCAAAGACGGGAAATAAAACGTTCGGGATTATTGAATTGCGTAACTTCCAGAGGGGAAGAGATATCGACTTGCGGTAGTGCCAATCGCAACAGAATCATCGAGTTGGTTGGAAATATAAGTTTTTCATAGAAAACAATTCAAAGACGTGAAATGAAACGTTCGGAATTATTGAATTGCGTAACTTCCAGACGGGAAGAAATATCGATTTGCTGTTAGTGCCAATCGCATCAGAATCATCAAATTGGTTGGAAATATATGTTTTTCATAGAAAACAATTCAAAGACGGCAAATAAAACGTTCGGAATTATTGTGCGTAACTTCCAGAGGGGAAGAGATATCGACTTGCGGTTAGTGCCAATCGCATCAGAATCATCGAGTTGGTTGGAAATATATGTTTTTCATAGAAAACAATTCAAAATCGGAAAATGAAACTTTCGGAATTATTGAATTGCGTACTTTCCAGACGGGAAGAGATATCGATTTTCTGTTAGTGCCAATCGCATCAGAATCATCAAATTGGTTGGAAATATATGTTTTTCATAGAAAACAATTCAAAGACGGGAAATAAAACGTTCGGAATTATTGAATTGCGTAACTTCCAGAGGTGAAGAGATATCGACTTGCGGTTAGTGCCAATCGCATCAGAATCATCTAGTTGGTTGGAAATATATGTTTTTCATAGAAAACAATTCAAAATCGGGGAATAAAACTTTCGGAATTATTGAATTGCGTACTTTCCAGACGGGAAGAGATATCGATTTGCTGTTAGTGCCAATCTCATCAGAATCATCAAATTGGTTGGAAATATATGTTTTTCATAGAAAACAATTCAAAGACGTGAAATAAAACGTTCGGAATTATTGAATTAAGTAACTTCCAGAGGGGAAGAGATATCGACTGGCGGTTAGTGCCAATCGCATCAGTATCATCGAGTTGGTTGGAAATATATGTTTTCCATAGAAAACAATTCAAAGACGGAAAATAATACGTTCGGAATTATTGAATTGCGTAACTTCCAGACGGGAAGAGATATCGATTTGCTGTTAGTGCCAATCTCATCAGAATCATCAAATTGGTTGGAAATATATGTTTTTCATACAAAACAATTCAAAGACGTGAAATAAAACGTTCGGAATTATTGAATTAAGTAACTTCCAGACGGGAAGAGACTTGCCAATCTACCTATCGCATCAGAATCATCAAATTGGTTGGAAATATATATTTTTCATCGAAAACAATTTAAAGACGGGAAATAAAACGTTCGGAATTATTGAATTGCGTAACTTCCAGACGGGAAGAGATATCGATTTGCTGTTAGTGCCAATCGCATCAGAATCATCAAATTGGTTGGAAATATATGTTTTTCATAGAAAACAATTTAAAGACGGGAAATAAAACGTTCGGAATTATTGAATTGCGTAACTTCCAGACGGGAAGAGATATCGATTTGCTGTTAGTGCCAATCGCATCAGAATCATCAAATTGGTTGGAAATATATGTTTTTCATACAAAACAATTCAAAGACGTGAAATAAAACGTTCGGAATTATTGAATTGCGTAACTTCCAGACGGGAAGAGATATCGATTTGCTGTTAGTGCCAATCGCATCAGAATCACCAAATTGGTTGGAAATATATGTTTTTCATAGAAAACAATTCAAAGACGGGAAATAAAACGTTCGGAATTATTGGATTGCGTAACTTCCAGGGGGGAAGAGATATCGACTTGCGGTTAGTGCCAATCGCATCAGAATCATCGAGTTGGTTTGAAATATATGTTTTCCATAGAAAACAATACAAAGACGGGAAATAGAACGTTCGAAATTATTGAATTGCGTAAATTTCAGACGGGATGAGAAATCGACTTGCGGTTTCTGCCAATCGCATCAGAATGATCAAATTGGTTGGAAATATATGTTTTCCATAGAAAACAATTCAAAGACGGGAGGGAAATAAAACGTTCGGAATTATTGAATTGCGTAACTTCCAAACGTGAAGAGATATCGACTTGCGGTTAGTGCCAATCGCATCAGAATCATCAAGTTGGTTGGAAATATATGTTTTCCATAGAAAACAATTCGAAGACTGGGAATAAAACGTTCGGAATTATTGAATTGCGTAACTTCCAAACGTGGAGCGATATCGACTTGCGGTTAGTGCCAATCGCATCAGAATCATCAAGTTGGTTGGAAATATATGTTTTCCATAGAAAACTATCCAAAGACGGGAAATAAAACGTTCGGAATTATTGAATTGCGTAACTTCCAGACGGGAAGAGATATCGACTTGCGGTTAGTGCCAATCGCATCAGAATCATCGAGTTGGTTAGAAATATATGTTTTTCGTAGAAAACAATTCAAAGACGGGAACTAAAACGTTCGGAATTATTGAATTGCGCAACTTCCAGACGGGAAGAGATATCTACTTGCGGTTATTGCCAATCGCATCAGAATCATCAAATTGGTTGGAAATATATGTTTTTCATAGAAAACAATTCAAAGACGGGAAATAAAATGTTCGGAATTATTGAATTGCTTAACTTCCAGACGGGAAGATATATCTACTTGCGGTTATTGCCAATCGCATCAGAATCAACAAATTGGTTGGAAATATATGTTTTTCATAGAAGACAATTCAAAGACGGGAAATAAAGCGTTCGGGATTATTGAATTGCGTAACTTCCAGAGGGGAAGAGATATCGACTTGCGGTAGTGCCAATCGCAACAGAATCATCGAGTTGGTTGGAAATATACGTTTTTCATAGAAAACAATTCAAAGACGTGAAATGAAACGTTCGGAATTATTGAATTGCGTAACTTCCAGACGGGAAGAAATATCGATTTGCTGTTAGTGCCAATCGCATCAGAATCATCAAATTGGTTGGAAATATATGTTTTTCATAGAAAACAATTCAAAGACGGCAAATAAAACGTTCGGAATTATTGAATTGCGTAACTTCCAGACGGGAAGAGATATCGATTTGCTGTTAGTGCCAATCGCATCAGAATCATCAAGTTGGTTGGAAATATATGTTTTTCATAGAAAACAATTCAAAGACGTGAAATAAAACGTTCGGAATTATTGAATTGCGTAACTTCCAGAGGGGAAGAGATATCGACTTGCGGTAGTGCCAATCGCAACAGAATCATCGAGTTGGTTGGAAATATACGTTTTTCATAGAAAACAATTCAAAGACGTGAAATGAAACGTTCGGAATTATTGAATTGCGTAACTTCCAGACGGGAAGAAATATCGATTTGCTGCCAATCGCATCAGAATCATCAAATTGGTTGGAAATATATGTTTTTCATAGAAAACAATTCAAAGACGGCAAATAAAACGTTCGGAATTATTGAATTGCGTAACTTCCAGACGGGAAGAAATATCGACTTGCGGTTAGTGCCAATCGCATCAGAATCATCGAGTTGGTTGGAAATATATGTTTTTCATAGAAAACAATTCAAAATCGGGGAATAAAACTTTCGGAATTATTGAATTGCGTACTTTCCAGACGGGAAGAGATATCGATTTTCTGTTAGTGCCAATCGCATCAGAATCATCAAATTGGTTGGAAATATATGTTTTTCATAGAAAACAATTCAAAGACGGGAAATAAAACGTTCGGAATTATTGAATAGCGTAACTTCCAGGGGGGAAGAGATATCGACTTGCGGTTAGTGCCAATCGCATCAGAATCATCGAGATGGTTTGAAATATATGTTTTCCATAGAAAACAATACAAAGACGGGAAATAGAACGTTCGAAATTATTGAATTGCGTAAATTCCAGACGGGATGAGAAATCGACTTGCGGTTTCTGCCAATCGCATCAGAATGATCAAATTGGTTGGAAATATATGTTTTCCATAGAAAACAATTCAAAGACGGGAGGGAAATAAAACGTTCGGAATTATTGAATTGCGTAACTTCCAAACGTGAAGAGATATCGACTTGCGGTTAGTGCCAATCGCATCAGAATCATCAAGTTGGTTGGAAATATATGTTTTCCATAGAAAACAATTCAAAGACTGGGAATAAAACGTTCGGAATTATTGAATTGCGTAACTTCCAAACGTGGAGCGATATCGACTTGCGGTTAGTGCCAATCGCATCAGAATCATCAAGTTGGTTGGAAATATATGTTTTCCATAGAAAACTATCCAAAGACGGGAAGTAAAACGTTCGGAATTATTGAATTGCGTAACTTCCAGACGGGAAGAGATATCGACTTGCGGTTAGTGCCAATCGCATCAGAATCATCGAGTTGGTTAGAAATATATGTTTTTCGTAGAAAACAATTCAAAGACGGGAACTAAAACGTTCGGAATTATTGAATTGCGCAACTTCCAGACGGGAAGAGATATCTACTTGCGGTTATTGCCAATCGCATCAGAATCATCAAATTGGTTGGAAATATATGTTTTTCATAGAAAACAATTCAAAGACGGGAAATAAAATGTTCGGAATTATTGAATTGCTTAACTTCCAGACGGGAAGAGATATCTACTTGCGGTTATTGCCAATCGCATCAGAATCAACAAATTGGCTGGAAATATATGTTTTTCATAGAAGACAATTCAAAGACGGGAAATGAAACGTTCGGGATTATTGAATTGCGTAACTTCCAGAGGGGAAGAGATATCGACTTGCGGTAGTGCCAATCGCAACAGAATCATCGAGTTGGTTGGAAATATACGTTTTTCATAGAAAACAATTCAAAGACGTGAAATGAAACGTTCGGAATTATTGAATTGCGTAACTTCCAGACGGGAAGAAATATCGATTTGCTGTTAGTGCCAATCGCATCAGAATCATCAAATTGGTTGGAAATATATGTTTTTCATAGAAAACAATTCAAAGACGGCAAATAAAACGTTCGGAATTATTGAATTGCGTAACTTCCAGAGAGGAAGAGATATCGACTTGCGGTTAGTGCCAATCGCATCAGAATCATCGAGTTGGTTGGAAATATATGTTTTTCATAGAAAACAATTCAAAATCGGGGAATGAAACTTTCGGAATTATTGAATTGCGTACTTTCCAGACGGGAAGAGATATCGATTTTCTGTTAATGCCAATCGCATCAGAATCATCAAATTGGTTGGAAATATATGTTTTTCATAGAAAACAATTCAAAGACGGGAAATAAAACGTTCGGAATTATTGAATTGCGTAACTTCCAGAGGGGAAGAGATATCGACTTGCGGTTAGTGCCAATCGCATCAGAATCATCTAGTTGGTTGGAAATATATGTTCTTCATAGAAAACAATTCAAAATCGGGGAATAAAACTTTCGGAATTATTGAATTGCGTACTTTCCAGACGGGAAGAGATATCGATTTGCTGTTAGTGCCAATCTCATCAGAATCATCAAATTGGTTGGAAATATATGTTTTTCATATAAAACAATTCAAAGACGTGAAATAAAACGTTCGGAATTATTGAATTGCGTAACTTCCAGACGGGAAGAGATATCGATTTGCTGTTAGTGCCAATCGCATCAGAATCATCAAGTTGGTTGGAAATATATGTTTTTCATAGAAAACAATTCAAAGACGTGAAATAAAACGTTCGGAATTATTGAATTAAGTAACTTCCAGACGGGAAGAGACTTGCCAATCTACCTATCGCATCAGAATCATCAAATTGGTTGGAAATATATGTTTTTCATCGAAAACAATTCAAAGACGGGAAATAAAACGTTCGGAATTATTGAATTGCGTAACTTCCAGAGGGGAAGAGATATCGACTGGCGGTTAGTGCCAATCGCATCAGTATCATCGAGTTGGTTGGAAATATATGTTTTCCATAGAAAACAATTCAAAGACGGAAAATAATACATTCGGAATTATTGAATTGCGTAACTTCCAGACGGGAAGAGATATCGATTTGCTGTTAGTGCCAATCTCATCAGAATCATCAAATTGGTTGGAAATATATGTTTTTCATACAAAACAATTCAAAGACGTGGAATAAAACGTTCGGAATTATTGAATTGCGTAACTTCCAGACGGGAAGAGATATCGATTTGCTGTTAGTGCCAATCGCATCAGAATCATCAAATTGGTTGGAAATATATGTTTTTCATAGAAAACAATCCAAAGACGGGAAATAAAACGTTCGGAATTATTGAATTGCGTAACTTCCAGGGGGGAAGAGATATCGACTTGCGGTTAGTGCCAATCGCATCAGAATCATCGAGTTGGTTTGAAATATATGTTTTCCATAGAAAACAATACAAAGACGGGAAATAGAACGTTCGAAATTATTGAATTGCGCAACTTCCAGACGGGAAGAGATATCTACTTGCGGTTATTGCCAATCGCATCAGAATCATCAAATTGGTTGGAAATATATGTTTTTCATAGAAAACAATTCAAAGACGGGAAATAAAATGTTCGGAATTATTGAATTGCTTAACTTCCAGACGGGAAGAGATATCTACTTGCGGTTATTGCCAATCGCATCAGAATCAACAAATTGGCTGGAAATATATGTTTTTCATAGAAGACAATTCAAAGACGGGAAATAAAACGTTCGGGATTATTGAATTGCGTAACTTCCAGAGGGGAAGAGATATCGACTTGCGGTAGTGCCAATCGCAACAGAATCATCGAGTTGGTTGGAAATATACGTTTTTCATAGAAAACAATTCAAAGACGTGAAATAAAACGTTCAGAATTATTGAATTGCGTAACTTCCAGACGGGAAGAGATATCGATTTGCTGTTAGTGCCAATCGCATCAGAATCATCAAATTGGTTGGAAATATATGTTTTTCATAGAAAACAATTCAAAGACGGGAAATAAAACGTTCGGAATTATTGAATTGCGTAACTTCCAGACGGGAAGAGATATCGACTTGCGGTTAGTGCCAATCGCATCAGAATCATCGAGTTGGTTAGAAATATATGTTTTTCGTAGAAAACAATTCAAAGACGGGAACTAAAACGTTCGGAATTATTGAATTGCGCAACTTCCAGACGGGAAGAGATATCTACTTGCGGTTATTGCCAATCGCATCAGAATCATCAAATTGGTTGGAAATATATGTTTTTCATAGAAAACAATTCAAAGACGGGGAATAAAATGATCGGAATTATTGAGTTGCTTAACTTCCAGACGGGAAGAGATATCTACTTGCGGTTATTGCCAATCGCATCAGAATCAACAAATTGGCTGGAAATATATGTTTTTCATAGAAGACAATTCAAAGACGGGAAATAAAACGTTCGGGATTATTGAATTGCGTAACTTCCAGAGGGGAAGAGATATCGACTTGCGGTAGTGCCAATCGCAACAGAATCATCGAGTTGGTTGGAAATATAAGTTTTTCATAGAAAACAATTCAAAGACGTGAAATGAAACGTTCGGAATTATTGAATTGCGTAACTTCCAGACGGGAAGAAATATCGATTTGCTGTTAGTGCCAATCGCATCAGAATCATCAAATTGGTTGGAAATATATGTTTTTCATAGAAAACAATTCAAAGACGGCAAATAAAACGTTCGGAATTATTGTGCGTAACTTCCAGAGGGGAAGAGATATCGACTTGCGGTTAGTGCCAATCGCATCAGAATCATCGAGTTGGTTGGAAATATATGTTTTTCATAGAAAACAATTCAAAATCGGAAAATGAAACTTTCGGAATTATTGAATTGCGTACTTTCCAGACGGGAAGAGATATCGATTTTCTGTTAGTGCCAATCGCATCAGAATCATCAAATTGGTTGGAAATATATGTTTTTCATAGAAAACAATTCAAAGACGGGAAATAAAACGTTCGGAATTATTGAATTGCGTAACTTCCAGAGGTGAAGAGATATCGACTTGCGGTTAGTGCCAATCGCATCAGAATCATCTAGTTGGTTGGAAATATATGTTTTTCATAGAAAACAATTCAAAATCGGGGAATAAAACTTTCGGAATTATTGAATTGCGTACTTTCCAGACGGGAAGAGATATCGATTTGCTGTTAGTGCCAATCTCATCAGAATCATCAAATTGGTTGGAAATATATGTTTTTCATAGAAAACAATTCAAAGACGTGAAATAAAACGTTCGGAATTATTGAATTAAGTAACTTCCAGAGGGGAAGAGATATCGACTGGCGGTTAGTGCCAATCGCATCAGTATCATCGAGTTGGTTGGAAATATATGTTTTCCATAGAAAACAATTCAAAGACGGAAAATAATACGTTCGGAATTATTGAATTGCGTAACTTCCAGACGGGAAGAGATATCGATTTGCTGTTAGTGCCAATCTCATCAGAATCATCAAATTGGTTGGAAATATATGTTTTTCATACAAAACAATTCAAAGACGTGAAATAAAACGTTCGGAATTATTGAATTGCGTAACTTCCAGACGGGAAGAGATATCGATTTGCTGTTAGTGCCAATCGCATCAGAATCATCAAATTGGTTGGAAATATATGTTTTTCATCGAATACAATTTAAAGACGGGAAATAAAACGTTCGGAATTATTGAATTGCGTAACTTCCAGAGGGGAAGAGATATCGACTGGCGGTTAGTGCCAATCGCATCAGTATCATCGAGTTGGTTGGAAATATATGTTTTCCATAGAAAACAATTCAAAGACGGAAAATAATACGTTCGGAATTATTGAATTGCGTAACTTCCAGACGGGAAGAGATATCGATTTGCTGTTAGTGCCAATCTCATCAGAATCATCAAATTGGTTGGAAATATATGTTTTTCATACAAAACAATTCAAAGACGTGAAATAAAACGTTCGGAATTATTGAATTGCGTAACTTCCAGACGGGAAGAGATATCGATTTGCTGTTAGTGCCAATCGCATCAGAATCATCAAATTGGTTGGAAATATATGTTTTTCATAGAAAACAATTCAAAGACGGGAAATAAAACGTTCGGAATTATTGAATTGCGTAACTTCCAGGGGGGAAGAGATATCGACTTGCGGTTAGTGCCAATCGCATCAGAATCATCGAGTTGGTTTGAAATATATGTTTTCCATAGAAAACAATACAAAGACGGGAAATAGAACGTTCGAAATTATTGAATTGCGTAAATTCCAGACGGGTTGAGAAATCGACTTGCGGTTTCTGCCAATCGCATCAGAATGATCAAATTGGTTGGAAATATATGTTTTCCATAGAAAACAATGCAAAGACGGGAGGGAAATAAAACGTTCGGAATTATTGAATTGCGTAACTTCCAAACGTGAAGAGATATCGACTTGCGGTTAGTGCCAATCGCATCAGAATCATCAAGTTGGTTGGAAATATATGTTTTCCATAGAAAACAATTCAAAGACTGGGAATAAAACGTTCGGAATTATTGAATTGCGTAACTTCCAAACGTGGAGCGATATCGACTTGCGGTTAGTGCCAATCGCATCAGAATCATCAAGTTGGTTGGAAATATATGTTTTCCATAGAAAACAATACAAAGACGGGAAATAGAACGTTCGAAATTATTGAATTGCGTAAATTCCAGACGGGTTGAGAAATCGACTTGCGGTTTCTGCCAATCGCATCAGAATGATCAAATTGGTTGGAAATATATGTTTTCCATAGGAAACAATGCAAAGACGGGAGGGAAATAAAACGTTCGGAATTATTGAATTGCGTAACTTCCAGACGGGAAGAGATATCGACTTGCGGTTAGTGCCAATAGCATCAGAATCATCGAGTTGGTTAGGAATATATGTTTTTCGTAGAAAACAATTCAAAGACGGGAACTAAAACGTTCGGAATTATTGAATTGCGCAACTTCCAGACGGGAAGAGATATCTACTTGCGGTTATTGCCAATCGCATCAGAATCATCAAATTGGTTGGAAATATATGTTTTTCATAGAAGACAATTCAAAGACGGGAAATAAAACGTTCGGAATTATTGAATTGCGTAACTTCCAGACGGGAAGAGATATCGATTTTCTGTTAGTGCCAATCGCATCAGAATCATCAAATAATTGGAAATATATGTTTTTCATAGAAAACAATTCAAAGACGGGAAATAAAACGTTCGGAATTATTGAATTGCGTAACTTCCAGAGGGGAAGAGATATCGACTTGCGGTTAGTGCCAATCGCATCAGAATCATCAAGTTGGTTGGAAATATATGTTTCTCATGGAAAACAATTCAAAGACGGGAAATAAAACGTTCGGAATTATTGACTTGCGTAACTTTAAGAGGGGATGAGATATCGACTTGCGGGTAGTGCCAATCGCATCAGAATCATGGAATTGGTTGGAAATATATGTTTCTCATAGAAAACAATACAAAGACGGGAAATAGAACGTTCGAAATTATTGAATTGCGTAAATTCCAGACGAGATGAGAAATCGACTTGCGGTTTCTGCCAATCGCATCAGAATGATCAAATTGGTTGGAAATATATGTTTTCCATAGAAAACAATTCAAAGACGGGAGGGAAATAAAAGGTTCGGAATTATTGAATTGCGTAACTTCCAAACAAGAAGAGATATCGACTTGCGGTTAGTGCCTATCGCATCAGAATCATCAAGTTGGTTGGAAATATATGTTTCCCATAGAAAACAATTCAAAGACGGGAGGGAAATAAAACGTTCGGAATTATTGAATTGCGTAACTTCCAAAACAAGAAGAGATATCGACTTGCGGTTAGTGCCTATCGCATCAGAATCATCAAGTTGGTTGGAAATATATGTTTTCAATCGAAAACAATTCAAAGACGGGAAATAAAACGTTCGGAATTATTGAGTTGCGTAACTTCCAAACGTGAAGAGATATCGACTTGCGGTTAGTGCCAATCGCATCAGAATCATCAAGTTGGTTATAAATATATGTTTTCCATAGAAAACAATTCAGAGACGAAAAATAAAACGTTCGGAATTATTGAATTGCGTAACTTCCAGACGGGAAGAGATATCGACTTGCGGTTAGTGCCAATCGCATCAGAATCATCGAATTGGTTTGAAATATATGTTTTTCGTAAAAAACAATTCAAAGACGGGAAATAAAACGTTCGGAATTATTGAATTGCGTAACTTCCAAACGTGAAGAGATATCGACTTGCGGTTAGTGCCAATCGCATCAGAATCATCAAGTTGGTTGGAAATATATGTTTTCCATAGAAAACAATTCAAAGACGGGAAATAAAACGTTCGGAATTATTGAATTGCGTAACTTTCAAACGTGAAGAGATATCGACTTGCGGTTAGTGCCAGTCGCATCAGAATCATCAAGTTGGTTGGAAATATATGTTTTCCATAGAAAACAATTCAAAGACGAAAAAAAAACGTTCGGAATTATTGAATTGCGTAACTTCCAGACGGGAAGAGATATCGACTTGCGGTTAGTGCCTATCGCATCAGAATCATCAAGTTGGTTGGAAATATATGTTTTCAATCGAAAACAATTCAAAGACGGGAAATAAAACGTTCGGAATTATTGAGTTGCGTAACTTCCAAACGTGAAGAGATATCGACTTGCGGTTAGTGCCAATCGCATCAGAATCATCAAGTTGGTTATAAATATATGTTTTCCATAGAAAACAATTCAGAGACGAAAAATAAAACGTTCGGAATTATTGAATTGCGTAACTTCCAGACGGGAAGAGATATCGACTTGCGGTTAGTGCCAATCGCATCAGAATCATCGAATTGGTTTGAAATATATGTTTTTCGTAAAAAACAATTCAAAGACGGGAAATAAAACGTTCGGAATTATTGAATTGCGTAACTTCCAAACGTGAAGAGATATCGACTTGCGGTTAGTGCCAATCGCATCAGAATCATCAAGTTGGTTGGAAATATATGTTTTCCATAGAAAACAATTCAAAGACGGGAAATAAAACGTTCGGAATTATTGAATTGCGTAACTTTCAAACGTGAAGAGATATCGACTTGCGGTTAGTGCCAGTCGCATCAGAATCATCAAGTTGGTTGGAAATATATGTTTTCCATAGAAAACAATTCAAAGACGAAAAAAAAACGTTCGGAATTATTGAATTGCGTAACTTCCAAACGTGGAGCGATATCGACTTGCGGTTAGTGCCAATCGCATCAGAATCATCAAGTTGGTTGGAAATATATGTTTTCCATAGAAAACTATCCAAAGACGGGGAATAAAACGTTCGGAGTTATTGAATTGCGTAACTCCCAGACGGGAAGAGATATCGACTTGCGGTTAGTGCCAATAGCATCAGAATCATCAAGTTGGTTAGAAATATATGTTTTTCGTAGAAAACAATTCAAAGACGGGAACTAAAACGTTCGGAATTATTGAATTGCGCAACTTCCAGACGGGAAGAGATATCTACTTGCGGTTATTGCCAATCGCATCAGAATCATCAAATTGGTTGGAAATATATGTTTTTCATAGAAGACAATTCAAAGACGGGAAATACAACGTTCGGAATTATTGAATCGCGTAACTTCCAGACGGGAAGAGATATCGATTTTCTGTTAGTGCCAATCGCATCAGAATCATCAAATAATTGGAAATATATGTTTTTCATAGAAAACAATTCAAAGACGGAAAATAAAACGTTCGGAATTATTGAATTGCGTAACTTCCAGAGGGGAAGAGATATCGACTTGCGGTTAGTGCCAATCGCATCAGAATCATCAAGTTGGTTGGAAATATATGTTTCTCATGGAAAACAATTCAAAGACGGGAAATAAAACGTTCGGAATTATTGACTTGCGTAACTTTAAGAGGGGATGAGATATCGACTTGCGGGTAGTGCCAATCGCATCACAATCATGGAATTGGTTGGAAATATATGTTTCTCATAGAAAACAATACAAAGACGGGAAATAGAACGTTCGAAATTATTGAATTGCGTAAATTCCAGACGAGATGAGAAATCGACTTGCGGTTTCTGCCAATCGCATCAGAATGATCAAATTGGTTGGAAATATATGTTTTCCATAGAAAACAATTCAAAGACGGGAGGGAAATAAAACGTTCGGAATTATTGAATTGCGTAACTTCCAAACAAGAAGAGATATCGACTTGCGGTTAGTGCCTATCGCATCAGAATCATCAAGTTGGTTGGAAATATATGTTTCCCATAGAAAACAATTCAAAGACATAAGGGAAATAAAACGTTCGGAATTATTGAATTGCGTAACTTCCGAACAAGAAGAGATATCGACTTGCGGTTAGTGCCTATCGCATCAGAATCATCAAGTTGGTTGGAAATATATGTTTTCAATCGAAAACAATTCAAAGACGGGAAATAAAACGTTCGGAATTATTGAGTTGCGTAACTTCCAAACGTGAAGAGATATCGACTTGCGGTTAGTGCCAATCGCATCAGAATCATCAAGTTGGTTATAAATATATGTTGTCCATAGTAAACAATTCAGAGACGAAAAATAAAACGTTCGGAATTATTGAATTGCGTAACTTCCAGACGGGAAGAGATATCGACTTGCGGTTAGTGCCAATCGCATCAGAATCATCCAATTGGTTTGAAATATATGTTTTTCGTAAAAAACAATTCAAAGACGGGAAATAAAACGTTCGGAATTATTGAATTGCGTAACTTCCAAACGTGAAGAGATATCGACTTGCGGTTAGTGCCAATCGCATCAGAATCATCAAGTTGGTTGGAAATATATGTTTTCCATAGAAAACAATTCAAAGACGGGAAATAAAACGTTCGGAATTATTGAATTGCGTAACTTTCAAACGTGAAGAGATATCGACTTGCGGTTAGTGCCAGTCGCATCAGAATCATCAAGTTGGTTGGAAATATATGTTTTCCATAGAAAACAATTCAAAGACGAAAAAAAAACGTTCGGAATTATTGAATTGCGTAACTTCCAGACGGGAAGAGATATCTACTTGCGGTTATTGCCAATCGCATCAGAATCATCAAATTGGTTGGAAATATATGTTTTTCATGGAAAACAATTCAAAGACGGGAAATAAAACGTTCGGAATTATTGACTTGCGTAACTTCCAGAGGGGATGAGATATCGACTTGCGGTTAGTGCCAATCGCATCAGAATCATGGAATTGGTTGGAAATATATGTTTCTCATAGAAAACAATACAAAGACGGGAAATAGAACGTTCGAAATTATTGAATTGCTTTAATTCCAGACGGGATGAGAAATCGACTTGCGGTTTCTGCCAATCGCATCAGAATGATCAAATTGGTTGGAAATATATGTTTTCCATAGGAAACAATTCAAAGACGGGAGGGAAATAAAACGTTCGGAATTATTGAGTTGCGTAACTTCCAAACGTGAAGAGATATCGACTTGCGGTTAGTGCCAATCGCATCAGAATCATCAAGTTGGTTATAAATATATGTTTTCCATAGAAAACAATTCAAAGACGAAAAATAAAACGTTCGGAATTATTGAATTGCGTAACTTCCAGACGGGAAGAGATATCGACTTGCGGTTAGTGCCAATCGCATCAGAATCATCGAATTGGTTGGAAATATATGTTTTTCGTAAAAAACAATTCAAAGAAGGAAAATAAAACGTTCGGAATTATTGAATTGCGTAACTTTCAAACGTGAAGAGATATCGACTTGCGGTTAGTGCCAGTCGCATCAGAATCATCAAGTTGGTTGGAAATATATGTTTTCCATAGAAAACAATTCAAAGACGGGAAATAAAACGTTCGGAATTATTGAATTGCGTAACTTCCAGACGGGAAGGGATATCGATTTTCTGTTAGTGCCAATCGCATCAGAATCATCAAATTGGTTGGAAATATATGTTTTTCATAGAAAACAATTCAAAGACGGAAAATAAAACGTTCGGAATTATTGAATTGCGTAACTTCCAGAGAAGAAGAGATATCGACTTGCGGTTAGTGCCAATCGCATCAGAATCATCGAGTTGGTTGGAAATATATGTTTTTCATAGGAAACAATTCAAAGACGGAAAATAAAACGTTCAGAATTATTGAATTGCCTAACTTCCAGACGGGAAGAGATATCGATTTGCTGTTAGTGCCAATCGCATCAGAATCATCAAATTGATTGGAAATATATGTTTTCCATAGTAAACAATTCAAAGACGGGAAATAAAACGTTCGGAATTATTGAATTGCGTAACTTCACGGGAAGAGATATCGACTTGCGGTTAGTGCCAATCGCATCAGAATCATAGAATTGGTTGGAAATATATGTTTTTCGTAAAAAAACAATTCAAAGACGGGAAATAAAACGTTCGGAATTATTGAATTGAGTAACTTCCAAACGTGGAGAGATATCGACTTGCGGTTAGTGCCAGTCGCATCAGAATCATCAAGTTGGTTGGAAATATATGTTTTCCATAGAAAACAATTCAAAGACGGGAAATAAAACGTTCGGAATTATTGAATTGCGTAACTTCCAGACGGGAAGGGATATCGATTTTCTGTTAGTGCCAATCGCATCAGAATCATCAAATTGGTTGGAAATATATGTTTTTCATAGAAAACAATTCAAAGACGGGAAATAAAACGTTCGGAATTATTGAATTGCGTAACTTCCAGAGGGGAAGAGATATCGACTTGCGGTAAGTGCCAATCGCATCAGAATCATCGAGTTGGTTGGAAATATATGTTTTTCATAGGAAACAATTCAAAGACGGAAAATAAAACGTTCGGAATTATTGAATTGCCTAACTTCCAGACGGGAAGAGATATCGATTTGCTGTTAGTGCCAATCGCATCAGAATCATCAAATTGGTTGGAAATATATGTTTTCCATAGTAAACAATTCAAAGACGGGAAATAAAACGTTCGGAATTATTGAATTGAGTAACTTCCAAACGTGGAGAGATATCGACTTGCGGTTAGTGCCAATCGCATCAGAATCATCAAGTTGGTTAGAAATATATGTTTTCCATAGAAAACAATTCAAAGACGGAAAATAAAACGTTCGGAATTATTGAATTGCGTAACTTCCAGACGGGAAGAGATATCGATTTGCTGTTAGTGCCAATCGCATCAGAATCATCAAATTGGTTGAAAATATATGTTTTTCATAGAAAACAATTCAAAGACGGGAAATAAAACGTTCGGAATCATTATTGAATTGCGTAACTTCCAGAGGGGAAGAGATATCGACTTGCGGTTAGTGCCAATCGCATCAGTATCATCATGTTGGTTGGAAATATATGTTTTTCATAGGAAACAATTCAAAGACGAGAAATAAAACGTTCGGAATTTTCGAATTGCGTAACTTCCAGACGGGAAGAGATATCTACTTGCGGTTAGTGCCAATCGCATCAGAATCATCAAATTGGTTGGAAATATATGTTTTCCATAGGAAACAATTTGAAGACGGGAAATAAAACGTTCGGAATTATTGAATTGCGTAACTTCCAGACGGGAAGAGATATCGACTTGCGGTTAGTGCCAATCGCATCACAATCATGGAATTGGTTGGAAATATATGTTTTTCGTAAAAAAACAATTCAAAGACGGGAAATAAAACGTTCGGAATTATTGAATTGAGTAACTTCCAAACGTGGAGAGATATCGACTTGCGGTTAGTGCCAATCGCATCAGAATCATCAAGTTGGTTAGAAATATATGTTTTCCATAGAAGACATTTCAAAGACGGAAAATAAAACGTTCGGAATTATTGAATTGCGTAACTTCCAGACGGGAAGAGATATCGATTTGCTGTTAGTGCCAATCGCATCAGAATCATCAAATTGGTTGGAAATATATGTTTTTCATAGAAAACAATACAAAGACGGGAAATAAAACGTTCGGAATTATTATTGACTTGCGTAACTTCCAGAGGGGAAGAGATATCGACTTGCGGTTAGTGCCAATCGCATCCGTATCATCATGTTGGTTGGAAATATATGTTTTTCATAGGAAACAATTCAAAGACGAGAAATAAAACGTTCGGAATTTTCGAATTGCGTAACTTCCAGACGGGAAGAGATATCTACTTGCGGTTAGTGCCAATCGCATCAGAATCAACAAATTGGTTGGAAATATATGTTTTTCATAGAAGACAATTCAAAGACGGGAAATAAAACGTTCGGAATTATTGAATTGCGTAACTTCCAGACGGGAAGAGATATCGATTTGCTGTTAGTGCCAATCGCATCAGAATCATCAAATTGGTTGGAAATATATGTTTTTCATAGAAAACAATCCAAAGACGGGGAATAAAACGTTCGGGATTATTGAATTGCGTAACTTCCAGAGGGGGAGAGACATCGACTTGCGATAGTGCCAATCGCATCAGAATCATCGAGTTGGTTGGAAATATATGTTTTTCATAGAAAACAATTCAAAGACGTGAAATGAAACGTTCGGAATTATTGAATTGCGTGACTTCCAGACAGGAAGAGATATCGATTTGCTGTTAGTGCCAATCGCATCAGAATCATCAAATTGGTTGGAAATATATGTTTTTCATAGGAAACAATTCAAAGACGGCAAATAAAACGTTCGGAATTATTGAATTGCGTAACTTCCAGAGGGGAAGAGATATCGACTTGCGGTTAGTGCCAATCGCATCAGAATCATCGAGTTGGTTGGAAATATATGTTTTTCATAGAAAACAATTCAAAGACGGCAAATAAAACGTTCGGAATTATTGAATTGCGTAACTTCCAGAGGGGAAGAGATATCGACTTGCGGTTAGTGCCAATCGCATCAGAATCATCGAGTTGGTTGGAAATATATGTTTTTCATAGAAAACAATTCAAAGACGGGAAATAAAACGTTCGGAATTATTGAATTGCGTAACTTCCAGAGGGGAAGAGATATCGACTTGCGGTTAGTGCAAATCGCATCAGAATCATCATGTTGGTTGGAAATATATGTTTTTCATAGGAAACAATTCAAAGACGAGAAATAAAACGTTCGGAATTATTGAATTGCGTAACTCCCAGAGGGGAAGAGATATCGACTTGCGGTTAGTGCCAATCGCTTCAGTAACATCATGTTGGTTGGAAATATATGTTTTTCATAGGAAACAATTCAAAGACGAGAAATAAAACGTTCGGAATCTTCGAATTGCGTAACTTCCAGACGGGAAGAGATATCTACTTGCGGTTAGTGCCAATCGCATCAGAATCATCAAGTTGGTTGGAAATATATGTTTTTCATAGAAAACAATTCAAAGACGGGAAATAAAACGTTCGGAATTATTGAATTGCGTAACTTCCAGAGGGGAAGAGATATCGACTTGCGGTTAGTGCCAATCGCATCAGTATCATCATGTTGGTTGGAAATATATGTTTTTCATAGGAAACAATTCAAAGACGAGAAAGCAAACGTTCGGAATTTTCGAATTGCGTAACTTCCAGACGGGAAGAGATGTCTACTTGCGGTTAGTGCCAATCGCATCAGAATCATCAAATTGGTTGGAAATATATGTTTTTCATGTAAAACAATTCAAAGACGGGAAATGAAATGTTCGGAATTATTGAATTGCTTAACTTCCAGACGGGAAGAGATATCTACTTGCGGTTATTGCCAATCGCATCAGAATCAACAAATTGGTTGGAGATATATGTTTTTCATAGAAGACAATTCAAAGACGGGAAATAAAACGTTCGGGATTATTGAATTGCGTAACTTCCAGAGGGGAAGAGATATCGACTTGCGGTAGTGCCAATCGCAACAGAATCATCGAGTTTGTTGGAAATATACGTTTTTCATAGAAAACAATTCAAAGACGTGAAATGAAACGTTCGGAATTATTGAATTGCGTAACTTCCAGACGGGAAGAAATATCGATTTGCTGTTAGTGCCAATCGCATCAGAATCATCAAATTGGTTGGAAATATATGTTTTCCATAGAAAACAATTCAAAGACGGCAAATAAAACGTTCGGAATTATTGAATTGCGTAACTTCCAGAGGGGAAGAGATATCGACTTGCGGTTAGTGCCAATCGCATCAGAATCATCGAGTTGGTTGGAAATATATGTTTTTCATAGAAAACAATTCAAAATCGGGGAATAAAACTTTCGGAATTATTGAATTGCGTACTTTCCAGACGGGAAGAGATATCGATTTTCTGTTAGTGCCAATCGCATCAGAATCATCAAATTGGTTGGAAATATATGTTTTTCATAGAAAACAATTCAAAGACGGGAAATAAAACGTTCGGAATTATTGAATTGCGTAACTTTCAGAGGGGAAGAGATATCGACTTGCGGTTAGTGCCAATCGCATCAGAATCATCTAGTTGGTTGGAAATATATGTTTTTCATAGAAAACAATTCAAAGACGGAAAATAAAACATTCGGAATTATTGAATTGCGTAACTTCCAGACGGGAAGAGATATCGATTTGCTGTTATTGCCAATCGCATCAGAATCATCAAATTTGTTGGAAATATATGTTTTTCATAGAAAACAATTCAAAGACGGGAAATAAAACTTTCGGAATCATTGAATTGCGTAACTTCCAGAGGGGAAGAGATATCGACTTGCGGTTAGTGCCAATCGCATCAGTATCATCATGTTGGTTGGAAATATATGTTTTTCATAGGAAACAATTCAAAGATGAGAAATAAAATTTTCGGAAATTTTGAATTGCGTAACTTCCAGACGGAAAGAGATATCTACTTGCGGTTAGTGCCAATCGCATCAGAATCATCAAATTGGTTGGAAATATATGTTTTTCATAGAAAACAATTCAAAGACGGGAAATAAAATGTTCGGAATTATTGAATTGCGTAGCTTCCAGACGTGAAGAGATATCTACTCGCGGTTATTGCCAATCGCATCAGAATCAACAAATTGGTTGGAAATATATGTTTTTCATAGAAGACAATTCAAAGACGGGGAATAAAACGTTCGGAATTATTGAATTGCGTAACTTCCAGACGGGGAAAGATATCGATTTGCTGTTAGTTCCAATCGCATCAGAATCATCAAATTGGTTGGAAATATATTTTTTTCATAGAAAACAATTCAAAGACGGGAAATAAAACGTTCGGAATTATTGAATTGCGTAACTTCCAGAGGGGAAGAGATATCGCCTTGCGGTTAGTGCCAATCCCATCAGAATCATCGAGTTGGTTGGAAATATATGTTTTCCATAGAGAACAATTCAAAGACGTAAAATAAAACGTTCGGAATTATTGAATTGCGTAACTTCCAGATGGGAAGAGATATCGATTTGCTGTTAGTGCCAATCGCATCAGAATCATCAAATTGGTTGGAAATATATGTTTTTCATAGAAAACAATTCAAAGACGGGAAATAAAATGTTCGGAATTATTGAATTGCGAAACTTCCAGACGGGAAGAGATATCTACTTGCGGTTATTGCCAATCGCATCAGAATCAACAAATTGGTTTGAAATATATGTTTTTCATAGAAGACAATTCAAAGACGGGAAATAAAACGTTCGGAATTATTGAATTGCGTAACTTCCAGACGGTAAGAGATATCGATTTGCTGTTAGTGCCAATCGCATCAGAATCATCAAATTGGTTGGAAATATATGTTTTTCATAGAAAACAATACAAAGACGGGAAATAAAACGTTCGGAATTATTGAATTGCGTAACTTCCAAACGGGGATGGATATCGACTTGCGGTTAGTGGCAATCGCTTCAGAATCATCAAGTTGGTTGGAAATATATGTTTTTCATGGAAAACAATCCAAAGACGGAAAATAAAACGTTCGGAATTATTGAATTGCGTAATTTCCAAACGTGAAGAGATATCAACTTGCGGTTAGTGCCAATCGCTTCAGAATCATCAAGTTGGTTGGAAATATACGTTTTCCATAGAAAACAATTCAAAGTAGGGAAATAAAACGTTCGGAATTATTGAATTGCGTAACTTCCAGACGGGAAGATATATCGACTTGCGGTTAGTGCCAATCGCATCAGAATCATCGAGTTGGTTGGAAATATATGTTTTTCATAGAAAACAATTCAAAGACGGGAAATAAAACGTTCGGAATTATTGAATTACGTAACTTCCAGTCGGGAAGAGATATCGACTTGCAGTTGTTGCCAATCGCATCAGAATCATCGAGTTGGTTGGGAATATATGTTTTTCATGGAAAACAATTCAAAGACGGGAAATAAAACGTTCGGAATTATTGAATTACCTTCCAGAGGGGAAGAGATATCGACTTGCGGTTAGTGCCAATCGCATCAGAATCATCAAATTGGTTGGAAATATATGTTTTTCATAGAAAACAATTCAAGGACGGGAAATAAAATGATCGGAATTATTGAACTGCGTAGCTTCCAGACGTGAAGAGATATCTACTTGCGGTTATTGCCAATCGCATCAGGATCAACAAATTGGTTCGAAATATATGGGAATAAAACGTTCGGAATTATTGAATTGCGTAACTTCCAGACGGAAATTTTATGTTTTTCATAGAAAACAATTCAAAGACGGAAAATAAAACATTCGGAATTATTGAATTGCGTAACTTCCAGACGGGAAGAGATATCGATTTGCTGTTATTGCCAATCGCATCAGAATCATCAAATTGGTTGGAAATATATGTTTTTCATAGAAAACAATTCAAAGACGGGAAATGAAACGTTCGGAATCATTGAATTGCGTAACTTCCAGAGGGGAAGAGATATCGACTTGCGGTTAGTGCCAATCGCATCAGTATCATCATGTTGGTTGGAAATATATGTTTTTCATAAGAAACAATTCAAAGACGAGAAATAACATGTTCGGAATTATTGAATTGCGTAGCTTCCAGACGTGAAGAGATATCTACTTGCGGTTATTGCCAATCGCATCAGAATCAACAAATTGGTTGGAAATATATGTTTTTCATAGAAGACAATTCAAAGACGGAGAATAGAACGTTCGGAATTATTGAATTGCGTAACTTCCAGACGGGAAGAGATATCGATATGCTGTTAGTGCCAATCGCATCAGAATCATCAAATTGGTTGGAAATATATTTTTTTCATTGAAAACAATTCAAAGACGGGAAATAAAACGTTCGGAATTATTGAATTGCGTAACTTCCAGAGGGGAAGAGATATCGCCTTGCGGTTAGTGCCAATCCCATCAGAATCATCGAGTTGGTTGGAAATATATGTTTTTCATAGAGAACAATTCAAAGACGTAAAATAGAACGTTCGGAACTATTGAATTGCGTAACTTCCAGATGGGAAGAGATATCGATTTGCTGTTAGTGCCAATCGCATCAGAATCATCAAATTTGTTGGAAATATATGTTTTTCATAGAAAACAATTCAAAGACGGGAAATAAAATGTTCGGAATTATTGAATTGCGAAACTTCCAGACGGGAAGAGATATCTACTTGCGGTTATTGCCAATCGCATCAGAATCAACAAATTGGTTGGAAATATATGTTTTTCATAGAAGACAATTCAAAGACGGGAAATAAAACGTTCGGAATTATTGAATTGCGTAACTTCCAGACGGGAAGAGATATCGATTTGCTGTTAGTGCCAATCGCATCAGAATCATCAAATTGGTTGGAAATATATGTTTTTCATAGAAAACAATACAAAGACGGGAAATAAAACGTTCGGAATTATTGAATTGCGTAAATTCCAGACGGGATGAGAAATCGACTTGCGGTTTCTGCCAATCGCATCAGAATGATCAAATTGGTTGGAAATATATGTTTTCCATAGAAAACAATTCAAAGACGGGAAATAAAACGTTCGGAATTATTGAATTGCGTAACTTCCAAACGGGGATGGATATCGACTTGCGGTTAGTGGCAATCGCTTCAGAATCATCGAGTTGGTTGGAAATATATGTTTTTCATGGAAAACAATTCAAAGACGGAAAATAAAACGTTCGGAATTATTGAATTGCGTAATTTTCAAACGTGAAGAGATATCAACTTGCGGTTAGTGCCAATCGCTTCAGAATCATCAAGTTGGTTGGAAATATACGTTTTCCATAGAAAACAATTCAAAGTAGGGAAATGAAACGTTCGGAATTATTGAATTGCGTAACTTCCAGACGGGAAGATATATCGACTTGCGGTTAGTGCCAATCGCATCAGAATCATCGAGTTGGTTGGAAATATATGTTTTTCATAGAAAACAATTCAAAGACGGGAAATAAAACGTTCGGCATTATTGAATTACGTAACTTCCAGTCGGGAAGAGATATCGACTTGCGGTTAGTGCCAATCGCATCAGAATCATCAAATTGGTTGGAAATATATGTTTTTCATAGAAAACAATTCAAAGACGGGAAAAAAACCTTCGGAATTATTGAATTGCGTAACTTCCAAACGGGGATGGATATCGACTTGCGGTTAGTGGCAATCGCTTCAGAATCATCGAGTTGGTTGGAAATATATGTTTTTCATGGAAAACAATTCAAAGACGGGAAATAAAACGTTCGGAATTATTGAATTGCGTAATTTCCAAACGTGAAGAGATATCAACTTGCGGTTAGTGCCAATCGCTTCAGAATCATCAAGTTGGTTGGAAATATACGTTTTCCATAGAAAACAATTCAAAGTAGGGGAATAAAACGTTCGGAATTATTGAATTGCGTAACTTCCAGACGGGAAGATATATCGACTTGCGGTTAGTGCCAATCGCATCAGAATCATCGAGTTGGTTGGAAATATATGTTTTTCATAGAAAACAATTCAAAGACGGGAAATAAAACGTTCGGAATTATTGAATTACGTAACTTCCAGTCGGGAAGAGATATCGACTTGCAGTTGGTGCCAATCGCATCAGAATCATCGAGTTGGTTGGAAATATATGTTTTTCATGGAAAACAATTCAAAGACGGGAAATAAAACGTTCGGAATTATAGAATTACCTTCCAGAGGGGAAGAGATATCGACTTGCGGTTAGTGCCAATCGCATCAGAATCATCAAATTGGTTGGAAATATATGTTTTTCATAGAAAACAATTCAAGGACGGGAAATAAAATGTTCGGAATTATTGAACTGCGTAGCTTCCAGACGTGAAGAGATATCTACTTGCGGTTATTGCCAATCGCATCAGGATCAACAAATTGGTTGGAAATATATGGGAATAAAACGTTCGGAATTATTGAATTGCGTAACTTCCAGACGGAAGTTTTATGTTTTTCATAGAAAACAATTCAAAGACGGAAAATAAAACATTCGGAATTATTGAATTGCGTAACTTCCAGACGGGAAGAGATATCGATTTGCTGTTATTGCCAATCGCATCAAAATCATCAAATTGGTTGGAAATATATGTTTTTCATAGAAAACAATTCAAAGACGGGAAATAAAACGTTCGGAATCATTGAATTGCGTAACTTCCAGAGGGGAAGAGATATCGACTTGCGGTTAGTGCCAATCGCATCAGTATCATCATGTTGGTTGGAAATATATGTTTTTCATAGGAAACAATTCAAAGACGAGAAATAAATTTTTCGGAAATTTTGAATTGCGTAACTTCCAGACGGAAAGAGATATCTACTTGCGGTTAGTGCCAATCGCATCAGAATCATCAAATTGGTTGGAAATATATGTTTTTCATAGAAAACAATTCAAAGACGGGAAATAAAATGTTCGGAATTATTGAATTGCGTAGCTTCCAGACGTGAAGAGAAATCTACTTGCGGTTATTGCCAATCGCATCAGAATCAACAAATTGGTTGGAAATATATGTTTTTCATAGAAGACAATTCAAAGACGGGGAATAAAACGTTCGGAATTATTGAATTGCGTAACTTCCAGACGGGAAGAGATATCGATTTGCTGTTAGTGCCAATCGCATCAGAATCATCAAATTGGTTGGAACTATATTTTTTTCATAGAAAACAATCCAAAGACGGGAAATAAAACGTTCGGAACTATTGAATTGCGTAACTTCCAGATGGAAAGAGATATCGATTTGCTGTTAGTGCCAATCGCATCAGAATCATCAAATTTGTTGGAAATATATGTTTTTCATAGAAAACAATTCAAAGACGGGAAATAAAATGTTCGGAATTATTGAATTGCGAAACTTCCAGACGGGAAGAGATATCTACTTGCGGTTATTGCCAATCGCATCAGAATCAACAAATTGGTTGGAAATATATGTTTTTCATAGAAGACAATTCAAAGACGGGAAATAAAACGTTCGGAATTATTGTATTGCGTAACTTCCAGAGGGGAAGAGATATCGCCTTGCTGTTAGTGCCAATCCCATCAGAATCATCGAGTTGGTTGGAAATATATGTTTTCCATAGAGAACAATTCAAAGACGTAAAATAAAACGTTCGGAACTATTGAATTGCGTAACTTCCAGATGGAAAGAGATATCGATTTGCTGTTAGTGCCAATCGCATCAGAATCATCAAATTTGTTGGAAATATATGTTTTTCATAGAAAACAATTCGAAGACGGGAAATAAAATGTTCGGAATTATTGAATTGCGAAACTTCCAGACGGGAAGAGATATCTACTTGCGGTTATTGCCAATCGCATCAGAATCAACAAATTGGTTGGAAATATATGTTTTTCATAGAAGACAATTCAAAGACGGAAAATAAAACGTTCGGAATTATTGAATTGCGTAACTTCCAGACGGGAAGAGATATCGATTTGCTGTTAGTGCCAATCGCATCAGAATCATCAAATTGGTTGGAAATATATGTTTTTCATAGAATTCAATACAAAGACGGGAAATAAAACGTTCGGAATTATTGAATTGCGTAAATTCCAGACGGGATGAGAAATCGACTTGCGGTTTCTGCCAATCGCATCAGAATGATCAAATTGGTTGGAAATATATGTTTTCCATAGAAAACAATTCAAAGACGGGAAATAAAACGTTCGGAATTATTGAATTGCGTAACTTCCAAACGGGGATGGATATCGACTTGCGGTTAGTGGCAATCGCTTCAGAATCATCGAGTTGGTTGGAAATATACGTTTTTCATGGAAAACAATTCAAAGACGGAAAATAAAACGTTCGGAATTATTGAATTGCGTAATTTTCAAACGTGAAGAGATATCAACTTGCGGTTAGTGCCAATCGCTTCAGAATCATCAAGTTGGTTGGAAATATACGTTTTCCATAGAAAACAATTCAAAGTAGGAAAATAAAACGTTCGGAATTATTGAATTGCGTAACTTCCAGACGGGGAGATATATCGACTTGCGGTTAGTGCCAATCGCATCAGAATCATCGAGTTGGTTGGAAATATATGTTTTTCATAGAAAACAATTCAAAGACGGGAAATAAAACTTTCGGAATTATTGAATTACGTAACTTCCAGTCGGGAAGAGATATCGACTTGCAGTTGGTGCCAATCGCATCAGAATCATCGAGTTGGTTGGAAATATATGTTTTTCATGGAAAACAATTCAAAGACGGGAAATAAAACGTTCGGAATTATTGAATTACCTTCCAGAGGGGAAGAGATATCGACTTGCGGTTAGTGCCAATCGCATCAGAATCATCAAATTGGTTGGAAATATATGTTTTTCATAGAAAACAATTCAAGGACGGGAAATAAAATGTTCGGAATTATTGAACTGCGTAGCTTCCAGACGTGAAGAGATATCTACTTGCGGTTATTGCCAATCGCATCAGGATCAACAAATTGGTTGGAAATATATGGGAATAAAACGTTCGGAATTATTGAATTGCGTAACTTCCAGACGGGAAGAGATATCGATTTGCTGTTAGTGCCAATCGCATCAGAATCATCAAATTGGTTGGAAATATATGTTTTTCATAGAAAACAATCCAAAGACGGGAAATAAAACGTTCGGGATTATTGAATTGCGTAACTTCCAGAGGGGAAGAGACATCGACTTGCGGTAGTGCCAATCGCATCAGAATCATCGAGTTGATTGGAAATATATGTTTTTCATAGAAAACAATTCAAAGACGGGAAATAAAACGTTCGGAATTATTGAATTACGTAACTTCCAGACGGGAAGAGATATCGAGTTGCGGTTAGTGCCAATCGCATCAGAATCATCAAATTGGTTGGAAATATATGTTTTTCATAGAAGACAATTCAAAGACGGGAAATAAAACGTTCGGAATTATTGAATTGCGTGACTTCCAGACGGGAAGAGATATCGATTTGCTGTTAGTGCCAATCGCATCAGAATCATCAAATTGGTTGGAAATATATGTTTTTCATAGAAAACAATTCAGAGACGGCAAATAAAACGTTCGGAATTATTGAATTGCGTAACTTCCAGAGGGGAAGAAATATCGACTTGCGGTTAGTGCCAATCGCATCAGAATCATCGAGTTGGTTGGAAATATATGTTTTTCATAGAAAACAATTCAAAGACGGGAAATAAAACGTTCGGAATTATTGAATTGCGTAACTTCCAGAGGGGAAGAAATATCGACTTGCGGTTAGTGCCAATCGCATCAGAATCATCGAGTTGGTTGGAAATATATGTTTTTCATAGAAAACAATTCAAAGACGGGAAATAAAACGTTCGGAATTATTGAATTACGTAACTTCCAGACGGGAAGAGATATCGAGTTGCGGTTAGTGCCAATCGCATCAGAATCATCAAATTGGTTGGAAATATATGTTTTTCATAGAAGACAATTCAAAGACGGGAAATAAAACGTTCGGAATTATTGAATTGCGTGACTTCCAGACGGGAAGAGATATCGATTTGCTGTTAGTGCCAATCGCATCAGAATCATCAAATTGGTTGGAAATATATGTTTTTCATAGAAAACAATTCAGAGACGGCAAATAAAACGTTCGAAATTATTGAATTGCGTAACTTCCAGAGGGGAAGAAATATCGACTTGCGGTTAGTGCCAATCGCATCAGAATCATCGAGTTGGTTGGAAATATATGTTTTTCATAGAAAACAATTCAAAGACGGGAAATAAAACGTTCGGAATTATTGAATTACGTTACTTCCAGACGGGAAGAGATATCGAGTTGCGGTTAGTGCCAATCGCATCAGAATCATCAAATTGGTTGGAAATATATGTTTTTCATAGAAGACAATTCAAAGACGGGAAATAAAATGTTCGGAATTATTGAATTGCGTAACTTCCAGACGGGAAGAGATATCGATTTTCTGTTAGTGCCAATAGCATCAGAATCATCAAATTGGTTGGAAATATATGTTTTTCATAGAAAACTATTCAAAGACGGGAAATAAAACGTTCGGAATTATTGAATTGCGTAACTTCCAGAGGGGAAGAGATATCGACTTGCGGTTAGTGCCAATCGCTTCAGTATCATCATGTTGGTTGGAAATATATGTTTTTCATATGAAACAATTCAAAGACGAGAAATAAAACGTTCGGAATTTTCGAATTGCGTAACTTCCAGACGGGAAGAGATATCTATTTGCGGTTAGTGCCAATCGCATCAGAATCATCAAATTGGTTGGAAATATATGTTTTTCATAGAAAACAATTCAAAGACGGGAAATAAAACGTTCGGAATTATTGAATTGCGTAACTTCCAGAGGGGAAGAGATATCGACTTGCGGTTAGTGCCAATCGCATCAGTATCATCATGTTGGTTGGAAATATATGTTTTTCATAGGAAACAATTCAAAGACGGCAAATAAAACTTTCGGAATTACTGAATTGCGTAACTTCCAGAGGGGAAGAGATATCGACTTGCGGTTAGTGCCAATCGCATCAGAATCATCGAGTTGGTTGGAAATATATGTTTTTCATAGAAAACAATTCAAAGACGAGGAATATAACGTTCGGAATTATTGAATTACGTAACTTCCAGACCGGAAGAGATATCGACTTGCGGTTAGTGCCAATCGCATCAGAATCATCAAATTGGTTGGAAATATATGTTTTTCATAGAAGACAATTCAAAGACGGGAAATAAAACTTTCGGAATTATTGAATTGCGTACTTTCCAGACGCGAAGAAATATCGATTTTCTGTTAGTGCCAATCGCATCGGAATCATCAAATTGTTTTCATGGAAAACAATTCAAAGACGGGAAATAAAACGTTCGGAATTATTGAATTACGTAACTTCCAGACGGGAAGAGATATCGAGTTGCGGTTAGTGCCAATCGCATCAGAATCATCAAATTGGTTGGAAATATATGTTTTTCATAGAAGACAATTCAAAGACGGGAAATAAAACGTTCGGAATTATTGAATTGCGTAACTTCCAGACGGGAAGAGATATCGATTTCCTGTTAGTGCCAATAGCATCAGAATCATCAAATTGGTTGGAAATATATGTTTTTCATAGAAAACTATTCAAAGACGGGAAATAAAACGTTCGGAATTATTGAATTGCGTAACTTCCAGAAAGTAAGAGATATCGACTTGCGGTTAGTGCCAATCGCATCAGAATCATCAAATTGGTTGGAAATATATGTTTTTCATAGAAAACAATTCAAGGACGGGAAATAAAATGTTCGGAATTATTGAACTGCGTAGCTTCCAGACGTGAAGAGATATCTACTTGCGGTCATTGCCAATCGCATCAGGATCAACAAATTGGTTGGAAATATATGGGAATAAAACGTTCGGAATTATTGAATTGTGTAACTTCCAGACGGGAAGAGATATCGATTTGCTGTTAGTGCCAATCGCATCAGAATCATCAAATTGGTTGGAAATATATGTTTTTCATAGAAAACAATCCAAAGACGGGAAATAAAACGTTCGGGATTATTGAATTGCGTAACTTCCAGAGGGGAAGAGACATCGACTTGCGGTAGTGCCAATCGCATCAGAATCATCGAGTTGGTTGGAAATATATGTTTTTCATAGAAAACAATTCAAAGACGGCAAATAAAACGTTCGGAATTATTGAATTGCGTAACTTCCAGAGGGGAAGAAATATCGACTTGCGGTTAGTGCCAATCGCATCAGAATCATCGAGTTGGTTGGAAATATATGTTTTTCATAGAAAACAATTCAAAGACGGGAAATAAAACGTTCGGAATTATTGAATTACGTAACTTCCAGACGGGAAGAGATATCGAGTTGCGGTTAGTGCCAATCGCATCAGAATCATCAAATTGGTTGGAAATATATGTTTTTCATAGAAGACAATTCAAAGACGGGAAATAAAACATTCGGAATTATTGAATTGCGTGACTTCCAGACGGGAAGAGATATCGATTTGCTGTTAGTGCCAATCGCATCAGAATCATCAAATTGGTTGGAAATATATGTTTTTCATAGAAAACAATTCAAAGACGGCAAATAAAACGTTCGGAATTATTGAATTGCGTAACTTCCAGAGGGGAAGAAATATCGACTTGCGGTTAGTGCCAATCGCATCAGAATCATCGAGTTGGTTGGAAATATATGTTTTTCATAGAAAACAATTCAAAGACGGGAAATAAAACGTTCGGAATTATTGAATTACGTAACTTCCAGACGGGAAGAGATATCGAGTTGCGGTTAGTGCCAATCGCATCAGAATCATCAAATTGGTTGGAAATATATGTTTTTCATAGAAGACAATTCAAAGACAGGAAATAAAACGTTCGGAATTATTGAATTGCGTAACTTCCAGACGGGAAGAGATATCGATTTTCTGTTAGTGCCAATAGCATCAGAATCATCAAATTGGTTGGAAATATATGTTTTTCATAGAAAACTATTCAAAGACGGGAAATAAAACGTTCGGAATTATTGAATTGCGTAACTTCCAGAGGGGAAGAGATATCGACTTGCGGTTAGTGCCAATCGCTTCAGTATCATCATGTTGGTTGGAAATATATGTTTTTCATATGAAACAATTCAAAGACGAGAAATAAAACGTTCGGAATTTTCGAATTGCGTAACTTCCAGACGGGAAGAGATATCTATTTGCGGTTAGTGCCAATCGCATCAGAATCATCAAATTGGTTGGAAATATATGTTTTTCATAGAAAACAATTCAAAGACGGGAAATAAAACGTTCGGAATTATTGAATTGCGTAACTTCCAGAGGGGAAGAGATATCGACTTGCGGTTAGTGCCAATCGCATCAGTATCATCATGTTGGTTGGAAATATATGTTTTTCATAGGAAACAATTCAAAGACGAGAAAGAAAACGTTCGGAATTTTCGAATTGCGTAACTTCCAGACGGAAAGAGATGTCTACTTGCGGTTAGTGCCAATCGCATCAGAATCATCAAATTGGTTTGAAATATATGTTTTTCATAGAGAACAATTCAAAGACGGGAAATAAAATGTTCGGAATTATTGAATTGCTTAACTTCCAGACGGGAAGAGATATCTACTTGCGGTTATTGCCAATCGCATCAGAATCAACAAATTGGTTGGAAATATATGTTTTTCATAGAAGACAATTCAAAGACGGGAGATAAAACGTTCGAGATTATTGAATTGCGTAACTTCCAGAGGGGAAGAGATATCGACTTGTGGTAGTGCCAATCGCAACAGAATCATCGAGTTGGTTGGAAATATACGTTTTTCATAGAAAACATTCAAAGACGTGAAATGAAACGTTCGGAATTATTGAATTGCGTAACTTCCAGACGGGAAGAAATATCGATTTGCTGTTAGTGCCAATCGCATCAGAATCATCAAATTGGTTGGAAATATATGTTTTCCATAGAAAACAATTCAAAGACGGCAAAAAAACGTTCGGAATTACTGAATTGCGTAACTTCCAGAGGGGAAGAGATATCGACTTGCGGTTAGTGCCAATCGCATCAGAATCATCGAGTTGGTTGGAAATATATGTTTTTCATAGAAAACAATTCAAAGACGAGGAATATAACGTTCGGAATTATTGAATTACGTAACTTCCAGACCGGAAGAGATATCGACTTGCGGTTAGTGCCAATCGCATCAGAATCATCAAATTGGTTGGAAATATATGTTTTTCATAGAAGACAATTCAAAGACGGGAAATAAAACTTTCGGAATTATTGAATTGCGTACTTTCCAGACGCGAAGAAATATCGATTTTCTGTTAGTGCCAATCGCATCAGAATCATCAAATTGGTTGGAAATATATGTTTTTCATGGAAAACAATTCAAAGACGGGAAATAAAACGTTCGGAATTATTGAATTGCGTAACTTCCAGAGGGGGAGAGATATCGACTTGCGGTTAGTGCCAATCGCATCAGAATCATCGATTTGGTTGGAAGTATATGTTTTTCATAGAAAACAATTCAAAGACGGGAAATAAAACGTTCGGAATTATTGAATTACGTAACTTCCAGACGACAAGAGATATCGAGTTGCGGTTAGTGCCAATCGCATCAGAATCATCAAATTGGTTGGAAATATATGTTTTTCATAGAAGACAATTCAAAGACGGGAAATAAAACGTTCGGAATTATTGAATTGCGTAACTTCCAGCCGGGAAGAGATATCGATTTTCTGTTAGTGCCAATAGCATCAGAATCATCAAATTGGTTGGAAATATATGTTTTTCATAGAAAACTATTCAAAGACGGGAAATAAAACGTTCGGAATTATTGAATTGCGTAACTTCCAGAAAGTAAGAGATATCGACTTGCGGTTAGTGCCAATCGCATCAGAATCATCATGTCGGTTGGAAATATATGTTTTTCATAGGAAACAATTCAAAGACGAGAAATAAAACGTTCGGAATTATTGAATTGCGTAACTTCCAGAGGGGAAGAGATATCGACTTGCGGTTAGTGCCAATCGCTTCAGTATCATCATGTTGGTTGGAAATATATGTTTTTCATATGAAACAATTCAAAGACGAGAAATAAAACGTTCGGAATTTTCGAATTGCGTAACTTCCAGACGGGAAGAGATATCTATTTGCGGTTAGTGCCAATCGCATCAGAATCATCAAATTGGTTGGAAATATATGTTTTTCATAGAAAACAATTCAAAGACGGGAAATAAAACGTTCGGAATTATTGAATTGCGTAACTTCCAGAGGGGAAGAGATATCGACTTGCGGTTAGTGCCAATCGCATCAGTATCATCATGTTGGTTGGAAATATATGTTTTTCATAGGAAACAATTCAAAGACGAGAAAGAAAACGTTCGGAATTTTCGAATTGCGTAACTTCCAGACGGAAAGAGATGTCTACTTGCGGTTAGTGCCAATCGCATCAGAATCATCAAATTGGTTTGAAATATATGTTTTTCATAGAGAACAATTCAAAGACGGGAAATAAAATGTTCGGAATTATTGAATTGCTTAACTTCCAGACGGGAAGAGATATCTACTTGCGGTTATTGCCAATCGCATCAGAATCAACAAATTGGTTGGAAATATATGTTTTTCATAGAAGACAATTCAAAGACGGGAGATAAAACGTTCGAGATTATTGAATTGCGTAACTTCCAGAGGGGAAGAGATATCGACTTGTGGTAGTGCCAATCGCAACAGAATCATCGAGTTGGTTGGAAATATACGTTTTTCATAGAAAACATTCAAAGACGTGAAATGAAACGTTCGGAATTATTGAATTGCGTAACTTCCAGACGGGAAGAAATATCGATTTGCTGTTAGTGCCAATCGCATCAGAATCATCAAATTGGTTGGAAATATATGTTTTCCATAGAAAACAATTCAAAGACGGCAAATAAAACGTTCGGAATTACTGAATTGCGTAACTTCCAGAGGGGAAGAGATATCGACTTGCGGTTAGTGCCAATCGCATCAGAATCATCGAGTTGGTTGGAAATATATGTTTTTCATAGAAAACAATTCAAAGACGAGGAATATAACGTTCGGAATTATTGAATTACGTAACTTCCAGACCGGAAGAGATATCGACTTGCGGTTAGTGCCAATCGCATCAGAATCATCAAATTGGTTGGAAATATATGTTTTTCATAGAAGACAATTCAAAGACGGGAAATAAAACTTTCGGAATTATTGAATTGCGTACTTTCCAGACGCGAAGAAATATCGATTTTCTGTTAGTGCCAATCGCATCAGAATCATCAAATTGGTTGGAAATATATGTTTTTCATGGAAAACAATTCAAAGACGGGAAATAAAACGTTCGGAATTATTGAATTGCGTAACTTCCAGAGGGGGAGAGATATCGACTTGCGGTTAGTGCCAATCGCATCAGAATCATCGATTTGGTTGGAAGTATATGTTTTTCATAGAAAACAATTCAAAGACGGGAAATAAAACGTTCGGAATTATTGAATTACGTAACTTCCAGACGGGAAGAGATATCGAGTTGCGGTTAGTGCCAATCGCATCAGAATCATCAAATTGGTTGGAAATATATGTTTTTCATAGAAGACAATTCAAAGACGGGAAATAAAACGTTCGGAATTATTGAATTGCGTAACTTCCAGCCGGGAAGAGATATCGATTTTCTGTTAGTGCCAATAGCATCAGAATCATCAAATTGGTTGGAAATATATGTTTTTCATAGAAAACTATTCAAAGACGGGAAATAAAACGTTCGGAATTATTGAATTGCGTAACTTCCAGAAAGTAAGAGATATCGACTTGCGGTTAGTGCCAATCGCATCAGAATCATCATGTCGGTTGGAAATATATGTTTTTCATAGGAAACAATTCAAAGACGAGAAATAAAACGTTCGGAATTATTGAAATGCGTAACTTCCAGAGGGGAAGAGATATCGACTTGCGGTTAGTGCCAATCGCTTCAGTATCATCATGTTGGTAGGAAATATATGTTTTTCATATGAAACAATTCAAAGACGAGAAATAAAACGTTCGGAATTTTCGAATTGCGTAACTTCCAGACGGGAAGAGATATC
Source organism: Endomychus coccineus (assembly GCA_958510875.1). Classification (NCBI taxonomy): domain Eukaryota; kingdom Metazoa; phylum Arthropoda; class Insecta; order Coleoptera; family Endomychidae; genus Endomychus; species Endomychus coccineus. Next base: position 169,448,031 of record OY294067.1, read on the forward strand.
TACTTGCGGTTAGTGCCAATCGCATCAGAATCATCAAATTGGTTGGAAATATATGTTTTTCATAGAAAACAATTCAAAGACGGGGAATAAAACGTTCGGAATTATTGATTTGCGTAACTTCCAGAGGGGAAGAGATATCGACTTGCGGTTAGTGCCAATCGCATCAGTATCATCATGTTGGTTGGAAATATGTGTTTTTCATAGGAAACAATTCAAAGACGAGAAAGAAAACGTTCGGAATTTTTGAATTGCGTAACTTCCAGACGGAAAGAGATGTCTACTTGCGGATAGTGCCAATCGCATCAGAATCATCAAATTGGTTGGAAATATATGTTTTTCATAGAAAACAGTTCAAAGACGGGAAATAAAATGTTCGGAATTATTGAATTGCTTAACTTCCAGACGGGAAGAGATATCTACTTGCGGTTATTGCCAATCGCATCAGAATCAACAAATTGGTTGGAAATATATGTTTTTCATAGAAGACAATTCAAAGACGGGAGATAAAACGTTCGGGATTATTGAATTGCGTAACTCCCAGAGGGGACGAGATATCGACTTGTGGTAGTGCCAATCGCAACAGAATCATCGAGTTGGTTGGAAATATACGTTTTTCATAGAAAACAATTCAAAGACGTGAAATGAAACGTTCGGAATTATTGAATTGCGTAACTTCCAGACGGGAAGAAATATCGATTTGCTGTTAGTGCCAATCGCATCAGAATCATCAAATTGGTTGGAAATATATGTTTTCCATAGAAAACAATTCAAAGACGGCAAATAAAACGTTCGGAATTACTGAATTGCGTAACTTCCAGAGGGGAAGAGATATCGACTTGCGGTTAGTGCCAATCGCATCAGAATCATCGAGTTGGTTGGAAATATATGTTTTTCATAGAAAACAATTCAAAGACGAGGAATATAACGTTCGGAATTATTGAATTACGTAACTTCCAGACCGGAAGAGATATCGACTTGCGGTTAGTGCCAATCGCATCAGAATCATCAAATTGGTTGGAAATATATGTTTTTCATAGGAGACAATTCAAAGACGGGAAATAAAACTTTCGGAATTATTGAATTGCGTACTTTCCAGACGGGAAGAGATATCGATTTTCTGTTAGTGCCAATCGCATCAGAATCATCAAATTGGTTGGAAATATATGTTTTTCATGGAAAACAATTCAAAGACGGGAAATAAAACGTTCGGAATTATTGAATTGCGTAACTTCCAGAGGGGAAGAGATATCGACTTGCGGTTAGTGCCAATCGCATCAGAATCATCGAGTTGGTTGGAAATATATGTTTTTCATAGAAAACAATTCAAAGACGGAAAATAAAACATTCGGAATTATTGAATTGCGTAACTTCCAGACGGGTAGAGATATCGATTTGCTGTTATTGCCAATCGCATCAGAATCATCAAATTGGTTGGAAATATATGTTTTTCATAGAAAACAATCCAAAGACGGGAAATAAAACGTTCGGAATTATTGAATTGCGTTTCTTCCAGAGGGGAAGAGATATCGACTTGCGGTTAGTGCCAATCGCATCAGTATCATCATGTTGGTTGGAAATATATGTTTTTCATAGGAAACAATTCAAAGACGAGAAATAAAACTTTCGGAAATTTTGAATTGCGTAACTTCCAGACGGAAAGAGATATCTACTTGCGGTTAGTGCCAATCGCATCAGAAACATCAAATTGGTTGGAAATATATGTTTTCCATAGAAAACAATTCAAAGACGGGAAATAAAATCTTCGGAATTATTGAATTGCGTAGCTTCCAGACGTGAAGAGATATCTACTTGCGGTTATTGCCAATCGCATCAGAATCAACAAATTGGTTGGAAATATATGTTTTTCATAGAAGACAATTCAAAGACGGGGAATAAAACGTTCGGAATTATTGAATTGCGTAACTTCCAGACGGGAAGAGATATCGATTTTCTGTTAGTGCCAATCGCATCAGAATCATCAAATTGGTTGGAAATATATTTTCTTCATAGAAAACAATTCAAAGACGGAAAATAAAACGTTCGGAATTATTGAATTGCGTAACTTCCAGAGGGGAAGAGATATCGCCTTGCGGTTAGTGCCAATCCCATCAGAATCATCGAGTTGGTTGGAAATATATGTTTTCCATAGAGAACAATTCAAAGACGGAAAATAAAACGTTCGGAATTATTGAATTGCGTAACTTCCAGATGGGAAGAGATATCGATTTGCTGTTAGTGCCAATCGCATCAGAATCATCAAATTGGTTGGAAATATATGTTTTTCATAGAAAACAATTCAAAGACGGGAAATAAAATGTTCGGGATTATTGAATTGCGAAACTTCCAGACGGGAAGAGATATCTACTTGCGGTTATTGCCAATCGCATCAGAATCAACAAATTGGTTGGAAATATATGTTTTTCATAGAAGACAATTCAAAGACGGGAAATAAAACGTTCGGAATTATTGAATTGCGTAACTTCCAGACGGGAAGAGATATCGATTTGCTGTTAGTGCCAATCGCATCAGAATCATCAAATTGGTTGGAAATATATGTTTTTCATAGAAAACAATTCGAAGACGGGAAATAAAATGTTCGGAATTATTGAATTGCGTAGCTTCCAGACGTGAAGAGATATCTACTTGCGGTTATTGCCAATCGCATCAGAATCAACAAATTGGTTGGAAATATATGTTTTTCATAGAAGACAATTCAAAGACGGGGAATAAAACGTTCGGAATTATTGAATTGCGTAACTTCCAGACGAGAAGAGGTATCGATTTTCTGTTAGTGCCAATCGCATCAGAATCATCAAATTGGTTGGAAATATATTTTTTTCATAGAAAACAATTCAAAGACGGGAAATAAAACGTTCGGAATTATTGAATTGCGTAACTTCCAGAGGGGAAGAGATATCGCCTTGCGGTTAGTGCCAATCCCATCAGAATCATCGAGTTGGTTGGAAATATATGTTTTTCATAGAGAACAATTCAAAGACGGAAAATAAAACGTTCGGAATTATTGAATTGCGTAACTTCCAGATGGGAAGAGATATCGAATCATCAAATTGGTTGGAAATATATGTTTTTCATAGAAAACAATTCAAAGACGGGGAATAAAATGTTCGGGATTATTGAATTGCGAAACTTCCAGACGGGAAGAGATATCTACTTGCGATTATTGCCAATCGCATCAGAATCAACAAATTGGTTGGAAATATATGTTTTTCATAGAAGACAATTCAAAGACGGGAAATAAAACGTTCGGAATTATTGAATTGCGTAACTTCCAGACGGGAAGAGATATCGATTTGCTGTTAGTGCCAATCGCATCAGAATCATCAAATTGGTTGGAAATATATGTTTTTCATAGAAAACAATACAAAGACGGGAAATAAAACGTTCGGAATTATTGAATTGAGTAAATTCCAGACGGGATGAGAAATCGACTTACGGTTTCTGCCAATCGCATCAGAATGATCAAATTGGTTGGAGATATATGTTTTCCATAGAAAACAATTCAAAGACGGGAAATAAAACGTTCGGAATTATTGAATTGCGTAACTTCCAAACGGAGATGGATATCGACTTGCGGTTAGTGGCAATCGCTTCAGAATCATCGAGTTGGTTGGAAATATATGTTTTTCATGGAAAACAATTTAAAGACGGGAAATAAAACGTTCGAAATTATTGAATTGCGTAATTTCCAAATGTGAAGAGATATCAACTTGCGGTTGGTGCCAATCGCTTAAGAATCATCAAGTTGGTTGGAAATATACGTTTTCCACAGAAAACAAATCAAAGTAGGGAAATAAAACGTTCGGAATTATTGAATTGCGTAACTTCCAGACGGGAAGATATACCGACTTGCGGTTAGTGCCAATCGCATCAGAATCATCGAGTTGGTTGGAAATATATGTTTTTCATAGAAAACAATTCAAAGACGGGAAATAAAACGTTCGGAATTATTGAATTACGTAACTTCCAGTCGGGAGAGATATCGACTTGCGGTTGGTGCCAATCGCATCAGAATCATCGAGTTGGTTGGAAATATATGTTTTTCATGGAAAACAATTCAAAGACGGAAAATAAAACGTTCGGAATTATTGAATTACCTTCCAGAGGGGAAGAGATATCGACTTGCGGTTAGTGCCAATCGCATCAGAATCATGGAGTTGGTTGGAAATATATGTTTCTCATAGAAAACAATACAAAGACGGCAAATAAAACGTTCGGAATTATTGAATTGCGTAAATTCCAGACGGGATGAGAAATCGACTTGCGGTTTCTGCCAATCGCATCAGAATGATCAGATTGGTTGGAAATATATGTTTTCCATAGAAAACAATTCAAAGACGGGAAATGAAACGTTCGGAATTATTGAATTGCGTAACTTCCAAACGTGAAGAGATATCGACTTGCGGTTAGTGCCAATCACATAAGAATCATCGAGTTGGTTGGATATATATGTTTTTCATAGAAAACAATTCAAAGATGGAAAATAAAAATTATTGAATTGCGTAACTTCCAGACGGGAAGAGATATCGATTTGCTGTTAGTGCCAATCTCATCAGAATCATCAAATTTGTTGGAAATATATGTTTTTCATACAAAAGAATTCAAAGACAAGGAATAAAACGTTCGGAATTATTGAATTGCGTTATTTCCAGAGGGGAAGAGATATCGACTTGCGGTTAGTGCCAATCGCATCAGAATCATCGAGTTGGTTGGAAATATATGTTTTTCATAGAAAACAATTCAAAGACGGGAAATAAAACGTTCGGAATTAATGAATTACGTAACTTCCAGACGGGAAGAGATATCGACTTGCGGTTGGTGCCAATCGCATCAGAATCATCGAGTTGGTTGGGAATATAGGTTTTTCATGGAAAACAATTCAAAGACGGGAAATAAAACGTTCGGAATTATTGAATTACATAACTTCCAGAGGGGGAGAGATATCGACTTGCGGTTGGTGCCAATCGCATCAGAATCATGGAGGTGGTTGGAAATATATGTTTCTGATAGAAAACAATACACAGACGGGAAATAAAACGTTCGGAATTATTGAATTGCGTAACTTCGACACGGGAAGAGATATCGACTCGCGGTTAGTGTCAATCGCATCAGAATCATCGAGTTGGTTGGAAATATATGTTTTTCATAGAAAACAATTCGAAGACGGGAAATAAAACGTTCGGAATTATTGAATTGCGTAACTTCCAGAAGGGAAGAGATATCGATTAGCTGTTAGTGCCAATCGCATCAAAATCATCAAATTGGTTGGAAATATTTGTTCTTCATAGAAAACAATACAAAGACGGGAAATGAAACGTTCAGAATTATTGAATTAAGTAACTTCCAGACGGGAAGAAACTTGCCAATCTGCCAATCGCATCAGAATCTTCAAATTGGTTGGAAATATATGTTTTTCATCGAAAACAATTTGAAGACGGGAAATAAAACGTTCGGAATTATTGAATTGCGTAACTTCCAGAGGGAAAGAGATATCGACTGGCGGTTAGTGCCAATCGCATCAGTATCATCGAGTTGGTTGGAAATATATGTTTTCCGTAGAAAACAATTCAAAGACGGAAAATAATACTTTCGGAATTATTGAATTGCGTAACTTCCAGACGGGAAGAGATATCGATTTGCTGTTAGTGCCAATCTCATCAGAATCATCAAATTGGTTGGAAATATATGTTTTTCATGGAAAACAATTCAAAGACGGGAAATAAAACGTTCGGAATTATTGAATTGCGTAACTTCCAGACGGGAAGAGATATCGATTTGCTGTTAGTGCCAATCGCATCAGAATCTTCAAATTGGTTGGAAATATATGTTTTTCATGGAAAACAATTCAAAGACGGGAAATAAATCGTTCGGAATTATTGAATTGCGTAACTTCCAGGGGGGAAGAGATATCGACTTGCGGTTAGTTCCAATCGCATCAGAATCATCGAGTTGGTTGGAAATACATGTTTTTCATAGAAAACAATTCAAAGACGGGGAATAAAACGTTCGGAATTATTGAATTGCGTAACTTCCAGAGGGGATAAGATATCGACTTGTGGTTAGTTCCAATCGCATCAGAATCATCAAATTGGTTGGAAATATATGTTTTTCATAGAAGACAATTCAAAGACGGGAAATAAAACGTTCGGAATTATTGAATTGCGTAACTTCCAGACGGGAAGAGATATTGATTTTCTGTTAGTGCCAATCGCATCAGAATCATCAAATTGATTGGAAATAAATGTTTTTCATAGAAAACAATTCAAAGACGGGAAATAAAACGTTCGGAATTATTGAATTGCGTAACTTCCAGAGGGGAAGAGATATCGACTTGCGGTTAGTGCCAATCGCATCAGAATCATCGAGTTGGTTGGAAATATATGTTTTTCATAGAAAACAATTCAAAGACGGAAAATAAAACTTTCGGAATTATTGAATTGCGTAACTTCCAGACGGGAAGAGATATCGGTTTGCTGTTAGTGCCAATCGCATCAGAATCATCAAATTGGTTGGAAATATATGTTTTTCATAGAAAACAATTCAAAGACGGGAAATAAAACGTTCGGAATTATTGAATTGCGTAACTTCCAGACGGGAAGATATATCGATTTGCGGTTTGTGCCAATCGCATCAGAATCATCGAGTTGGTTGGAATTATATGTTTTTCATAGGAAACAATTCAAAGACGGGAAATAAAACGTTCGGAATTATTGAATTACGTAACGTCCAGACGGGAAGAGATATCGAATTGCCGTTAGTGCCAATCGCATCAGAATCATCGAGTAGGTTGGAAATATATGTTTTTCATAGGAAACAATTCAAAGACGAGAAAGAAAACGTTCGGAATTTTCGAATTGCGTAACTTCCAGACAGAAAGAGATGTCTACTTGCGGTTAGTGCCAATCGCATCAGAATCATCAAATTGGTTGGAAATATATGTTTTTCATAGAAAACAGTTCAAAGACGGGAAATAAAATGTTCGGAATTATTGAATTGCTTAACTTCCAGACGGGAAGAGATATCTACTTGCGGTTATTGCCAATCGCATCAGAATCAACAAATTGGTTGGGAATATATGTTTTTCATACAAAACAATTCAAAGACAAGGAATAAAACGTTCGGAATTATTGAATTGCGTAATTTCCAGAGGGGAAGAGATATCGACTTGCGGTTAGTGCCAATCGCATCAGAATCATCGAGTTGGTTGGAAATATATGTTTTTCATAGAAAACAATTCAAAGACGGGAAATAAAACGTTCGGAATTAATGAATTACGTAACTTCCAGACGGGAAGAGATATCGACTTGCGGTTGGTGCCAATCGCATCAGAATCATCGAGTTGGTTGGGAATATATGTTTTTCATGGAAAACAATTCAAAGACGGGAAATAAAACGTTCGGAATTATTGAATTACATAACTTCCAGAGGGGGAGAGATATCGACTTGCGGTTGGTGCCAATCGCATCAGAATCATGGAGGTGGTTGGAAATATATATTTCTGATAGAAAACAATACAAAGACGGGAAATAAAACGTTCGGAATTATTGAATTGCGTAACTTCGACACGGGAAGAGATATCGACTCACGGTTAGTGCCAATCGCATCAGAATCATCGAGTTGGTTGGAAATATATGTTTTTCATAGAAAACAATTCGAAGACGGGAAATAAAACGTTCGGAATTATTGAATTGCGTAACTTCCAGAAGGGAAGAGATATCGATTATCTGTTAGTGCCAATCGCATCAAAATCATCAAATTGGTTGGAAATATTTGTTCTTCATAGAAAACAATACAAAGACGGGAAATAAAACGTTCAGAATTATTGAATTAAGTAACTTCCAGACGGGAAGAAACTTGCCAATCTGCCAATCGCATCAGAATCTTCAAATTGGTTGGAAATATATGTTTTTCATCGAAAACAATTTGAAGACGGGAAATAAAACGTTCGGAATTATTGAATTGCGTAACTTCCAGAGGGAAAGAGATATCGACTGGCGGTTAGTGCCAATCGCATCAGTATCATCGAGTTGGTTGGAAATATATGTTTTCCGTAGAAAACAATTCAAAGACGGAAAATAATACTTTCGGAATTATTGAATTGCGTAACTTCCAGACGGGAAGAGATATCGATTTGCTGTTAGTGCCAATCTCATCAGAATCATCAAATTGGTTGGAAATATATGTTTTTCATGGAAAACAATTCAAAGACGGGAAATAAAACGTTCGGAATTATTGAATTGCGTAACTTCCAGACGGGAAGAGATATCGATTTGCTGTTAGTGCCAATCGCCTCAGAATCTTCAAATTGGTTGGAAATATATGTTTTTCATGGAAAACAATTCAAAGACGGGAAATAAAACGTTCGGAATTATTGAATTGCGTAACTTCCAGGGGGGAAGAGATATCGACTTGCGGTTAGTGCCAATCGCATCAGAATCATCGAGTTGGTTGGAAATACATGTTTTTCATAGAAAACAATTCAAAGACGGGGAATAAAACGTTCGGAATTATTGAATTACGTAACTTCCAGACGGGAAGAGATATCGACTTGCGGTTAGTGCCAATCGCATCAGAATCATCGAGTAGGTTGGAAATATATGGTTTTCATGGAAAACAATTCAAAGACGGGAAGTAAAACTTTCGGAATTATTGAATTGCGTAACTTCCAGAGGGGATAAGATATCGACTTGTGGTTAGTTCCAATCGCATCAGAATCATGGAATTGGTTGGAAATATATGTTTCTCATAGAAAACAATACAAAGACGGGGAATAAAACGTTCGAAATTATTGAATTGCGTAAATTCCAGACGGGATGAGAAATCGACTTGCGGTTTCTGCCAACCGCATCAGAATGATCAAATTGGTTGGAAATATATGTTTTCCATAGAAAAGAATTCAAAGACGGGAGGGAAATAAAACGTTCGGGATTATTGAATTGCGTAACTTCCAAACGTGAAGAGATATCGACTTGCGGTTAGTGCCAATCGCATCAGAATAATCAAGTTGGTTGGAAATATCTGATTTCCATAGAAAACAATTCAAAGACGGGAAATAAAAAGTTCGGAATTATTGAATTGCGTAACTTCCAAAAGTGAAGAGATATCGACTTGCGGTTAGTGCCATTCGCATCAGAATCATCAAGTTGGTTGTAAATATATGTTTTACATAGAAAACTATTCAAAGACGGGAAATAAAACGTTCGGAATTATTGAATTGCGTAACTTCCAGACGGGAAAAGATATCGACTTGCGGTTAGTGCCAATCGCATCAGAATCATCGAGTTGGTTAGAAATATATGTTTTTCGTAGAAAGCAATTCAAAGACGGGAACTAAAACGTTCGGAATTATTGAATTGCGCAACTTCCAGACGTGAAGAGATATCTACTTGCGGTTATTGACAATCGCATCAGAATCATCAAATTGGTTGGAAATATATGTTTTTCATAGAAGACAATTCAAAGACGGGAAATAAAACGTTCGGAATTATTGAATTGCGTAACTTCCAGACGGGAAGAGATATTGATTTTCTGTTAGTGCCAATCGCATCAGAATCATCAAATTGATTGGAAATAAATGTTTTTCATAGAAAACAATTCAAAGACGGGAAATAAAACCTTCGGAATTATTGAATTGCGTAACTTCCAGAGGGGAAGAGATATCGACTTGCGGTTAGTGCCAATCGCATCAGAATCATCGAGTTGGTTGGAAATATATGTTTTTCATAGAAAACAATTCAAAGACGGAAAATAAAACTTTCGGAATTATTGAATTGCGTAACTTCCAGACGGGAAGAGATATCGGTTTGCTGTTAGTGCCAATCGCATCAGAATCATCAAATTGGTTGGAAATATATGTTTTTCATAGAAAACAATTCAAAGACGGGAAATAAAACGTTCGGAATTATTGAATTGCGTAACTTCCAGACGGGAAGATATATCGATTTGCAGTTTGTGCCAATCGCATCAGAATCATCGAGTTGGTTGGAATTATATGTTTTTCATAGGAAACAATTCAAAGACGGGAAATAAAACGTTCGGAATTATTGAATTACGTAACGTCCAGACGGGAAGAGATATCGAATTGCCGTTAGTGCCAATCGCATCAGAATCATCGAGTAGGTTGGAAATATATGTTTTTCATAGGAAACAATTCAAAGACGAGAAAGAAAACGTTCGGAATTTTCGAATTGCGTAACTTCCAGACAGAAAGAGATGTCTACTTGCGGTTAGTGCCAATCGCATCAGAATCATCAAATTGGTTGGAAATATATGTTTTTCATAGAAAACAGTTCAAAGACGGGAAATAAAATGTTCGGAATTATTGAATTGCTTAACTTCCAGACGGGAAGAGATATCTACTTGCGGTTATTGCCAATCGCATCAGAATCAACAAATTGGTTGGAAATATATGTTTTTCATAGAAGACAATTCAAAGACGGGAGATAAAACGTTCGGGATTATTGAATTGCGTAACTTCCAAACGTGAAGAGATATCGACTTGCGGTTAGTGCCAATCGCATCAGAATAATCAAGTTGGTTGGAAATATATGATTTCCATAGAAAACAATTCAAAGACGGGAAATAAAAAGTTCGGAAACATTGAATTGCGTAACTTCCAAAAGTGAAGAGATATCGACTTGCGGTTAGTGCCAATCGCATCAGAATCATCAAGTTGGTTGTAAATATATGTTTTACATAGAAAACTATTCAAAGACGGGAAATAAAACGTTCGGAATTATTGAATTGCGTAACTTCCAGACGGGAAAAGATATCGACTTGCGGTTAGTGCCAATCGCATCAGAATCATCGAGTTGGTTAGAAATATATGTTTTTCGTAGAAAGCAATTCAAAGACGGGAACTAAAACGTTCGGAATTATTGAATTGCGCAACTTCCAGACGTGAAGAGATATCTACTTGCGGTTATTGACAATCGCATCAGAATCATCAAATTGGTTGGAAATATATGTTTTTCATAGAAGACAATTCAAAGACGGGAAATTAAACGTTCGGAATTATTGAATTGCGTAACTTCCAGACGGGAAGAGATATTGATTTTCTGTTAGTGCCAATCGCATCAGAATCATCAAATTGATTGGAAATAAATGTTTTTCATAGAAAACAATTCAAAGACGGGAAATAAAACGTTCGGAATTATTGAATTGCGTAACTTCCAGAGAGGAAGAGATATCGACTTGCGGTTAGTGCCAATCGCATCAGAATCATCGAGTTGGTTGGAAATATATGTTTTTCATAGAAAACAATTCAAAGACGGAAAATAAAACTTTCGGAATTATTGAATTGCGTAACTTCCAGACGGGAAGAGATATCGATTTGCTGTTAGTGCCAATCGCATCAGAATCATCAAATTGGTTGGAAATATATGTTTTTCATAGAAAACAATTCAAAGACGGAAAATAAAACGTTCGGAATTATTGAATTGCGTAACTTCCAGACGGGAAGATATATCGATTTGCGGTTTGTGCCAATCGCATCAGAATCATCGAGTTGGTTGGAATTAAATGTTTTTCATAGGAAACAATTCAAAGACGGGAAATAAAACGTTCGGAATTATTGAATTACGTAACGTCCAGACGGGAAGAGATATCGAATTGCCGTTAGTGCTAATCGCATCAGAATCATCGAGTAGGTTGGAATCATATGTTTTTCATGGAAAACAATTCAAAGACGGGAAATAAAACTTTCGGAATTATTGACTTGCGTAACTTCCAGAGGGGATGAGATATCGACTTGCGGTTAGTGCCAATCGCATAAGAATCATGGAATTGGTTGGAAATATATGATTCTCATAGAAAACAATACAAAGACGGGAACTAGAACGTTCGAAATTATTGAATTGCGTAAATTCCAGACGGGATGAGAAATCGACTTGCGGTTTCTGCCAATCGCATCAGAATGATCAAATGGGTTGGGAATATATGTTTTCCATAGAAAACAATTCAAAGACGGGAGGAAAATAAACGTTCGGAATTATTGAATTGCGTAACTTCCAAACAAGAAGATATATCGACTTGCGTTTAGTGCCAATCGCATCAGAATCATCAAGTTGGTTGGAAATATATGTTTTCCATAGAAAACAATTCAAAGACGGGAAATAAAACGTTCGGAATTATTGAATTGCGTAACTTCCAAACGTGAAGAGATATCGACTTGCGGTTAGTGCCAATCACATCAGAATCATCAAGTTGGTTGGAAATATATGTTTTCCATAGGAAACAATTCATAGACGGGAAATAAAACGTTCGGAATTATTGAATTGCGTAACTTCCAGACGGGAAGAGATATCGACTTGCGGTTAGTGCCAATCGCATCAGAATCATCGAATTGGTTGGAAATATATGTTTTTCGTAAAAAACAATTCAAAGAAAGGGAATGAAACGTTCGGAATTATTGAATTGCGTAACTTCCAAACGTGAAGAGATATCGACTTGCGGTTAGTGCCAATCGCATCAGAATCTACAAGTTGGTTGGAAATATATGTTTTCCATAGAAAACAATTCAAAGACGGGAAATAAAACGTTCGGAATTATTGAATTGCGTAACTTCCAGACGGGAAGAGATATCGATTTTCTGTTAGTGCCAATCGCATCAGAATCATCAAATTGGTTGGAAATATATGTTTTTCAAAGAAAACAATTCAAAGACGGGAGGGAAATAAACGTTCGGAATTATTGAATTGCGTAACTTCCAAACAAGAAGATATATCGACTTGCGTTTAGTGCCAATTGCATCAGAATCATCAAGTTGGTTGGAAATATATGTTTTCCATAGAAAACAATTCAAAGACGGGAAATAAAACACTCGGAATTATTGAATTGCGTAACTTCCAAACGTGAAGAGATATCGACTTGCGGTTAGTGCCAATCGCATCAGAATCATCAAGTTGGTTGGAAACATATGTTTTCCATAGAAAACAATTCATAGACGGGAAATAAAACGTTCGGAATTATTGAATTGCGTAACTTCCAGACGGGAAGAGATATCGACTTGCGGTTAGTGCCAATCGCATCAGAATCATCGAATTGGTTGGAAATATATGTTTTTCGTAAAAAACAATTCAAAGAAAGGAAATGAAACGTTCGGAATTATTGAATTGCGCAACTTCCAAACGTAAAAAGATATCGACTTGCGGTTAGTGCCAATCGCATCAGAATCATCAAGTTGGTTGGAAATATATGTTTTCCATAGAAAACAATTCAAAGACGGGGAATAAAACGTTCGGAATTATTGAATTGCGTAACTTGCAGAGGGGAAGAGATATCGACTTGCGGTTAGTGCCAATCGCATCAGAATCATCGAGTTGGTTGGAAATAAATGTTTTTCATAGGAAACAATTCAAAGACGGGAAATAAAACGTTCGGAATTATTGAATTGCGTTACTTCCAAACGTGAAGAGATATCGACTTGCGGTTAGTGCCAATCGCATCAGAATCATCAAGTTGGTTGGAAATATATGTTTTCCATAGAAAACAATTCGAAGACGGGAAATAAAACGTTCGGAATTATTGAATTGCGTAACTTCCAGACGGGAAGAGATATCGACTTGCGGTTAGTGCCAATCGCATCAGAATCATCGAATTGGTTGGAAATATATGTTTTTCGTATAAAACAATTCAAAGACGGGAAAAAAAACGTTCGGAATTATTGAATTGCGTAACTTCCAAACGTGAAGAGATATCGACTTGCGGTTAGTGCCAATCGCATCAGAATCATCAAGCTGGTTGGAAATATATGTTTTCCATAGAAAACAATTCAAAGACGGGAAATAAAACGTTCGGAATTATTGAATTGCGTAACTTCCAAACGTGAAGAGATATCGACTTGCGGTTAGTGCCAATCGCATCAGAATCATCAAGTTGGTTGGAAATATATGTTTTCCATAGAAAACAATTCAAAGACGGAAAATAAAACGTTCGGAATTATTGAATTGCGTAACTTCCAGACGGGAAGAGATATCGATTTTCTGTTAGTGCCAATCGCATCAGAATCATCAAATTGGTTGGAAATATATGTTTTTCATAGTGAACAATTCAAAGACGGGAAATAAAACGTTAGGAATTATTGAATTGCGTAACTTCCAGAGGGGAAGAGATATCGACTTGCGGTTAGTGCCAATCGCATCAGAATCATCGAGTTGGTTGGAAATATATGTTTTTCATAGAAAACAATTCAAAGACGGAAAATAGAACGTTCGGAATTATTGAATTGCGTAACTTCCAGACGGGAAGAGATATCGATTTGCTGTTAGTGCCAATCGCATCAGAATCATCAAATTGGTTGGAAATATATGTTTTTCATAGAAAACAATTCAAAGACGGGAGATAAAACGTTCGGAATTATTATTGAATTGCGTAACTTCCAGAGGGGAAGAGATATCGACTTGCGGTTAGTGCCAATCGCATCAGTATCATCATGTTGGTTGGAAATATATGTTTTTCATGGGAAACAATTCAAAGACGAGAAATAAAACGTTCGGAATTTTCGAATTGCGTAACTTCCAGACGGAAATAGATATCTACTTGCGGTTAGTGCCAATCGCATCAGAATCATCAAGTCGGTTGGAAATATATGTTTTCCATAGAAAACAAATCAAAGACGGGGAATGAAACGTTCGGAATTATTGAATTGCGTAACTTCCAGACGGGAAGAGATATCGATTTTCTGTTAGTGCCAATCGCATCAGAATCATCGAATTGGTTGGAAATATATGTTTTCCATAGAAAACAATTCAAAGACGGGAAATAAAACGTTAGGAATTATTGAATTGCGTAACTGCCAGAGGGGAAGAGATATCGACTTGCGGTTAGTGCCAATCGCATCGGAATCATCGAGTTGGATGGAAATATATGTTTTTCATAGAAAACAATTCGAAGACGGAAAATAAAACGTTCGGAATTATTGAATTGCGTAACTTCCAAACGTGAAGAGATATCGACTTGCGGTTAGTGCCAATCGCATCAGAATCATCAAGTTGGTTGGAAATATATGTTTTCCATAGAAAACAATTCATAGACGGGAAATAAAACGTTCGGAATTATTGAATTGCGTAACTTCCAGATGGGAAGAGATATCGACTTGCGGTTAGTGCCAATCGCATCAGAATCATCGAATTGGTTGGAAATATATGTTTTTCGTAAAAAACAATTCAAAGAAAGGAAATGAAACGTTCGGAATTATTGAATTGCGTAACTTCCAAACGTGAAGAGATATCGACTTGCGGTTAGTGCCAATCGCATCAGAATCATCAAGTTGGTTGGAAATATATGTTTTCCATAGAAAACAATTCAAAGACGGGAAATAAAACGTTCAGAATTATTGAATTGCGTAACTTGCAGAGGGGAAGAGATATCGACTTGCGGTTAGTGCCAATCGCATCAGAATCATCGAGTTGGTTGGAAATATATGTTTTTCATAGGAAACAATTCAAAGACGGGAAATAAAACGTTCGGAATTATTGAATTGCGTTACATCCAAACGTGAAGAGATATCGACTTGCGGTTAGTGCCAATCGCATCAGAATCATCAAGTTGGTTGGAAATATATGTTTTCCATAGAAAACAATTCGAAGACGGGAAATAAAACGTTCGGAATTATTGAATTGCGTAACTTCCAGACGGGAAGAGATATCGACTTGCGGTTAGTGCCAATCGCATCAGAATCATCGAATTGGTTGGAAATATATGTTTTTCGTAAAAAACAATCCAAAGACGGAAAATAAAACGTTCGGAATTATTGAATTGCGTAACTTCCAAACGTGAAGAGATATCGACTTGCGGTTAGTGCCAATCGCATCAGAATCATCAAGCTGGTTGGAAATATATGTTTTCCATAGAAAACAATTCAAAGACGGGGAATAAAACGTTCGGAATTATTGAATTGCGTAACTTCCAAACGTGAAGAGATATCGACTTGCGGTTAGTGCCAATCGCATCAGAATCATCAAGTTGGTTGGAAATATATGTTTTCCATAGAAAACAATTCATAGACGGAAAATAAAACGTTCGGAATTATTGAATTGCGTAACTTCCAGACGGGAAGAGATATCGATTTTCTGTTAGTGCCAATCGCATCAGAATCATCAAATTGGTTGAAAATATATGTTTTTCATAGAAAACAATTCAAAGACGGGAAATAAAACGTTAGGAATTATTGAATTGCGTAACTTCCAGAGGGGAAGAGATATCGACTTGCGGTTAGTGCCAATCGCATCAGAATCATCGAGTTGGTTGGAAATATATGTTTTTCATAGAAAACAATTCAAAGACTCAAAATAAAACGTACGGAATTATTGAATTGCGTACCTTCCAGACGGGAAGAGATATCGATTTGCTGTTAGTGCCAATCGCATCAGAATCATCAAATTGGTTGGAAATATATGTTTTCCATAGAAAACAATTCAAAGACGGGAAATGAAACGTTCGGAATTATTGAATTGCGTAACTTCCAAACGGGAAGAGATATCGATTTTCTGTTAGTGCCAATCGCATCAGAATCATCAAATTGGTTGGAAATATATGTTTTCCATAGAAAACAATTCAAAGACGGGAAATAAAACGTTAGGAATTATTGAATTGCGTAACTGCCAGAGGGGAAGAGATATCGACTTGCGGTTAGTGCCAATCGCATCAGTATCATCATGTTGGTTGGAAATATATGTTTTTCATGGGAAACAATTCAAAGACGAGAAATAAAACGTTCGGAATTTTCGAATTGCGTAACTTCCAGACGGAAATAGATATCTACTTGCGGTTAGTGCCAATAGCATCAGAATCATCAAATTGGTTGGATAAATATATGTTTTTCGTGAAAAACAATTCAAAGACGGAAAATAAAACGTTTGGAATTATTGAATTGCGTAACTTCCAAACGTGAAGAGATATCGACTTGCGGTTAGTGCCAATCGCATCAGAATCATCAAGCTGGTTGGAAATATATGTTTTCCATAGAAAACAATTCAAAGACGGGAAATTAAACGTTCGGAATTATTGAATTGCGTAACTTCCAGACGGGAAGAGATATCGATTTGCTGTTAGTGCCAATCGCATCAGAATCATCAAATTGGTTGGAAATATATGTTTTTCATAGAAAACAATTCAAAGACGGGAGATAAAACGTTCGGAATTATTATTGAATTGCGTAACTTCCAGAGGGGAAGAGATATCGACTTGCGGTTAGTGCCAATCGCATCAGTATCATCATGTTGGTTGTAAATATATGTTTTTCATGGGAAACAATTCAAAGACGAGAAATAAAACGTTCGGAATTTTCGAATTGCGTAACTTCCAGACGGAAATAGATATCTACTTGCGGTTAGTGCCAATCGCATCAGAATCATCAAGTCGGTTGGAAATATATGTTTTCCATAGAAAACAAATCAAAGACGGGGAATGAAACGTTCGGAATTATTGAATTGCGTAACTTCCAGACGGGAAGAGATATCGATTTTCTGTTAGTGCCAATCGCATCAGAATCATCGAATTGGTTGGAAATATATGTTTTCCATAGAAAACAATTCAAAGACGGGAAATAAAACGTTAGGAATTATTGAATTGCGTAACTGCCAGAGGGGAAGAGATATCGACTTGCGGTTAGTGCCAATCGCATCGGAATCATCGAGTTGGATGGAAATATATGTTTTTCATAGAAAACAATTCGAAGACGGAAAATAAAACGTTCGGAATTATTGAATTGCGTAACTTCCAAACGTGAAGAGATATCGACTTGCGGTTAGTGCCAATCGCATCAGAATCATCAAGTTGGTTGGAAATATATGTTTTCCATAGAAAACAATTCATAGACGGGAAATAAAACGTTCGGAATTATTGAATTGCGTAACTTCCAGACGGGAAGAGATATCGACTTGCGGTTAGTGCCAATCGCATCAGAATCATCGAATTGGTTGGAAATATATGTTTTTCGTAAAAAACAATTCAAAGAAAGGAAATGAAACGTTCGGAATTATTGAATTGCGTAACTTCCAAACGTGAAGAGATATCGACTTGCGGTTAGTGCCAATCGCATCAGAATCATCAAGTTGGTTGGAAATATATGTTTTCCATAGAAAACAATTCAAAGACGGGAAATAAAACGTTCAGAATTATTGAATTGCGTAACTTGCAGAGGGGAAGAGATATCGACTTGCGGTTAGTGCCAATCGCATCAGAATCATCGAGTTGGTTGGAAATATATGTTTTTCATAGGAAACAATTCAAAGACGGGAAATAAAACGTTCGGAATTATTGAATTGCGTTACATCCAAACGTGAAGAGATATCGACTTGCGGTTAGTGCCAATCGCATCAGAATCATCAAGTTGGTTGGAAATATATGTTTTCCATAGAAAACAATTCGAAGACGGGAAATAAAACGTTCGGAATTATTGAATTGCGTAACTTCCAGACGGGAAGAGATATCGACTTGCGGTTAGTGCCAATCGCATCAGAATCATCGAATTGGTTGGAAATATATGTTTTTCGTAAAAAACAATTCAAAGACGGAAAATAAAACGTTCGGAATTATTGAATTGCGTAACTTCCAAACGTGAAGAGATATCGACTTGCGGTTAGTGCCAATCGCATCAGAATCATCAAGCTGGTTGGAAATATATGTTTTCCATAGAAAACAATTCAAAGACGGGAAATAAAACGTTCGGAATTATTGAATTGCGTAACTTCCAAACGTGAAGAGATATCGACTTGCGGTTAGTGCCAATCGCATCAGAATCATCAAGTTGGTTGGAAATATATGTTTTCCATAGAAAACAATTCATAGACGGAAAATAAAACGTTCGGAATTATTGAATTGCGTAACTTCCAGACGGGAAGAGATATCGATTTTCTGTTAGTGCCAATCGCATCAGAATCATCAAATTGGTTGGAAATATATGTTTTTCATTGAAAACAATTCAAAGACGGGAAATAAAACGTTAGGAATTATTGAATTGCGTAACTTCCAGAGGGGAAGAGATATCGACTTGCGGTTAGTGCCAATCGCATCAGAATCATCGAGTTGGTTGGAAATATATGTTTTTCATAGAAAACAATTCAAAGACTCAAAATAAAACGTTCGGAATTATTGAATTGCGTACCTTCCAGACGGGAAGAGATATCGATTTGCTGTTAGTGCCAATCGCATCAGAATCATCAAATTGGTTGGAAATATATGTTTTCCATAGAAAACAATTCAAAGACGGGAAATGAAACGTTCGGAATTATTGAATTGCGTAACTTCCAAACGGGAAGAGATATCGATTTTCTGTTAGTGCCAATCGCATCAGAATCATCAAATTGGTTGGAAATATATGTTTTCCATAGAAAACAATTCAAAGACGGGAAATAAAACGTTAGGAATTATTGAATTGCGTAACTGCCAGAGGGGAAGAGATATCGACTTGCGGTTAGTGCCAATCGCATCAGTATCATCATGTTGGTTGGAAATATATGTTTTTCATGGGAAACAATTCAAAGACGAGAAATAAAACGTTCGGAATTTTCGAATTGCGTAACTTCCAGACGGAAATAGATATCTACTTGCGGTTAGTGCCAATAGCATCAGAATCATCAAATTGGTTGGATAAATATATGTTTTTCGTGAAAAACAATTCAAAGACGGAAAATAAAACGTTTGGAATTATTGAATTGCGTAACTTCCAAACGTGAAGAGATATCGACTTGCGGTTAGTGCCAATCGCATCAGAATCATCAAGCTGGTTGGAAATATATGTTTTCCATAGAAAACAATTCAAAGACGGGAAATTAAACGTTCGGAATTATTGAATTGCGTAACTTCCAAACGGGAAGAGATATCGATTTTCTGTTAGTGCCAATCGCATCAGAATCATCAAATTGGTTGGAAATATATGTTTTTCATAGAAAACAATTCAAAGACGGAAAATAAAACGTTAGGAATTATTGAATTGCGTAACTTCCAGAGGGGAAGAGATATCGACTTGCGGTTAGTGCCAATCGCATCAGAATCATCGAGTTGGTTGGAAATATATGTTTTTCATAGAGAACAATTCAAAGACGGAAAATAAAACGTTCGGAATTATTGAATTGCGTAACTTCCAGACGGGAAGAGATATCGATTTGCTGTTAGTGCCAATCGCATCAGAATCATCAAATTGGTTGGAAATATATGTTTTCCATAGAAAACAATTCAAAGACGGAAAATAAAACGTTCGGAATTATTGAATTGCGTAACTTCCAGACGGGAAGAGATATCGATTTTCTGTTAGTGCCAATCGCATCAGAATCATCAAATTGGTTGGAAATATATGTTTTTCATAGAAAACAATTCAAAGACGGGAAATAAAACGTTCGGAATTATTATTGAATTGCGTAAATTCCAGAGGGGAAGAGATATCGACTTGCGGTTAGTGCCAATCGCATCAGTATCATCATGTTGGTTGGAAATATATGTTTTTCATAGGAAACAATTCAAAGACGAGAAATAAAACGTTCGGAATTTTCGAATTGCGTAACTTCCAGACGGGAAGAGATATCTACTTGCGGTTAGTGCCAATCGCATCGGAATCATCGAGTTGGATGGAAATATATGTTTTTCATAGAAAACAATTCAAAGACGGAAAAAAAAACGTTCGGAATTATTGAATTGCGTAACTTCCAGACGGGAAGAGATATCGATTTGCTGTTAGTGCCAATCGCATCAGAATCATCAAATTGGTTGGAAATATATGTTTTTCATAGAAAACAATTCAGAGACGGGAAATAAAACGTTCGGAATTATTATTGAATTGCGTAAATTCCAGAATGGAAGAGATATCGACTTGCGGTTAGTGCCAATCGCATCAGTATCATCATGTTGGTTGGAAATATATGTTTTTCATAGGAAACAATTCAAAGACGAGAAATAAAACGTTCGGAATTTTCGAATTGCGTAACTTCCAGACGGGAAGAGATATCGATTTGCTGTTAGTGCCAATCGCATCAGAATCATCAAATTGGTTGGAAATATATGTTTTTCATAGAAAACAATTCAGAGACGGGAAATAAAACGTTCGGAATTATTATTGAATTGCGTAAATTCCAGAATGGAAGAGATATCGACTTGCGGTTAGTGCCAATCGCATCAGTATCATCATGTTGGTTGGAAATATATGTTTTTCATAGGAAACAATTCAAAGACGAGAAATAAAACGTTCGGAATTTTCGAATTGCGTAACTTCCAGACGGGAAGAGATATCGATTTGCTGTTAGTGCCAATCGCATCAGAATCATCAAATTGGTTGGAAATATATGTTTTTCATAGAAAACAATTCAGAGACGGGAAATAAAACGTTCGGAATTATTATTGAATTGCGTAAATTCCAGAATGGAAGAGATATCGACTTGCGGTTAGTGCCAATCGCATCAGTATCATCATGTTGGTTGGAAATATATGTTTTTCATAGGAAACAATTCAAAGACGAGAAATAAAACGTTCGGAATTTTCGAATTGCGTAACTTCCAGACGGGAAGAGATATCGATTTGCTGTTAGTGCCAATCGCATCAGAATCATCAAATTGGTTGGAAATATATGTTTTTCATAGAAAACAATTCAGAGACGGGAAATAAAACGTTCGGAATTATTATTGAATTGCGTAAATTCCAGAATGGAAGAGATATCGACTTGCGGTTAGTGCCAATCGCATCAGTATCATCATGTTGGTTGGAAATATATGTTTTTCATAGGAAACAATTCAAAGACGAGAAATAAAACGTTCGGAATTTTCGAATTGCGTAACTTCCAGACGGGAAGAGATATCTACTTGCGGTTAGTGCCAATCGCATCAGAATCATCAAATTGGTTGGAAATATATGTTTTTCATTGAAAACAATTCAAAGACGGGAAATGAAATGTTCGGAATTATTGAATTGCGTAACTTCCAGACGGGAAGAGATATCGATTTGCTGTTAGAGCCAATCGCATCAGAATCATCAAATTGGTTGGAAATATATGTTTTTCATAGAAAACGATTCAAAGACGGGAAATAAAACGTTCGGGATTATTGAATTGCGTAACTTCCAGAGGGGAAGAGACATCGACTTGCGGTAGTGCCAATCGCATCAGAATCATCGAAGTGGTTGGAAATATATGTTTTTCATAGAAAACAATTCAAAGACGTGAAATGAAACGTTCGGAATTATTGAATTGCGTGACTTCCAGACGGGAAGAGATATCGATTTGCTGTTAGTGCCAATCGCATCAGAATCATCAAATTGGTTGGAAATATATGTTTTTCATAGAAAACAATTCAAAGACGGCAAATAAAACGTTCGGAATTATTGAATTGCGTAACTTCTAGAGGGGAAGAGATACCGACTTGCGGTTAGTGCCAATCGCATCAGAATCATCGAGTTGGTTGGAAATATATGTTCTTCATAGAAAACAATTCAAAGACGGGGAATAAAACGTTCGGAATTATTGAATTACGTAACTTCCAGACGGGAAGAGATATCGAGTTGCGGTTAGTGCCAATCGCATCAGAATCATCTAATTGGTTGGAAATATATGTTTTTCATAGAAGACAATTCAAAGACGGGAAATAATACGTTCGGAATTATTGAATTGCGTAACTTCCAGACGGGAAGAGATATCGATTTCCTGTTAGTGCCAATCGCATCAGAATCATCAAATTGGTTGGAAATATATGTTTTCCATAGAAAACAATTCAAAGACGGGAAACAAAACGTTCGGAATTATTGAATTGCGTAACTTCCAGAGGGGAAGAGATATCGACTTGCGGTTAGTGCCAATCGCATCAGTATCATCATGTTGGTTGGAAATATATGTTTTTCATAGGAAACAATTCGAAGACGAGAAATAAAACGTTCGGAATTTTCGAATTGCGTAACTTCCAGACGGGAAGAGATATCTAATTGCGGTTAGTGCCAATCGCATCAGAATCATCAAATTGGTTGGAAATATATGTTTTTCATAGAAAACAATTCAAAGACGGGAAATAAAACGTTCGGAATTATTGAATTGCGTATTTTCCAGAGGGGAAGAGATATCGACTTGCGGTTAGTGCCAATCTCATCAGTATCATCATGTTGGTTGGAAATATATGTTTTTCATAGGAAACAATTCAAAGACGAGAAATAAAACGTTCGGAATTTTCGAATTGCGTAACTTCCAGACGGGAAGAGATGTCTACTTGCGGTTAGTGCCAATCGCATCAGAATCATCAAATTGGTTGGAAATATATGTTTTCCATAGAAAACAATTCATAGACGGGAAATAAAACGTTCGGAATTATTGAATTGCGTAACTTCCAGACGGGAAGAGACATCGACTTGCGGTTGGTGCCAATCGCATCAGAATCATCGAATTGGTTGGAAATATATGTTTTTCGTAAAAAACAATTCAAAGAAAGGAAATGAAACGTTCGGAATTATTGAATTGCGTAACTTCCAAACGTGAAGAGATATCGACTTGCGGTTAGTGCCAATCGCATCAGAATCATCAAGTTGGTTGGAAATATATGTTTTCCATAGAAAACAATTCAAAGACGGGAAATAAAACGTTCGGAATTATTGAATTGCGTAACTTGCAGAGGGGAAGAGATATCGACTTGCGGTTAGTGTCAATCGCATCAGAATCATCGAGTTGGTTGGAAATATATGTTTTTCATAGGAAACAATCCAAAGACGGGAAATAAAACGTTCGGAATTATTGAATTGCGTTACTTCCAAACGTGAAGAGATATCGACTTGCGGTTAGTGCCAATCGCATCAGAATCATCAAGTTGGTTGGAAATATATGTTTTCCATAGAAAACAATTCGAAGACGGGAAATAAAACGTTCGGAATTATTGAATTGCGTAACTTCCAGAGGGAAGAGATATCGACTTGCGGTTAGTGCCAATCGCATCAGAATCATCGAATTGGTTGGAAATATATGTTTTTCGTAAAAAACAATTCAAAGACGGAAAATAAAACGTTCGGAATTATTGAATTGCGTAACTTCCAAACGTGAAGAGATATCGACTTGCGGTTAGTGCCAATCGCATCAGAATCATCAAGCTGGTTGGAAATATATGTTTTCCATAGAAAACAATTCAAAGACGGGAAATAAAACGTTCGGAATTATTGAATTGCGTAACTTCCAAACGTGAAGAGATATCGACTTGCGGTTAGTGCCAATCGCATCAGAATCATCAAGTTGGTTGGAAATATATGTTTTCCATAGAAAACAATTCAAAGACGTAAAATAAAACGTTCGGAATTATTGAATTGCGTAACTTCCAGACGGGAAGAGATATCGATTTGTTGTTAGTGCCAATCGCATCAGAATCATCGAATTGGTTGGAAATATATGTTTTTCGTAAAAAACAATTCAAAGACGGAAAATAAAACGTTCGGAATTATTGAATTGCGTAACTTCCAAACGTGAAGAGATATCGACTTGCGGTTAGTGCCAATCGCATCAGAATCATCAAGCTGGTTGGAAATATATGTTTTTCATAGGAAACAATTCAAAGACGAGAAATAAAACGTTCGGAATTTTCGAATTGCGTAACTTCCAGACGGGAAGAGATATCTACTTGCGGTTAGTGCCAATCGCATCGGAATCATCGAGTTGGATGGAAATATATGTTTTTCATAAAAAACAATTCAAAGACGGAAAATAAAACGTTCGGAATTATTGAATTGCGTAACTTCCAGACGGGAAGAGATATCGATTTGCTGTTAGTGCCAATCGCATCAGAATCATCAAATTGGTTGGAAATATATGTTTTTCATAGAAAACAATTCAAAGACGGGAAATAAAACGTTCGGAATTATTATTGAATTGCGTAAATTCCAGAATGGAAGAGATATCGACTTGCGGTTAGTGCCAATCGCATCAGTATCATCATGTTGGTTGGAAATATATGTTTTTCATAGGAAACAATTCAAAGACGAGAAATAAAACGTTCGGAATTTTCGAATTGCGTAACTTCCAGACGGGAAGAGATATCTACTTGCGGTTAGTGCCAATCGCATCAGAATCATCAAATTGGTTAGAAATATATGTTTTTCATTGAAAACAATTCAAAGACGGGAAATGAAATGTTCGGAATTATTGAATTGCGTAACTTCCAGACGGGAAGAGATATCGATTTGCTGTTAGAGCCAATCGCATCAGAATCATCAAATTGGTTGGAAATATATGTTTTTCATAGAAAACGATTCAAAGACGGGAAATAAAACGTTCGGGATTATTGAATTGCGTAACTTCCAGAGGGGAAGAGACATCGACTTGCGGTAGTGCCAATCGCATCAGAATCATCGAGTTGGTTGGAAATATATGTTTTTCATAGAAAACAATTCAAAGACGTGAAATGAAACGTTCGGAATTATTGAATTGCGTGACTTCCAGACGGGAAGAGATATCGATTTGCTGTTAGTGCCAATCGCATCAGAATCATCAAATTGGTTGGAAATATATGTTTTTCATAGAAAACAATTCAAAGACGGCAAATAAAACGTTCGGAATTATTGAATTGCGTAACTTCCAGAGGGGAAGAGATACCGACTTGCGGTTAGTGCCAATCGCATCAGAATCATCGAGTTGGTTGGAAATATATGTTCTTCATAGAAAACAATTCAAAGACGGGGAATAAAACGTTCGGAATTATTGAATTACGTAACTTCCAGACGGGAAGAGATATCGAGTTGCGGTTAGTGCCAATCGCATCAGAATCATCAAATTGGTTGGAAATATATGTTTTTCATAGAAGACAATTCAAAGACTGGAAATAATACGTTCGGAATTATTGAATTGCGTAACTTCCAGACGGGAAGAGATATCGATTTCCTGTTAGTGCCAATCGCATCAGAATCATCAAATTGGTTGGAAATATATGTTTTCCATAGAAAACAATTCAAAGACGGGAAACAAAACGTTCGGAATTATTGAATTGCGTAACTTCCAGAGGGGAAGAGATATCGACTTGCGGTTAGTGCCAATCGCATCAGTATCATCATGTTGGTTGGAAATATATGTTTTTCATAGGAAACAATTCAAAGACGAGAAATAAAACGTTCGGAATTTTCGAATTGCGTAACTTCCAGACGGGAAGAGATATCTAATTGCGGTTAGTGCCAATCGCATCAGAATCATCAAATTGGTTGGAAATATATGTTTTTCATAGAAAACAATTCAAAGACGGGAAATAAAACGTTCGGAATTATTGAATTGCGTAACTTCCAGAGGGGAAGAGATATCGACTTGCGGTTAGTGCCAATCTCATCAGTATCAT
This sequence comes from Endomychus coccineus, assembly GCA_958510875.1. Taxonomy (NCBI): domain Eukaryota; kingdom Metazoa; phylum Arthropoda; class Insecta; order Coleoptera; family Endomychidae; genus Endomychus; species Endomychus coccineus. The sequence continues at coordinate 169,474,316 of OY294067.1, forward strand.
CATGTTGGTTGGAAATATATGTTTTTCATAGGAAACAATTCAAAGACGAGAAATAAAACGTTCGGAATTTTCGAATTGCGTAACTTCCAGACGGGAAGAGATGTCTACTTGCGGTTAGTGCCAATCGCATCAGAATCATCAAATTGGTTGGAAATTTATGTTTTCCATAGAAAACAATTCATAGACGGGAAATAAAACGTTCGGAATTATTGAATTGCGTAACTTCCAGACGGGAAGAGACATCGACTTGCGGTTGGTGCCAATCGCATCAGAATCATCGAATTGGTTGGAAATATATGTTTTTCGTAAAAAACAATTCAAAGAAAGGAAATGAAACGTTCGGAATTATTGAATTGCGTAACTTCCAAACGTGAAGAGATATCGACTTGCGGTTAGTGCCAATCGCATCAGAATCATCAAGTTGGTTGGAAATATATGTTTTCCATAGAAAACAATTCAAAGACGGGGAATAAAACGTTCGGAATTATTGAATTGCGTAACTTGCAGAGGGGAAGAGATATCGACTTGCGGTTAGTGTCAATCGCATCAGAATCATCGAGTTGGTTGGAAATATATGTTTTTCATAGGAAACAATCCAAAGACGGGAAATAAAACGTTCGGAATTATTGAATTGCGTTACTTCCAAACGTGAAGAGATATCGACTTGCGGTTAGTGCCAATCGCATCAGAATCATCAAGTTGGTTGGAAATATATGTTTTCCATAGAAAACAATTCGAAGACGGGAAATAAAACGTTCGGAATTATTGAATTGCGTAACTTCCAGACGGGAAGAGATATCGACTTGCGGTTAGTGCCAATCGCATCAGAATCATCGAATTGGTTGGAAATATATGTTTTTCGTAAAAAACAATTCAAAGACGGAAAATAAAACGTTCGGAATTATTGAATTGCGTAACTTCCAAACGTGAAGAAATATCGACTTGCGGTTAGTGCCAATCGCATCAGAATCATCAAGCTGGTTGGATATATATGTTTTTCATAGGAAACAATTCAAAGACGAGAAATAAAACGTTCGGAATTTTCGAATTGCGTAACTTCCAGACGGGAAGAGATATCTACTTGCGGTTAGTGCCAATCGCATCAGAATCATCGAGTTGGATGGAAATATATGTTTTCCATAGAAAACAATTCAAAGACGGGAAATAAAACGTTCGGAATTATTGAATTGCGTAACTTCCAAACGTGAAGAGATATCGACTTGCGGTTAGTGCCAATCGCATCAGAATCATCAAGCTGGTTGGAAATATATGTTTTTCATAGGAAACAATTCAAAGACGAGAAATAAAACGTTCGGAATTTTCGAATTGCGTAACTTCCAGACGGGAAGAGATATCTACTTGCGGTTAGTGCCAATCGCATCAGAATCATCGAGTTGGATGGAAATATATGTTTTTCATAGAAAACAATTCAAAGACGGAAAATAAAACGTTCGGAATTATTGAATTGCGTAACTTCCAGACGGGAAGAGATATCGATTTGCTGTTAGTGCCAATCGCATCAGAATCATCAAATTGGTTGGAAATATATGTTTTTCATAGAAAACAATTCAAAGACGGGAAATAAAACGTTCGGAATTATTATTGAATTGCGTAAATTCCAGAATGGAAGAGATATCGACTTGCGGTTAGTGCCAATCGCATCAGTATCATCATGTTGGTTGGAAATATATGTTTTTCATAGGAAACAATTCAAAGACTAGAAATAAAACGTTCGGAATTTTCGAATTGCGTAACTTCCAGACGGGAAGAGATATCTACTTGCGGTTAGTGCCAATCGCATCAGAATCATCAAATTGGTTGGAAATATATGTTTTTCATTGAAAACAATTCAAAGACGGGAAATGAAATGTTCGGAATTATTGAATTGCGTAACTTCCAGACGGGAAGAGATATCGATTTGCTGTTAGAGCCAATCGCATCAGAATCATCAAATTGGTTGGAAATATATGTTTTTCATAGAAAACGATTCAAAGACGGGAAATAAAACGTTCGGGATTATTGAATTGCGTAACTTCCAGAGGGGAAGAGACATCGACTTGCGGTAGTGCCAATCGCATCAGAATCATCGAGTTGGTTGGAAATATATGTTTTTCATAGAAAACAATTCAAAGACGTGAAATGAAACGTTCGGAATTATTGAATTGCGTGACTTCCAGACGGGAAGAGATATCGATTTGCTGTTAGTGCCAATCGCATCAGAATCATCAAATTGGTTGGAAATATATGTTTTTCATAGAAAACAATTCAAAGACGGCAAATAAAACGTTCGGAATTATTGAATTGCGTAACTTCCAGAGGGGAAGAGATACCGACTTGCGGTTAGTGCCAATCGCATCAGAATCATCGAGTTGGTTGGAAATATATGTTCTTCATAGAAAACAATTCAAAGACGGGGAATAAAACGTTCGGAATTATTGAATTACGTAACTTCCAGACGGGAAGAGATATCGAGTTGCGGTTAGTGCCAATCGCATCAGAATCATCAAATTGGTTGGAAATATATGTTTTTCATAGAAGACAATTCAAAGACGGGAAATAATACGTTCGGAATTATTGAATTGCGTAACTTCCAGACGGGAAGAGATATCGATTTCCTGTTAGTGCCAATCGCATCAGAATCATCAAATTGGTTGGAAATATATGTTTTCCATAGAAAACAATTCGAAGACGGGAAACAAAACGTTCGGAATTATTGAATTGCGTAACTTCCAGAGGGGAAGAGATATCGACTTGCGGTTAGTGCCAATCGCATCAGTATCATCATGTTGGTTGGAAATATATGTTTTTCATAGGAAACAATTCAAAGACGAGAAATAAAACGTTCGGAATTTTCGAATTGCGTAACTTCCAGACGGGAAGAGATATCTAATTGCGGTTAGTGCCAATCGCATCAGAATCATCAAATTGGTTGGAAATATATGTTTTTCATAGAAAACAATTCAAAGACGGGAAATAAAACGTTCGGAATTATTGAATTGCGTAACTTCCAGAGGGGAAGAGATATCGACTTGCGGTTAGTGCCAATCTCATCAGTATCATCATGTTGGTTGGAAATATATGTTTTTCATAGGAAACAATTCAAAGACGAGAAATAAAACGTTCGGAATTTTCGAATTGCGTAACTTCCAGACGGGAAGAGACATCGACTTGCGGTTGGTGCCAATCGCATCAGAATCATCGAATTGGTTGGAAATATATGTTTTTCGTAAAAAACAATTCAAAGAAAGGAAATGAAACGTTCGGAATTATTGAATTGCGTAACTTCCAAACGTGAAGAGATATCGACTTGCGGTTAGTGCCAATCGCATCAGAATCATCAAGTTGGTTGGAAATATATGTTTTCCATAGAAAACAATTCAAAGACGGGAAATAAAACGTTCGGAATTATTGAATTGCGTAACTTGCAGAGGGGAAGAGATATCGACTTGCGGTTAGTGTCAATCGCATCAGAATCATCGAGTTGGTTGGAAATATATGTTTTTCATAGGAAACAATCCAAAGACGGGAAATAAAACGTTCGGAATTATTGAATTGCGTTACTTCCAAACGTGAAGAGATATCGACTTGCGGTTAGTGCCAATCGCATCAGAATCATCAAGTTGGTTGGAAATATATGTTTTCCATAGAAAACAATTCGAAGACGGGAAATAAAACGTTCGGAATTATTGAATTGCGTAACTTCCAGACGGGAAGAGATATCGACTTGCGGTTAGTGCCAATCGCATCAGAATCATCGAATTGGTTGGAAATATATGTTTTTCGTAAAAAACAATTCAAAGACGGAAAATAAAACGTTCGGAATTATTGAATTGCGTAACTTCCAAACGTGAAGAAATATCGACTTGCGGTTAGTGCCAATCGCATCAGAATCATCAAGCTGGTTGGAAATATATGTTTTCCATAGAAAACAATTCAAAGACGGGAAATAAAACTTTCGGAATTATTGAATTGCGTAACTTCCAAACGTGAAGAGATATCGACTTGCGGTTAGTGCCAATCGCATCAGAATCATCAAGTTGGTTGGAAATATATGTTTTCCATAGAAAACAATTCAAAGACGGAAAATAAAACGTTCGGAATTATTGAATTGCGTAACTTCCAGACGGGAAGAGATATCGATTTTCTGTTAGTGCCAATCGCATCAGAATCATCAAATTGGTTGGAAATATATGTTTTTCATAGAAAACAATTCAAAGACGGGAAATAAAACGTTAGGAATTATTGAATTGCGTAACTTCCAGAGGGGAAGAGATATCGACTTGCGGTTAGTGCCAATCGCATCAGAATCATCGAGTTGGTTGGAAATATATGTTTTTCATAGAAAACAATTCAAAGACGGAAAATAAAACGTTCGGAATCATTGAATTGCGTAACTTCCAGACGGGAAGAGATATCGATTTGCTGTTAGTGCCAATCGCATCAGAATCATCAAATTGGTTGGAAATATATGTTTTCCATAGAAAACAATTCAAAGACGGGAAATGAAACGTTCGGAATTATTGAATTGCGTAACTTCCAAACGGGAAGAGATATCGATTTTCTGTTAGTGCCAATCGCATCAGAATCATCAAATTGGTTGGAAATATATGTTTTCCATAGAAAACAATTCAAAGACGGGAAATAAAACGTTAGGAATTATTGAATTGCGTAACTGCCAGAGGGGAAGAGATATCGACTTGCGGTTAGTGCCAATCGCATCAGTATCATCATGTTGGTTGGAAATATATGTTTTTCATGGGAAACAATTCAAAGACGAGAAATAAAACGTTCGGAATTTTCGAATTGCGTAACTTCCAGACGGAAATAGATATCTACTTGCGGTTAGTGCCAATAGCATCAGAATCATCAAATTGGTTGGATAAATATATGTTTTTCGTAAAAAACAATTCAAAGACGGAAAATAAAACGTTCGGAATTATTGAATTGCGTAACTTCCAAACGTGAAGAGATATCGACTTGCGGTTAGTGCCAATCGCATCAGAATCATCAAGCTGGTTGGAAATATATGTTTTCCATAGAAAACAATTCAAAGACGGGAAATTAAACGTTCGGAATTATTGAATTGCGTAACTTCCAAACGGGAAGAGATAACGATTTTCTGTTAGTGCCAATCGCATCAGAATCATCAAATTGGTTGGAAATATATGTTTTTCATAGAAAACAATTCAAAGACGGAAAATAAAACGTTAGGAATTATTGAATTGCGTAACTTCCAGATGGGAAGAGATATCGACTTGCGGTTAGTGCCAATCGCCTCAGAATCATCGAGTTGGTTGGAAATATATGGTTTTCATAGAAAACAATTCAAAGACGGAAAATAAAACGTTCGGAATTATTGAATTGCGTAACTTCCAGACGGCAAGAGATATCGATGAAAACAAATCAAAGACGGGAAATGAAACGTTCGGAATTATTGAATTGCGTAACTTCCAAACGGGGAGAGATATCGATTTTCTGTTAGTGCCAATCGCATCAGAATCATCAAATTGGTTGGAAATATATGTTTTCCATAGAAAACAATTCAAAGACGGGAAATAAAACGTTAGGAATTATTGAATTGCGTAACTGCCAGAGGGGAAGAGATATCGACTTGCGGTTAGTGCCAATCGCATCGGAATCATCGAGTTGGATGGAAATATATGTTTTTCATAGAAAACAATTCGAAGACGGAAAATAAAACGTTCGGAATTATTGAATTGCGTAACTTCCAGACGGGAAGAGATATCGATTTGCTGTTAGTGCCAATCGCATCGGAATCATCGAGTTGGATGGAAATATATGTTTTTCATAGAAAACAATTCAAAGACGGAAAATAAAACGTTCGGAATTATTGAATTGCGTAACTTCCAGACGGGAAGAGATATCGATTTGCTGTTAGTGCCAATCGCATCAGAATCATCAAATTGGTTGGAAATATATGTTTTTCATAGAAAACAATTCAAAGACGGGAAATAAAACGTTCGGAATTATTATTGAATTGCGTAAATTCCAGAGGGGAAGAGATATCGACTTGCGGTTAGTGCCAATCGCATCAGTATCATCATGTTGGTTGGAAATATATGTTTTTCATAGGAAACAATTCAAAGACGAGAAATAAAACGTTCGGAATTTTCGAATTGCGTAACTTCCAGACGGGAAGAGATATCTACTTGCGGTTAGTGCCAATCGCATCGGAATCATCGAGTTGGATGGAAATATATGTTTTTCATAGAAAACAATTCAAAGACGGAAAATAAAACGTTCGGAATTATTGAATTGCGTAACTTCCAGACGGGAAGAGATATCGATTTGCTGTTAGTGCCAATCGCATCAGAATCATCAAATTGGTTGGAAATATATGTTTTTCATAGAAAACAATTCAAAGACGGGAAATAAAACGTTCGGAATTATTATTGAATTGCGTAAATTCCAGAGGGGAAGAGATATCGACTTGCGGTTAGTGCCAATCGCATCAGTATCATCATGTTGGTTGGAAATATATGTTTTTCATAGGAAACAATTTAAAGACGAGAAATAAAACGTTCGGAATTTTCGAATTGCGTAACTTCCAGACGGGAAGAGATATCTACTTGCGGTTAGTGCCAATCGCATCAGAATCATCAAATTGGTTGGAAATATATGTTTTTCATTGAAAACAATTCAAAGACGGGAAATGAAATGTTCGGAATTATTGAATTGCGTAACTTCCAGACGGGAAGAGATATCGATTTGCTGTTAGAGCCAATCGCATCAGAATCATCAAATTGGTTGGAAATATATGTTTTTCATAGAAAACGATTCGAAGACGGGAAATAAAACGTTCGGGATTATTGAATTGCGTAACTTCCAGAGGGGAAGAGACATCGACTTGCGGTAGTGCCAATCGCATCAGAATCATCGAGTTGGTTGGAAATATATGTTCTTCATAGAAAACAATTCAAAGACATGGAATAAAACGTTCGGAATTATTGAATTACGTAACTTCCAGACGGGAAGAGATATCGAGTTGCGGTTAGTGCCAATCGCATCAGAATCATCAAATTGGTTGGAAATATATGTTTTTCATAGAAGACAATTCAAAGACGGGAAATAATACGTTCGGAATTATTGAATTGCGTAACTTCCAGAGGGGAAGAGATACCGACTTGCGGTTAGTGCCAATCGCATCAGAATCATCGAGTTGGTTGGAAATATATGTTCTTCATAGAAAACAATTCAAAGACGGGGAATAAAACGTTCGGAATTATTGAATTACGTAACTTCCAGACGGGAAGAGATATCGAGTTGCGGTTAGTGCCAATCGCATCAGAATCATCAAATTGGTTGGAAATATATGTTTTTCATAGAAGACAATTCAAAGACGGGAAATAATACGTTCGGAATTATTGAATTGCGTAACTTCCAGACGGGAAGAGATATCGATTTCCTGTTAGTGCCAATCGCATCAGAATCATCAAATTGGTTGGAAATATATGTTGTCCATAGAAAACAATTCAAAGACGGGAAACAAAACGTTCGGAATTATTGAATTGCGTAACTTCCAGAGGGGAAGAGATATCGACTTGCGGTTAGTGCCAATCGCATCAGTATCATCATGTTGGTTGGAAATATATGTTTTTCATAGGAAACAATTCAAAGACGAGAAATAAAACGTTCGGAATTTTCGAATTGCGTAACTTCCAGACGGGAAGAGATATCGACTTGCGGTTAGTGCCAATCGCATCAGAATCATCAAGTTGGAAATATATGTTTTTCATAGAAGACAACTCAAAGACGGGAAATAAAACTTTCGGAATTATTGAATTGCGCAACTTCCAGACGGGAAGAGTTATCGATTTTCTGTTAGTGCCAATCGCATCAGAATCATCAAATTGGTTGGAAATATATGTTTTTCATAGAAAACAATTCAAAGACGGGAAATAAAACGTTCGGAATTATTGAATTGCGTAACTTCCAGAGGGGAAGAGATATCGACTTGCGGTTAGTGCCAATCGCATCAGAATCATCGAGTTGGTTGGAAATATATGTTTTTAATGAAGAAAACAATTCAAAGACGGGAAATAAAACGTTCGGAATTATCGAATTACCTTCCAGAGGGGAAGAGATATCGACTTGCGGTTAGTGCCAATCGCATCAGAATCATGGAGTTGGTTGGAAATATATGTTTCTCATAGAAAACAATACAAAGACGGGAAATGAAACGTTCGGAATTATTGAATTGCGTAAATACCAGACGGGATGAGAAATCGACTTGCGGTTTCTGCCAATCGCATCAGAATGATGAAATTGGTTGGAAATATATGTTTTCCATAGAAAACAATTCAAAGACGGGAAATAAAACGTTCGGAATCATTGAATTGCGTAACTTCCAAACGTGAAGAGATATCGACTTGCGGTTAGTGCCAATCGCATCAGAATCATCGAGTTGGTTGGAAATATATGTTTTTCATAGAAAACAATTCGAAGACGGAAGATAAAAATTATTGAATTGCGTAAATTCCAGACGGGAAGAGATATCGATTTGCTGTTAGTGCCAATCTCATCAGAATCATCAAATTGGTTGGAAATATATGTTTTTCATACAAAACTATTCAAAGACGTGAAATAAAACGTTCGGAATTATTGAATTGCGTAACTTCCAGACGGGAAAAGATATCGATTTGCTGTTAATGCCAATCGCATCAGAATCATCAAATTGGTTGGAAATATATGTTTTTCATAGAAAACAATTCGAAGACGGGGAATAAAACGTTCGGAATTATTGAATTGCGTAACTTCCAGAGGGGAAGAGATATCGACTTGCGGTTAGTGCCAATCGCATCAGAATCATCGAGTTGGTTGGAAATATATGTTTTTCATAGAAAACAATTCAAAGACGGGAAATAAAACTTTCGGAATTATTGAATTGCGTAAATTCCAGACGGAATGAGAAATCGACTTGCGGTTTCCGCCAATTGCATCAGAATGATCGAATTGGTTGGAAATATATGTTTTCCATAGAAAATAATTCGAAGACGGGAAATAAAACGTTCGGAATTATTGAATTGCGTAACTTCCAAACGGGAATGGATATCGACTTGCGGTTAGTGGCAATCGCTTCAGAATCATCGAGTTGAATGGAAATATATGTTTTTCATGGAAAACAATTCAAAGACGGGAAATAAAACGTTCGGAATTATTGAATTGCGTAACTTCCAAACGTGAAGAGATATCGACTTGCGGTTAATGCCAATCGCATCAGAATCATCGAGTTGGTTGGAAATATATGTTTTTCATAGAAAACAATTCAAAGACGGGAAATATATTGTTCGGAATTATTGAAATACGTAACTTCCAGACGGGAAGAGATATCGACTTGCGGTTAGTGCCAATCGCATGAGAATCATCGAGTTGGTTGGAAATATATGTTTTTCATGGAAAACAGTTCAAAGACGGCAAATAAAACGTTCGGAGTTATTGAATTGGGTAGCTTCCAGAGGGGAAGAGATATCGACTTACGGTTAGTGCCAATCGCATCAGAATCATGGAGTTGGTTGGAAATATATGTTTCTCATAGAAAACAATACAAAGACGGGAAATAAAACGTTCTGAATTATTGGATTGCGTAAATTCCAGACGGGATGAGAAATCGATTTGCGGTTTCTGCCAATCGCATCAGAATGAACAAATTGGTTGGAAATATTGTAATAATCTGAAAAGCTGGTATTTGGGAGCAATTGATAAACTTATTTATATGGTTATTGCACACAAGCCAGGTATACCGAGTCCAGCTCAAGATATTACTAGGTTATGTTTGTTTACTGTTCCCTCAGGTCGAAGCCTTATGGGATCATATGCTGCTACGGAGAGTGGAAACCTTGTTGTAACTATGCTAGAATAGCTACCCTCACTATGCAACTCGAGGTTTGCGGAGGGTGATAATGTCAGGGTTGCACTACAAGGAGTGCCCTGTCGTTGGTAGAATGGATTATATTTAGCTGCCACCAGTTCCCTTTTGAGAAGTTTTAGAGAATAGTTCAGGGAACGAAACTAAACTCGAAGGAGTTCCTCTCCAGTAGCACTTGGTATAAAATTGTTTAGTAGCGGGGCCTTTCCTGGCTGATTTATATACTAGGCTAGTATGACAGCTTCACGTTGTTGAAGATGTTCGGAATGACAATCACGACAGGACTGTTCTCTTCCACTATAACGTTATCTAAGGGATGGTGTATCAATGAAGAACAATGCGAACAGTATAAGTTGTATATTGGGAAAAAGTATTCGTTTACAAAAACAATAATAATAATTAACAAATATAGACACTAAGTCCCATTCATATATACATAAAGAGGAAAATATGACGAATGGTCAACAAGAAACAAAAATAAAAATTTAAATTAATCGGAATTAATTTGATGCAAGTTTCTGAATGGTTTAAATAAAATATATATAATGAATTGATAAAACTTTATCAAGTATGATCAATCAGTGAATTATTGATTCGCCTGATATAACGTAGCCAGAGAGTTGTTTCTTTGCAGGCTAACCTTATTTTTGAATTGAATATACCACTCTGATGGAGTAACTGAGGTTATGAAATGGACCAGAGGGGCCACTGATAGTAAGGTTGAGATTCCAGAAGGGTGATTCTCTAACAAACAGCTATGATGCCTTTCTGACGACTACCTGGTTCGCTTTGTATATATTGATCTATTAAATTGATTCAACAAATTTGACAATATAATGAAACCCTAGTTTTCAAGAAGAACTCTTAACACTTTCTCTTAAATTCGCCGCTGATGGCTGTCTCAGTAGGGGTTTTTAAGAAACCCTCAAATTCTAAATAAAATACCCTTATTACAATTTTTAAATAATGATCCTTCCCAATAGTCCCACAAATAATTAGGTAATTGACTTTACACCTACGATGACCCTAATTTCAACTATACCTATCCTAAGTGGGTCTCATATATGTACTACCAAATATGAGAAATTCGGCAGACGGATCAATACACTTACCTCAAAATACTCTATCAATGGTTACAGTCCTCTAAACACCAACACAAAAACGAGAAAGGGGGGTGATGACCTCAAAATTCTTGGCTCGAATTCAGACTAAATAGCTTGTTCTATAGACTTACCCTGACTCAGTATTTAATCCTTAATCCACCAAGTAAAGTTTTGACACTAGAGCTTACACTTCACGGCCTACACAAAATGTATTACGCGACGTCTTTTTGTTAAGTTAAAATTACACCCCGGAGCTAGCTCTCTCTCGCACCCAGATCAATTTGGCTAATCGTTAAAGGAAACAAATTTTCCAAAATATCAAATTACTTTAGATTTCTATCATCAAGTTACCAATGACGTTCTTCACAATTTCTTTCACAGGTTATTTTAGATTCTGATTACCAAACAATTTTCACTAAATAGAAAATGATATTAAAGTAAAAAGTAAGTTCTCTATAAACTGATACTTGGAATTATCTATGGTGAATGAAAGTACTTTAAGAATGATAAAAATTGATTCGGATGAATTAATTGACTTTGAGTAATAAACAAAAGGAAAATGTAGTTGAAAAAATAGAAATCTTGTAATTTGCAATACACCAAAAAACAATCAGATGGCTAAGTTAGAAATATCAATTAAAAGAATTAATGGATCTGGTTTTGAGAGAGACTCAGCTATATGTACAAGGAACTAGGCTTACCCAACAAGGCACGACAAAGGAACTGCCCTTTTTCCTAAGAGTTTTCATTTTTATACTTCGGCTCCCCCCGGAATTGGCTTCCCTACACGCTAACATAAAATTCAAACGCTACTTTGATTCAATCGTGAAAAAATAATAATCCCCAGGATTATAACATCACCCTCACCTTAAAGAAAGAGCGGGGTTCGGAAGGAACCAAGCTCCTTCCTACAATCGGTATTTTATGTGTATTTTGATCCATCTGCCTACTTCTGACCAGCGTGGGAATCTAGGGGCACTAGACCCACCTTCACGCTCATATATATGATCATCAGTCCGATTGGACTTCCCAATAACCTTAATTCTATTCAGCATATTCACGTGGATTTACCACATGACTGCAACAATACAATCCTTACGAGCTAAACAATGAAAGTCTACTTCTGTTTCCATATTGTCACAACACTTTTTCGGATTGACTTTTACGCACTAACCCGCACTGTCACTCGATGGTTTCACATACCAGGACGCTCTTGGAGACTGGACATGGACCTGCCGTACAACGAACCGGCTGCTGATCGTCTTCCCTCGCGTTCTGTCCAGTGGAGGGTTGGATACATCGCATGGGCGGCGGTGGAATCGGTGGTGGTGGAATCTGCGGCTGCTTCTGGTTCCCTGGCGGGGACATCGGTTGACGGAGCGGATGGAACTGCATCCCCTGGACTTCCATGGGAGTGATGTCGGTTGACTAGAAAGGCGGTGAGGGTGTTCCATAGACATGCAAATAGATGTAGACCCCATCCGAATAGCTGGTACAGGCTCCATCCATTTAGGCCGACACCAACAACGAACTTCACCAATCGGAATATACAGTAGAGGCCCAACAGCCCGTTCAGGATGGTCCCTATGCTTTCGAATCAACCCCATATCTGTCGGATGGTGGACCTGACGAGACTGGTAACTTCTTTTTTGCTGAATAGTTTGAGAGTCTTGTACCCTTGGTCCAGAGACTCCATACCGGAAACCCGTCGCGCTATCATCGTTTGGACTGCATCTCTTTCCACACCGAAGATCAGGTTCCGTTGGCTTTTCCTCAGGTCCTCGGATATGTAAAGGCCCCCTGCGCTAATCAGCTTGATCGGTAGGAACTTCAATTGGTCCTCTGCTTCAATCTCAATGGTCAGTGGTATGAGACTCGTCAGTGGTAGTGGGGAGAGGCCGACCCAGGTTCCCTCGACTTGGTACAATGGTGGCATAAGGCTATTACATTCCATTTGAACAGCTACATTTTTGGATGACGTGGGTCAACGGTGCCATGATTTTGTAAGGATTGAAACGATTGAGCTTCGTTACATTTTTCCGCTCCTAGTTTGAGTGAGTAGCTTGATCATCCATTTGCTACTACCGAAGAGTGACTGTGCATGCCGCAATGCGGGATGTTCCTTGTAACCTCTACCAGACAGGCGCGTGCGTATCTTTATCCGTAATCCCTTTATTATAACTTGTCTTCAGTGAAACCATCGTTGCGTTTACCGGGTCCTCTTCACAGTCGTACACGATCGACCCATTACCATTACCTTAGTAGTGTCGTCACCAGAACGGGGTACATCCTTGGCACTCTGGAACAGATCCCGAGAAAAGGGGAGGAGAACACAAAAACAAAACAAAAAAATTTAGAATCAGAAGATTAGGGGGGATGGACAATCGCAGTATATCGGGCCTAGGCCCCACCATAATCGATAACACCCTTGACCATGCGGTCCTCATTCATTCACGCTTTCAAACTCGCAGCCTGGGCTGACCACATTCACGCTGTTGCTATAGTCATCCAGATCCCCGGGTATATAAAGAGGAATGGGACATCTGGGTAACTATAACAACCCTCCCATCCCTATTCGGGGGGTTTTACCCCTCGGCAAGGTAGAGCCCGCGTCCTATTCTTCAACTATTTAACTGTTACCCGGAGACGCAACGGGGTGCTCTCGTCTAACCAACATTTGTACCCTCAGCCCCTCCAGAAAATAAGACAAGAAGAGTGCCATCATTTCCGATTCCATATACGTGGGCTGATCTGTTGTGGCCACGACACCTCTGAGCCAGAAGAGCTCATCAAACTATCTCGTTGGTTGCTGGTTGCCGTTTTCCCTCCTAACCCCCCCTATCTCCTCGCGACGCAAGCTTGGTACCACGATGGTGGTCGCCTAAAACGCTTGGGGCGTCGGAGAGCGATGGGTGTGTCCGCTATGTCGTGATGTGGCAGATTTTGCCTTCTGACGTCCGGCCTTGGTTCCGCCGGGTCCGGTAAAATCGCCGAGGGGTGAGGTAATCGATAGATGTAGTCCCTCACTCTGGAGTTTTCGCCGGCAGAGGGACTCACTTCAGGCGTACTGAGCTGCTCATTAGCTCGCCTGATTTCTTCCTCCGTATATTCCTTTTCTCCATCCTCTTCCCCGCCCCCTAAATAGGGTTTCATTCGATTAATATGCACCACGGCATCTTTTCTTGCTCCTAATAATCGGACCCTATAGTTTACCGGACCGGTCTGCCCTAGTACTCGAAACGGCCCTTTCCACTTATTCATGAGCTTTCTGCTGAGGCCTCGCAAATGCGTTTCGTCCTTTACATAAATCAGGTCGCCGAAGCGACATCTCCGGGGCTTGGCGGTCTTATTATATTGCCGCTCTCGATAACCGGCCGCTACTGCCATGTTCCGTTTTACTTCCGGATATACTTTATTCCATCTTCCCAATAGCTCGGCCGCATAGTTCACGTCGCTATCATAACGTGTTCTGTTTTTCTCTAATTCCGTGGGGAACACCGCATCTCGACCGTATAACAGGAAAAATGGGCTGAATCCGGTGGAAGTGTGCAGCTGCGTGTTATACGCGGAAGCTAAATAAGGTACCCACGTGTCCCAATCCGACTGGTCCTTGCCCACGTAATGAGACAAGATATCCTTGATTACTCGGTGCGCCCTTCCCAGTCCTCCATTCGTCTGTGGATGAAATGGGGAAGTACGACACTGTTCAATCCCTAATATCTTACAGACTTCCTTCATCACTGCGGACATAAAGTTAGAGCCTTGGTCCGAAATAAGGACCTACGGTGCGGAGTGACGCAGAACCACACGCTCTACAAGCGCCCGTGCTACGGTGTTTGCCGTCTGGTCAGGAATTGGCACTATCTCGATGTACTTGGTAAAGTGGTCCTGGAAAGTAAGCATGTACCGATTTTGATTATCGGACCTCACCAACGGCCCCACAATATCCATTGCTGTCCACTCGGAAGGCTCGCATACCTCAGTAAATCTTTGTAAAGGTGCCTTTCCTAAATGAGGTGACGTTTTCCGTTGGTTACACCGGTGGCATCTTCCGCAGTACTTCCTTATGTCTTTCCTCATTTCCGGCCAGAAAAGTCACTGACGCATCAACCGCCAAGTTTTATACTGCCCTGGGTGGCCGATGTATGCCACATCGTGGTAGTCGTGCATTGTTCTCGGTACCCAACTCTGGGGTACGACGAGTCGCTCGGATCCGTTGTCCGCCACCTGATACAAAACACTACTTTGGGACAATCGGTATCCGTTACCCTCCCCTGACTCGGGATCTAAGTCCCTCACTACTTGGGCACAAAACTTGTCCTTTTTCTGGGCTACCACTATGTCTGCCCCATCCCATATATGTTCTAACTCGGTGCTCGTTAAACATATCTCTAAATCCTTCACCAACTGGACACAGCACCGGTCCCTTTCCTGCGCGGTAAGACATATCCCCGTCTTCTCCGCAGTCTTCGACTGGTCCAACACATAGATCCTAACCTTAATGGGCGTGTGACCGAACATCCACTCTATCATTTGCCCAATGACTCTCCAATCTAACCCGTCTAATCCGCACGCGAATCGTGGCATAGCTAAACATAAAACCCCTTTTTCCAAACATAACTGCCTAAGGTTCCAGAGGGCTTGGAACACGGATCGTTCCGTGGGCTTATCGGTGCTTTTGTCCTTGGTGACCATATGTAACGTGAGGCGCCCTTGGACTTCCATACTGGCAACCTCTCCCACCTTTTTATTCTGTTTCTTCAGCAGGTAGGTGTTTCCAAATGCCTCCCGAAATTGTAGGGCGACTCCCTGGGACATGCCGAAATCCGAACCCACACAGTGAGCCAAAGCGAATTTCTCTGGGGCTTCAAGCAGATCTCCTCCAACGTTGTCTACTGATTTACCCCCGATCTGCTTTCCTGCTATGTCCTTCAGACATCTGTCCATTTCAAAGTCCCAATCCAGGCTCTCGTAGACCCGACTTAAGGCGTCTACGTTCCCGTGCTTCCTCCCAGGTCGATGTATGACCTCTATGTCGAACTCCGACAGCAAGATCGACCACCGTCCCAATCTTGAGGTGGGATCCTTCAGTGACAACAGCCACTTGAGGGAAATGTGATCCGTCACTACCTCAAATTTTTTTACATACAGGAAACACCTGTACTGCCTTACTCCAAATACAACTGCGAGGCATTCCAGTTCAGTGACCGTGTACCTGGTCTCCGCGCCGGTCAATTTCCTGCTCGCAAAAGCTACAGGCCGTTCGTGCCCATTAATCTTCTGGCTTAGCACAGCGGCGATCCCTGTTCCTGACGTATCCGTTGATGGGATTAACGGTTCCTTGAAATCAGGATGGATCAGCACGCTTTCCGAGGTCAAGGCCTCCTTTAAGCTGTTAATGGACCTCAGCACCTGTTCCGTGATTATAAACTTCACGTCCTTCTTGGTTAGCTCTGTAAGTGGGGCCGCTAGCTCAGCAAAGTTCGAGATAAACTTCCGGTACCATCCTACCAAGCCTAAAAATCCTCGCACCTCTTTTACCTTAGTGGGAATGGAAAAATCCTTGATAGCTTGCACCTTGTCTGTTAAAGGGCTTACACCCGCCTTGGAAATTTCGTGGCCTAAGTAGGTTACTCTTGTTTTCAACATGTGACACTTACTAGGTTTTAACTTTATGTTGGCTTCCGCTAGGCGATCGAAAACTAGGGCCAGTCGTCGTAGATGTTCGGTCACATCGTCGGCACTATAAGTGATGATATCGTCCAGATATACGCTGCAAATGAGATGGTTCAACCCGGCCATTGCGGTGTTAATAAAGCGAGCAAAAGTACTAGGGCTATTTGACAATCCGAAAGGCATACGCAGAAACTCATAGTGACCATCCATCGTGCTGAAGGCCGTTTTTTCGATGTCCGAAGTTTCCATTTTTATTTGATGATAGGCCGAGGCTACATCAAACACGCTGAACAAACTGGCCTCTCCGAATTGTTCCAGCAGCTCCTCTATGAGAAGGAGCGGGTAGTAGTCCCTTTTAGTAACGGCGTTAAGAGCCCTATAATCGATGCAAAGTCGGATCTTCATAGAGCCGTCGGGCTGTTTCCGTCTTACCATGACTACAGGAGCGCTCCAGGGACTTTTTAACTCCCTTATTATCTTGTCGTCCAGTAGCCGATCGATCTCCTTTCTCAGTTCATCCCTAGTATGGAAAGGTACTCGATAAGGGGCTTTCGAGTTGGGAGGTACATTTTCGGTGATTATTCGATGTTTCACCTGATCAGTGCTGGATAGGATCTCGTTCTCTCCACAAAAGATGTGGTCGTATCTTTTAAGGAAGGCTCTCACTAAGGCTTGGGTGTCCTTAGGCAGATGAGACAAATCCACTGCGTCTGAATTCCCTGTTTCTCGGTCTTCCCAATCTGGTCTACACCATAACTGCGCCGGACGAGCCGGTTCGACCTGCTTCTGAGCATTACTTAAAACTTCCAATCCAGTAGATAGGGTGCCCAGCACAGTCTTTGCCCTTGGTCGGTCCGCGTAGTTGTTCTAATTCATGAGACGAATTCTCACTTTCTTGGTGAATGGTACTACCGCGTTGGCGATCAGTACCCCTACTTCCAGGTCTTTACCCAAGGCTTCAATCATTCCTAGTTCTCCCGTAGATTTTTGACCTACTACCTTGCCCCAACATTCGATTTCGCTTCGAAGAGGTATCGATTCCCTTTCCCATAAACTTACGTGACATAGCCGTGTGGATGGCGGTTTCGCTTCGGAATTCCTGCGCGGGCCTTTCGGTGTATCGCCTCTACTGATTTCCGTGATATGTGGAGGTTGACGCAATGAGAGGGACCTATCGGAGGGTTTGAGCCGAGGCAGTGAAGCTACCTGGGCGTACGTTAGTTTTACCGGTGGTGGTTCAGAGTAACGAGAGAGTCGGCCTGGTATTCCTTTTGTGGTTGATGGAACCGGCGGTTGTTGAGGCTTTGGCTTAGCCAACGGGGTGGCGATATTACTAGGCGTTGTCGGTTTTGTGCCACCAACATCTGACTTGGACGTTCACAGGGCACATCCATAACAAGTGGCGTAGTTATTCCTCTAATCTTGATGGTGTTACGAGCATAGTCAATGATGGCTCCGCACTTGTTCAAAAAGTCTCTGCCCAAAATCCCGTCTGCATATAGTGGAAGGCTTTTAACCACCACCCAGTCTTGCAATAGGTGGGTCCGCCATCTGTTATATTCAACATGGCATTGAACCAGGGCGGAAGAGGTCATTTCTTTTCCAGAAATGCCTACCAAGCGAATCGCGCCGGGCAGGGGTACTGCCTCGCTTGGTACGCTACTTTCTTTTAAAAGAGAGAGAGCAGATCCGGTGTCTATACATAAAGTGCGCTGTTATCCGTTTAATCGAACCTTTAAGTTAGTGGGTCCTCCGAATGACCCTATGCCTCCTACACAAGGGACTACTACCCTGGGTGTTGTGGGTCTCGTCCCTTTTTCCATCGGGGGTTGTATGGCTCTGAACTTACCATTCCCGCTTCCCTGACGCCTTACCAACGTCCACTCCCCTTGCTCCTCCACCCCACTAGCAACCTTGCTCCCAGGAGCTTCCGGACAAGGTCGTGCTTGTTCAAAGCCGGTTTTGATTGTCCCGAAGGGCGAGCGGTGTTCGGCTTCCTACCCCCTCTAGGTTCACTCCTTCGATCGTAGGTTCCGAAGTCGCGGCAACCTATTGCGATGTGGCCTGGTTTCCCGCATCTAAAACAGGTGACGGGCTGTCTTGTTGTTCCAGTTCGGATCTCATTTGGACAGTCGGGCTTATAGTGCCCTTCTTCCCCGCACCCATAACATCGCACCTTATCCATTTGTGGTGCTGTCAAACTAGGAGTGGCTGAGGGTCTTGACCTCAACTGGAGCTCCACCCTTTCTGACTGCCTAGCCATTTCCTCCGCCTTTTTGAGGGTAAGGCTTGGTTCTCGCATTAATGCTGTTCCGATATCCCGCATCAATTCTTTCCTTAAGCCCTGTTTAAACTGGTGGATCATAGTCCGTCCAGTATTCTTCCTCAACCCCGGAATTTCCTCCTCCACTGCATCCATCAGATCCTCTTCCAGGACCTGCCTCCCAAAATGTTTAATACGTGTGGCGAATTCGGCTACCGATTCATCGTGACGCAGGATGCACTTGGCCAGTTGAGCCAAGCTTTCCCCTGATGTTTGAAGAGGCGCAAAACGCTCTATCAGCTTGTCTCGGAAGTCGTCATAATCCAAATTATCCAAATCGGCATCCGCTTGGAAGTAAGTGTACGCTTCTCCTTCTAGTCGGAACTTTAGTATCTTCAAAGTATTCTCTTCCGACCAACCATCCAGTTTAGACCTTTGCTCTAATTTGGCAAAATAGGCCTTTAAATTTCCCTTCCATGAAAAGGGATCCACTGTCCCAGCTACCATGCCTCAAGGCATACTTGGCCATGAAGCTGCTAGTGGGGCTGGGCCTGGTACGCCTGCAGGATTCATTTGCAATCCGGAATGTGTAGCTCTCACTCTGATGATACTGCTACCGTAAAACCAACTACGTACCTACTAGACACTACCCCAAAAGAAAACAAAAATTTGACCTCTCGTTAGCTTTCGGCTACTTCCTTAAATTGAATTTAAAAGAAATTCAAAAATTAAAATATAACTGGTGAATTCAATCTGCGTTGAATAAGGAAAAATTTTGACTTAAATTGTTACTATAAAAAATTTTTCAATCTGTTTAGGTTGACCCTGCAATACAAAACAAATTTGGAGAACAAAAGAAAAAAAATTAAAACAATGTAAAATCAAAACGCAGAACTCCCAGAATCAAAATCTTTCTGCTCGAGCACGTAATTAGTGCCTATACACGAGAAACACCTTTGATTCAATCCACCCGGCTCCTTCCCTTGCTGGTTCACTGTTCCTTGACCTAGTTACACAAAAAAAATAACGTACACTTTCTCTTGGCCCTAGTCTGCGAGCTCCTACAATGCTGTAAGCACTAATTCAAGCTATTAAATTTAAAGCACCTACTATCTATTCTGATGGTCACACCCCCTTCCGATAAGAATCCGTTCTCATAAAAGGTATACGGAAACCTTATCCGGTTCCCTAAATGAAAGGTTGTTTTTACCTGGTTGCTATTAACGATAATCAAAAACTTCCTAATTGGAAATAAATACTTTCCCAACTTTCAATTGCTATGCCTGATTTCAACGGCGCTCAGTGTATATATGCTTAAAATGATCTGACCTACTATTTACTGGGGTTATTGAACTACTACCCAATTAATAACCTTACTGTTCTATGTTCTCAACACCACTGTTATTTCCCTTGTGTTATAACCTCACTTTAAAACAAAACAATGAAATGTTTTGTTACTTCCGAAACTGTCACTACTAAATTTTTCGAAGACGTGGATTATCACCTTGTTATTTAGGCTTAAAAAAACCTAAGATATCACCGCTGCGATACCAAATGTAATAATCTGAAAAGCTGGTATTTGGGAGCAACTGAATAAACTTATTTATATGGTTATTGCACACAAGCCAGGTATACCAAGTCCAGCTCAAGATATTACTAGGTTATGTTTGTTTACTGTTCCCTAAGGTCAAAGCCTTATGGGATCATATGCTGCTACGGAGAGTGGAAACCTTGTTGTAACTATGCTAGAATAGCTACCCTTACTATGCAACTCGAGGGTTGCGGAGGGTGATAATTGCAGGGTTGCACTACAAGGAGTGCCCTGTCGTTGGTAGAATGGATTATATTTAGCTGCCACCAGTTCCCTTTTGAGATGTTTCAGAGAATAGTTCAGGGAACGAAACTAAACTCGAAAGAGTTCCTCTCCAGTAGCACTTGGTATAAAATTGTTTAGTAGCGGGGCCTTTCCTGGCCGATTTGTATACTAGGCTAGTATGACAGCTTCACGTTGTTGAAGATGTTCGGAATGACAATCACGACAGGACTGTTCTCTTCCACTATAACGTTATCTAAGGGATGGTGTATCAATGAAGAACAATGCGAACAGTATAAGTTGTATATTGGGAAAAAGTATTCGTTTACAAAAACAATAATAATAATTAACAAATATAGACACTAAGTCCCATTCATATATACAAAAAGAGGAAAATATGACGAATGGTCAACAAGAAACAAAAATGAAAATTTAAATTAATCGGAATTAATTTGATGCAAGTTTCTGAATGGTTTAAATAAAATATATATAATGAATTGATAAAACTTTATCAAGTATGATCAATCAGTGAATTATTGATTCGCCTGATATAACGTAGCCAGAGAGTTGTTTCTTTGCAGGCTAACCTTATTTTTGAATTGAATATACCACTCTGATGGAGTAACTAAGGTTATGAAATGGACCAGAGGGGCCACTGATAGTAAGGTTGAGATTCCAGAAGGGTGATTCTCTAACAAACAGCTATGATGCCTTTTTGACAACTACATGGTTCGCTTTATATATATTGATCTATTAAATTGATTCAACAAATTTGACAATATAATGGAACCCTAGTTTTCAAGATGAACTCCTAACACTTTCTCTTAAATTCGCCGCTGATGGCTGTCTCAGTAGGGGTTTTTAAGAAACCTTCAAATTCTTAATAAAATACCCTTATCACAACTTTTAACTAATGATCCTTCCCAATAGTCCCACAAATAATTAGGTAATTGAATTTACACCTACGATAACCCTAATTTCAACTATACCTATCTTAAGTGGGTCTCATATATGTACTACCAAATATGAGAAATTCGGCAGATGGATCAATACACTTCTATTACCTCAAAATACTCTATTAATGGTTACAGTCCTCTATATACCAACACAAAAACGAGAAAGGGGGGTGATGACCTCAAAATTCTTGGCTCGAATTCAGACTAAATAGCTTGTTCTATAGACTTACCCTGACTCAGTATTTAATCCTTAATCCACCAAGTAAAGTTTTGACACTAGAGCTTACACTTCACGGCCTACACAAAATGTATTACGCGACGTCTTTTTGTTAAGTTAAAATTACACCCCGGAGCTAGCTCTCTCTCGCACCCAGATCAATTTGTCTAATTGTTAAAGGAAACAAATTTTCCAAAATATCAAATTACTTTAGATTTCTATCATCAAGTTACCAATGACGTTCTTCACAATTTCTTTTACAGGTTATTCTAGATTCTAATTACCAAACAATTCTCACTAAATAGAAAATGATATTAAAGTAAAAAGTAAGTTCTCTTGAAACTGATACTTGGAATTATCTATGGTGAATGAAAGTACTTTAAGAATGATAAAAATTGATTCGAATGAATTAATTGACTTTGAGTAATGAACAAAAGGAAAATATAGTTGAAAAAATAGAAATCTTGTAATTTGCAATACACCAAAAAACAATCAAATGGCTAAGTTAAAAATATCAATTAAAAGAATTAATGGATCTGGTTTTGAGAGAGACTCAGCTATATGTACAAGGAACTAGGCTTACCCAACAAGGCACGACAAAGGAACTGCCCTTTTTCCTAAGAGTTTTCATTTTTATACTTCGGCTCCCCCCGAAATTGGCATCCCTACACGCTAACATGAAATTCAAACGGACCAATGAAGTTGGTTGTATCCCGTTGCACTTTGCACTAATACACAAATCTGTATTTAGAGTTGCCTGTTCTCCCACATCGAGGGGCAGTGAGTGACCACAAAAAATGATTTCTCCAAACCCTGCTGACTAAGTGATTAACTCCGTCGTCGTAGAAAGTGCAAGGTCCGCGGAATAGCACCTCGAAGGCTCTAATTCTTAAAAATCACGTATAACTTGTAAAAGGTATCGGGTGGCGACTTCATGTCGCCGGCAAGGAATTTCATTATTTAAATCAGAATAAAACTTCTAATTGTTGAATCCAGAATGTCTATGTATAGTCTGTTCCTGTCAGGGATTTAGAATTTTAGGTTTTGAAATGCCCGTAAGGACGGAACTACACGCTACTGAATGATTCGAGATGTACTCTCATGTGTCAAGTATACCTGGTTTACTTAGAGTAAATTAAATTTCAGGAGTTTTCCCCTGCTTACGCTACTTTGATTCAATCGTGAAAAAATAATAATCCCCAGGATTATTACAATATATGTTTTCCATGGAAAACAATTCAAAGACGGGAAATAAAACATTCGGAATTATTGAATTGCGTAACTTCCAGAGGGGAAGAGATATCGACTTGCGGTTAGTGCCAATCGCATCAGTATCATCGAGTTGGTTGGAAATATATGTTTTTCATAGAAAACAATTCAGAGACGAAAAATAAAACGTTCGGAATTATTGAATTGCGTAACTTCCAGACGGGAAGAGATATCGATTTGCTGTTAGTGCCAATCGCATCAGAATCATCAAATTGGTTGGAAATATATGTTTTTCATAGAAAACAATTCAAAGACGGGAAATAAAACGTTCGGAATTATTGAATTGCGTAACTTCCAGAGGGGAAGAGATATCGACTTGCGGTAGTGCCAATCGCATCAGAATCATCGAGTTGGTTGGAAATATATGTTTTTCATAGAAAACAATTCAAAGACGGGAAATAAAACGTTCGGAATTATTGAATTACGTAACTTCCAGACGGGAAGAGATATCGACTTGCGGTTAGTGCCAATCGCATCATTCGTTCGGAATTATTGAATTGCGTAACTTCCAGAGGGGAAGAGATATCGATTTGCGGTTAGTGCCAATCGCATCAGAATCATCGAGTTGGTTGGAAACATATGTTTTTCATAGAAAACAATTCAAAGACGGAAAATAAAACGTTCGGAATTATTGAATTGCGTAACTTCCAGACGGGAAGAGATATCGATTTGCTGTTGGTGCCAATCGCATCAGAATCATCGAGTTTGTTGGAATTATATGTTTTTCATAGAAAACAATTCAAAGACGGGAAATAAAACGTTCGGAATTATTGAATTACGTAACTTCCAGACGGGAAGAGATATCGAATTACGGTTAGTGCCAATCGCATCAGAATCATCGAGTAGGTTGGAAATATATGTTTTTCATGGAAAACAATTCAAAGACGGGAAATAAAACGTTCGGAATTGTTGACTTGCGTAATTTCCAGAGGGGATGAGATATCGACTTGCGGTTAGTGCCAATCGCATCAGAATCATGGAATTGGTTGGAATTATATGTTTTTCATAGAAAACAATTCAAAGACGGGAAATAAAACGTTCGGAATTATTGAATTGCGTAACTTCCAGACGGGAAGAGATATCGATTTGCTGTTGGTGCCAATCGCATCAGAATCATCGAGTTTGTTGGAATTATATGTTTTTCATGGAAAACAATTCAAAGACGGGAAATAAAACGTTCGGAATTGTTGACTTGCGTAATTTCCAGAGGGGATGAGATATCGACTTGCGGTTAGTGCCAATCGCATCAGAATCATGGAATTGGTTGGAAATATATGTTTCTCATAGAAAACAATCCAAAGACGGGAAATGGAACGTTCGAAATTATTGAATTGCGTAAATTCCATACGGGATGAGAAATCGACTTGCGGTTTCTGCCAATCGCATCAGAATGATCGAGTTGGTTGGAAATATATGTTTTCCATCGAAAACAATTCAAAGACGGGGAATAAAACGTTCGGAATTATCGAATTGCGTAACTTCCAGACGGGGAGAGATATTGATTTGGTGTTAGTGCCAATCGCATCAGAATCATCAAATTGGTTGAAAATATATGTTTTTCATAGAAACCAATTCAAAGACGGGAAATAAAACGTTCGGAATTATTGAATGGCATAACTTCCAGAGGGGAAGAGATATCGACTTGCGGTAGTGCCAATCGCATCAGAATCATCGAGTTGGTTGGAAATATATGTTTTTCATAGAAAACAATTCAAAGACGGGAAATAAAACGTTCGGAGTTGTTTGAATCTTATTGCATATATTTGAATTTAACTGCCACTGATGGCGCACGCATCATGGGACACTACCTGCTCGCTAGACAGACAGTAGTATGAGACGAAATCTCAATGTAACACCACACTTGTAACTTGTAACTTTATATGAGTATAATATATCTCAAAATTGTGTTTACAAATGAAGTTTTAATCAAACACATCAACAACATAAACATGGTCCTTCGTAGCCTTATATAATCAGTATCAGTGCAGCTACATGTGTAAAAAAGCAATTCAAAACATTCGCATCATTGACATTGTGCATCGGCATTGCATTTTCAAGTCGCAGCGTGAAAAGAAGTACAGTTGGCCAGTGCAAATCAAAACAACACTTCTCAAGGAAGCGACATCAGCACAACTGGTCGATTGGACTCTGACGACAACAGACATCAAAATCAAACAGGGAGTTTCCTAATTCCTATCACATTCATACTTTACAGCATTATCAATATCCATCTATCCCATTTACCTATATCAATTTGAGCATATAAAGTAACATTGAAATATTCAAAACAACAAAATATCAAGTAAAACTTATTTTACGTCATTCTCATTCAATGGATTCGCTAATCAGAAAACGTGCCTCCGCCAAGGCTCGTTTAACAAAATTCAATAACGTTTCAGAAACTATTCGACAAATTAGTCAAAACAATCCAATATCAGATGTTCAATCATTAGAACTTGGTAAGAGAATTGAAAGGTTGCAAGCCTTAATTTCAGAATTTGACAGTGTGCAATCGCAAATCGAAAATGAGTGCGACGTTAGTGAACTAGATGAGCAGTTCGAGGAGCGTGAATTATTTGAGAATGAGTACTTTCGTTTGATGTCCGAATCAAAAAATATATTGGCGAAATATGAGGAAATACAAGCTCAGATGGCGCCGGATGGTTCAGCCTCAATCTCGACGCGGTCAAATCATATCGACAATAATCACATTCAAAACAATCTATCAACTGTTAAGCTACCCACCATAAATTTACCAAAGTTTGACGGAAACTATGAGAAATGGCTCGAGTTCAGAGACACCTTTGTATCGTTGATTCATGAAAATCACAATATAACGGACATACAAAAATTTCATTACCTGCGGGCATCAGTGGAAGCGCGCGCTGCTGAAATAATTAAATCTATCCAATTCTCGGAAATTAATTATGCAGTGGCGTCGGACATATTATGTGACAGATACAATAATAAGGGTCTGTTAGTGCACAATCATTTACAATCATTGCTTTCGCTTAGATTATCGCAGGACGAAACGTCATCCAAATTAAGACAGATGGTTGATAATATTGCCAAGCATTTAAGGGCTTTAACTGACTTAGATCAACCTACTGATAAGTGGGATACAATAATAATTCATGTTTTACATTCAACATTCAATCATGTAACGTCTTGCAAATGGCAAGAGTATAAACATGGCACGGACTTCCCCACCATAGAAAAATTCACATGCTTCCTGAAACAACGTGCTAATCTTCCCGAAACGTTAGAAATAAATAACAAGGTACAAAGAAATTTTAACAAATTCAGTATCCCGAAAACCGAATCGCGCACATTAGTGAGCTCGAACATTACGTGCGAATTTTGCAAGAAGTCTCACGCAATATACACGTGCGGTGATTTTTTAAGGCTATCCATTCCAGAGCGCCTGTCCAACGTTAAAAGGCTCAAGTTATGTTTAAATTGCCTCAGGCGAGCAGAACATCTCAATGTAGATTGCAAATATGGTTGTTGCAAGAAATGCAAGGCAAAACACAGCAGCTTATTGCACATTGATAAACCATGTCAATCAAGTGATAGGGAAGTCAACCCGCATGTCACAGTTGCTACATGTCACAAGCATACGAGCAGGCCAACTAATCAAATTCTGCTATCTACCGCATACATAAACATCATTGATAATCACGGCAAATCTAAACGGTTACGTGCCCTACTAGATAGTGGTTCTCAGTCTAGCTTTATTCGCAAAGATATTCTAAAAGATCTGCAGTTCAAAACATCTCGGGTTAATCTAACGGTTTCAGGTATTAATGACATGTTAGCAAATATAACCAAAAGGTGTGACATTAGCATTCAATCCATTGACAATGAATTTAGCACAGAACTGTCATGTTTCATTTTACCAAAAATCACAAGTCATATACCACACACCTACGTCGATATTTCCACTTTAAAAATTCCACCTGAGATACAACTAGCCGATCCCGACTTTCATAAGCCCGCCGAAATAGATATTCTGTTGGGAGCAGATCTATTTTGGCAACTCATTTCTGCTGGCCAGATACAAACTGGTGTTGCAGGTCCAATAATACAAAACACCAAATTGGGATGGGTAATCGCAGGTTGTATTGGTGCAGAAGCCCAACATCGCACTTCATGCAATCTAGCAAAAACAAGTCTCGCTGAAATCAATGACAGCCTAACTAAATTTTGGCACCTTGAGGAGTGCAATTCAGAACCGCTGTTATCGGCTTCAGAAAGTGCCTGCGAAAGACACTTTGTAGAGCACACCACAAGGGATTGCAACGGCAGGTTTGTCGTAAAAATCCCCCTAAAGGAAAGTATAGACAAATTAGGAGACTCCCGGCAGGGAGCGGAAAAACGACTAATTTCACTTGAAAAAAGGCTGCAAAAAGATGAAACTTTCCGCAAGCGTTATAGTGAATTTATGAACCAATATGAAGCACTTGGTCATATGTCGCAAGTTGAAGTGAATTCAACTGACAAATCATTCTATTTACCCCATCACGGAGTCACCAAGGAAGACAAGATTACTACCAAGCTTCGAGTAGTTTTCGATGGCTCATTTTCTTCATCAACCGGTTATTCATTGAACGATATACAAATGGTTGGACCTACCATTCAACAAGATTTATTTTCCATTTTACTGCGTTTTCGGCAACATGTTTTCATAATCTCGGCCGATGCAGAAAAAAATGTATCGTCAAATTCTCATCCATCGTGACCATCGCTCGTTACAATGAATTTTATGGCGCAACAATCCGTCTGAATCTATTCGAACGTATGAGTTAAACACAGTCACTTACGAGACGGCGTCTGCCTCCTTTTTATCAATCAGATGTTTATTCGAATTAGCTCACCAATGTGAAAATAAACTCCCTCACATTTCTAACATTATCAAGAATGACATGTACGTCGATGACGTATTAACAGGTGCCAATTCACTCTCAGATGCAAAGGCTATAAGCAATCAACTCTCCCAGGTTTTAGAAGGAGGTTGCTTCAGGCTGCGAAAGTGGATCGCTAATAATCCAAATATATTATCAGACATCCCAAAGGAAGACATTCATAGAAATGTTTACCAATTTTGCGAACATGAGCATGCAAAAACGCTGGGGCTAGTCTGTTCTTTTGAAACAGACCAATTAATGTATGTCATAAGGAACCAAAAAATTCATAATGTTACAAAGCGATCTATACTTTCACAAACATCTCAAATATTTGACCCATTGGGGTTGCTCAGTCCCTGTATTATAATAGCGAAGATACTTTTGCAAAGGCTATGGTTAGAAAAAGGTGGGTGGGATGATCCTGTACCGGTTTCCTTGCATAACGAATGGCATAATTTTCGTTCGGCATTAATGAGTCTTAACGCACTGAGGATAAGGCGTCATGCCATTTGTCAGAACCACGAAACAATTGACCCTCACGGGTTCTTGGATGCTTCGGAAAAGGCATACGGGGCATGCGTCTATTCAAGATCCGTTGATACTGAGGGCATTGTACATGTGCATCTCTTATGTAGCAAATCAAAGGTTGCACCATTGGAATCAAAAACAATTCCAAAATTAGAGCTTTGCGGCGCATTACTACTAGCGCGATTGGTATCTAAGGTTATTCAGTCAATAACTTTATCAATGTCGAGTTACACTCTATGGTCTGATTCATCCATTGTATTAGCCTGGATCAAAACCCCTCCTAATCAATTGAAATCTTTTGTAAGCAATCGAGTTTGCCAGATACAGGAGTTGATCCCGGATGCTGTGTGGCGTCATGTCAAAACAAAGGATAACCCAGCTGATCTGGTCTCACGTGGATTAATGCCTAATCTTCTCATTAACTCTGATTTATGGTGGAATGGGCCCACCTGGTTGAAGTTGAACCATTCTCATTGACCCAAATCGGACACAAATATTAAAAATCTTCCAGAATTGCGAAAAATCACTACATTAATGACGGCAACATCGGATGAGAGTTTTCCATTCTCAAATTATTCCAATTTAAGCAGACTAGAACGCATAATAGCTTATTGTCTAAGATTCAAGTCAAACTGTGCCTCGCCCAAGTGCGAAAGGCGACATGGTCCACTGTCAAATAGCGAAATACATCAGGCTCTTTTATGTCTGACAAAAATGTCTCAGCACGAAGCATTCAGCTCAGAGATCAAAAATTTAGCCATAAATAAACCTATTTCAAAAAATAGTAAATTGCTATCATTTAACCCATTTTTAGATTCAACAAGGCGCACTTCGCATAGGGGGTCGCCTTAAAAACTCCAATTTTCATTATAATAAAATGCATCCTCTTATCATTTCATGTAAGCATCCGTTTGCAAAACTGCTATTCAGAAAGGAGCATTTGAGGTTATTGCATTCTGGACCACAGCTATTGCTGAGTTCCATAAGAGATCAATTTTGGCCGATATCGGGTCGCAATCTGAGTAAGCAAACTGTGCACCAATGCGTGACATGCTTCAAGCACAAACCCCGCATAACAAACCCTATAATGGGAAACTTACCAAAACCACGAACAACTCCTTCTCTGCCATTTCAAACTACAGGAGTTGATTATGCAGGCCCTCTCATTATAAAGGACAAAAGGGGACGTGGTTGCAAACATGTAAAATGTTACATCTGCCTTTTCATATGCTTCGCAAGCAAGGCAGTTCACATTGAGCTAGTGTCAGACCTCACCACAGATGCTTTCATTCTAGCATTGCGCCGATTCGTGTCACGAAGGGGTTTGCCCCTGGACATTTGGTCTGATAACGGTTCTAATTTTGTAGGCGCTGAATCTGAGCTGAAAGAATTAGGTGATTTCATGATATCCTATCAATCAGAATTAAGTCGATCCATTATCTCTGAAAATATCAATTGGCACTTCATTCCTTCCTACTCTCCTCATTTTGGGGGATTGTGGGAGGCTGGCATAAAGTCTTCCAAGCACCATTTAAAGAGAATTGTCGGAAATTCAGTGCTCACATTCGAAGAAATGTACACTCTATTAACTCAAATTGAATTCATCCTGAATTCCCGTCCCCTAACTCCACTGTCCACTGACCCGTTTGATTATACGCCTTTCACTCCATCTCACTTCTTGGCTGGACGAAGTCAAGCATTCCGTCACCTGATTTGTCACACATACCCAAAGGACGATTGAACAATTTCCAATTAATCCAGAATTTACAACAACATTTTCGGAAAAGGTGGTGTTCTGAATATATAGCCGAATTGCAATCTCGATCCAAATGGCTTGTGCATCAATCCGACTTGAAGCCAAATTCCATGGTGCTCATCAGAGAGGAAAACACACCACCAACCAAGTGGAGACTGGGACGTATCGTCGGGGTCCATCCAGGGCGGGATGGAATCAACCGCGTTGCATCGATCGGCACATCCAGTGGAATCATCAAACGATCATTCAGCAAGATCTGCCCGTTGCCTACTGAAGATAGTGAAGTGTAGTTCTTAAATCAGAGTAAGGTCGTGTTCAAGTGCTCCGCAGGAGAATCCGTAATTTAATTGTATTTTCGAGGTATTTTTTCTTTAAAGTCCCCTAGGTACTTTCAAGCCGGGGAATATGTTTGAATCTTATTGCATATATTTGAATTTAACTGCCACTGATGGCGCGCGCCGGATGGGACACTACCTGCTCGCTAGACAGACAGTAGTATGAGACGAAATCTCAATGTAACACCACACTTGTAACTTGTAATTTTATATGAGTATAATATATCTCGAAATTGTGTTTACACATGAAGTTTTAATCAAACACATCAACAACATAAACAGGAGTTATTGAATTACGTAACTTCCAGACGGGAAGAGATATCGACTTGCGGTTAGTGACAATCGCATCAGAATCATCGAGTTGGTTGGAAATATATGTTTTCCATCGAAAACAATTCAAAGACGGGAAATAAAACGTTCGGAATTATTGAATTGCGTAACTTCCAGAGGGGAAGAGATATCGACTTGCGGTTAGTGCCAATCGCATCAGAATCATCGAGTTGGTCGGAAATATATGTTTTTCACAGAAAACGATTCAAAGACGGGAAATAAAGCGTTCGGAATTATTGAATTACGTAACTTCCAGACGGGAAGAGATATCGACTTGCGGTTAGTGCCAATCGCATCAGAATCATCGAGTTGGTTGGAAATATATGTTTTCCATCGAAAACAATTCAAAGACGGTAAATAAAACGTTCGGAATTATTGAATTGCGAAACTTCCAGAGGGGAAGAGATATCGACTGGCGGTAAGTGCCAATTGCATCAGTATCATCGAGTTGGTTGGAAATATATGTTTTTCATAGAAAACAATTCAAAGACGGAAAATAAAAATTATTGAATTGCGTAACTTCCAGACGGGAAGAGATATCGATTTGCTGTTAGTGCCAATCTCATCAGAATCATCAAATTGGTTAGAAATATATGTTTTTCATACAAAACAATTCAAAGACGTGAAATAAAACGTTCGGAATTATTGAATTGCGTAACTTCCAGACGGGAAGAGATATCGATTTGCTGTTAGTGCCAATCGTATCAGAATCATCAAATTGGTTGGAAATATATGTTTTTCATAGAAAACAATTCAAAGACGGGGAATGAAACGTTCGGAATTATTGAATTGCGTAACTTCCAGAGGGGAAGAGATATCGACTGGCGGTAAGTGCCAATTGCATCAGTATCATCGAGTTGGTTGGAAATATATGTTTTTCATAGAAAACAATTCAAAGACGGAAAATAAAAATTACTGAATTGCGTAACTTCCAGACGGGAAGAGATATCGATTTGCTGTTAGTGCCAATCTCATCAGAATCATCAAATTGGTTAGAAATATATGTTTTTCATACAAAACAATTCAAAGACGTGAAATAAAACGTTCGGAATTATTGAATTGCGTAACTTCCAGACGGGAAGAGATATCGATTTGCTGTTAGTGCCAATCGTATCAGAATCATCAAATTGGTTGGAAATATATGTTTTTCATAGAAAACAATTCAAAGACGGGGAATAAAACGTTCGGAATTATTGAATTGCGTAACTTCCAGAGGGGAAGAGATATCGACTTGCGGTTAGTGCCAATTGCATCAGAATTATCGAGTTGGTTGGAAATATATATTTTTCATAGAAAACAATTCAAAGACGGGAAATAAAACGTTCGGAATTATTGAATTACGTAACTTCCAGACGGGAAGAGATATCGACTTGCGGTTGGTGCCAATTGCATCAGAATCATCGAGTTGGTTGGGAATATATGTTTTTCATGGAAAACAATTCAAAGACGGGAAATAAAACGTTCGGAATTATTGAATTGCGTAACTTCCAGAGGTGAAGAGATATCGACTTGCGGTTAGTGCCAATCGCATCAGAATCATCGAGTTGGTCGGAAATATATGTTTTTCATAGAAAACATTTCAAAGACGTGAAATAAAACGTTCGGAATTATTGAATTACGTAACTTCCAGACGGGAAGAGATATCGACTTGCGGTTAGTGCCAATCGCATCAGAATCATCGAGTTGGTTGGAAATATATGTTTTCCATCGAAAACAATTCAAAGACGGGAAATAAAACGTTCGGAATTATTGAATTGCGTAACTTCCAGAGGGGAAGAGATATCGACTGGCGGTAAGTGCCAATTGCATCAGTATAATCGAGTTGGTTGGAAATATATGTTCTTCATAGAAAACAATTCAAAGACGGAAAATAAAAATTATTGAATTGCGTAACTTCCAGACGGGAAGAGATATCGATTTGCTGTTAGTGCCAATCTCATCAGAATCATCAAATTGGTTGGAAATATATGTTTTTCATACAAAACAATTCAAAGACGTGAAATGAAACGTTCGGAATTATTGAATTGCGTAACTTCCAGACGGGAAGAAATATCGATTTGCTGTTAGTGCCAATCGCATCAGAATCATCAAATTGGTTGGAAATATATGTTTTTCATAGAAAACAATTCAAAGACGGGGAATAAAACGTTCGGAATTATTGAATTGCGTAACTCCCAGAGGGGAAGAGATATCGACTTGCGGTTAGTGCCAATCGCATCAGAATTATCGAGTTGGTTGGAAATATATGTTTTTCATAGAAAACAATTCAAAGACGGGAAATAAAACGTTCGGAATTATTGAATTACGTAACTTCCAGACGGGAAGAGATATCGACTTGCGGTTGGTGCCAATCGCATCAGAATCATCGAGTTGGTTGGGAATATATGTTTTTCATGGAAAACAATTCAAAGACGGGAAATAAAACGTTCGGAATTATTGAATTGCATAACTTCCAGAGGGGAAGAGATATCGACTTGCGGTTAAAGCCAATCGCATCAGAATCATGGAGTTGGTTGGAAATATATGTTTCTCATAGAAAACAATACAAAGACGGGAAATAAAACGTTCGGAATTATTGAATTGCGTAAATTCCAGACGGGATGAGAAATCGACTTGCGGTTTCTGCCAATCGCATCAGAATGATCAAATTGGTTGGAAATATATGTTTTCCATAGAAAACAATTCAAAGACGGGGAATAAAACGTTCGGAATTATTGAATTGCGTAACTTCCAAACGGGGATGAATATCGACTTGCGGTTAGTGGCAATCGCTTCAGAATCATCGAGTTGGTTGGAAATATATGTTTTTCATGGAAAACAATTCGAAGACGGGAAATAAAACGTTCGGAATTATTGAATTGCGTAATTTCCAAACGTGAAGAGATATCAACTTGCGGTTAGTGCCAATCGCTTCAGAATCATCAAGTTGGTTGGAAATATACGTTTTCCATAGAAAACAATTCAAAGTAGGGAAATAAAACGTTCGGAATTATTGAATTGCGTAACTTCCAGACGGGAAGATGTATCGACTTGCGGTTAGTGCCAATCGCATCAGAATCATCAAGTTGGTTGGAAATATACGTTTTCCATAGAAAACAATTCAAAGTAGGGAAATAAAACGTTCGGAATTATTGAATTGCGTAGCTCCCAGAGGGGAAGAGATATCGACTTGCGGTTAGTGCCAATCGCTTCAGAATCATCAAGTTGGTTGGAAATATACGTTTTCCATAGAAAACAATTCAAAGTAGAGAAATAAAACGTTCGGAATTATTGAATTGCGTAACTTCCAGACGGGAAGATGTATCGACTTGCGGTTAGTGCCAATCGCATCAGAATCATCGAGTTGGTTGGAAATATATGTTTTCCATCGAAAACAATTCAAAGACGGGAAATAAAACGTTCGGAATTATTGAATTGCGTAACTTCCAGAGGGGAAGAGATATCGACTGGCGGTAAGTGCCAATTGCATCAGTATAATCGAGTTGGTTGGAAATATATGTTTTTCATAGAAAACAATTCAAAGACGTAAAATAAAAATTATTGAATTGCGTAACTTCCAGACGGGAAGAGATATCGATTTGCTGTTAGTGCCAATCTCATCAGAATCATCAAATTGGTTGGAAATATATGTTTTTCATACAAAACAATTCAAAGACGTGAAATGAAACGTTCGGAATTATTGAATTGCGTAACTTCCAGACGGGAAGAAATATCGATTTGCTGTTAGTGCCAATCGCATCAGAATCATCAAATTGGTTGGAAATATATGTTTTTCATAGAAAACAATTCAAAGACGGGGAATAAAACGTTCGGACTTATTGAATTGCGTAACTCCCAGAGGGGAAGAGATATCGACTTGCGGTTAGTGCCAATCGCATCAGAATTATCGAGTTGGTTGGAAATATATGTTTTTCATAGAAAACAATTCAAAGACGGGAAATAAAACGTTCGGAATTATTGAATTACGTAACTTCCAGACGGGAAGAGATATCGACTTGCGGTTGGTGCCAATCGCATCAGAATCATCGAGTTGGTTGGGAATATATGTTTTTCATGGAAAACAATTCAAAGACGGGAAATAAAACGTTCGGAATTATTGAATTGCATAACTTCCAGAGGGGAAGAGATATCGACTTGCGGTTAAAGCCAATCGCATCAGAATCATGGAGTTGGTTGGACATATATGTTTCTCATAGAAAACAATACAAAGACGGGAAATAAAACGTTCGGAATTATTGAATTGCGTAAATTCCAGACGGGATGAGAAATCGACTTGCGGTTTCTGCCAATCGCATCAGAATGATCAAATTGGTTGGAAATATATGTTTTTCATAGAAAACAATTCAAAGACGGGGAATAAAACGTTCGGAATTATTGAATTGCGTAACTTCCAAACGGGGATGAATATCGACTTGCGGTTAGTGGCAATCGCTTCAGAATCATCGAGTTGGTTGGAAATATATGTTTTTCATGGAAAACAATTCGAAGACGGGAAATAAAACGTTCGGAATTATTGAATTGCGTAATTTCCAAACGTGAAGAGATATCAACTTGCGGTTAGTGCCAATCGCTTCAGAATCATCAAGTTGGTTGGAAATATACGTTTTCCATAGAAAACAATTCAAAGTAGGGAAATAAAACGTTCGGAATTATTGAATTGCGTAACTTCCAGACGGGAAGATGTATCGACTTGCGGTTAGTGCCAATCGCATCAGAATCATCAAGTTGGTTGGAAATATACGTTTTCCATAGAAAACAATTCAAAGTAGGGAAATAAAACGTTCGGAATTATTGAATTGCGTAACTCCCAGAGGGGAAGAGATATCGACTTGCGGTTAGTGCCAATCGCTTCAGAATCATCAAGTTGGTTGGAAATATACGTTTTCCATAGAAAACAATTCAAAGTAGGGAAATAAAACGTTCGGAATTATTGAATTGCGTAACTTCCAGACGGGAAGATGTATCGACTTGCGGTTAGTGCCAATCGCATCAGAATCATCGAGTTGGTTGGAAATATATGTTTTTCATAGAAAACAATTCAAAGACGGGAAATAAAACGTTCGGAATTATTGAATTACCTAACTTCCAGTCGGGAAGAGATATCGACTTGCGGTTGGTGCCAATCGCATCAGAATCATCGAGTTGGTTGGAAATATATGTTTTTCATGGAAAACAATTCAAAGACGTGAAATAAAACGTTCGGAATTATTGAATTACCTTCCAGAGGGGAAGAGATATCGACTTGCGGTTAGTGCCAATCGCATCAGAATCATGGAGTTGGTTGGAAATATATGTTTCTCATAGAAAACAATACAAAGACGGGAAATAAAACGTTCGGAATTATTGAATTGCGTAAATTCCAGACGGGATGAGAAATCGACTTGCGGTTTCTGCCAATCGCATCAGAATGATCAAATTGGTTGGAAATATATGTTTTCCATAGAAAACAATTCAAAGACGGGAAATGAAACGTTCGGAATTATTGAATTGCGTAACTTCCAAACGTGAAGAGATATCGACTTGCGGTTAGTGCCAATCGCATTAGAATCATCGAGTTGGTTGAATATATATGTTTTTCATAGAAAACAATTCAAAGACGGAAGATGAAAATTATTGAATTGCGTAACTTCCAGACGGGAAGAGATATCGATTTGCTGTTAGTGCCAATCTCATCAGAATCATCAAATTGGTTGGAAATATATGTTTTTCATACAAAACAATTCAAAGACGTGGAATAAAACGTTCGGAATTATTGAATTGCGTAACTTCCAGACGGGAAGAGATATCGATTTGCTGTTAGTGCCAATCACATCAGAATCATCAAATTGGTTGGAAATATATGTTTTTCATGGAAAACAATTCAAAGACGGGGAATAAAACGTTCGGAATTATTGAATTGCGTAACTTCCAGAGGGGAAGAGATATCGACTTGCGGCTAGTGCC
Source organism: Endomychus coccineus (assembly GCA_958510875.1). Lineage (NCBI taxonomy): Eukaryota > Metazoa > Arthropoda > Insecta > Coleoptera > Endomychidae > Endomychus > Endomychus coccineus. The sequence goes on from OY294067.1 coordinate 169,511,298, forward strand.
AATCGCATCAGAATCATCGAGTTGGTTGAAAATATATGTTTTCCATAGAAAACAATTCAAAGACGGGAAATAAAACGTTCGGAATTATTGAATTACGTAACTTCCAGACGGGAAGAGATATCGACTTGCGGTTGGTGCCAATCACATCAGAATCATCGAGTTGGTTGGGAATATATGTTTTTCATGGAAAACAATTCAAAGACGGGAAATAAAACGTTCGGAATTATTGAATTACATAACTTCCAGAGGGGGAGAAATATCGACTTGCGGTTAGTGCCAATCGCATCAGAATCATGGAGTTGGTTGGAAATATATGTTTCTGATGGAAAACAATACAAAGACGGGAAATAAAACGTTCGGAATCATTGAATTGCGTAACTTCGACATCGACACGGGAAGAGATATCGACTCGCGGTTAGTGCCAATCGCATCAGAATCATCGAGTTGGTTGGAAATATATGTTTTTCATAGAAAACAATTCGGAGACGGGAAATAAAACGTTCGGAATTATTCAATTAAGTAACTTCCAGACGGGAAGAGACTTGCCAATCTGCCAATCGCATCAGAATCATCAAATTGGTTGGAAATATATGTTTTTCATCGAAAACAATTCAAAGACGGGGAATAAAACGTTCGGAATTATTGAATTGCGTAACTTCCAAACGGGGATGAATATCGACTTGCGGTTAGTGGCAATCGCTTCAGAATCATCGAGTTGGTTGGAAATATATGTTTTTCATGGAAAACAATTCAAAGACGGGAAATAAAACGTTCGGAATTATTGAATTGCGTAATTTCCAAACGTGAAGAGATATCAACTTGCGGTTAGTGCCAATCGCTTCAGAATCATCAAGTTGGTTGGAAATATACGTTTTCCATAGAAAACAATTCGAAGTAGGGAAATAAAACGTTCGGAATTATTGAATTGCGTAACTTCCAGACGGGAAGATGTATCGACTTGCGGTTAGTGCCAATCGCATCAGAATCATCGAGTTGGTTGGAAATATATGTTTTTCATAGAAAACAATTCAAAGACGGGAAATAAAACGTTCGGAATTATTGAATTACCTAACTTCCAGTCGGGAAGAGATATCGACTTGCGGTTGGTGCCAATCGCATCAGAATCATCGAGTTGGTTGGAAATATATGTTTTTCATGGAAAACAATTCAAAGACGGGAAATAAAACGTTCGGAATTATTGAATTACCTTCCAGAGGGGAAGAGATATCGACTTTGGGTTAGTGCCAATCGCATCAGAATCATGGAGTTGGTTGGAAATATATGTTTCTCATAGAAAACAATACAAAGACGGGAAATAAAACGTTCGGAATTATTGAATTGCGTAAATTCCAGACGGGATGAGAAATCGACTTGCGGTTTCTGCCAATCGCATCAGAATGATCAAATTGGTTGGAAATATATGTTTTCCATAGAAAACAATTCAAAGACGGGAAATGAAACGTTCGGAATTATTGAATTGCGTAACTTCCAAACGTGAAGAGATATCGACTTGCGGTTAGTGCCAATCGCATTAGAATCATCGAGTTGGTTGGATATATATGTTTTTCATAGAAAACAATTCGAAGACGGAAAATAAAAATTATTGAATTGCGTAACTTCCAGACGGGAAGAGATATCGATTTGCTGTTAGTGCCAATCTCATCAGAATCATCAAATTGGTTGGAAATATATGTTTTTCATACAAAACAATTCAAAGACGTGGAATAAAACGTTCGGAATTATTGAATTGCGTAACTTCCAGACGGGAAGAGATATCGATTTGCTGTTAGTGCCAATCGCATCATAATCATCAAATTGGTTGGAAATATATGTTTTTCATGGAAAACAATTCAAAGACGGGGAATAAAACGTTCGGAATTATTGAATTGCGTAACTTCCAGAGGGGAAGAGATATCGACTTGCGGTTAGTGCCAATCGCATCAGAATCATCGAGTTGGTTGGAAATATATGTTTTTCATAGAAAACAATTCAAAGACGGGAAATGAAACGTTCGGAATTATTGAATTACGTTACTTCCAGACGGGAAGAGATATCGACTTGCGGTTGGTGCCAATCGCATCAGAATCATCGAGTTGGTTGAGAATATATGTTTTTCATGGAAAGCAATTCAAAGACGGGAAATAAAACGTTCGGAATTATTGAATTGCGTAACTTCGACATCGACACGGGAAGAGATATCGACTCGCGGTTAGTGCCAATCGCATCAGAATCATCGAGTTGGTTGGAAATATATGTTTTTCATAGAAAACAATTCGGAGACGGGAAATAAAACGTTCGGAATTATTGAATTACCTTCCAGAGGGGAAGAGATATCGACTTGCGGTTAGTGCCAATCGCATCAGAATCATGGAGTTGGTTGGAAATATATGTTTCTCATAGAAAACAATACAAAGACGGGAAATAAAACGTTCGGAATTATTGAATTGCGTAAATTCCAGACGGGATGAGAAATCGAATTGCGGTTTCTGCCAATCGCATCAGAATGATCAAATTGGTTGGAAATATATGTTTTCCATAGAAAACAATTCAAAGACGGGAAATGAAACGTTCGGAATTATTGAATTGCGTAACTTCCAAACGTGAAGAGATATCGACTTGCGGTTAGTGCCAATCGCATTAGAATCATCGAGTTGGTTGAATATATATGTTTTTCATAGAAAACAATTCAAAGACGGAAGATGAAAATTATTGAATTGCGTAACTTCCAGACGGGAAGAGATATCGATTTGCTGTTAGTGCCAATCTCATCAGAATCATCAAATTGGTTGGAAATATATGTTTTTCATACAAAACAATTCAAAGACGTGGAATAAAACGTTCGGAATTATTGAATTGCGTAACTTCCAGACGGGAAGAGATATCGATTTGCTGTTAGTGCCAATCACATCAGAATCATCAAATTGGTTGGAAATATATGTTTTTCATGGAAAACAATTCAAAGACGGGGAATAAAACGTTCGGAATTATTGAATTGCGTAACTTCCAGAGGGGAAGAGATATCGACTCGCGGTTAGTGCCAATCGCATCAGAATCATCGAGTTGGTTGAAAATATATGTTTTCCATAGAAAACAATTCAAAGACGGGAAATAAAACGTTCGGAATTATTGAATTACGTAACTTCCAGACGGGAAGAGATATCGACTTGCGGTTGGTGCCAATCACATCAGAATCATCGAGTTGGTTGGGAATATATGTTTTTCATGGAAAACAATTCAAAGACGGGAAATAAAACGTTCGGAATTATTGAATTACATAACTTCCAGAGGGGGAGAAATATCGACTTGCGGTTAGTGCCAATCGCATCAGAATCATGGAGTTGGTTGGAAATATATGTTTCTGATGGAAAACAATACAAAGACGGGAAATAAAACGTTCGGAATTATTGAATTGCGTAACTTCGACATCGACACGGGAAGAGATATCGACTCGCGGTTAGTGCCAATCGCATCAGAATCATCGAGTTGGTTGGAAATATATGTTTTTCATAGAAAACAATTCGGAGACGGGAAATAAAACGTTCGGAATTATTCAATTAAGTAACTTCCAGACGGGAAGAGACTTGCCAATCTGCCAATCGCATCAGAATCATCAAATTGGTTGGAAATATATGTTTTTCATCGAAAACAATTCAAAGACGGGGAATAAAACGTTCGGAATTATTGAATTGCGTAACTTCCAAACGGGGATGAATATCGACTTGCGGTTAGTGGCAATCGCTTCAGAATCATCGAGTTGGTTGGAAATATATGTTTTTCATGGAAAACAATTCAAAGACGGGAAATAAAACGTTCGGAATTATTGAATTGCGTAATTTCCAAACGTGAAGAGATATCAACTTGCGGTTAGTGCCAATCGCTTCAGAATCATCAAGTTGGTTGGAAATATACGTTTTCCATAGAAAACAATTCGAAGTAGGGAAATAAAACGTTCGGAATTATTGAATTGCGTAACTTCCAGACGGGAAGATGTATCGACTTGCGGTTAGTGCCAATCGCATCAGAATCATCGAGTTGGTTGGAAATATATGTTTTTCATAGAAAACAATTCAAAGACGGGAAATAAAACGTTCGGAATTATTGAATTACCTAACTTCCAGTCGGGAAGAGATATCGACTTGCGGTTGGTGCCAATCGCATCAGAATCATCGAGTTGGTTGGAAATATATGTTTTTCATGGAAAACAATTCAAAGACGGGAAATAAAACGTTCGGAATTATTGAATTGCGTAAATTCCAGACGGGATGAGAAATCGACTTGCGGTTTCTGCCAATCGCATCAGAATGATCAAATTGGTTGGAAATATATGTTTTCCATAGAAAACAATTCAAAGACGGGAAATGAAACGTTCGGAATTATTGAATTGCGTAACTTCCAAACGTGAAGAGATATCGACTTGCGGTTAGTGCCAATCGCATTAGAATCATCGAGTTGGTTGGATATATATGTTTTTCATAGAAAACAATTCGAAGACGGAAAATAAAAATTATTGAATTGCGTAACTTCCAGACGGGAAGAGATATCGATTTGCTGTTAGTGCCAATCTCATCAGAATCATCAAATTGGTTGGAAATATATGTTTTTCATACAAAACAATTCAAAGACGTGGAATAAAACGTTCGGAATTATTGAATTGCGTAACTTCCAGACGGGAAGAGATATCGATTTGCTGTTAGTGCCAATCGCATCATAATCATCAAATTGGTTGGAAATATATGTTTTTCATGGAAAACAATTCAAAGACGGGGAATAAAACGTTCGGAATTATTGAATTGCGTAACTTCCAGAGGGGAAGAGATATCGACTTGCGGTTAGTGCCAATCGCATCAGAATCATCGAGTTGGTTGGAAATATATGTTTTTCATAGAAAACAATTCAAAGACGGGAAATGAAACGTTCGGAATTATTGAATTACGTTACTTCCAGACGGGAAGAGATATCGACTTGCGGTTGGTGCCAATCGCATCAGAATCATCGAGTTGGTTGAGAATATATGTTTTTCATGGAAAGCAATTCAAAGACGGGAAATAAAACGTTCGGAATTATTGAATTGCGTAACTTCGACATCGACACGGGAAGAGATATCGACTCGCGGTTAGTGCCAATCGCATCAGAATCATCGAGTTGGTTGGAAATATATGTTTTTCATAGAAAACAATTCGGAGACGGGAAATAAAACGTTCGGAATTATTGAATTGCGTAACTTCCAGAGGGGAAGAGATATCGACTGGCGGTTAGTGCCAATCGCATCAGTATCATCGAGTTGGTTGGAAATATATGTTTTCCGTAGAAAATAATTCAAAGACGGAAAATAATACGTTCGGAATTATTGAATTGCGTAACTTCCAGACAGGAAGAGATATCAATTTGCTGTTAGTGCCAATCTCATCAGAATCATCAAATTGGTTGGAAATATATGTTTTTCATACAAAACAATTCGAAGACGTGAAATAAAACGTTCGGAATTATTGAATTGCGTAACTTCCAGACGGGAAGAGATATCGATTTGCTGTTAGTGCCAATTGCATCAGAATCTTCAAATTGGTTGGAAATATATGCTTTTCATAGAAAACAATTCAAAGACGGAAAATAAAACGTTCGGAATTGTTGAATTGCGTAACTTCCAGGGGGGAAGAGATATCGACTTGCGGTTAGTGCCAATCGCATCAGACTCATCGAGTTGGTTGGAAATATATGTTTTTCATAGAAAACAATTCAAAGACGGGGAATAAAAGGTTCGGAATTATTGAATTACGTAACTTCCAGGCGGGAAGAGATATCAACTTGCGGTTAGTGCCAATCGCATCAGAATCATCGAGTAGGTTGGAAATATATGGTTTTCATGGAAAACAATTCAAAGACGGGAAGTAAAACTTTCGGAATTATTGAATTGCGTAACTTCCAGAAGGGATGAGATATCGACTTGCGGTTAGTGATAATCGCATCAAAATCATGGAATTGGTTGGAAATATATGTTTTTCATAGAAAACAATACAGAGACGGAAAATAGAACGTTCGAAATTATTGAATTGCGTAAATTCCAGACGGGATGAGAAATCGACTTGCGGTTTCTGCCAATCGCATCAGAATGATCAAATTGGTTGGAAATATATGTTTTCCATAGAAAACAATTCAAAGACGAGAAGGAAATAAAACGTTCGGAATTATTGAATTGCGTAACTTCCAAACGTGAAGAGATATCGACTTGCGGTTAGTTCCAATCGCATCAGAATCATCAAGTTGGTTGGAAATATATGTTTTCCATAGAAAACAATCCAAAGACGGGAAATAAAACGTTCGGAATCATTGAATTGCGTAACTTCCAAACGTGAAGAGATATCGACTTGCGGTTAGTGCCAATCGCATCAGAATCATCAAGTTGGTTGGAAATATATGTTTTCCATAGAAAACTATTCAAAGACGGGGAATAAAACGTTCGGAATTATTGAATTGCGTAACTTCCAGACGGGAAAAGATATCGACTTGCGGTTAGTGCCAATCGCATCAGAATCATCGAGTTGGTTAGAAATATATGTTTTTCGTAGAAAACAATTCAAAGACGGGAACTAAAACGTTCGGAATTATTGAATTGCGCAACTTCCAGACGGGAAGAGATATCTACTTGCGGTTATTGACAATCGCATCAGAATCATCAAATTGGTTGGAAATATATGTTTTTCATAGAAGACAATTCAAAGACGGGAAATAAAACGTTCGGAATTATTGAATTGCGTAACTTCCAGACGGGAAGAGATATCGATTTTCTGTTAGTGCCAATCGCATCAGAATCATCAAATTGATTGGAAATATATGTTTTTCATAGAAAACAATTCAAAGACGGGAAATAAAACGTTCGGAATTATTGAATTGCGTAACTTCCAGAGGGGAAGAGATATCGACTTGCGGTTAGTGCCAATCGCATCAGAATCATCGAGTTGGTTGGAAATATATGTTTTTCATAGAAAACAATTCAGAGACGGAAAGTAAAACGTTCGGAATTATTGAATTGCGTAACTTCCAGACGGAAAGAGATATCGATTTGCTGTTAGTGCCAATCGCATCAGAATCATCAAATTGGTTGGAAATATATGTTTTTCATAGAAAGCAATTCAAAGACGGGAAATAAAACGTTCGGAATTATTGAATTGCGTAACTTCCAGACGGGAAGATATATCGATTTGCGGTTTGTGCCAATCGCATCAGAATCATCGAGTTTGTTGGAATTATATGTTTTTCATAGGAAACAATTCAAAGACGGGAAATAAAATGTTCGGAATTATTGAATTACGTAACTTCCAGACGGGAAGAGATATCGAATTGCGGTTAGTGCCAATCGCATCAGAATCATCGAGTAGGTTGGAAATATATGTTTTTCATGGAAAACAATTCAAAGACGGGAAATAAAACGTTCGGAATTATTGACTTGCGTAACTTCCTGAGGGGATGAGATATCGACTTGCGGTTAGTGCCAATCGCATCAGAATCATGGAATTGGTTGGAAATATATGTTTCTCATAGAAAACAATACAAAGACGGGATGAGAAATCGACTTGCGGTTTCTGCCAATCGCATCAGAATGATCAAATGGGTTGGGAATATATGTTTTCCATAGAAAACAATTCAAAGACGGGAGGGAAATAAAACGTTCGGAATTATTGAATTGCGTAACTTCCAAACAAGAAGATATATCGACTTGCGTTTAGTGCCAATCGCATCAGAATCATCAAGTTGGTTGGAAATATATTTTTTCCATAGAGAACAATTCAAAGACGGGTAATAAAACGTTCGGAATTATTGAATTGCGTAACTTCCAAACGTGAAGAGATATCGACTTGCGGTTAGTGCCAATCGCATCAGAGTCATCAAGTTGGTTGGAAATGTATGTTTTCCATGGAAAACAATTCATAGACGGGAAGTAAAACGTTCGGAATTATTGAATTGCGTAACTTCCAGACGGGAAGAGATATCGACTTGCGGTTAGTGCCAATCGCATCAGAATCATCGAATTGGTTGGAAATATATGTTTTCCATAGAAAACTATTCAAAGACGGGAAATAAAACGTTCGGAATTATTGAATTGCGTAACTTCCAAACAAGAAGATATATCGACTTGCGTTTAGTGCCAATTGCATCAGAATCATCAAGTTGGTTGGAAATATATGTTTTCCATAGAAAACAATTCAAAGACGTGAAATAAAAAGTTCGGAATTATTGAATTGCGTAACTTCCAAACGTGAAGAGATATCGACTTGCGGCTAGTGCCAATCGCATCAGAATCATCAAGTTGGTTGGAAATATATGTTTTCCATAGAAAACTATTCAAAGACGGGAAATAAAACGTTCGGAATTATTGAATTGCGTAACTTCCAGACGGGAAGAGATATCGACTTGCGGTTAGTGCCAATCGCATCAGAATCATCGAGTTGGTTAGAAATACATGTTTTTCATAGGAAACAATTCAAAGACGGGTAATAAAACGTTCGGAATTATTGAATTGCGTAACTTCCAAACGTGAAGAGATATCGACTTGCGGTTAGTGCCAATCGCATCAGAGTCATCAAGTTGGTTGGAAATGTATGTTTTCCATGGAAAACAATTCATAGACGGGAAGTAAAACGTTCGGAATTATTGAATTGCGTAACTTCCAGACGGGAAGAGATATCGACTTGCGGTTAGTGCCAATCGCATCAGAATCATCGAATTGGTTGGAAATATATGTTTTCCATAGAAAACTATTCAAAGACGGGAAATAAAACGTTCGGAATTATTGAATTGCGTAACTTCCAAACAAGAAGATATATCGACTTGCGTTTAGTGCCAATTGCATCAGAATCATCAAGTTGGTTGGAAATATATGTTTTCCATAGAAAACAATTCAAAGACGTGAAATAAAAAGTTCGGAATTATTGAATTGCGTAACTTCCAAACGTGAAGAGATATCGACTTGCGGCTAGTGCCAATCGCATCAGAATCATCAAGTTGGTTGGAAATATATGTTTTCCATAGAAAACTATTCAAAGACGGGAAATAAAACGTTCGGAATTATTGAATTGCGTAACTTCCAGACGGGAAGAGATATCGACTTGCGGTTAGTGCCAATCGCATCAGAATCATCGAGTTGGTTAGAAATACATGTTTTTCATAGGAAACAATTCAAAGACGGAAAATAAAACGTTCGGAATTATTGAATTGCGTAACTTCCAGACGGGAAGAGATATCGATTTGCTGTTAGTGCCAATCGCATCAGAATCATCAAATTGGTTGGAAATATATGTTTTTCATAGAAAACAATTCAAAGACGGGAAATAAAACGTTCGGAATTATTGAATTGCGTAACTTCCAGACGGGAAGATATATCGACTTGCGGTTAGTGCCAATCGCATCAGAATCATCGAGTAGGTTGGAAATATATGTTTTTCATGGAAAACAATTCAAAGACGGGAAATAAAACGTTCGGAATTATTGACTTGCGTAACTTCCAGAGGGGATGAGATATCGACTTGCGGTTAGTGCCAATCGCATCAGAATCATGGAATTGGTTGGAAATATATGTTTCTCATAGAAAACAATACAAAGACGGGAAATAGAACGTTCGAAATTATTGAATTGCGTAAATTCCAGACGGGATGAGAAATCGACTTGCGGTTTCTGCCAATCGCATCAGAATGATCAAATGGGTTGGGAATATATGTTTTCCATAGAAAACAATTCAAAGACGGGGGGGAAATAAAACGTTCGGAATTATTGAATTGCGTAACTTCCAAACAAGAAGATATATCGACTTGCGTTTAGTGCCAATCGCATCAGAATCATCAAGTTGGTTGGAAATATATGTTTTCCATAGGAAACAATTCAAAGACGGGAAATAAAACGTTCGGAATTATTGAATTGCGTAACTTCCAAACGTGAAGAGATATCGACTTGCGGTTAGTGCCAATCGCATCAGAATCATCAAGTTGGTTGGAAATATATGTTTTCCATAGAAAACAATTCATAGACGGGAAATAAAACGTTCGGAATTGTTGAATTGCGTAACTTCCAGACGGGAAGAGATATCGACTTGCGGTTAGTGCCAATCGCATCAGAATCATCGAATTGGTTGGAAATATATGTTTTTCGTGAAAAACAATTCAAAGACGGGGAATAAAACGTTCGGAATTATTGAATTGCGTAACTTCCAGACGGGAAGATATATCGATTTGCGGTTTGTGCCAATCGCATCAGAATCATCGAGTTTGTTGGAATTATATGTTTTTCATAGGAAACAATTCAAAGACGGGAAATAAAATGTTCGGAATTATTGAATTACGTAACTTCCAGACGGGAAGAGATATCGAATTGCGGTTAGTGGCAATCGCATCAGAATCATCGAGTAGGTTGGAAATATATGTTTTTCATGGAAAACAATTCAAAGACGGGAAATAAAACGTTCGGAATTATTGACTTGCGTAACTTCCTGAGGGGATGAGATATCGACTTGCGGTTAGTGCCAATCGCATCAGAATCATGGAATTGGTTGGAAATATATGTTTCTCATAGAAAACAATACAAAGACGGGAAATAGAACGTTCGAAATTATTGAATTGCGTAAATTCCAGACGGGATGAGAAATCGACTTGCGGTTTCTGCCAATCGCATCAGAATGATCGAATGGGTTGGGAATATATGTTTTCCATAGAAAACAATTCAAAGACGGGGGGGAAATAAAACGTTCGGAATTATTGAATTGCGTAACTTCCAAACAAGAAGATATATCGACTTGCGTTTAGTGCCAATCGCATCAGAATCATCAAGTTGGTTGGAAATATATGTATTCCATAGAAAACAATTCAAAGACGTGAAATAAAAAGTTCGGAATTATTGAATTGCGTAACTTCCAAACGTGAAGAGATATCGACTTGCGGTTAGTGCCAATCGCATCAGAATCATCAAGTTGGTTGGAAATATATGTTTTCCATAGAAAACTATTCAAAGACGGGAAATAAAACGTTCGGAATTATTGAATTGCGTAACTTCCAGACGGGAAGAGATATCGACTTGCGGTTAGTGCCAATCGCATCAGAATCATCGAGTTGGTTAGAAATACATGTTTTTCATAGGAAACAATTCAAAGACGGAAAATAAAACGTTCGGAATTATTGAATTGCGTAACTTCCAGACGGGAAGAGATATCGATTTGCTGTTAGTGCCAATCGCATCAGAATCATCAAATTGGTTGGAAATATATGTTTTTCATAGAAAACAATTCAAAGACGGGAAATAAAACGTTCGGAATTATTGAATTGCGTAACTTCCAGACGGGAAGATATATCGACTTGCGGTTTGTGCCAATCGCATCAGAATCATCGAGTTGGTTGGAATTATATGTTTTTCATAGGAAACAATTCAAAGACGGGAAATAAAACGTTCGGAATTATTGAATTACGTAACTTCCATACGGGAAGAGATATCGAATTGCGGTTAGTGCCAATCGCATCAGAATCATCGAGTAGGTTGGAAATATATGTTTTTCATGGAAAACAATTCAAAGACGGGAAATAAAACGTTCGGAATTATTGACTTGCGTAACTTCCAGAGGGGATGAGATATCGACTTGCGGTTAGTGCCAATCGCATCAGAATCATGGAATTGGTTGGAAATATATGTTTCTCATAGAAAACAATACAAAGACGGGAAATAGAACGTTCGAAATTATTGAATTGCGTAAATTCCAGACGGGATGAGAAATCGACTTGCGGTTTCTGCCAATCGCATCAGAATGATCAAATGGGTTGGGAATATATGTTTTCCATAGAAAACAATTCAAAGACGGGGGGGAAATAAAACGTTCGGAATTATTGAATTGCGTAACTTCCAAACAAGAAGATATATCGACTTGCGTTTAGTGCCAATCGCATCAGAATCATCAAGTTGGTTGGAAATATATGATTTCCATAGAAAACAATTCAAAGACGGGAAATAAAACGTTCGGAATTATTGAATTGCGTAACTTCCAAACGTGAAGAGATATCGACTTGCGGTTAGTGCCAATCGCATCAGAATCATCGAATTGGTTGGAAATATATGTTTTTCGTAAAAAACAATTCAAAGACGGGAAATGAAACGTTCAGAATTACTGAATTGCGTAACTTCCAAACGTGGAGAGATATCGACTTGCGGTTAGTGCCAATCGCATCAGAATCATCAAGTTGGTTGGAAATATATGTTTTCCATAGAAAACAATTCAAAGACGGGAAATAAAACGTTCGGAATTATTGAATTGCGTATTTTCCAAACGTGAAGAGATATCAACTCGCGGTTAGTGCCAATCGCATCAGAATCATCAAGTTGGTTCAAAAAATATATGTTTTCCATAGAAAACAATTCAAAGACAGGAAATAAAACGTTCGGAATTATTGAATTGCGTAACTTCCAGACGGGAAGAGATATCGATCTTCTGTTAGTGCCAATCGCATCAGAATCATCAAATTGGTTGGAAATATATGTTTTTCATAGAAAACAATTCAAAGACGGGAAATAAAACGTTCGGAATTATTGAATTGCGTAACTTCCAGAGGGGAAGAGATATCGACTTGCGGTTAGTGCCAATCGCATCAGAATCATGGAGTTGGTTGGAAATATATGTTTTTCATAGGAAACAATTCAAAGACGGGAAATAAAACGTTCGGAATTAATGAATTGCGTTACTTCCAAACGTGAAGAGATATCGACATGCGGTTAGTGCCAATCGCATCAGAATCATCAAGTTGGTTGGAAATATATGTTTTCCATAGAAAACAATTCAAAGACGGGAAATAAAACGTTCGGAATTATTGAATTGCGTAACTTCCAGACGGGGAGAGATATCGACTTGCGGTTAGTGCCAATCGCATCAGAATCATCGAATTGGTTGGAAATATATGTTCTTCGTAAAAAAAATTCAAAGACGGAAAATAAAACGTTCGGAATTATTGAATAGCGTAACTTCCAAACATGAAGAGATATCGACTTGCGGTTAGTGCCAATCGCATCAGAATCATCAAGCTGGTTGGAAATATATGTTTTCCATAGAAAACAATTCAAAGACGGGAAATAAAACGTTCGGAATTATTGAATTGCGTAACTTCCAAACGTGAAGAGATATCGACTTGCGGTTAGTGCCAATCGCATCAGAATCATCAAATTGGTTGGAAATATATGTTTTCCATAGAAAACAATTCAAAGACGGGAAATAGAACGTTCGGAATTATTGAATTGCGTAACTTCCAGAGGGGAAGAGATATCGACTTGCGGTTAGTGCCAATCGCATCAGAATCATCGAGTTGGTTGGAAATATATGTTTTTCATAGAAAACAATTCAAAGACGGGAAATAAAACGTTCGGAATTATTGAATTGCGTAACTTCCAGATGGGAAGAGATATCGATTTTCTGTTAGTGCCAATCGCATCAGAATCATCAAATTGGTTGGAAATATATGTTTTTCATAGAAAACAATTCAAAGACGGGAAATAAAACGTTCGGAATTATTGAATTGCGTAACTTCCAGACGGGAAGAGATATCGATTTTCTGTTAGTGCCAATCGCATCAGAATCATCAAATTGGTTGGAAATATATGTTTTTCATAGAAAACAATTCTAAGACGGGAAATAAAACGTTCGGAATTATTGAATTGCGTAACTTCCAGACGGGAAGAGATATCGATTTTCTGTTAGTGCCAATCGCATCAGAATCATCAAATTGGTTGGAAATATATGTTTTTCATAGAAAACAATTCAAAGACGGAAAATAAAACGTTAGGAATTATTGAATTGCGTAACTTCCAGAGGGGAAGAGATATCGACTTGCGGTTAGTGCCAATCGCATCAGAATCATCGAGTTGGTTGGAAATATATGTTTTCCATAGAAAACAATTCAAAGACGGGAAATAAAACGTTCGGAATTATTGAATTGCGTAACTTCCAGACGGGAAGAGATATCGATTTTCTGTTAGTGCCAATCGTATCAGAATCATCAAATTGGTTGGAAATATATGTTTTTCATAGAAAACAATTCAAAGACGGGAAATAAAACGTTCGGAATTATTGAATTGCGTAACTTCCAGACGGGAAGAGATATCGACTTGCGGTTAGTGCCAATCGCATCAGAATCATCGAGTTGGTTGGAAATATATGTTTTTCATAGGAAACAATTCAAAGACGGGAAATAAAACGTTCGGAATTATTGAATTGCGTTACTTCCAAACGTGAAGAGATATCGACTTGCGGTTAGTGCCAATCGCATCAGAATCATCAAGTTGGTTGGAAATATATGTTTTCCATAGAAAACAATTCAAAGACGGGAAATAAAACGTTCGGAATTATTGAATTGCGTAACTTCCAAACGTGAAGAGATATCGACTTGCGGTTAGTGCCAATCGCATCAGAATCATCAAGTTGGTTGGAAATATATGTTTTCCATAGAAAACAATTCAAAAAAGAGGAATAAAACGTTCGGAATTATTGAATTGCGTAACTTCCAGACGGGAAGAGATATCGATTTTCTGTTAGTGCCAATCGCATCAGAATCATCAAATTGGTTGGAAATATATGTTTTTCATAGAAAACAATTCAAAGACGGAAAATAAAACGTTAGGAATTATTGAATTGCGTAACTTCCAGAGGGGAAGAGATATCGATTTGCTGTTAGTGCCAATCGCATCAGAATCATCAAATTGGTTGGAAATATATGTTTTTCATTGAAAACAATTCAAAGACTGGAAATAAAACGTTCGGAATTATTATTGAATTGCGTAACTTCTAGAGGGGAAGAGATATCGACTTGCGGTTAGTGTCAATCGCATCAGTATCATCATGTTGGTTGGAAATATATGTTTTTCATAGGGAACAATTCAAAGACGAGAAATAAAACGTTCGGAATTTTCGAATTGCGTAACTTCCAGACGGGAAGAGATATCTACTTGCGGTTAGTGCAAATCGCATCAGAATCATCAAGTTGGTTGGAAATATATGTTTTCCATAGAAAACAATTCAACGACGGGAAATAAAACGTTCGGAATTATTGAATCGCGTAACTTCCAAACGTGAAGAGATATCGACTTGCGGTTAGTGCCAATCGCATCAGAATCATCAAGTTGGTTGGAAATATATGTTTTCCACAGAAAACAATTCAAAGACGGGAAATAAAACGTTCGGAATTATTGAATTGCGTAACTTCCAGACGGGAAGAGATATCGATTTTCTGTTAGTGCCAATCGCATCAGAATCATCAAATTGGTTGGAAATATATGTTTATCATAGAAAACAATTCAAAGACGGGAAATAAAACGTTCGGAATTATTATTGAATTGCGTAACTTCCAGAGGGGAAGAGATATCGACTTGCGGTTAGTGCCAATCGCATCAGTATCATCATGTTGGTTGGAAATATATGTTTTTCATAGGAAACAATTCAAAGACGAGAAATGAAACGTTCGGAATTTTCGAATTGCGTAACTTCCAGACGGGAAGAGATATCTACTTGCGGTTAGTGCAAATCGCATCAGAATCATCAAGTTGGTTGGAAATATATGTTTTCCATAGAAAACAATTCAACGACGGGAAATAAAACGTTCGGAATTATTGAATTGCGTAGCTTCCAAACGTGAAGAGATATCGACTTGCGGTTAGTGCCAATCGCATCAGAATCATCAAGTTGGTTGGAAATATATGTTTTCCACAGAAAACAATTCAAAGACGGGAAATAAAACGTTCGGAATTATTGAATTGCGTAACTTCCAGACGGGAAGAGATATCGATTTTCTGTTAGTGCCAATCGCATCAGAATCATCAAATTGGTTGGAAATATATGTTTATCATAGAAAACAATTCAAAGACGGGAAATAAAACGTTCGGAATTATTATTGAATTGCGTAACTTCCAGAGGGGAAGAGATATCGACTTGCGGTTAGTGCCAATCGCATCAGTATCATCATGTTGGTTGGAAATATATGTTTTTCATAGGAAACAATTCAAAGACGAGAAATGAAACGTTCGGAATTTTCGAATTGCGTAACTTCCAGACGGGAAGAGATATCTACTTGCGGTTAGTGCCAATCGCATCAGAATCATCAAATTGGTTGGAAATATATGTTTTTCATAGAAAACAATTCAAAGACGGGAAATGAAATGTTCGGAATTATTGAATTGCGTAACTTCCAGACGGGAAGAGATATCTACTTGCGGTTATTGCCAATCGCATCAGAATCAACAAATTGGTTGGAAATATATGTTTTTCATAGAAAACAATTCAAAGACGGAAAATAAAACGTTCGGAATTATTGAATCGCGTAACTTCCAGACGGGAAGAGATATCGATTTGCTGTTAGTGCCAATCGCATCAGAATCATCAAATTGGTTGGAAATATATGTTTTTCATAGAAAACAATTCAAAGACGGGAAATAAAACTTTCGGAATTATTATTGAATTGCGTAACTTCCAGAGGGGAAGAGATATCGACTTGCGGTTAGTGCCAATCGCATCAGAATCATCGAGATGGTTTGAAATATATGTTTTCCATAGAAAACAATACAAAGACGGGAAATAGAACGTTCGAAATTATTGAATTGCGTAAATTCCAGACGGGATAAGAAATCGACTTGCGGTTTCTGCCAATCGCATCAGAATGATCAAATTGGTTGGAAATATATGTTTTCCATAGAAAACATTTCAAAGACGTGAAATGGAACGTTCGGAATTATTGAATTGCGTGACTTCCAGACGGGAAGAGATATCGATTTGCTGTTAGTGCCAATCGCATCAGAATCATCAAATTGGTTGGAAATATATGTTTTTCATAGGAAACAATTCAAAGACGGCAAATAAAACGTTCGGAATTATTGAATTGCGTAACTTCCAGAGGGGAAGAGATATCGACTAGCGGTTAGTGCCAATCGCATCAGAATCATCGAGTTGGTTGGAAATATATGTTTTTCATAAAAAACAATTCAAAGACGGGAAATAAAACGTTCGGAATTATTGAATTGCGTAACTTCCAGACGGGAAGAGATATCGATTTTCTGTTAGTGCCAATCGCATCAGAATCATCAAATTGGTTGGAAATATATGTTTTTCATAGAAAACAATTCAAAGACGGGAAATAAAACGTTCGGAATTATTGAATTACGTAACTTCCAGACGGGAAGAGATATCGAGTTGCGGTTAGTGCCAATCGCATCAGAATCATCAAATTGGTTGGAAATATATGTTTTTCATAGAAGACAATTCAAAGACGGGAAATAAAACGTTCGGAATTATTGAATTGCGTAACTTCCAGACGGGAAGAGATATCGATTTTCTGTTAGTGCCAATCGCATCAGAATCATCAAATTGGTTGGAAATATATGTTTTTCATAGAAAACAATTCAAAGACGGGAAATAAAACGTTCGGAATTATTGAATTGCGTAACTTCCAGAGGGGAAGAGATATCGACTTGCGGTTAGTGCCAATCGCATCAGTATCATCATGTTGGTTGGAAATATATGTTTTTCATAGAAAACAATTCAAAGACGGGAAATAAAACGTTCGGAATTATTGAATTGCGTAACTTCCAGAGGGGAAGAGATATCGACTTGCGGTTAGTGCCAATCGCATCAGTATCATCATGTTGGTTGGAAATATATGTTTTTCATAGGAAACAATTCAAAGACGAGAAATAAAACGTTCGGAATTTTCGAATTGCGTAACTTCCAGACGGGAAGAGATATCTACTTGCGGTTAGTGCCAATCGCATCAGAATCATCAAATTGGTTGGAAATATATGTTTTTCATAGAAAACAATTCAAAGACGGGAAATAAAACGTTCGGAATTATTGAATTGCGTAACTTCCAGAGGGGAAGAGATATCGACTTGCGGTTAGTGCCAATCGCATCAGAATCATCAAGTTGGTTGGAAATATATGTTTTCCATAGAAAACTATTCAAAGACGGGAAATAAAACGTTCGGAATTATTGAATTGCGTAACTTCCAGACGGGAAGAGATATCGACTTGCGGTTAGTGCCAATCGCATCAGAATCATCGAGTTGGTTAGAAATACATGTTTTTCATAGGAAACAATTCAAAGACGGAAAATAAAACGTTCGGAATTATTGAATTGCGTAACTTCCAGACGGGAAGAGATATCGATTTGCTGTTAGTGCTAATCGCATCAGAATCATCAAATTGGTTGGAAATATATGTTTTTCATAGAAAACAATTCAAAGACGGGAAATAAAACGTTCGGAATTATTGAATTACGTAACTTCCACACGGGAAGAGATATCGAATTGCGGTTAGTGCCAATCGCATCAGAATCATCGAGTAGGTTGGAAATATATGTTTTTCATGGAAAACAATTCAAAGACGGGGAATAAAACGTTCGGAATTATTGACTTGCGTAACTTCCGGAGGGGATGAGATATCGACTTGCGGTTAGTGCCAATCGCATCAGAATCATGGAATTGGTTGGAAATATATGTTTCTCATAGAAAACAATACAAAGACGGGAAATAGAACGTTCGAAATTATTGAATTGCGTAAATTCCAGACGGGATGAGAAATCGACTTGCGGTTTCTGCCAATCGCATCAGAATGATCAAATGGGTTGGGAATATATGTTTTCCATAGAAAACAATTCAAAGACGGGGGGGAAATAAAACGTTCGGAATTATTGAATTGCGTAACTTCCAAACAAGAAGATATATCGACTTGCGTTTAGTGCCAATCGCATCAGAATCATCAAGTTGGTTGGAAATATATGATTTCCATAGAAAACAATTCAAAGACGGGAAATAAAACGTTCGGAATTATTGAATTGCGTAACTTCCAAACGTGAAGAGATATCGACTTGCGGTTAGTGCCAATCGCATCAGAATCATCGAATTGGTTGGAAATATATGTTTTTCGTAAAAAACAATTCAAAGACGGGAAATGAAACGTTCAGAATTATTGAATTGCGTAACTTCCAAACGTGGAGAGATATCGACTTGCGGTTAGTGCCAATCGCATCAGAATCATCAAGTTGGTTGGAAATATATGTTTTCCATAGAAAACAATTCAAAGACGGGAAATAAAACGTTCGGAATTATTGAATTGCGTATTTTCCAAACGTGAAGAGATATCGACATGCGGTTAGTGCCAATCGCATCAGAATCATCAAGTTGGTTGGAAATATATATTTCCATAGAAAACAATTCAAAGACGGGAAATAAAACGTTCGGAATTATTGAATTGCGTAACTTCCAGACGGGGAGAGATATCGACTTGCGGTTAGTGCCAATCGCATCAGAATCATCGAATTGGTTGGAAATATATGTTCTTCGTAAAAAAAATTCAAAGACGGAAAATAAAACGTTCGGAATTATTGAATAGCGTAACTTCCAAACATGAAGAGATATCGACTTGCGGTTAGTGCCAATCGCATCAGAATCATCAAGCTGGTTGGAAATATATGTTTTCCATAGAAAACAATTCAAAGACGGGAAATAAAACGTTCGGAATTATTGAATTGCGTAACTTCCAAACGTGAAGAGATATCGACTTGCGGTTAGTGCCAATCGCATCAGAATCATCAAATTGGTTGGAAATATATGTTTTCCATAGAAAACAATTCGAAGACGGGAAATAAAACGTTCGGAATTATTGGATTGCGTAACTTCCAGAGGGGAAGAGATATCGACTTGCGGTTAGTGCCAATCGCATCAGAATCATCGAGTTGGTTGGAAATATATGTTTTTCATAGGAAACAATTCAAAGACGGGAAATAAAACGTTCGGAATTAATTAATTGCGTTACTTCCAAACGTGAAGAGATATCGACATGCGGTTAGTGCCAATCGCATCAGAATCATCAAGTTGGTTGGAAATATATATTTCCATAGAAAACAATTCAAAGACGGGAAATAAAACGTTCGGAATTATTGAATTGCGTAACTTCCAGACGGGGAGAGATATCGACTTGCGGTTAGTGCCAATCGCATCAGAATCATCGAATTGGTTGGAAATATATGTTCTTCGTAAAAAAAATTCAAAGACGGAAAATAAAACGTTCGGAATTATTGAATAGCGTAACTTCCAAACATGAAGAGATATCGACTTGCGGTTAGTGCCAATCGCATCAGAATCATCAAGCTGGTTGGAAATATATGTTTTCCATAGAAAACAATTCAAAGACGGGAAATAAAACGTTCGGAATTATTGAATTGCGTAACTTCCAAACGTGAAGAGATATCGACTTGCGGTTAGTGCCAATCGCATCAGAATCATCAAATTGGTTGGAAATATATGTTTTCCATAGAAAACAATTCGAAGACGGGAAATAAAACGTTCGGAATTATTGGATTGC
The DNA here is from genome assembly GCA_958510875.1 of Endomychus coccineus. Taxonomy (NCBI): domain Eukaryota; kingdom Metazoa; phylum Arthropoda; class Insecta; order Coleoptera; family Endomychidae; genus Endomychus; species Endomychus coccineus. The sequence goes on from OY294067.1 coordinate 169,531,654, forward strand.
GTAACTTCCAGAGGGGAAGAGATATCGACTTGCGGTTAGTGCCAATCGCATCAGAATCATCGAGTTGGTTGGAAATATATGTTTTTCATAGAAAACAATTCAAAGACGGGAAATAAAACGTTCGGAATTATTGAATTGCGTAACTTCCAGACGGGAAGAGATATCGATTTTCTGTTAGTGCCAATCGCATCAGAATCATCAAATTGGTTGGAAATATATGTTTTTCATAGAAAACAATTCAAAGACGGGAAATAAAACGTTCGGAATTATTGAATTGCGTAACTTCCAGACGGGAAGAGATATCGATTTTCTGTTAGTGCCAATCGCATCAGAATCATCAAATTGGTTGGAAATATATGTTTTTCATAGAAAACAATTCAAAGACGGGAAATAAAACGTTCGGAATTATTGAATTGCGTAACTTCCAGACGGGAAGAGATATCGATTTTCTGTTAGTGCCAATCGCATCAGAATCATCAAATTGGTTGGAAATATATGTTTTTCATAGAAAACAATTCAAAGACGGAAAATAAAACGTTAGGAATTATTGAATTGCGTAACTTCCAGAGGGGAAGAGATATCGACTTGCGGTTAGTGCCAATCGCATCAGAATCATCGAGTTGGTTGGAAATATATGTTTTCCATAGAAAACAATTCAAAGACGGGAAATAAAACGTTCGGAATTATTGAATTGCGTAACTTCCAGACGGGAAGAGATATCGATTTTCTGTTAGTGCCAATCGCATCAGAATCATCAAATTGGTTGGAAATATATGTTTTTCATAGAAAACAATTCAAAGACGGGAAATAAAACGTTCGGAATTATTGAATTGCGTAACTTCCAGACGGGAAGAGATATCGACTTGCGGTTAGTGCCAATCGCATCAGAATCATCGAGTTGGTTGAAAATATATGTTTTTCATAGGAAACAATTCAAAGACGGGAAATATAACGTTCGGAATTATTGAATTGCGTTACTTCCAAACGTGAAGAGATATCGACTTGCGGTTAGTGCCAATCGCATCAGAATCATCAAGTTGGTTGGAAATATATGTTTTCCATAGAAAACAATTCAAAGACGGGAAATAAAACGTTCGGAATTATTGAATTGCGTAACTTCCAGACGGGAAGAGATATCGACTTGCGGTTAGTGCCAATCGCATCAGAATCATCGAATTGGTTGGAAATATATGTTTTTCGTAAAAAACAATCCAAAGACGAGAAATAAAACGTTCGGAATTTTCGAATTGCGTAACTTCCAGACGGGAAGAGATATCTACTTGCGGTTAGTGCAAATCGCATCAGAATCATCAAGTTGGTTGGAAATATATGTTTTCCATAGAAAACAATTCAACGACGGGAAATAAAACGTTCGGAATTATTGAATTGCGTAACTTCCAAACGTGAAGAGATATCGACTTGCGGTTAGTGCCAATCGCATCAGAATCATCAAGTTGGTTGGAAATATATGTTTTCCACAGAAAACAATCCAAAGACGGGAAATAAAACGTTCGGAATTATTGAATTGCGTAACTTCCAGACGGGAAGAGATATCGATTTTCTGTTAGTGCCAATCGCATCAGAATCATCAAATTGGTTGGAAATATATGTTTATCATAGAAAACAATTCAAAGACGGGAAATAAAACGTTCGGAATTATTATTGAATTGCGTAACTTCCAGAGGGGAAGAGATATCGACTTGCGGTTAGTGCCAATCGCATCAGTATCATCATGTTGGTTGGAAATATATGTTTTTCATAGGAAACAATTCAAAGACGAGAAATGAAACGTTCGGAATTTTCGAATTGCGTAACTTCCAGACGGGAAGAGATATCTACTTGCGGTTAGTGCCAATCGCATCAGAATCATCAAATTGGTTGGAAATATATGTTTTTCATAGAAAACAATTCAAAGACGGGAAATGAAATGTTCGGAATTATTGAATTGCGTAACTTCCAGACGGGAAGAGATATCTGCTTGCGGTTATTGCCAATCGCATCAGAATCAACAAATTGGTTGGAAATATATGTTTTTCATAGAAAACAATTCAAAGACGGAAAATAAAACGTTCGGAATTATTGGATCGCGTAACTTCCAGACGGGAAGAGATATCGATTTGCTGTTAGTGCCAATCGCATCAGAATCATCAAATTGGTTGGAAATATATGTTTTTCATAGAAAACAATTCAAAGACGGGAAATAAAACTTTCGGAATTATTATTGAATTGCGTAACTTCCAGAGGGGAAGAGATATCGACTTGCGGTTAGTGCCAATCGCATCAGAATCATCAAGTTGGTTGGAAATATATGTTTTCCATAGAAAACAATTCAAAGACGGGAAATAAAACGTTCGGAATTATTGAATTGCGTAACTTCCAAACGTGAAGAGATATCGACTTGCGGTTAGTGCCAATCCCATCAGAATCATCAAGTTGGTTGGAAATATATGTTTTCCATAGAAAACAATTCAAAAAAGGGGAATAAAACGTTCGGAATTATTGAATTGCGTAACTTCCAGACGGGAAGAGATATCGATTTTCTGTTAGTGCCAATCGCATCAGAATCATCAAATTGGTTGGAAATATATGTTTTTCATAGAAAACAATTCAAAGACGGAAAATAAAACGTTAGGAATTATTGAATTGCGTAACTTCCAGAGGGGAAGAGATCTCGACATGCGGTTATTGCCAATCGCATCAGAATCATCGAGTTGGTTGGAAATATATGTTTTTCATAGAAAACAATTCGAAGACGGAAAATAAAACGTTCGGAGTTATTGAATTGCGTAACTTCCAGACGGGAAGAGATATCGATTTGCTGTTAGTGCCAATCGCATCAGAATCATCAAATTGGTTGGAAATATATGTTTTTCATTGAAAACAATTCAAAGACTGGAAATAAAACGTTCGGAATTATTATTGAATTGCGTAACTTCTAGAGGGGAAGAGATATCGACTTGCGGTTAGTGTCAATCGCATCAGTATCATCATGTTGGTTGGAAATATATGTTTTTCATAGGGAACAATTCAAAGACGAGAAATAAAACGTTCGGAATTTTCGAATTGCGTAACTTCCAGACGGGAAGAGATATCTACTTGCGGTTAGTGCAAATCGCATCAGAATCATCAAGTTGGTTGGAAATATATGTTTTCCATAGAAAACAATTCAACGACGGGAAATAAAACGTTCGGAATTATTGAATTGCGTAACTTCCAAACGTGAAGAGATATCGACTTGCGGTTAGTGCCAATCGCATCAGAATCATCGTGTTGGTTGGAAATATATGTTTTCCACAGAAAACAATCCAAAGACGGGAAATAAAACGTTCGGAATTATTGAATTGCGTAACTTCCAGACGGGAAGAGATATCGATTTTCTGTTAGTGCCAATCGCATCAGAATCATCAAATTGGTTGGAAATATATGTTTATCATAGAAAACAATTCAAAGACGGGAAATAAAACGTTCGGAATTATTATTGAATTGCGTAACTTCCAGAGGGGAAGAGATATCGACTTGCGGTTAGTGCCAATCGCATCAGTATCATCATGTTGGTTGGAAATATATGTTTTTCATAGGAAACAATTCAAAGACGAGAAATGAAACGTTCGGAATTTTCGAATTGCGTAACTTCCAGACGGGAAGAGATATCTACTTGCGGTTAGTGCCAATCGCATCAGAATCATCAAATTGGTTGGAAATATATGTTTTTCATAGAAAACAATTCAAAGACGGGAAATGAAATGTTCGGAATTATTGAATTGCGTAACTTCCAGACGGGAAGAGATATCTGCTTGCGGTTATTGCCAATCGCATCAGAATCAACAAATTGGTTGGAAATATATGTTTTTCATAGAAAACAATTCAAAGACGGAAAATAAAACGTTCGGAATTATTGGATCGCGTAACTTCCAGACGGGAAGAGATATCGCTTTGCTGTTAGTGCCAATCGCATCAGAATCATCAAATTGGTTGGAAATATATGTTTTTCATAGAAAACAATTCAAAGACGGGAAATAAAACTTTCGGAATTATTATTGAATTGCGTAACTTCCAGAGGGGAAGAGATATCGACTTGCGGTTAGTGCCAATCGCATCAGTATCATCATGTTGGTTGGAAATATATGTTTTTCATAGAAAACAATTCAAAGACGGGTAATAAAACGTTCGGGATTATTGAATTGCGTAACTTTCAGAGGGGAAGAGACATCGACTTGCGGTAGTGCCAATCGCATCAGAATCATCGAGTTGGTTGGAAATATATGTTTTTCATAGAAAACATTTCAAAGACGTGAAATGGAACGTTCGGAATTATTGAATTGCGTGACTTCCAGACGGGAAGAGATATCGATTTGCTGTTAGTGCCAATCGCATCAGAATCATCAAATTGGTTGGAAATATATGTTTTTCATAGAAAACAATTCAAAGACGGCAAATAAAACATTCGGAATTATTGAATTGCGTAACTTCCAGAGGGGAAGAGATATCGACTAGCGGTTAGTGCCAATCGCATCAGAATCATCGAGTTGGTTGGAAATATATGTTTTTCATAGAAAACAATTCAAAGACGGGAAATAAAACGTTCGGAATTATTGAATTACGTAACTTCCAGACGGGAAGAGATATCGAGTTGCAGTTAGTGCCAATCGCATCAGAATCATCAAATTGGTTGGAAATATATGTTTTTCATAGAAGACAATTCAAAGACGGGAAATAAAACGTTCGGAATTATTGAATTGCGTAACTTCCAGACGGGAAGAGATATCGATTTTCTGTTAGTGCCAATCGCATCAGAATCATCAAATTGGTTGGAAATATATGTTTTTCATAGAAAACAATTCAAAGACGGGAAATAAAACGTTCGGAATTATTGAATTGCGTAACTTCCAGAGGGGAAGAGATATCGACTTGCGGTTAGTGCCAATCGCATCAGTATCATCATGTTGGTTGGAAATATATGTTTTTCATAGGAAACAATTCAAAGACGAAAAATAAAACGTTCGGAATTTTCGAATTGCGTAACTTCCAGACGGGAAGAGATATCTACTTGCGGTTAGTGCCAATCGCATCAGAATCATCAAATTGGTTGGAAATATATGTTTTCCATAGAAAACAATTCAAAGACGGGAAATAAAACGTTCGGAATTATTGAATTGCGTAACTTCCAGAGGGGAAGAGATATCGACTTGCGGTTAGTGCCAATCGCATCAGTATCATCATGTTGGTTGGAAATATATGTTTTTCATAGGAAACAATTCAAAGACGAGAAATAAAACGTTCGGAATTTTCGAATTGAGTAACTTCCAGACGGGAAGAGATGTCTACTTGCGGTTAGTGCCAATCGCATCAGAATCATCAAATTGGTTGGAAATATATGTTTTTCATAGAAAACAATTCAAAGACGGGGAATAAAATGTTAGGAATTATTGAATTGCGTAACTTCCAGACGGGAAGAGATGTCTACTTTGCGGTTATTGCCAATCGCATCAGAATCAACAAAGTGGTTGGAAATATATGTTTTTCATAGAAAACAATTCAAAGACGGGAAATAAAACGTTAGGAATTATTGAATTGGGTTACTTCCAGAGGGGAAGAGATATCGACTTGCGGTTAGTGCCAATCGCATCAGAATCATCGAGTTGGTTGGAAATATATGTTTTTCATAGAAAACAATTCAAAGACGGAATATAAAACGTTCGGAATTATTGAATTGCGTAACTTCCAGACGGGAAGAGATATCGATTTGCTGTTAGTGCCAATCGCATCAGAATCATCAAATTGGTTGGAAATATATGTTTTCCATAGAAAACAATTCAAAGACGGGAAATAAAACGTTCGGAATTATTATTGAATTGCGTAACTTCCAGAGGGGAAGAGATATCGACTTGCGGTTAGTGCCAATCGCATCAGTATCATCATGTTGGTTGGAATTATATGTTTTTCATAGGAAACAATTCAAAGACGAGAAATAAAACGTTCGGAATTTTCGAATTGCGTAACTTCCAGACGGGAAGAGATATCTACTTGCGGTTAGTGCCAATCGCATCAGAATCATCAAGTTGGTTGGAAATATATGTTTTCCATAGAAAACAATTCAAAGACGGGAAATAAAACGTTCGGAATTATTGAATTGCGTAACTTCCAAACGTGAAGAGATATCGACTTGCGGTTAGTGCCAATCGCATCAGAATCATCAAGTTGGTTGGAAATATATGTTTTCCATAGAAAACAATTCAAAGACGGGAAATAGAACGTTCGGGATTATTGAATTGCGTAACTTCCAGACGGGAAGAGATATCGATTTTCTGTTAGTGCCAATCGCATCAGAATCATCAAGTTGGTTGGAAATATATGTTTTTCATAGAAAACAATTCAAAGACGGGAAATAAAACGTTAGGAACTATTGAATTGCGTAACTTCCAGAGGGGAAGAGATATCGACTTGCGGTTAGTGCCAATCGCATCGGAATCATCGAGTTGGTTGGAAATATATGTTTTTCATAGAACACAATTCAAAGACGGAAAATAAAACGTTCGGAATTATTGAATTGCGTAACTTCCAGACGGGAAGAGATATCGATTTGCTGTTAGTGCCAATCGCATCAGAATCATCAAATTGGTTGGAAATATATGTTTTTGAAAACAATTCAAAGACGGGAAATAAAACGTTCGGAATTATTATTGAATTGCGTAACTTCCAGAGGGGAAGAGATATCGACTTGCGGTTAGTGCCAATCGCATCAGTATCATCATGTTGGTTGGAAATATATGTTTTTCATAGGAAACAATTCAAAGACGAGAAATAAAACGTTCGGAATTCTCGAATTGCGTAACTTCCAGACGGGAAGAGATATCTACTTGCGGTTAGTGCCAATCGCATCAGAATCATCAAATTGGTTGGAAATATATGTTTTTCATAGAAAACAATTCAAAGAAGGGAAATGAAATGTTCGGAATTATTGAATTGCGTAACTTCCAGACGGGAAGAGATATCTACTTGCGGTTATTGCCAATCGCATCAGAATCAACAAATTGGTTGGAAATATATGTTTTTCATAGAAGACAATTCAAAGACGGGAAATAAAATGTTCGGAATTATTGAATTGCGTAACTTCCAGACGGGAAGAGATATCGATTTGCTGTTAGTGCCAATCGCATCAGAATCATCAAATTGGTTGGAAATATATGTTTTTCATAGAAAACAATTCAAAGACGGGAAATAAAACGTTCGGGATTATTGAATTGCGTAACTTCCAGAGAGGAAGAGACATCGACTTGCGGTATTGCCAATCGCATCAGAATCATCGAGTTGGTTGGAAATATATGTTTTCCATAGAAAACAATTCAAAGACGTGAAATGAAACGTTCGGAATTATTGAATTGCGTGACTTCCAGACGGGAAGAGATATCGATTTGCTGTTAGTGCCAATCGCATCAGAATCATCAAATTGGTTGGAAATATATGTTTTTCATAGAAAACAATTCAAAGACGGCAAATAAAACGTTCGGAATTATTGAATTGCGTAACTTCCAGAGGGGAAGAGATATCGACTTGCGGTTAGTGCCAATCGCATCAGAATCATCGAGTTGGTTGGAAATATATGTTTTTCATAGAAAACAGTTCAAAGACGGGAAATAAAACGTTCGGAATTATTGAATTACGTAACTTCCAGACGGGAAGAGATATCGAGTTGCGGTTAGTGCCAATCGCATCAGAATCATCAAATTGGTTGGAAATATATGTTTTTCATAGAAGACAATTCAAAGACGGGAAATAAAACGTTCGGAATTATTGAATTGCGTAACTTCCAGACGGGAAGAAATATCGATTTGCTGTTAGTGCCAATCGCATCAGAATCATCAAATTGGTTGGAAATATATGTTTTTCATAGAAGACAATTCAAAGACGGGAAATAAAACTTTCGGAATTATTGAATTGCGTAACTTCCAGACGGGAAGAGTTATCGATTTTCTGTTAGTGCCAATCGCATCAGAATCATCAAATTGGTTGGAAATATATGTTTTTCATAGAAAACAATTCAAAGACAGGATATAAAACGTTCGGAATTATTGAATTGCGTAACTTCCAGAGGGGAAGAGATATCGACTTGCGGTTAGTGCCAATCGCATCAGAATCATCGAGTTGGTTGGAAATATATGTTTTTCATAGAAAACAATTCAAAGACGGCAAATAAAACGTTCGGAATAATTGAATTGCGTAACTCCCAGAGGGGAAGAGATATCGACTTGCGGTTATTGCCAATCGCATCAGAATCATCGAGTTGGTTGGAAATATATGTTTTTCATAGAAAACAATTCAAAGACGGGAAATAAAACGTTCGGAATTATTGAATTACGTAACTTCCAGACGGGAAGAGATATCGACTTGCGGTTAGTGCCAATCGCATCAGAATCATCAAATTGGTTGGAAATATATGTTTTTCATAGAAGACAATTCAAAGACGGGAAATAAAACTTTCGGAATTATTGAATTGCGTAACTTCCAGACGGGAAGAGTTATCGATTTTCTGTTAGTGCCAATCGCATCAGAATCATCAAATTGGTTGGAAATATATGTTTTTCATAGAAAACAATTCAAAGACGGGAAATAAAACGTTCGGAATTATTGAATTGCGTAACTTCCAGAGAGGAAGAGATATCGACTTGCGGTTAGTGCCAATCGCATCAGAATCATCGAGTTGGTTGGAAATATATGTTTCTCATAGAAAACAATACAAAGACGGGAAATAAAACGTTCGGAATTATTGAATTGCGTAAATTCCAGACGGGATGAGAAATCGACTTGCGGTTTCTGCCAATCGCATCAGAATGATGAAATTGGTTGGAAATATATGTTTTCCATAGAAAACAATTCAAAGACGGGAAATAAAACGTTCGGAATTATTGAATTGCGTAACTTCCAAACGTGAAGAGATATCGACTTGCGGTTAGTGCCAATCGCATCAGAAACATCGAGTTGGTTGGAAATATATGTTTTTCATAGAAGACAATTCAAAGACGGGAAATAAAACGTTCGGAATTATTGAATTGCGTAACTTCCAGACGGGAAGAGATATCGATTTTCTGTTAGTGCCAATCGCATCAGAATCATCAAATTGGTTGGAAATATATGTTTTTCATAGAAGACAATTCAAAGACGGGAAATAAAACTTTCGGAATTATCGAATTGCGTAACTTCCAGACGGGAAGAGTTATCGATTTTCTGTTAGTGCCAATCGCATCAGAATCATCAAATTGGTTGGGAATATATGTTTTTCATAGAGAACAATTCAAAGACGGGAAATAAAACGTTCGGAATTATTGAATTGCGTAACTTCCAGAGGGGAAGAGATATCGACTTGCGGTTAGTGCCAATCGCATCAGAATCATCGAGTTGGTTGGAAATATATGTTTTTCATAGAAAACAATTCAAAGGCGGCAAATAAAACGTTCGGAATAATTGAATTGCGTAACTTCCAGAGGGGAAGAGATATCGACTTGCGGTTAGTGCCAATCGCATCAGAATCATCGAGTTGGTTGGAAATATATGTTTTTCATAGAAAACAATTCAAAGACGGGAAATAAAACATTCGGAATTATTGAATTACGTAACTTCCAGACGGGAAGAGATATCGACTTGCAGTTAGTGCCAATCGCATCAGAATCATCAAATTGGTTGGAAATATATGTTTTTCATAGAAGACAATTCAAAGACGGGAAATAAAACTTTCGGAATTATTGAATTGCGTAACTTCCAGACGGGAAGAGTTATCGATTTTCTGTTAGTGCCAATCGCATCAGAATCATCAAATTGGTTGGAAATATATGTTTTTCATAGAAAACAATTCAAAGACGGGAAATAAAACCTTCGGAATTATTGAATTGCGTAACTTCCAGAGGGGAAGAGATATCGACTTGCGGTTAGTGCCAATCGCATCAGAATCATCCAGTTGGTTGGAAATATATGTTTTTCATGGAAAACAATTCAAAGACGGGAAATAAAACGTTCGGAATTATTGAATTGCGTAACTTCCAGACGGGAAGAGATGTCGATTTGCTGTTGGTGCCAATCGCATCAGAATCATCAAATTGGTTGGAAATATATGTTTTTCATTGAAAACAATTCAAAGACTGGAAATAAAACGTTCCGAATTATTATTGAATTGCGTAACTTCTAGAGGGGAAGAGATATCGACTTGCGGTTAGTGCCAATCGCATCAGTATCATCATGTTGGTTGGAAATATATGTTTTTCATAGGAAACAATTCAAAGACGAGAAATAAAACGTTCGGAATTTTTGAATTGCGTAACTTCCAGACGGGAAGAGATATCTACTTGCGGTTAGTGCAAATCGCATCAGAATCATCAAGTTGGTTGGAAATATATGTTTTCCATAGAAAACAATTCAACGACGGGAAATAAAACGTTCGGAATTATTGAATTGCGTAACTTCCAAACGTGAAGAGATATCGACTTGCGGTTAGTGCCAATCGCATCAGAATCATCAAAATGGTTGGAAATGTATGTTTTCCATAGAAAACAATTCAAAGACGGGAAATAAAACGTTCGGAATTATTGAATTGCGTAACTTCCAGACGGGAAGAGATATCGATTTTCTGTTAGTGCCAATCGCATCAGAATCATCAAATTGGTTGGAAATATATGTTTATCATAGAAAACAATTCAAAGACGGGAAATAAAACGTTCGGAATTATTATTGAATTGCGTAACTTCCAGAGGGGAAGAGATATCGACTTGCGGTTAGTGCCAATCGCATCAGTATCATCATGTTGGTTGGAAATATATGTTTTTCATAGGAAACAATTCAAAGACGAGAAATGAAACGTTCGGAATTTTCGAATTGCGTGACTTCCAGAAGGGAAGAGATATCTACTTGCGGTTAGTGCCAATCGCATCAGAATCATCAAATTGGTTGGAAATATATGTTTTTCATAGAAAACAATTCAAAGACGGGAAATGAAATGTTCGGAATTATTGAATTGCGTAACTTCCAGACGGGAAGAGATATCTACTTGCGGTTATTGCCAATCGCATCAGAATCAACAAATTGGTTGGAAATATATATTTTTCATAGAAAACAATTCAAAGACGGAAAATAAAACGTTCGGAATTATTGAATCGCGTAACTTCCAGACGGGAAGAGATATCGATTTGCTGTTAGTGCCAATCGCATCAGAATCATCAAATTGGTTGGAAATATATGTTTTTCATAGAAAACAATTCAACGACGGGAAATAAAACGTTCGGAATTATCATTGAATTGCGTAACTTCCAGAGAAGAAGAGATATCGACTTGCGGTTAGTGCCAATCGCATCAGAATCAACAAATTGGTTGGAAATATATATTTTTCATAGAAAACAATTCAAAGACGGGAAATGAAATGTTCGGAATTATTGAATTGCGTAACTTCCAGACGGGAAGAGATATCTACTTGCGGTTGTTGCCAATCGCATCAGAATCAACAAATTGGTTGGAAATATATGTTTTTCATAGAAGACAATTCAAAGACGGGGAATGAAACGTTCGGAATTATTGAATTGCGTAACTTCCAGACGGGAAGAGATATCGATTTGCTGTTAGTGCCAATCGCATCAGAATCATCAAATTGGTTGGAAATATATGTTTTTCATAGAAAACAATTCAAAGACGGGTAATAAAACGTTCGGGATTATTGAATTGCGTAACTTCCAGAGGGGAAGAGACATCGACTTGCGGTAGTGCCAATCGCATCAGAATCATCGAGTTGGTTGGGAATATATGTTTTTCTTAGAAAACATTTCAAAGACGTGAAATGGAACGTTCGGAATTATTGAATTGCGTGACTTCCAGACGGGAAGAGATATCGATTTGCTGTTAGTGCCAATCGCATCAGAATCATCAAATTGGTTTGAAATATATGTTTTTCATAGAAAACAATTCAAAGACGGCAAATAAAACGTTCGGAATTATTGAATTGCGTAACTTCCAGAGGGGAAGAGATATCGACTTGCGGTTAGTGCCAATCGCATCAGAATCATCGAGTTGGTTGGAAATATATGTTTTTCATAGAAAACAATTCAAAGACGGGAAATGAAACGTTCGGAATTATTGAATTACGTAACTTCCAGACGGGAAGAGATATCGAGTTGCGGTTAGTGCCAATCGCATCAGAATCATCAAATTGGTTGGAAATATATGTTTTTCATAGAAGACAATTCAAAGACGGGAAATAAAACGTTCGGAATTATTGAATTGCGTAACTTCCAGACGGGAAGAGATATCGATTTTCTGTTAGTGCCAATCGCATCAGAATCATCAAATTGGTTGGAAATATATGTTTTTCATAGAAAACAATTCAAAGACGGGAAATAAAACGTTCGGAATTATTGAATTGCGTAACTTCCAGAGGGGAAGAGATATCGACTTGCGGTTAGTGCCAATCGCATCAGTATCATCATGTTGGTTGGAAATATATGTTTTTCATAGGAAACAATCCAAAGACGAGAAATAAAACGTTCGGAATTTTCGAATTGCGTAACTTCCAGACGGGAAGAGATATCTACTTGCGGTTAGTGCCAATCGCATCAGAATCATCAAATTGGTTGGAAATATATGTTTTTCATAGAAAACAATTCAAAGACGGGAAATAAAACGTTCGGAATTATTGAATTGCGTAACTTCCAGAGGGGAAGAGATATCGACTTGCGGTTAGTGCCAATCGCATCAGTATCATCATGTTGGTTGGAAATATATGTTTTTCATAGGAAACAATTCAAAGACGAGAAATAAAACGTTCGGAATTTTCGAATTGAGTAACTTCCAGACGGGAAGAGATGTCTACTTGCGGTTAGTGCCAATCGCATCAGAATCATCAAATTGGTTGGAAATATATGTTTTTCATAGAAAACAATTCAAAGACGTGGAATAAAATGTTAGGAATTATTGAATTGCGTAACTTCCAGACGGGAAGAGATATCTACTTTGCGGTTATTGCCAATCGCATCAGAATCAACAAAGTGGTTGGAAATATATGTTTTTCATAGAAAACAATTCAAAGACGGGAAATAAAACGTTAGGAATTATTGAATTGCGTAACTTCCAGAGGGGAAGAGATATCGACTTGCGGTTAGTGCCAATCGCATCAGAATCATCGAGTTGATTGGAAATATATGTTTTTCATAGAAAACAATTCAAAGACGGAATATAAAACGTTCGGAATTATTGAATTGCGTAACTTCCAGACGAGAAGAGATATCGATTTGCTGTTAGTGCCAATCGCATCAGAATCATCAAATTGGTTGGAAATATATGTTTTCCATAGAAAACAATTCAAAGACGGGAAATAAAACGTTCGGAATTATTATTGAATTGCGTAACTTCCAGAGGGGAAGAGATATCGACTTGCGGTTAGTGCCAATCGCATCAGTATCATCATGTTGGTTGGAATTATATGTTTTTCATAGGAAACAATTCAAAGACGAGCAATAAAACGTTCGGAATTTTCGAATTGCGTAACTTCCAGACGGGAAGAGATATCTACTTGCGGTTAGTGCCAATCGCATCAGAATCATCAAGTTGGTTGGAAATATATGTTTTCCATAGAAAACAATTCAAAGACGGGAAATAAAACGTTCGGAATTATTGAATTGCGTAACTTCCAAACGTGAAGAGATATCGACTTGCGGTTAGTGCCAATCGCATCAGAATCATCAAGTTGGTTGGAAATATATGTTTTCCATAGAAAACAATTCAGAGACGGGAAATAAAACGTTCGGGATTATTGAATTGCGTAACTTCCAGACGGGAATAGATATCGATTTTCTGTTAGTGCCAATCGCATCAGAATCATCAAATTGGTTGGAAATATATGTTTTTCATAGAAAACAATTCAAAGACGGGAAATAAAACGTTAGGAACTATTGAATTGCGTAACTTCCAGAGGGGAAGAGATATCGACTTGCGGTTAGTGCCAATCGCATCGGAATCATCGAGTTGGTTGGAAATATATGTTTTTCATAGAAAACAATTCAAAGACGGAAAATAAAACGTTCGGAATTATTGAATTGCGTAACTTCCAGACGGGAAGAGATATCGATTTGCTGTTAGTGCCAATCGCATCAGAATCATCAAATTGGTTGGAAATATATGTTTTTGAAAACAATTCAAAGACGGGAAATAAAACGTTCGGAATTATTATTGATTTGCGTAACTTCCAGAGGGGAAGAGATATCGACTTGCGGTTAGTGCCAATCGCATCAGTATCATCATGTTGGTTGGAAATATATGTTTTTCATAGGAAACAATTCAAAGACGAGAAATAAAACGTTCGGAATTTTCGAATTGCGTAACTTCCAAACGTGAAGAGATATCGACTTGCGGTTAGTGCCAATCGCATCAGAATCATCAAGTTGGTTGGAAATATATGTTTTCCATAGAAAACAATTCAGAGACGGGAAATAAAACGTTCGGGATTATTGAATTGCGTAACTTCCAGACGGGAATAGATATCGATTTTCTGTTAGTGCCAATCGCATCAGAATCATCAAATTGGTTGGAAATATATGTTTTTCATAGAAAACAATTCAAAGACGGGAAATAAAACGTTAGGAACTATTGAATTGCGTAACTTCCAGAGGGGAAGAGATATCGACTTGCGGTTAGTGCCAATCGCATCGGAATCATCGAGTTGGTTGGAAATATATGTTTTTCATAGAAAACAATTCAAAGACGGAAAATAAAACGTTCGGAATTATTGAATTGCGTAACTTCCAGACGGGAAGAGATATCGATTTGCTGTTAGTGCCAATCGCATCAGAATCATCAAATTGGTTGGAAATATATGTTTTTGAAAACAATTCAAAGACGGGAAATAAAACGTTCGGAATTATTATTGATTTGCGTAACTTCCAGAGGGGAAGAGATATCGACTTGCGGTTAGTGCCAATCGCATCAGTATCATCATGTTGGTTGGAAATATATGTTTTTCATAGGAAACAATTCAAAGACGAGAAATAAAACGTTCGGAATTTTCGAATTGCGTAACTTCCAGACGGGAAGAGATATCTACTTGCGGTTAGTGCCAATCGCATCAGAATCATCAAATTGGTTGAAAACATATGTTTTTCATAGAAAACAATCCAAAGAAGGGAAATGAAATGTTCGGAATTATTGAATTGCGTAACTTCCAGACGGGAAGAGATATCTACTTGCGGTTATTGCCAATCGCATCAGAATCAACAAATTGGTTGGAAATATATGTTTTTCATGGAAGACAATTCAAAGACGGGAAATAAAACGTTCGGAATTATTGAATTGCGTAACTTCCAGACGGGAAGAGATATCGATTTGCTGTTAGTGCCAATCGCATCAGAATCATCAAATTGGTTGGAAATATATGTTTTTCATAGAAAACAATTCAAAGACGGGAAATAAAACGTTCGGGATTATTGAATTGCGTAACTTCCAGAGGGGAAGAGACATCGACTTGCGGTAGTGCCAATCGCATCAGAATCATCGAGTTGGTTGGAAATATATGTTTTTCATAGAAAACAATTCAAAGACGTGAAATGAAACGTTCGGAATTATTGAATTGCGTGACTTCCAGACGGAAAGAGATATCGATTTGCTGTTAGTGCCAATCGCATCAGAATCATCAAATTGGTTGGAAATATATGTTTTTCATAGAAAACAATTCAAAGACGGCAAATAAAACGTTCGGAATTATTGAATTGCGTAACTTCCAGAGGGGAAGAGATATCGACTTGCGGTTAGTGCCAATCGCATCAGAATCATCGAGTTGGTTGGAAATATATGTTTTTCATAGAAAACAGTTCAAAGACGGGAAATAAAACGTTCGGAATTATTGAATTACGTAACTTCTAGACGGGAAGAGATATCGAGTTGCGGTTAGTGCCAATCGCATCAGAATCATCAAATTGGTTGGAAATATATGTTTTTCATAGAAGACAATTCAAAGACGGGAAATAAAACGTTCGGAATTATTGAATTGCGTAACTTCCAGACGGGAAGAGATATCGATTTTCTGTAAGTGCCAATCGCATCAGAATCATCAAATTGGTTGGAAATATATGTTTTTCATAGAAGACAATTCAAAGACGGGAAATAAAACTTTCGGAATTATTGAATTGCGTAACTTCCAGACGGGAAGAGTTATCGATTTTCTGTTAGTGCCAATCGCATCAGAATCATCAAATTGGTTGGAAATATATGTTTTTCATAGAAAACAATTCAAAGACGGGAAATAAAACGTTCGGAATTATTGAATTGCGTAACTTCCAGAGGGGAAGAGATATCGACTTGCGGTTAGTGCCAATCGCATCAGAATCATCGAGTTGGTTGGAAATATATGTTTTTCATGGAAAACAATTCAAAGACGGCAAATAAAACGTTCGGAATAAT
Organism: Endomychus coccineus; assembly: GCA_958510875.1. Lineage (NCBI taxonomy): Eukaryota > Metazoa > Arthropoda > Insecta > Coleoptera > Endomychidae > Endomychus > Endomychus coccineus. The sequence goes on from OY294067.1 coordinate 169,548,073, forward strand.
TGAATTGCGTAACTTCCAGAGGGGAAGAGATATCGACTTGCGGTTATTGCCAATCGCATCAGAATCATCGAGTTGGTTGGAAATATATGTTTTTCATAGAAAACAATTCAAAGACGGGAAATAAAACGTTCGCAATTATTGAATTACGTAACTTCCAGACGGGAAGAGATATCGACTTGCGGTTAGTGCCAATCGCATCAGAATCATCAAATTGGTTGGAAATATATGTTTTTCATAGAAGACAATTCAAAGACGGGAAATAAAACTTTCGGAATTATTGAATTGCGTAACTTCCAGACGGGAAGAGTTATCGATTTTCTGTTAGTGCCAATCGCATCAGAATCATCAAATTGGTTGGAAATATATGTTTTTCATAGAAAACAATTCAAAGACGGGAAATAAAACGTTCGGAATTATTGAATTGCGTAACTTCCAGAGGGGAAGAGATATCGACTTGCGGTTAGTGCCAATCGCATCAGAATCATCGAGTTGGTTGGAAATATATGTTTTTCATGGAAAATAATTCAAAGACGAGAAATAAAACGTTCGGAATTATTGAATTACCTTCCAGAGGAGAAGAGATATCGTTTTGCGGTTAGTGCCAATCGCATCAGAATCATGGAGTTGGTTGAAAAAATATGTTTCTCATAGAAAACAATACAAAGACGGGAAATAAAACGTTCGGAATTATTGAATTGCGTAAATTCCAGACGGGATGAGAAATCGACTTGCGGTTTCTGCCAATCGCATCAGAATGATGAAATTGGTTGGAAATATATGTTTTCCATGGAAAACAATTCAAAGACGGGAAATAAAACGTTCGGAATTATTGAATTGCGTAACTTCCAAACGTGAAGAGATATCGACTTGCGGTTAGTGCCAATCGCATCAGAAACATCGAGTTGGTTGGAAATATATGTTTTTCATAGAAGACAATTCAAAGACGGGAAATAAAACGTTCGGAATTATTGAATTGCGTAACTTCCAGACGGGAAGAGATATCGATTTTCTGTTAGTGCCAATCGCATCAGAATCATCAAATTGGTTGGAAATATATGTTTTTCATACAAGACAATTCAAAGACGGGAAATAAAACTTTCGGAATTATTGAATTGCGTAACTTCCAGACGGGAAGAGTTATCGATTTTCTGTTAGTGCCAATCGCATCAGAATCATCAAATTGGTTGGAAATATATGTTTTTCATAGAGAACAATTCAAAGACGGGAAATAAAACGTTCGGAATTATTGAATTGCGTAACTTCCAGAGGGGGAGAGATATCGACTTGCGGTTAGTGCCAATCGCATCAGAATCATCGAGTTGGTTGGAAATATATGTTTTTCATAGAAAACAATTCAAAGGCGGCAAATAAAACGTTCGGAATAATTGAATTGCGTAACTTCCAGAGGGGAAGAGATATCGACTTGCGGTTAGTGCCAATCGCATCAGAATCATCGAGTTGGTTGGAAATATATGTTTTTCATAGAAAACAATTCAAAGACGGGAAATAAAACATTCGGAATTATTGAATTACGTAACTTCCAGACGGGAAGAGATATCGACTTGCAGTTAGTGCCAATCGCATCAGAATCATCAAATTGGTTGGAAATATATGTTTTTCATAGAAGACAATTCAAAGACGGGAAATAAAACTTTCGGAATTATTGAATTGCGTAACTTCCAGACGAGAAGAGTTATCGATTTTCTGTTAGTGCCAATCGCATCAGAATCATCAAATTGGTTGGAAATATATGTTTTTCATAGAAAACAATTCAAAGACGGGAAATAAAACGTTCGGAATTATTGAATTGCGTAACTTCCAGAGAGGAAGAGATATCGACTTGCGGTTAGTGCCAATCGCATCAGAATCATCGAGTTGGTTGGAAATATATGTTTTTCATGGAAAACAATTCAAAGACGGGAAATAAAACTTTCGGAATTATTGAATTACCTTCCAGAGGAGAAGAGATATCGACTTGCGGTTAGTGCCAATCGCATCAGAATCATGGAGTTGGTTGGAAATATATGTTTCTCATAGAAAACAATACAAAGACGGGAAATAAAACGTTCGGATTTATTGAATTGCGTAAATTCCAGACGGGATGAGAAATCGACTTGCGGTTTCTGCCAATCGCATCAGAATGATGAAATTGGTTGGAAATATATGTTTTCCATAGAAAACAATTCAAAGACGGGAAATGAAACGTTCGGAATTATTGAATTGCGTAACTTCCAAACGTGAAGAGATGTCGACTTGCGGTTAGTGCCAATCGCATCAGAAACATCGAGTTGGTTGGAAATATATGTTTTTCATAGAAGACAATTCAAAGACGGGAAATAAAACGTTCGGAATTATTGAATTGCGTAACTTCCAGACGGGAAGAGATATCGATTTTCTGTTAGTGCCAATCGCATCAGAATCATCAAATTGGTTGGAAATATAAGTTTTTCATAGAAGACAATTCAAAGACGGGAAATAAAACTTTCGGAATTATTGAATTGCGTAACTTCCAGACGGGAAGAGTTATCGATTTTCTGTTAGTGCCAATCACATCAGAATCATCAAATTGGTTGGAAATATATGTTTTTCATAGAAAACAATTCAAAGACGGGAAATAAAACGTTCGGAATTATTGAATTGCGTAACTTCCAGAGGGGAAGAGATATCGACGTGCGGTTAGTGCCAATCGCATCAGAATCATCGAGTTGGTTGGAAATATATGTTTTTCATAGAAAACAATTCAAAGACGGCAAATAAAACGTTCGGAATAACTTCCAGAGGGGGAGAGATATCGACTTGCGGTTAGTGCCAATCGCATCAGAATCATCGAGTTGGTGGGAAATATATGTTTTTCATAGAAAACAATTCAAAGACGGGAAATAAAACATTCGGAATTATTGAATTACATAACTTCCAGAAGGGAAGAGATATCGACTTGCAGTTAGTGCCAATCGCATCAGAATCATCAAATTGGTTGGAAATATATGTTTTTCATAGAAGACAATTCAAAGACGGGAAATAAAACATTCGGAATTATTGAATCGCGTAACTTCCAGACGGGAAGAGTTATCGATTTTCTGTTAGTGCCAATCGCATCAGAATCAACAAATTGGTTGGAAATATATGTTTTTCATAGAAAACAATTCAAAGACGGGAAATAAAACGTTCGGAATTATTGAATTGCGTAACTTCCAGAGGGGAAGAGATATCGACTTGCGGTTAGTGCCAATCGCATCAGAATCATCGAGTTGGTTGGAAATATATGTTTTTCATGGAAAACAATTCAAAGACGGGAAATAAAACGTTCGGAATTATTGAATTGCGTAACTTCCAGAGGGGAAGAGATATCGACTTGCGGTTAGTGCCAATCGCATCAGTATCATCATGTTGGTTGGAAATATATGTTTTTCATAGGAAACAATCCAAAGACGAGAAATAAAACGTTCGGAATTTTCGAATTGCGTAACTTCCAGACGGGAAGAGATATCTACTTGCGGTTAGTGCCAATCGCATCAGAATCATCAAATTGGTTGGAAATATATGTTTTTCATAGAAAACAATTCAAAGACGGGAAATAAAACGTTCGGAATTATTGAATTGCGTAACTTCCAGAGGGGAAGAGATATCGACTTGCGGTTAGTGCCAATCGCATCAGTATCATCATGTTGGTTGGAAATATATGTTTTTCATAGGAAACAATTCAAAGACGAGAAATAAAACGTTCGGAATTTTCGAATTGAGTAACTTCCAGACGGGAAGAGATGTCTACTTGCGGTTAGTGCCAATCGCATCAGAATCATCAAATTGGTTGGAAATATATGTTTTTCATAGAAAACAATTCAAAGACGTGGAATAAAATGTTAGGAATTATTGAATTGCGTAACTTCCAGACGGGAAGAGATATCTACTTTGCGGTTATTGCCAATCGCATCAGAATCAACAAAGTGGTTGGAAATATATGTTTTTCATAGAAAACAATTCAAAGACGGGAAATAAAACGTTAGGAATTATTGAATTGCGTAACTTCCAGAGGGGAAGAGATATCGACTTGCGGTTAGTGCCAATCGCATCAGAATCATCGAGTTGATTGGAAATATATGTTTTTCATAGAAAACAATTCAAAGACGGAATATAAAACGTTCGGAATTATTGAATTGCGTAACTTCCAGACGAGAAGAGATATCGATTTGCTGTTAGTGCCAATCGCATCAGAATCATCAAATTGGTTGGAAATATATGTTTTCCATAGAAAACAATTCAAAGACGGGAAATAAAACGTTCGGAATTATTATTGAATTGCGTAACTTCCAGAGGGGAAGAGATATCGACTTGCGGTTAGTGCCAATCGCATCAGTATCATCATGTTGGTTGGAATTATATGTTTTTCATAGGAAACAATTCAAAGACGAGCAATAAAACGTTCGGAATTTTCGAATTGCGTAACTTCCAGACGGGAAGAGATATCTACTTGCGGTTAGTGCCAATCGCATCAGAATCATCAAGTTGGTTGGAAATATATGTTTTCCATAGAAAACAATTCAAAGACGGGAAATAAAACGTTCGGAATTATTGAATTGCGTAACTTCCAAACGTGAAGAGATATCGACTTGCGGTTAGTGCCAATCGCATCAGAATCATCAAGTTGGTTGGAAATATATGTTTTCCATAGAAAACAATTCAGAGACGGGAAATAAAACGTTCGGGATTATTGAATTGCGTAACTTCCAGACGGGAATAGATATCGATTTTCTGTTAGTGCCAATCGCATCAGAATCATCAAATTGGTTGGAAATATATGTTTTTCATAGAAAACAATTCAAAGACGGGAAATAAAACGTTAGGAACTATTGAATTGCGTAACTTCCAGAGGGGAAGAGATATCGACTTGCGGTTAGTGCCAATCGCATCGGAATCATCGAGTTGGTTGGAAATATATGTTTTTCATAGAAAACAATTCAAAGACGGAAAATAAAACGTTCGGAATTATTGAATTGCGTAACTTCCAGACGGGAAGAGATATCGATTTGCTGTTAGTGCCAATCGCATCAGAATCATCAAATTGGTTGGAAATATATGTTTTTGAAAACAATTCAAAGACGGGAAATAAAACGTTCGGAATTATTATTGATTTGCGTAACTTCCAGAGGGGAAGAGATATCGACTTGCGGTTAGTGCCAATCGCATCAGTATCATCATGTTGGTTGGAAATATATGTTTTTCATAGGAAACAATTCAAAGACGAGAAATAAAACGTTCGGAATTTTCGAATTGCGTAACTTCCAGACGGGAAGAGATATCTACTTGCGGTTAGTGCCAATCGCATCAGAATCATCAAATTGGTTGGAAATATATGTTTTTCATAGAAAACAATCCAAAGAAGGGAAATGAAATGTTCGGAATTATTGAATTGCGTAACTTCCAGACGGGAAGAGATATCTACTTGCGGTTATTGCCAATCGCATCAGAATCAACAAATTGGTTGGAAATATATGTTTTTCATGGAAGACAATTCAAAGACGGGAAATAAAACGTTCGGAATTATTGAATTGCGTAACTTCCAGACGGGAAGAGATATCGATTTGCTGTTAGTGCCAATCGCATCAGAATCATCAAATTGGTTGGAAATATATGTTTTTCATAGAAAACAATTCAAAGACGGGAAATAAAACGTTCGGGATTATTGAATTGCGTAACTTCCAGAGGGGAAGAGACATCGACTTGCGGTAGTGCCAATCGCATCAGAATCATCGAGTTGGTTGGAAATATATGTTTTTCATAGAAAACAATTCAAAGACGTGAAATGAAACGTTCGGAATTATTGAATTGCGTGACTTCCAGACGGAAAGAGATATCGATTTGCTGTTAGTGCCAATCGCATCAGAATCATCAAATTGGTTGGAAATATATGTTTTTCATAGAAAACAATTCAAAGACGGCAAATAAAACGTTCGGAATTATTGAATTGCGTAACTTCCAGAGGGGAAGAGATATCGACTTGCGGTTAGTGCCAATCGCATCAGAATCATCGAGTTGGTTGGAAATATATGTTTTTCATAGAAAACAGTTCAAAGACGGGAAATAAAACGTTCGGAATTATTGAATTACGTAACTTCTAGACGGGAAGAGATATCGAGTTGCGGTTAGTGCCAATCGCATCAGAATCATCAAATTGGTTGGAAATATATGTTTTTCATAGAAGACAATTCAAAGACGGGAAATAAAACGTTCGGAATTATTGAATTGCGTAACTTCCAGACGGGAAGAGATATCGATTTTCTGTAAGTGCCAATCGCATCAGAATCATCAAATTGGTTGGAAATATATGTTTTTCATAGAAGACAATTCAAAGACGGGAAATAAAACTTTCGGAATTATTGAATTGCGTAACTTCCAGACGGGAAGAGTTATCGATTTTCTGTTAGTGCCAATCGCATCAGAATCATCAAATTGGTTGGAAATATATGTTTTTCATAGAAAACAATTCAAAGACGGGAAATAAAACGTTCGGAATTATTGAATTGCGTAACTTCCAGAGGGGAAGAGATATCGACTTGCGGTTAGTGCCAATCGCATCAGAATCATCGAGTTGGTTGGAAATATATGTTTTTCATGGAAAACAATTCAAAGACGGCAAATAAAACGTTCGGAATAATTGAATTGCGTAACTTCCAGAGGGGAAGAGATATCGACTTGCGGTTATTGCCAATCGCATCAGAATCATCGAGTTGGTTGGAAATATATGTTTTTCATAGAAAACAATTCAAAGACGGGAAATAAAACGTTCGCAATTATTGAATTACGTAACTTCCAGACGGGAAGAGATATCGACTTGCGGTTAGTGCCAATCGCATCAGAATCATCAAATTGGTTGGAAATATATGTTTTTCATAGAAGACAATTCAAAGACGGGAAATAAAACTTTCGGAATTATTGAATTGCGTAACTTCCAGACGGGAAGAGTTATCGATTTTCTGTTAGTGCCAATCGCATCAGAATCATCAAATTGGTTGGAAATATATGTTTTTCATAGAAAACAATTCAAAGACGGGAAATAAAACGTTCGGAATTATTGAATTGCGTAACTTCCAGAGGGGAAGAGATATCGACTTGCGGTTAGTGCCAATCGCATCAGAATCATCGAGTTGGTTGGAAATATATGTTTTTCATGGAAAATAATTCAAAGACGAGAAATAAAACGTTCGGAATTATTGAATTACCTTCCAGAGGAGAAGAGATATCGTTTTGCGGTTAGTGCCAATCGCATCAGAATCATGGAGTTGGTTGAAAAAATATGTTTCTCATAGAAAACAATACAAAGACGGGAAATAAAACGTTCGGAATTATTGAATTGCGTAAATTCCAGACGGGATGAGAAATCGACTTGCGGTTTCTGCCAATCGCATCAGAATGATGAAATTGGTTGGAAATATATGTTTTCCATGGAAAACAATTCAAAGACGGGAAATAAAACGTTCGGAATTATTGAATTGCGTAACTTCCAAACGTGAAGAGATATCGACTTGCGGTTAGTGCCAATCGCATCAGAAACATCGAGTTGGTTGGAAATATATGTTTTTCATAGAAGACAATTCAAAGACGGGAAATAAAACGTTCGGAATTATTGAATTGCGTAACTTCCAGACGGGAAGAGATATCGATTTTCTGTTAGTGCCAATCGCATCAGAATCATCAAATTGGTTGGAAATATATGTTTTTCATACAAGACAATTCAAAGACGGGAAATAAAACTTTCGGAATTATTGAATTGCGTAACTTCCAGACGGGAAGAGTTATCGATTTTCTGTTAGTGCCAATCGCATCAGAATCATCAAATTGGTTGGAAATATATGTTTTTCATAGAGAACAATTCAAAGACGGGAAATAAAACGTTCGGAATTATTGAATTGCGTAACTTCCAGAGGGGGAGAGATATCGACTTGCGGTTAGTGCCAATCGCATCAGAATCATCGAGTTGGTTGGAAATATATGTTTTTCATAGAAAACAATTCAAAGGCGGCAAATAAAACGTTCGGAATAATTGAATTGCGTAACTTCCAGAGGGGAAGAGATATCGACTTGCGGTTAGTGCCAATCGCATCAGAATCATCGAGTTGGTTGGAAATATATGTTTTTCATAGAAAACAATTCAAAGACGGGAAATAAAACATTCGGAATTATTGAATTACGTAACTTCCAGACGGGAAGAGATATCGACTTGCAGTTAGTGCCAATCGCATCAGAATCATCAAATTGGTTGGAAATATATGTTTTTCATAGAAGACAATTCAAAGACGGGAAATAAAACTTTCGGAATTATTGAATTGCGTAACTTCCAGACGAGAAGAGTTATCGATTTTCTGTTAGTGCCAATCGCATCAGAATCATCAAATTGGTTGGAAATATATGTTTTTCATAGAAAACAATTCAAAGACGGGAAATAAAACGTTCGGAATTATTGAATTGCGTAACTTCCAGAGAGGAAGAGATATCGACTTGCGGTTAGTGCCAATCGCATCAGAATCATCGAGTTGGTTGGAAATATATGTTTTTCATGGAAAACAATTCAAAGACGGGAAATAAAACTTTCGGAATTATTGAATTACCTTCCAGAGGAGAAGAGATATCGACTTGCGGTTAGTGCCAATCGCATCAGAATCATGGAGTTGGTTGGAAATATAGGTTTCTCATAGAAAACAATACAAAGACGGGAAATAAAACGTTCGGATTTATTGAATTGCGTAAATTCCAGACGGGATGAGAAATCGACTTGCGGTTTCTGCCAATCGCATCAGAATGATGAAATTGGTTGGAAATATATGTTTTCCATAGAAAACAATTCAAAGACGGGAAATGAAACGTTCGGAATTATTGAATTGCGTAACTTCCAAACGTGAAGAGATGTCGACTTGCGGTTAGTGCCAATCGCATCAGAAACATCGAGTTGGTTGGAAATATATGTTTTTCATAGAAGACAATTCAAAGACGGGAAATAAAACGTTCGGAATTATTGAATTGCGTAACTTCCAGACGGGAAGAGATATCGATTTTCTGTTAGTGCCAATCGCATCAGAATCATCAAATTGGTTGGAAATATAAGTTTTTCATAGAAGACAATTCAAAGACGGGAAATAAAACTTTCGGAATTATTGAATTGCGTAACTTCCAGACGGGAAGAGTTATCGATTTTCTGTTAGTGCCAATCACATCAGAATCATCAAATTGGTTGGAAATATATGTTTTTCATAGAAAACAATTCAAAGACGGGAAATAAAACGTTCGGAATTATTGAATTGCGTAACTTCCAGAGGGGAAGAGATATCGACGTGCGGTTAGTGCCAATCGCATCAGAATCATCGAGTTGGTTGGAAATATATGTTTTTCATAGAAAACAATTCAAAGACGGCAAATAAAACGTTCGGAATAACTTCCAGAGGGGGAGAGATATCGACTTGCGGTTAGTGCCAATCGCATCAGAATCATCGAGTTGGTGGGAAATATATGTTTTTCATAGAAAACAATTCAAAGACGGGAAATAAAACATTCGGAATTATTGAATTACATAACTTCCAGAAGGGAAGAGATATCGACTTGCAGTTAGTGCCAATCGCATCAGAATCATCAAATTGGTTGGAAATATATGTTTTTCATAGAAGACAATTCAAAGACGGGAAATAAAACATTCGGAATTATTGAATCGCGTAACTTCCAGACGGGAAGAGTTATCGATTTTCTGTTAGTGCCAATCGCATCAGAATCAACAAATTGGTTGGAAATATATGTTTTTCATAGAAAACAATTCAAAGACGGGAAATAAAACGTTCGGAATTATTGAATTGCGTAACTTCCAGAGGGGAAGAGATATCGACTTGCGGTTAGTGCCAATCGCATCAGAATCATCGAGTTGGTTGGAAATATATGTTTTTCATGGAAAACAATTCAAAGACGGGAAATAAAACGTTCGGAATTATTGAATTACCTTCCAGAGGAGAAGAGATATCGACTTGCGGTTAGTGCCAATCGCATCAGAATCATGGAGTTGGTTGGAAATATATGTTTCTCATAGAAAATAATACAAAGACGGGAAATGAAACGTTCGGAATTATTGAATTGCGTAAATTCCAGACGGGATGAGAAATCGACTTGCGGTTTCTGCCAATCGCATCAGAATGATGAAATTGGTTGGAAATATATGTTTTCCATAGAAAACAATTCAAAGACGGGAAATAAAACGTTCGGAATTATTGAATTGCGTAACTTCCAAACGTGAAGAGATATCGACTTGCGGTTAGTGCCAATCGCATCAGAATCATCGAGTTGGTTGGAAATATATGTTTTTCATAGAAAACAATTCAAAGACGGAAAATAAAAATTATTGAATTGCGTAACTTCCAGACGGGAAGAGATATCGATTTGCTGTTAGTGCCAATCGCATCAGAATCATCAAATTGGTTGGAAATATATGTTTTTCATAGAAAACAATTCAAAGACGAGGAATAAAACGTTCGGAATTATTGAATTGCGTAACTTCCAGAGGGGAAGAGATATCGACTTGCGGTTAGTGCCAATCGCATCAGAATCATCGAGGTGGTTGGAAATATATGTTTTTCATAGAAAACAATTCAAAGACGGGAAATAAAACGTTCGGAATTATTGAATTACGTAACTTCCAGACGGGAAGAGATATCGACTTGCGGTTGGTGCCAATCGCATCAGAATCATCGAGTTGGTTGGGAATATATGTTTTTCATGGAAAACATTTCAAAGACGGGAAATAAAACGTTCGGAATTACTGAATTGCATAACTTCCAGAGGGGAAGAGATATCGACTTGCGGTTAGTGCCAATCGCATCAGAATCATGGAGTTGGTTGGAAATATATGTTTCTCATAGAAAACAATACAAAGACGGGAAATAAAACGTTCGGAATTTTTGAATTGCGTAACTTCGACACGGGAAGAGATATCGACTTGCGGTTAGTGCCAATCGCATCAGAATCATCAAGTTGGTTGGAAATATATGTTTTTCATAGAAAACAATTCAAAGACGGAAAATAAAACGTTCAGAATTATTGAATTGCGTAACTTCCAGACGGCAAGAGATATCGATTTGCTGTTAGTGCCAATCGCATCAAACTCATCATATTGGTTGGAAATATTTGTTCTTCATAGAAAACAATACAAAGACGGGAAATAAAACGTTCGGAATTATTGAATTAAGTAACTTCCAGACGGGAAGAGACTTGCCAATCTACCAATCGCATCAGAATCATCAAATTGGTTATAAATATATGTTTTTCATACAAAACAATTCAAAGACGTGAAATAAAACGTTCGGAATTATTGAATTAAGTAACTTCCAGACGGGAAAAGACATCGATTTGCTGTTAGTGCCAATCGCATCAGAATCATCAAATTGGTTGGAAATATATGTTTTTCATAGAAAACAATTCAAAGACGGGGAATAAAACGTTCGGAATTATTGAATTGCGTAACTTCCAGAGGGGAAGAGATATCGACTTGCGGTTAGTGCCAATCGCATCAGAATCATCGAGGTGGTTGGAAATATATGTTTTTAATAGAAAACAATTCAAAGACGGGAAATAAAACGTTCGGAATTATTGAATTACGTAACTTCCAGACGGGAAGAGATATCGACTTGCGGTTGGTGCCAATCGCATCAGAATCATCGAGTTGGTTGGGAATATATGTTTTTCATGGAAAACATTTCAAAGACGGGAAATAAAACGTACGGAATTACTGAATTGCATAACTTCCAGAGGGGAAGAGATATCGACTTGCGGTTAGTGCCAATCGCATCAGAATCATGGAGTTGGTTGGAAATATATGTTTCTCATAGAAAACAATACAAAGACGGGAAATGAAACGTTCGGAATTTTTGAATTGCGTAACTTCGACACGGGAAGATATATCGACTTGCGGTTAGTGCCAATCGCCTCAGAATCATCAAGTTGGTTGGAAATATATGTTTTTCATAGAAAACAATTCAAAGACGGGAAATAAAACGTTCGGAATTATTGAATTGCGTAACTTCCAGACGGGAAGAGATATCGATTTGCTGTTAGTGCCAATCGCATCAAACTCATCATATTGGTTGGAAATATTTGTTCTTCATAGAAAACAATACAAAGACGGGGAATAAAACGTTCGGAATTATTGAATTAAGTAACTTCCAGACGGGAAGAGACTTGCCAATCTACCAATCGCATCAGAATCATCAAATTGGTTGGAAATATATGTTTTTCATCGAAAACAATTTAAAGACGGGAAATAAAACGTTCGGAATTATTGAATTGCGTAACTTCCAGAGGGGAAGAGATATCGACTGGCGGTTAGTGCCAATCGCATCAGTATCATCGAGTTGGTTGGAAATATATGTTTTCCATAGAAAACAATTCAAAGACGGAAAATAATACGTTCGGAATTATTGAATTGCGTAACTTCCAGACGGGAAGAGATATCGATTTGCTGTTAGTGCCAATCTCATCAGAATCATCAAATTGGTTGGAAATATATGTTTTTCATACAAAACAATTCAAAGACGTGAAATAAAACGTTCGGAATTATTGAATTGCGTAACTTCCAGACGGGAAGAGATATCGATTTGCTGTTAGTGCCAATCGCATCAGAATCATCAAATTGGTTGGAAATATTTGTTTTTCATAGAAAACAATTCAAAGACGGGAAATAAAACGTTCGGAATTATTGAATTGCATAACTTCCAGGGGGGAAGAGATATCGACTTGCGGTTAGTGCCAATCGCATCAGAATCATCGAGTTGGTTTGAAATATCTGTTTTCCTTAGCAAACAATACAAAGACGGGAAATAGAACGTTCGAAATTATTGAATTGCGTAAATTCCAGACGGGATGAGAAATCGACTTGCGGTTTCTGCCAATCGCATCAGAATGATCAAATTGGTTGGAAATATATGTTTTCCATAGAAAACAATTCAAAGACGGGAGGGAAATAAAACGTTCGGAATTATTGAATTGCGTAACTTCCAAACGTGGAGAGATATCGACTTGCGGTTAGTGCCTATCGCATCAGAATCATCAAGTTGGTTGGAAATATATTTTTTCCCTAGAAAACAATTCAAAGACGGGAAATAAAACGTTCGGAATTATTGAATTGCGTAACTTCCAAACGTGGAGCGATATCGACTTGCGGTTAGTGCCAATCGCATCAGAATCATCAAGTTGGTTGGAAATATATGTTTTCCATAGAAAACTATTCAAAGACGGGAAATAAAACATTCGGAATTATTGAATTGCGTAACTTCCAGACGGGAAGAGATATCGACTTGCGGTTAGTGCCAATCGCATCAGAATCATCGAGTTGGTTAGAAATATATGTTTTTCGTAGAAAACAATTCAAAGACGGGAACTAAAACGTTCGGAATTATTGAATTGCGCAACTTCCAGACGGGAAGAGATATCTACTTGCGGTTATTGCCAATCGCATTAGAATCATCAAATTGGTTGGAAATATATGTTTTTCATAGAAGACAATTCAAAGACGGGAAATAAAACGTTCGGAATTATTGAATTGCGTAACTTCCAGACGGGAAGAGATATCGATTTTCTGTTAGTGCCAATCGCATCAGAATCATCAAATTGATTGGAAATATATGTTTTTCATAGAAAACAATTCAAAGACGGGAAATAAAACGTTCGGAATTATTGAATTGCGTAACTTCCAGAGGGGAAGAGATATCGACTTGCGGTTAGTGCCAATCGCATCAGAATCATCGAGTTGGTTGGAAATATATGTTTTTCATAGAAAACAATTCAAAGACGGGAAATAAAACGTTCGGAATTATTGAATTGCGTAACTTCCAGACGGGAAGAGATATCGACTTGCAGTTAGTGCCAATCGCATCAGAATCATCAAATTGGTTGGAAATATATGTTTTTCATAGAAGACAATTCAAAGACGGGAAATAAAACTTTCGGAATTATTGAATTGCATAACTTCCAGACGGGAAGAGTTATCGATTTTCTGTTAGTGCCAATCGCATCAGAATCATCAAATTGGTTGGAAATATATGTTTTTCATAGAAAACAATTCAAAGACGGGAAATAAAACGTTCGGAATAATTGAATTGCGTAACTTCCAGAGGGGAAAAATATCGACTTGCGGTTAGTGCCAATCGCATCAGAATCATCGAGTTGGTTGTAAATATATGTTTTTCATGGAAAACAATTCAAAGACGGGAAATAAAACGTTCGAATTATTGAATTACCTTCCAGAGGAGAAGAGATATCGACTTGCGGTTAGTGCCAATCGCATCAGAATCATGGAGTTGGTTGGAAATATATGTTTCTCATAGAAAACAATACAAAGACGGGAAATAAAACGTTCGGAATTATTGAATTGCGTAAATTCCAGACGGGATGAGAAATCGACTTGCGGTTCCTGCCAATCGCATCAGAATGATGAAATTGGTTGGAAATATATGTTTCCCATAGAAAACAATTCAAAGACGAGAAATAAAACGTTCGGAATTATTGAATTGCGTAACTTCCAAACGTGAAGAGATATCGACTTGCGGTTAGTGCCAATCGCATCAGAATCATCGAGTTGGTTAGAAATATATGTTTTTCATAGAAAACAATCCGAAGACGGAAAATAAAAATTATTGAATTGCGTAACTTCCAGACGGGAAGAGATATCGATTTGCTGTTAGTGCCAATCGCATCAGAATCATCAAATTGGTTGGAAATATATGTTTTTGAAAACAATTCAAAGACGGGAAATAAAACGTTCGGAATTATTATTGATTTGCGTAACTTCCAGAGGGGAAGAGATATCGACTTGCGGTTAGTGCCAATCGCATCAGTATCATCATGTTGGTTGGAAATATATGTTTTTCATAGGAAACAATTCAAAGACGAGAAATAAAACGTTCGGAATTTTCGAATTGCGTAACTTCCAGACGGGAAGAGATATCTACTTGCGGTTAGTGCCAATCGCATCAGAATCATCAAATTGGTTGGAAATATATGTTTTTCATAGAAAACAATCCAAAGAAGGGAAATGAAATGTTCGGAATTATTGAATTGCGTAACTTCCAGACGGGAAGAGATATCTACTTGCGGTTATTGCCAATCGCATCAGAATCAACAAATTGGTTGGAAATATATGTTTTTCATGGAAGACAATTCAAAGACGGGAAATAAAACGTTCGGAATTATTGAATTGCGTAACTTCCAGACGGGAAGAGATATCGATTTGCTGTTAGTGCCAATCGCATCAGAATCATCAAATTGGTTGGAAATATATGTTTTTCATAGAAAACAATTCAAAGACGGGAAATAAAACGTTCGGGATTATTGAATTGCGTAACTTCCAGAGGGGAAGAGACATCGACTTGCGGTAGTGCCAATCGCATCAGAATCATCGAGTTGGTTGGAAATATATGTTTTTCATAGAAAACAATTCAAAGACGTGAAATGAAACGTTCGGAATTATTGAATTGCGTGACTTCCAGACGGAAAGAGATATCGATTTGCTGTTAGTGCCAATCGCATCAGAATCATCAAATTGGTTGGAAATATATGTTTTTCATAGAAAACAATTCAAAGACGGCAAATAAAACGTTCGGAATTATTGAATTGCGTAACTTCCAGAGGGGAAGAGATATCGACTTGCGGTTAGTGCCAATCGCATCAGAATCATCGAGTTGGTTGGAAATATATGTTTTTCATAGAAAACAGTTCAAAGACGGGAAATAAAACGTTCGGAATTATTGAATTACGTAACTTCTAGACGGGAAGAGATATCGAGTTGCGGTTAGTGCCAATCGCATCAGAATCATCAAATTGGTTGGAAATATATGTTTTTCATAGAAGACAATTCAAAGACGGGAAATAAAACGTTCGGAATTATTGAATTGCGTAACTTCCAGACGGGAAGAGATATCGATTTTCTGTTAGTGCCAATCGCATCAGAATCATCAAATTGGTTGGAAATATATGTTTTTCATAGAAGACAATTCAAAGACGGGAAATAAAACTTTCGGAATTATTGAATTGCGTAACTTCCAGACGGGAAGAGTTATCGATTTTCTGTTAGTGCCAATCGCATCAGAATCATCAAATTGGTTGGAAATATATGTTTTTCATAGAAAACAATTCAAAGACGGGAAATAAAACGTTCGGAATTATTGAATTGCGTAACTTCCAGAGGGGAAGAGATATCGACTTGCGGTTAGTGCCAATCGCATCAGAATCATCGAGTTGGTTGGAAATATATGTTTTTCATGGAAAACAATTCAAAGACGGCAAATAAAACGTTCGGAATAATTGAATTGCGTAACTTCCAGAGGGGAAGAGATATCGACTTGCGGTTATTGCCAATCGCATCAGAATCATCGAGTTGGTTGGAAATATATGTTTTTCATAGAAAACAATTCAAAGACGGGAAATAAAACGTTCGCAATTATTGAATTACGTAACTTCCAGACGGGAAGAGATATCGACTTGCGGTTAGTGCCAATCGCATCAGAATCATCAAATTGGTTGGAAATATATGTTTTTCATAGAAGACAATTCAAAGACGGGAAATAAAACTTTCGGAATTATTGAATTGCGTAACTTCCAGACGGGAAGAGTTATCGATTTTCTGTTAGTGCCAATCGCATCAGAATCATCAAATTGGTTGGAAATATATGTTTTTCATAGAAAACAATTCAAAGACGGGAAATAAAACGTTCGGAATTATTGAATTGCGTAACTTCCAGAGGGGAAGAGATATCGACTTGCGGTTAGTGCCAATCGCATCAGAATCATCGAGTTGGTTGGAAATATATGTTTTTCATGGAAAATAATTCAAAGACGAGAAATAAAACGTTCGGAATTATTGAATTACCTTCCAGAGGAGAAGAGATATCGACTTGCGGTTAGTGCCAATCGCATCAGAATCATGGAGTTGGTTGAAAAAATATGTTTCTCATAGAAAACAATACAAAGACGGGAAATAAAACGTTCGGAATTATTGAATTGCGTAAATTCCAGACGGGATGAGAAATCGACTTGCGGTTTCTGCCAATCGCATCAGAATGATGAAATTGGTTGGAAATATATGTTTTCCATAGAAAACAATTCAAAGACGGGAAATAAAACGTTCGGAATTATTGAATTGCGTAACTTCCAAACGTGAAGAGATATCGACTTGCGGTTAGTGCCAATCGCATCAGAAACATCGAGTTGGTTGGAAATATATGTTTTTCATAGAAGACAATTCAAAGACGGGAAATAAAACGTTCGGAATTATTGAATTGCGTAACTTCCAGACGGGAAGAGATATCGATTTTCTGTTAGTGCCAATCGCATCAGAATCATCAAATTGGTTGGAAATATATGTTTTTCATACAAGACAATTCAAAGACGGGAAATAAAACTTTCGGAATTATTGAATTGCGTAACTTCCAGACGGGAAGAGTTATCGATTTTCTGTTAGTGCCAATCGCATCAGAATCATCAAATTGGTTGGAAATATATGTTTTTCATAGAGAACAATTCAAAGACGGGAAATAAAACGTTCGGAATTATTGAATTGCGTAACTTCCAGGGGGGAAGAGATATCGACTTGCGGTTAGTGCCAATCGCATCAGAATCATCGAGTTGGTTGGAAATATATGTTTTTCATAGAAAACAATTCAAAGACGGGAAATAAAACATTCGGAATTATTGAATTACGTAACTTCCAGACGGGAAGAGATATCGACTTGCAGTTAGTGCCAATCGCATCAGAATCATCAAATTGGTTGGAAATATATGTTTTTCATAGAAGACAATTCAAAGACGGGAAATAAAACTTTCGGAATTATTGAATTGCGTAACTTCCAGACGAGAAGAGTTATCGATTTTCTGTTAGTGCCAATCGCATCAGAATCATCAAATTGGTTGGAAATATATGTTTTTCATAGAAAACAATTCAAAGACGGGAAATAAAACGTTCGGAATTATTGAATTGCGTAACTTCCAGAGAGGAAGAGATATCGACTTGCGGTTAGTGCCAATCGCATCAGAATCATCGAGTTGGTTGGAAATATATGTTTTTCATGGAAAACAATTCAAAGACGGGAAATAAAACGTTCGGAATTATTGAATTACCTTCCAGAGGAGAAGAGATATCGACTTGCGGTTAGTGCCAATCGCATCAGAATCATGGAGTTGGTTGGAAATATATGTTTCTCATAGAAAACAATACAAAGACGGGAAATAAAACGTTCGGATTTATTGAATTGCGTAAATTCCAGACGGGATGAGAAATCGACTTGCGGTTTCTGCCAATCGCATCAGAATGATGAAATTGGTTGGAAATATATGTTTTCCATAGAAAACAATTCAAAGACGGGAAATGAAACGTTCGGAATTATTGAATTGCGTAACTTCCAAACGTGAAGAGATGTCGACTTGCGGTTAGTGCCAGTCGCATCAGAAACATCGAGTTGGTTGGAAATATATGTTTTTCATAGAAGACAATTCAAAGACGGGAAATAAAACGTTCGGAATTATTGAATTGCGTAACTTCCAGACGGGAAGAGATATCGATTTTCTGTTAGTGCCAATCGCATCAGAATCATCAAATTGGTTGGAAATATATGTTTTTCATAGAAGACAATTCAAAGACGGGAAATAAAACTTTCGGAATTATTGAATTGCGTAACTTCCAGACGGGAAGAGTTATCGATTTTCTGTTAGTGCCAATCACATCAGAATCATCAAATTGGTTGGAAATATATGTTTTTCATAGAAAACAATTCAAAGACGGGAAATAAAACGTTCGGAATTATTGAATTGCGTAACTTCCAGAGGGGAAGAGATATCGACTTGCGGTTAGTGCCAATCGCATCAGAATCATCGAGTTGGTTGGAAATATATGTTTTTCATAGAAAACAATTCAAAGACGGCAAATAAAACGTTCGGAATAACTTCCAGAGGGGGAGAGATATCGACTTGCGGTTAGTGCCAATCGCATCAGAATCATCGAGTTGGTGGGAAATATATGTTTTTCATAGAAAACAATTCAAAGACGGGAAATAAAACATTCGGAATTATTGAATTACATAACTTCCAGAAGGGAAGAGATATCGACTTGCAGTTAGTGCCAATCGCATCAGAATCATCAAATTGGTTGGAAATATATGTTTTTCATAGAAGACAATTCAAAGACGGGAAATAAAACATTCGGAATTATTGAATTGCGTAACTTCCAGACGGGAAGAGTTATCGATTTTCTGTTAGTGCCAATCGCATCAGAATCAACAAATTGGTTGGAAATATATGTTTTTCATAGAAAATAATTCAAAGACGGGAAATAAAACGTTCGGAATTATTGAATTGCGTAACTTCCAGAGGGGAAGAGATATCGACTTGCGGTTAGTGCCAATCGCATCAGAATCATCGAGTTGGTTGGAAATATATGTTTTTCATGGAAAACAATTCAAAGACGGGAAATAAAACGTTCGGAATTATTGAATTACCTTCCAGAGGAGAAGAGATATCGACTTGCGGTTAGTGCCAATCGCATCAGAATCATGGAGTTGGTTGGAAATATATGTTTCTCATAGAAAATAATACAAAGACGGGAAATGAAACGTTCGGAATTATTGAATTGCGTAAATTCCAGACGGGATGAGAAATCGACTTGCGGTTTCTGCCAATCGCATCAGAATGATGAAATTGGTTGGAAATATATGTTTTCCATAGAAAACAATTCAAAGACGGGAAATAAAACGTTCGGAATTATTGAATTGCGTAACTTCCAAACGTGAAGAGATATCGACTTGCGGTTAGTGCCAATCGCATCAGAATCATCGAGTTGGTTGGAAATATATGTTTTTCATAGAAAACAATTCAAAGACGGAAAATAAAAATTATTGAATTGCGTAACTTCCAGACGGGAAGAGATATCGATTTGCTGTTAGTGCCAATCGCATCAGAATCATCAAATTGGTTGGAAATATATGTTTTTCATAGAAAACAATTCAAAGACGAGGAATAAAACGTTCGGAATTATTGAATTGCGTAACTTCCAGAGGGGAAGAGATATCGACTTGCGGTTAGTGTAAATCGCATCAGAATCATCGAGGTGGTTGGAAATATATGTTTTTCATAGAAAACAATTCAAAGACGGGAAATAAAACGTTCGGAATTATTGAATTACGTAACTTCCAGACGGGAAGAGATATCGACTTGCGGTTGGTGCCAATCGCATCAGAATCATCGAGTTGGTTGGGAATATATGTTTTTCATGGAAAACATTTCAAAGACGGGAAATAAAACGTTCGGAATTACTGAATTGCATAACTTCCAGAGGGGAAGAGATATCGACTTGCGGTTAGTGCCAATCGCATCAGAATCATGGAGTTGGTTGGAAATATATGTTTCTCATAGAAAACAATACAAAGACGGGAAATAAAACGTTCGGAATTTTTGAATTGCGTAACTTCGACACGGGAAGAGATATCGACTTGCGGTTAGTGCCAATCGCATCAGAATCATCAAGTTGGTTGGAAATATATGTTTTTCATAGAAAACAATTCAAAGACGGAAAATAAAACGTTCGAAATTATTGAATTGCGTAACTTCCAGACGGGAAGAGATATCGATTTGCTGTTAGTGCCAATCGCATCAAACTCATCATATTGGTTGGAAATATTTGTTCTTCATAGAAAACAATACAAAGACGGGAAATAAAACGTTCGGAATTATTGAATTAAGTAACTTCCAGACGGGAAGAGACTTGCCAATCTACCAATCGCATCAGAATCATCAAATTGGTTATAAATATATGTTTTTCATACAAAACAATTCAAAGACGTGAAATAAAACGTTCGGAATTATTGAATTAAGTAACTTCCAGACGGGAAAAGACATCGATTTGCTGTTAGTGCCAATCGCATCAGAATCATCAAATTGGTTGGAAATATATGTTTTTCATAGAAAACAATTCAAAGACGGGGAATAAAACGTTCGGAATTATTGAATTGCGTAACTTCCAGAGGGGAAGAGATATCGACTTGCGGTTAGTGCCAATCGCATCAGAATCATCGAGGTGGTTGGAAATATATGTTTTTAATAGAAAACAATTCAAAGACGGGAAATAAAACGTTCGGAATTATTGAATTACGTAACTTCCAGACGGGAAGAGATATCGACTTGCGGTTGGTGCCAATCGCATCAGAATCATCGAGTTGGTTGGGAATATATGTTTTTCATGGAAAACATTTCAAAGACGGGAAATAAAACGTACGGAATTACTGAATTGCATAACTTCCAGAGGGGAAGAGATATCGACTTGCGGTTAGTGCCAATCGCATCAGAATCATGGAGTTGGTTGGAAATATATGTTTCTCATAGAAAACAATACAAAGACGGGAAATGAAACGTTCGGAATTTTTGAATTGCGTAACTTCGACACGGGAAGAGATATCGACTTGCGGTTAGTGCCAATCGCCTCAGAATCATTAAGTTGGTTGGAAATATATGTTTTTCCTAGGAAACAATTCAAAGACGGGAAATAAAACGTTCGGAATTATTGAATTGCGTAACTTCCAGACGGGAAGAGATATCGATTTGCTGTTAGTGCCAATCGCATCAAACTCATCATATTGGTTGGAAATATTTGTTCTTCATAGAAAACAATACAAAGACGGGGAATAAAACGTTCGGAATTATTGAATTAAGTAACTTCCAGACGGGAAGAGACTTGCCAATCTACCAATCGCATCAGAATCATCAAATTGGTTGGAAATATATGTTTTTCATCGAAAACAATTTAAAGACGGGAAATAAAACGTTCGGAATTATTGAATTGCGTAACTTCCAGAGGGGAAGAGATATCGACTGGCGGTTAGTGCCAATCGCATCAGTATCATCGAGTTGGTTGGAAATATATGTTTTCCATAGAAAACAATTCAAAGACGGAAAATAATACGTTCGGAATTATTGAATTGCGTAACTTCCAGACGGGAAGAGATATCGATTTGCTGTTAGTGCCAATCTCATCAGAATCATCAAATTGGTTGGAAATATATGTTTTTCATACAAAACAATTCAAAGACGTGAAATAAAACGTTCGGAATTATTGAATTGCGTAACTTCCAGACGGGAAGAGATATCGATTTGCTGTTAGTGCCAATCGCATCAGAATCATCAAATTGGTTGGAAATATTTGTTTTTCATAGAAAACAATTCAAAGACGGGAAATAAAACGTTCGGAATTATTGAATTGCATAACTTCCAGGGGGGAAGAGATATCGACTTGCGGTTAGTGCCAATCGCATCAGAATCATCGAGTTGGTTTGAAATATCTGTTTTCCTTAGCAAACAATACAAAGACGGGAAATAGAACGTTCGAAATTATTGAATTGCGTAAATTCCAGACGGGATGAGAAATCGACTTGCGGTTTCTGCCAATCGCATCAGAATGATCAAATTGGTTGGAAATATATGTTTTCCATAGAAAACAATTCAAAGACGGGAGGGAAATAAAACGTTCGGAATTATTGAATTGCGTAACTTCCAAACGTGGAGAGATATCGACTTGCGGTTAGTGCCAATCGCATCAGAATCATCAAGTTGGTTGGAAATATATTTTTTCCCTAGAAAACAATTCAAAGACGGGAAATAAAACGTTCGGAATTATTGAATTGCGTAACTTCCAAACGTGGAGCGATATCGACTTGCGGTTAGTGCCAATCGCATCAGAATCATCAAGTTGGTTGGAAATATATGTTTTCCATAGAAAACTATTCAAAGACGGGAAATAAAACATTCGGAATTATTGAATTGCGTAACTTCCAGACGGGAAGAGATATCGACTTGCGGTTAGTGCCAATCGCATCAGAATCATCGAGTTGGTTAGAAATATATGTTTTTCGTAGAAAACAATTCAAAGACGGGAACTAAAACGTTCGGAATTATTGAATTGCGCAACTTCCAGACGGGAAGAGATATCTACTTGCGGTTATTGCCAATCGCATTAGAATCATCAAATTGGTTGGAAATATATGTTTTTCATAGAAGACAATTCAAAGACGGGAAATAAAACGTTCGGAATTATTGAATTGCGTAACTTCCAGACGGGAAGAGATATCGATTCTCTGTTAGTGCCAATCGCATCAGAATCATCAAATTGATTGGAAATATATGTTTTTCATAGAAAACAATTCAAAGACGGGAAATAAAACTTTCGGAATTATTGAATTGCGTAACTTCCAGAGGGGAAGAGATATCGACTTGCGGTTAGTGCCAATCGCATCAGAATCATCGAGTTGGTTGGAAATATATGTTTTTCATAGAAAACAATTCAAAGACGGGAAATAAAACGTTCGGAATTATTGAATTGCGTAACTTCCAGACGGGAAGAGATATCGATTTGCTGTTAGTGCCAATCGCATCAAACTCATCATATTGGTTGTAAATATTTGTTCTTCATAGAAAACAATAAAAAGACGGGAATTAAAACGTTCGGAATTATTGAATTAAGTAACTTCCAGACGGGAAGAGACTTGCCAATCCACCAATCGCATCAGAATCATCAAATTGGTTGGAAATATATGTTTTTCATCGAAAACAATTTAAAGACGGGAAATAAAACGTTCGGAATTATTGAATTGCGTAACTTCCAGAGGGGAAGAGATATCGACTGGCGGTTAAAGCCAATCGCATCAGTATCATCGAGTTGGTTGGAAATATATGTTTTCCATAGAAAAAAATTCAAAGACGGAAAATAATACGTTCGGAATTATTGAATTGCGTAACTTCCAGACGGGAAGAGATATCGATTTGCTGTTAGTGCCAATCTCATCAGAATCATCAAATTGGTTGGAAATATGTGTTTTTCATACAAAACAATTCAAAGACGTGAAATAAAACGTTCGGAATTATTGAATTGCGTAACTTCCAGACGGGAAGAGATATCGATTTGCTGTTAGTGCCAATCGCATCAGAATCATCAAATTGGTTGGAAATATATGTTTTTCATAGAAGACAATTCAAAGACGGGAAATAAAACGTTCGGAATTATTGAATTGCGTAACTTCCAGATGGGAAGAGATATCGATTTTCTGTTAGTGCCAATCGCATCAGAATCATCAAGTTGGTTGGAAATATATGTTTTCCATAGAAAACAATTCAAAGACGGAAAATAATACGTTCGGAATTATTGAATTGCGTAACTTCCAGACGGGAAGAGATATCGATTTGGTGTTAGTGCCAATCTCATCAGAATCATCAAATTGGTTGGAAATATATGTTTTTCATACAAAACAATTCAGAGACGTGAAATAAAACGTTCGGAATTATTGAATTGCGTAACTTCCAGACGGGAAGAGATATCGATTTGCTGTTAGTGCCAATCGCATCAGAATCATCAAATTGGTTGGAAATATATGTTTTTCATAGAAGACAATTCAAAGACGGGAAATAAAACGTTCGGAATTATTGAATTGCGTAACTTCCAGACGGGAAGAGATATCGATTCTCTGTTAGTGCCAATCGCATCAGAATCATCAAATTGGTTGGAAATATATGTTTTTCATAGAAGACAATTCAAAGACGGGAAATAAAACTTTCGGAATTATTGAATTGCGTAACTTCCAGACGGGAAGAGTTATCGATTTTCTGTTAGTGCCAATCGCATCAGAATCATCAAATTGGTTGGAAATATATGTTTTTCATAGAAAACAATTCAAAGACGGGAAATAAAACGTTCGGAATTATTGAATTGCGTAACTTCCAGAGGGGAAGAGATATCGACTTGCGGTTAGTGCCAATCGCATCAGAATCATCGAGTTGGTTGGAAATATATGTTTTTCATAGAAAACAATTCAAAGACGGGAAATAAAACGTTCGGAATTATTGAATTGCGTAACTTCCAGACGGGAAGAGATATCGACTTGCAGTTAGTGCCAATCGCATCAGAATCATCAAATTGGTTGGAAATATATGTTTTTCATAGAAGACAATTCAAAGACGGGAAATAAAACTTTCGGAATTATTGAATTGCATAACTTCCAGACGGGAAGAGTTATCGATTTTCTGTTAGTGCCAATCGCATCAGAATCATCAAATTGGTTGGAAATATATGTTTTTCATAGAAAACAATTCAAAGACGGGAAATAAAACGTTCGGAATAATTGAATTGCGTAACTTCCAGAGGGGAAAAATATCGACTTGCGGTTAGTGCCAATCGCATCAGAATCATCGAGTTGGTTGTAAATATATGTTTTTCATGGAAAACAATTCAAAGACGGGAAATAAAAACTTCGGAATTATTGAATTACCTTCCAGAGGAGAAGAGATATCGACTTGCGGTTAGTGCCAATCGCATCAGAATCATGGAGTTGGTTGGAAATATATGTTTCTCATAGAAAACAATACAAAGACGGGAAATAAAACGTTCGGAATTATTGAATTGCGTAAATTCCAGACGGGATGAGAAATCGACTTGCGGTTCCTGCCAATCGCATCAGAATGATGAAATTGGTTGGAAATATATGTTTCCCATAGAAAACAATTCAAAGACGAGAAATAAAACGTTCGGAATTATTGAATTGCGTAACTTCCAAACGTGAAGAGATATCGACTTGCGGTTAGTGCCAATCGCATCAGAATCATCGAGTTGGTTAGAAATATATGTTTTTCATAGAAAACAATCCGAAGACGGAAAATAAAAATTATTGAATTGCGTAACTTCCAGACGGGAAGAGATATCGATTTGCTGTTAGTGCCAATCGCATCAGAATCATCAAATTGGTTGGAAATATATGTTTTTGAAAACAATTCAAAGACGGGAAATAAAACGTTCGGAATTATTATTGATTTGCGTAACTTCCAGAGGGGAAGAGATATCGACTTGCGGTTAGTGCCAATCGCATCAGTATCATCATGTTGGTTGGAAATATATGTTTTTCATAGGAAACAATTCAAAGACGAGAAATAAAACGTTCGGAATTTTCGAATTGCGTAACTTCCAGACGGGAAGAGATATCTACTTGCGGTTAGTGCCAATCGCATCAGAATCATCAAATTGGTTGGAAATATATGTTTTTCATAGAAAACAATCCAAAGAAGGGAAATGAAATGTTCGGAATTATTGAATTGCGTAACTTCCAGACGGGAAGAGATATCTACTTGCGGTTATTGCCAATCGCATCAGAATCAACAAATTGGTTGGAAATATATGTTTTTCATGGAAGACAATTCAAAGACGGGAAATAAAACGTTCGGAATTATTGAATTGCGTAACTTCCAGACGGGAAGAGATATCGATTTGCTGTTAGTGCCAATCGCATCAGAATCATCAAATTGGTTGGAAATATATGTTTTTCATAGAAAACAATTCAAAGACGGGAAATAAAACGTTCGGGATTATTGAATTGCGTAACTTCCAGAGGGGAAGAGACATCGACTTGCGGTAGTGCCAATCGCATCAGAATCATCGAGTTGGTTGGAAATATATGTTTTTCATAGAAAACAATTCAAAGACGTGAAATGAAACGTTCGGAATTATTGAATTGCGTGACTTCCAGACGGAAAGAGATATCGATTTGCTGTTAGTGCCAATCGCATCAGAATCATCAAATTGGTTGGAAATATATGTTTTTCATAGAAAACAATTCAAAGACGGCAAATAAAACGTTCGGAATTATTGAATTGCGTAACTTCCAGAGGGGAAGAGATATCGACTTGCGGTTAGTGCCAATCGCATCAGAATCATCGAGTTGGTTGGAAATATATGTTTTTCATAGAAAACAGTTCAAAGACGGGAAATAAAACGTTCGGAATTATTGAATTACGTAACTTCTAGACGGGAAGAGATATCGAGTTGCGGTTAGTGCCAATCGCATCAGAATCATCAAATTGGTTGGAAATATATGTTTTTCATAGAAGACAATTCAAAGACGGGAAATAAAACGTTCGGAATTATTGAATTGCGTAACTTCCAGACGGGAAGAGATATCGATTTTCTGTTAGTGCCAATCGCATCAGAATCATCAAATTGGTTGGAAATATATGTTTTTCATAGAAGACAATTCAAAGACGGGAAATAAAACTTTCGGAATTATTGAATTGCGTAACTTCCAGACGGGAAGAGTTATCGATTTTCTGTTAGTGCCAATCGCATCAGAATCATCAAATTGGTTGGAAATATATGTTTTTCATAGAAAACAATTCAAAGACGGGAAATAAAACGTTCGGAATTATTGAATTGCGTAACTTCCAGAGGGGAAGAGATATCGACTTGCGGTTAGTGCCAATCGCATCAGAATCATCGAGTTGGTTGGAAATATATGTTTTTCATGGAAAACAATTCAAAGACGGCAAATAAAACGTTCGGAATAATTGAATTGCGTAACTTCCAGAGGGGAAGAGATATCGACTTGCGGTTATTGCCAATCGCATCAGAATCATCGAGTTGGTTGGAAATATATGTTTTTCATAGAAAACAATTCAAAGACGGGAAATAAAACGTTCGCAATTATTGAATTACGTAACTTCCAGACGGGAAGAGATATCGACTTGCGGTTAGTGCCAATCGCATCAGAATCATCAAATTGGTTGGAAATATATGTTTTTCATAGAAGACAATTCAAAGACGGGAAATAAAACTTTCGGAATTATTGAATTGCGTAACTTCCAGACGGGAAGAGTTATCGATTTTCTGTTAGTGCCAATCGCATCAGAATCATCAAATTGGTTGGAAATATATGTTTTTCATAGAAAACAATTCAAAGACGGGAAATAAAACGTTCGGAATTATTGAATTGCGTAACTTCCAGAGGGGAAGAGATATCGACTTGCGGTTAGTGCCAATCGCATCAGAATCATCGAGTTGGTTGGAAATATATGTTTTTCATGGAAAATAATTCAAAGACGAGAAATAAAACGTTCGGAATTATTGAATTACCTTCCAGAGGAGAAGAGATATCGACTTGCGGTTAGTGCCAATCGCATCAGAATCATGGAGTTGGTTGAAAAAATATGTTTCTCATAGAAAACAATACAAAGACGGGAAATAAAACGTTCGGAATTATTGAATTGCGTAAATTCCAGACGGGATGAGAAATCGACTTGCGGTTTCTGCCAATCGCATCAGAATGATGAAATTGGTTGGAAATATATGTTTTCCATAGAAAACAATTCAAAGACGGGAAATAAAACGTTCGGAATTATTGAATTGCGTAACTTCCAAACGTGAAGAGATATCGACTTGCGGTTAGTGCCAATCGCATCAGAAACATCGAGTTGGTTGGAAATATATGTTTTTCATAGAAGACAATTCAAAGACGGGAAATAAAACGTTCGGAATTATTGAATTGCGTAACTTCCAGACGGGAAGAGATATCGATTTTCTGTTAGTGCCAATCGCATCAGAATCATCAAATTGGTTGGAAATATATGTTTTTCATACAAGACAATTCAAAGACGGGAAATAAAACTTTCGGAATTATTGAATTGCGTAACTTCCAGACGGGAAGAGTTATCGATTTTCTGTTAGTGCCAATCGCATCAGAATCATCAAATTGGTTGGAAATATATGTTTTTCATAGAGAACAATTCAAAGACGGGAAATAAAACAGTAGATTAAGTCCACGAGTTCTACGCCAGGAAATGACTCATCGACCGGATGTTGCGCGCGCAACTTCGGATGTAACGTTACTAACCCGCGAAATTCAAACGTGTCCATAGAGCTTACGATGATCACCGAACTTCCAACCATAGAGGTCTAGGTCATAGAATGTGAGGTTGGTTGTATGTAACGTTACTAACCCACGAAATTCAAACGTGTCCATAGAGCTTACGATGATCACCGAACTTCCGACCATAGAGGCCTGGATGTGAGGTTAGTTGGACGTAACGTTACTAACCCGCGAAATTCAAACGTGTCCATAGAGCTTACGATGATTATAGAACTTTCTACCATAGAGGTCTGGATGTGAGGTTAGTTGGATGTGACGTCATCGACCCGCCAAAATCAAACGTAGAGGTGTTTTGGTGATGTTTATCATGGCCGACGTTGGAAGCGAATGTCAGAAGAATAAACGTCAAAACCACAATATGACTGATGTTGTAGCTACATCGCAGCCATCTTCTGATGAACTATCATACTTAAATGTCAATGTCAGACCAGTTAACTTCAAACGACTACATCTATGAATGAACCGATCAACCGTCATGCATACCTGTCAACGTCAGAAATGTTAACGTCAAGGGACGACATCTATGAGGTCACAATTCAAAATATGACTGATGTTATAGCTACATCACCGCCATCTCTTAATGAACCGATGAACTATCATACTTAAATGTCAATGTCAGAACAGTTAACTTCAAATGACTACATCTATGAATGAACCGTCATGCGTACCTGTCAACGTCAAAGGACGACATCTATGAGGTATCTTGTTAATGTTTTTGCGCGGGAAATTTATGAACCGATGAACTATCATGGCTGGATGTCAATGTCAGAACAGTTAACGTCAAAGGACGACATCTATGAGACTCCAATTCAAAATGTTACCGATGTTGTAGCCTATATCGCCATCTATCACTAAACCGATGAACTATCATAGCTGAATGTCAATGTCAGAACAGTTAACGTCAAAGGACGACATCTATGAGGTATTTTGTTAATGTTTTCGAGCGGGAAGTTCCATCTCTATTAAAAAAAAAAACGATATATTAATGAACTATCATATATCTTGTTAATGTTTTTGCGCGGGAAATTTATGAACCGATGAACTATCATGGCTGGATGTCAATGTCAGAACAGTTAACGTCAAAGGACGACATCTATGAGACTCCAATTCAAAATGTTACCGATGTTGTAGCCTATATCGCTATCTATCACTAAACCGATGAACTATCATAGCTGAATGTCAATGTCAGAACAGTTAACGTCAAAGGACGACATCTATGAGGTATTTTGTTAATGTTTTCGCGTGGGAAGTTCCATCTCAATTCAAAAAAACGATATATTAATGAACTATCATAGCTTGATGTCCATGTCAGAACAGCTAACGCCAAAGGACGACATCTATGAGGTGTTTTGCTGATGTTTGCGCGAGGAATTTCAAAAATTTGACTCATGTTGTAGCTATACTGTCATTTATTATTGAACCACACCGTAATTCCAAAAATAATGAACTTTTAAAATAACCTACAAATTTCCTAAACGTTAAATGATTACTTACGTATATGAAATTATTACACCAGAAACCACATTGAGTATATGAGAACACGTGGAAGCAATTAATTTTGCATACATCTACGTCATCACATTCAGTTTATACGAGAATAATTGAATACAATGGATTCATTCATTAGGTCAACAAATAACAATAAGTGATATACTCTAGTCTAGATTTGCTAGTAAGCGAATTTAATTATCGTTTCATTAGTCATTACTTACGTAAGCAACTGTGAGTGGAATTAGCTATCTAGGAATGCGATTGCATGATCTTAGTCATTATACATTCAATCCTTAAACAATCAACTCGTGTTTTGTGTAGTGCTTATATCTAAAAGGTGAGTCTATATTATTATTTTACTAAGAAAACTATTATTTCAAATTAACTCCATATCAATAAGTTGTTTTTCACTTCAAATTGAAACAATTCAAATTAACTCCATATCAATAAGTTGTTTTTCACTTCAAATTGAAACAATTCAAATTAACTCCATATCAATAAGTTGTTTTTCACTTCAATTTAACATGTAAAATTCGTCTTTGTTGTTATATGTTATTAAGGACTTTCATTTTTGTTTTTAGAGAAACGGATTTTTCGAAAATAATATCAAGAGATTGAAACCAACCAAAACAGAATTTGGTGCAGCTGTTCTGGTGGAGCTTGCAGAGTTTTCAGTGGTTCCTACCAAAACGTGATAAAATTTCTCCAATAGTAGAAAACTATAGACTAACTTTTCCGAGGGGAGGAAAAATTAAGTACCGACAAGTATTGATATAGGAGCAGAGAGGGAGTAGCAGCAGCAGCGTTAACGTTAAAATTGTTTCATTTATTGTAAGGTGAGGTGTTTATCTCATTATTATTATGGAGTCGTCCATCGCGAAACTTAGTTCTGAAATTGTTGAAATTATCGGTAAAGCTCATAAGAACCTCGTTAAATCAAAATTCTCTCCTCAAGAGACACAAAAGTGGATAGATTTTTGTACTAAATATGTACAAACTTTTAATAGGCATTTAAGTAAAGATTCTCTCAATTTAGGGGAGAAAAATCAAGTTCAAGCTAATGTGGGACATATAAGAAGATTCAAAATTTTATTACAAATTCGAAATAAACCCGCCCCCTCAAATAAAAATCGAAGCGATCGTATTCGTTGGGAAGATGGTAAGTCTGCATTTTCTCAACGAATTCGAACTGGGTTGATAATAAATATTTCACATTTAGACCCATTAAATTTTTTGTATGATGCTTTTAATCTCTTTAGTTCTAGAGTTGTCAAAATTTTACATATATACAATTTTATTAAAGTCACCACAACATTTTGTTGTGAATATATCAAACCCAATGTTAATGAAGAGCTTATCCAGGTAGAATTCAAATATTTTCATACAAAATCCGCTCCAATAGATACTTTGACCAATTTATTGGAGTGGTTTAAGGAGTATGTCATTGGTAAACTCCAAGTTAAACTGGAAGAAATCACTGAAAGAGAGAGTGGGTGGAGCCTCAGAGATGTGATAAGTCTAGAAATCAATATTAATAAACATGAAACTATCAATTCAGGATCTTCCTATATTGTTTTACCTAAAGAAATCCAACTTAAGCGTGCAGTTATTAACATTAAAAATTATGACGAATACTGTTTTGCTTGGGCAGTAACAGCTGGATTGTATCCTGCTACTAACACACATCCAGATCGAGTATCTTCATATCCGCATTTTAGTACAATTTTGAATTTGCAAAATTTAACATTTCCCCTACCCATTTCACAAATCCCTGTATTTGAGAAAAATAATAATATTTCTATTCATGTGTTTGTTCTACAATTATGTAAAAATGAAAATGGGGAGAAATTAAAGGTTCTCCCTGCATACCTGACCAAAAATAAACTCGAAAAACACTTCAATTTATTATTGATTCAAGACAAGTATTACCGCGAAGAGGAATCATCATCCTCCTCCTCCATTCAAGTAGATCCGATAGTGAAATTTCATTACTGTTTAATTAAAAATTTATCAAGATTAGTAAATTCTCAAATTACCACCAGAAATAAAACTTACTTATGTGAGAGATGTTTGAATAATTTCTGGAGTGAGATCAAGTACAATAATCATATCGAGGATTGTGGTAAGATGAATACTTGTAAAATAACATTCCCCGAAGAGGATTATTTGAAATTTAAAAATCATTCAAACAAACTGCCTGTACCTTTTATTATCTACTTTGATTTTGAAGCTCTATTATTACCCATCCAAAACTGCTCTCAATCTAGTACAAATTCATATACAAACAGAACGCAGCTACATGAAGCTTACAGTGTAGGCTTCTACCTGAAATGTCATTTCAACGATTCCCTATCACGTTACAATAGTTATAGAGGACCTAATCCGGCTAAATGGTTGACTGAACAATTAGATAAAATTGGAGAATTCATCGATCTAAAACTAAAATGTAATATACCCATTGATTTTGGTGGAATTAGTATAGTCAGTATAATGTATGAAACCAAATGTCACATTTGTGGTGTGTTGTTCAAAGAGGGTGACATTCGTGTTAAAGATCATTGTCATTTTACAGGAAAATATCGAGGATTAGCCCACCAAGATTGCAATTTAAATTATAAATATAAATTTGTGGTACCGGTCGTAGCTCACAATTTGAGTGGGTACGATATGTTTTTATTAATTAGAGATTTGGCTAGATCGTCTAAACAAAATATTCAGGTGCTCCCCTTGAATAAAGAGAAATATATAAGTTTCACCAGAAGCTCCACAAATTCTATTGTTAAATTTCGATTTATAGACTCGTGTAGATTTTTGGATTCAAGTTTAGATAAATTAGTCTCTTATTTGAGTGAGGATGACTTGACTATTTTGAAACGTGAGTTTTCCCACTTATCTCAAGAAAATTTCAAACTGTTAACACGTAAAGGAGTTTTCCCATACGAACACATGGATGAGTGGGGGAAATTAAACGATGAAAATCTTCCTCCGATCGAGAAATTCTTCAATAAACTTCGAGATGAATCGATAAGTGAGGAAGATTATCAACACGCTCAATCAGTTTGGAATCGATTTGAGTGTAAAAATTTAGGTGATTATTCGGATTTGTATTTGAAAACAGACGTTTTATTGCTGGCCGATGTATTCGAGAATTTCCGAAACAAATGCGTGGGCCTGTTTGATTTAGATCCCGCACACTACTTCACTGTTCCATCATTCACATGGGATTGTATGCTAAAATATACAAACGTATCACTACAATATTTAAAAGATATCGATATGATATTATTTTTGGAACGGGGGATTAGAGGGGGTGTGAGTCAATGCAGTAATCGATTTGCAAAAGCCAACAATAAATATATGCATAATCATAATCCACAAGAAGAAAATAGTTATTTAATGTATTTCGATGTATGTAATCTATATGGGTGGGCTATGATTCAATATTTACCTTACGATGGGTTTAAGTGGGTTGAAAATGTTGATAATATCGACGTACAACATGTTTCCGATGAAAGCCCTATCGGGTACATTCTAGAGGTTGATTTGGAGTATCCTACAACATTGCATGACCTTCATAAAGATCTCCCTCTTTGTCCAACTCATACAGCTCCACCGGGTAGTAAATTACCAAAATTATTAACAACTTTTCATAAAAAATCAAGATATATCATTCATTATAGAAACTTAAAACAATGTTTGACTTTAGGAATGGTACTAACTAAAGTCCATAGAGTTCTAGAGTTTAAACAAGCGCCGTGGTTGAAAGCCTATATTGATTTGAATACTAGATTGAGAGCGGCTTCTAAGAACGCCTTTGAGATAGCACTATTCAAGTTGCTCATCAATGCTATTTTCGGGAAATCGATGGAGAACGTGCGAAAGCATAGAGCGGTCAAATTAGTTAACAAATGGTATGGACCTTATGGAGCTCGTTATTATATTTCACAACCCAATTTTAATAGTAGTAAAATATTTGAAGAGAATCTAGTGGCCATTGAACAAAATAAATTAGAAGTGTTATTCAATAAACCAATTTACGTGGGTATGACGATTTTGGACGTTTCTAAAACATGTGTGTACGATTTTCATTACAACTTCATGCTTACACTTTATAAAGATCCTGAAATGATAAGATTATGTTATACTGACACAGATAGTTTGATCTATCATATAATTACTGATGATGATATTTATCAGAGCATCATCAATAAATATATTCATAAATTCGATACGAGCGATTATGCGCTAAACAACAACTTTGAGATTCCACTTGTAAATAAAAAAGTAGTCGGCTTAATGAAGGATGAGAATGGGGGGATGATTATGGATAAGTTTGTAGGGTTAAGATCCAAGATGTATAGTTATACAGTTCAGGATCGTAACCCAACAAAGAAAGCGAAGGGGGTGCGGGATTATGTGTTGCGGAACACAATCACATTCGAAGATTATGTTAGATGTTTAGAAGAAGGCATTGAGATGTATCGCATACAAAGATCTATCCGCTCATTCGATTTCAAATTGTATACAATCGAACAAAATAAAATTGCCCTCAGCCCTTTCGACAGCAAAAGACACATAATTGGTAATGGGATAAACACTTTACCTTATGGTCATTATTCTTTATCACCATAATTGTATAAGTTTATATATCCATCATATTATTATTCATACTTCATATCTATGTTTATTATTGTTTTATGAAAATAAATAAAATATTTCTATGATGATGATTTGTTTCATTTTCCTCTCTCCCTTTACAGCAAACCGAAAGACTATTTTACATAAAAATCATTTATTGTTCTAAATCATACATAACCTTATTTATATATAAATAACATATCTCTAAGTGTATTAGTTAATAAACAAAAATTTTGTTGATGAAATATCGGTATAACAATACAAGAGTTCTAATCCACTAGCATGGTTAGTGATTCCACGTACATCTTGCTCACTCAAGCTCTATATCATACATAATTTTATCCTTATGCGAAAACATAAACTCTCTAAGAGTATTAGCTAATAAGCTTTCTGGTGCAACATCTATAAAACAATACAAAAGTTCCATATAACTAGCAAGACCCCTCATTGATTTAATTATTGCAATGACCTTATAATAATATGAACAAAATTCAAGTTGTTCAAGGAACGACACTCGATGAAATAACACTTCATCGTTAATTCTAATGATTTCACGTACATCTTGCTCGCTTAAATAAAAATCAGTATTGTGCTTGGTAACTTGAAGTACTTTAACGCTATTCGCATAAACGCACTGTAATATTAGACAATAATATCCACATGCTATAGGTGTAGAATCGAAATGTGCATGTTGACTCTCAAAGAATTCCTTGATCTTCATCCGCACTATATTGATGAAGTCGTTCCATTCGTATCTTCCAAAGACGAGTTTTCCATATTGATTTCTTTGATGCAACGAGATAGTTGAAGTGAATTTCCTCACAGGGCTTAGTCCACATCTAACCTCCAAATTTTCTCTCAGTGGGTAAACAGTATTCATTAATAGAAATTGTTCATGTTTTGAGGCTATTTCAATTTTTTCTAAAATTCTATCCAACTCTTCATCACCACTAATACTACTACTACTATTCGCGTTGGAAAACCGACTATCTTGCAAAGACATTTCGCAACAACTGACTGTTGCATTCAAACTTCTCTACCACCAACACATACCAAATATTTATCTGAACATGCGCAGATCATACTATATCGGTATTCTGTATCCAACTTTTATCCTCCATACCATACCATTTAACTAGCATTTTATTACCTTTTTTTCGGAGTACTTTCTCAATTAAATATACTTCGGGTTGCTTCGTTCTTTGTAATTCCTCTTCGTAGAAGCATCCGGTGATTGTGGAATCTTTCATGTCTTTGAGTAGATAAGTAACAGGGTTCGTAATTTTAACTTTTATAATTTTAAATAATTCCGCTGACCAATTAGGCGTATACGATTTTTCGAAAATATGTTTTGCCTTACTGATACGCACCACATCTCCAACGTTGTATTTGTGTGGTAGAACTAGCTTGACGTGTGAGTAGCATCGCTTCAATATCTCACTTTCGTTATGTTTTGTCACTTTACACGGAGCCAGATTGATCGTTCTCTGCTTACGCTTATTATATTTTTCAGTGATCTTTTCGAGTATATCAAACCATTTGTATTTCCCACTCAAACTGAAATGTTTATAGAGCGCTTCTTTCAACGTTCGAATAACGCGTTCTGCAATGGCTGCTTTTTTTACAGAATAAGTATTATATTGATTGATTTTATGTTTCTTCATCAACTCTTTAAATTGCTTATTGAAGAACTCCTTTCCTTGATCGCTTTGTAAATGTGTGGGTATACGCCCGTTAGATTTCAAAAAAATAGAGTCAACAGCCTTCCGAACCTCTTCAGCCGATTTCGTTTTCAACGGACGAGTCCATAGATACTTTGAGAAGCAATCGATCATCACTAAAATGAATTTAAATCCTCGATTTTCACGCGCATAATTACCCATTTCAGCCAGATCCATCTGCCACAGATCATCTAAACCTTTTATGATTGTTCGGCGGCGGTTGAAATTCTTTCTACTTGGTTTATGAAGCTCATATACAACTTGTTCTTTACCTTGTTGCAACATGCTGAATTATCGCATTAGGATTGACTCTATCAGAATTTCCTCCCAACACAACCAATTTGCTATCAATATTCTTCAGACTAGTGATGAATACATTTTGTTGTGTAGTTATATTATGAATGTCATTAGTTAATTTCGCAATATCATCCTCAGTCTGTTTCTTATATACGTCTATCACTTTCTGCACATCGGTTTGAAGATTCTTCAAAGCTTTATTCATAA
This sequence comes from Endomychus coccineus, assembly GCA_958510875.1. Classification (NCBI taxonomy): domain Eukaryota; kingdom Metazoa; phylum Arthropoda; class Insecta; order Coleoptera; family Endomychidae; genus Endomychus; species Endomychus coccineus. The sequence goes on from OY294067.1 coordinate 169,585,163, forward strand.
GATTATTAGCCTTTGCATACTTGTCAAGAAGTTCCTTCAACCTTTTTTCCACTTCAATTATCGCGCTATCGACGTACTTCTTATTCGCGGCATCGTTATTTAAAGTAGGTGTTTTCATATTGGAAATTTTTAAATTTTTAATATCCACATCACCGTCTGGTGTATGAGTCAAAACGTTCTTAAACATCGAGCGTATTCGGAGAACATCGACGCTGTTCACTACACCGTCTCCTCCGCTCCTAGATCTCCTACCAAACTTGTCGAGACTCATGATATAACTGTTTCAAACGCTATTGTATCTCATCTAATAAATGATATCTGCCTCTCGAAGTTCATTTATAATTGCAACAATCTCATTATCGTGCGACGTATTCCCAGCTTCTTGAGAAGCAATCAATAGTTTTAGGCGTTCCACGAGTTCGTTTGGATCGTCCCAGTACATGTACTCCACTGGTTCGTTGTTATATGTCAATTGCATACCGCTACCGAGAGCTTCCTCATGAATTAGAGGTCGAATTATTTTAATGTACTTGTATCTTCGAGTACCTTTCAAGTTTCCAGCACTATTTCTGTGGGGATTTGTCAAGTTCAGAATCATCCTGTAATTCATCTTATCTTTCTTGGTGAAATTTCTAGGTTTGTCATAGAATATAAGTTCACACAGACCGACGGTACTTTTGAATTTTCTCCCTTGTGTCACGATAGTATCTCTATTTTTGAAATCGATTAATTTACCTCCTAGTAACCATGACAACGAACTAGCATCGTAAACTGGGCCATAAACTTTATCGACTTTTCTACTCCCGGACCAATAATCACCGATATATTTTTGAAGTAACTCTGGGTAAGATTCTAATACGTCATACTCATCATCGTTGTCAGACTCTTCAATAACAGTTTTCATACTTGCATCGCTCACATCCAATACCGTTCCTCTTTCATCTTCCTCCTCCTCATCCTCCTCCTCCTCCTCCTCTTCATCCGCATCATCCTTTTCTTGCTTAATTTCACGTTTAATCAATGGTGTATTATTGGATTTGATTATTTCCCGAAGTGGTTCCGATATGGGTTTAAATTATTTATTGATCGACTCGTCCTCTTCCGTTTTACCCAGTTTCAATGTGAGATATTTCTTGCGTATAGATCGTGCCAATTGAGCGATTTTTCGCTTACGTGCTAACCGTTCAGCGTCCATTGTGTATTTGCTATTGATTTCACGTTCACACTTTAATATATACATCGAAACCTTTGCGGTATCTTCCATTGTTCAAATCGAAATCTTTAACAATTATCAATGTTCCAAATTTCTCCATCCAACACATAGAACACATCTTTTTGAATCGATCGAAAGTAACGTCTGGGGATACGTGCTCATCAAACACGTGTTTTAGATTTATTTCATCCTGTTTAAATAACACGATCAGGTTAGAATTATCGCGAATCAGTTGTTTAGGAATTTTAGAGTATGTCTGACATAGATATGATGCGTCAATGTTTCTATGTCTACACATCGAATAATATTCTCGAATTTTCTGTTGTGTCTCGCAGGATATGTCATCAAAAATGAAGATAGAATTTGGTTTTGCATCGTTCGGACTTATAATCTCTTCATTGTCTTTATATGGGAAATAACCAACTCCTTTTACTCGTTCCAAAATCTCCTGCAACAGTATGTACTTATCTTGATATAATGACTTCGAGTATACGTAAACGTTTTCAAACTTGACACCATTTGGATTGAATAACAACGATAACATAACGTTTGTTTTTCCGCATCCGCTCGGACCACAAATTAAAGCACGAAAAGAGTTTGGTAACAGTTTACCATGTTTACCAACGCGATTAGTTCTAACTTTTAAATCTAAATTCTCGATTGGAAGTGTCTGTTCTTGTTGAACGGTCTTCATCGTGTGAACCATTTCTACTTAATGATAACGTATAAAAGGAAAAATCACCAGAGCGTATGCTCATTAACAATGTTGATTCATCAAGGTGAAGGTTTATTGAATACACTCATAAACAAGCTCCCGTTTGAATTACACATTCCTTCATATCAATTCTGTGGTCCTGGAACTAAATTGGAAAAGCGTCTTGCACGCGGTGATAAAGGTATCAATCCTTTAGATTCCGCTTGTCGCGAACACGATATAGCTTATTCACAAAACAAATCTCTGGAGGAACGTCATAAGGCCGATAAAATATTAGAGGACGCTGCTTGGAAACGAGTTAAATCAAGAGACGCTAGCGCAGGTGAAAGACTCTCTAGTTTATTGGTTACCGGTGGGATGAAGGTTAAACGAAAACTAGGTATGGGTATCAAGAAACGGAGGCGACAACGAGGATGTTGTTTCCGGAAAGATATCGTTGGAAGCATCGCAAAGTCAATGGAGCCATCTTCTTCTTTGAGAAAGTCCGCTATGAACGCGTTGAAAGCAGCACGGATTGCGATTAAACGAGCTGGAGGTAAAAAGCGTATCAGAGTACCAAGAGTAATACCACTACCAAAATCTGGAGGATTCCTCCCACTATTACTACCCATCTTAGGAGCTCTAGGAGCCTTAGGATCGGTTGCAGGAGGTGCGAGTACCATAGCGAATGCAGTAATAAATGCTAAGAATGCGAAAAAGAAGCTTGAAGAAGATCAACGTCACAACAAAGCTATGGAATCGTTGGGTAAAGGTTTATATTTGAGACGAAATGCTAAAGGAGGCCTGGGATTGTTTTTGAAGAAGCAACAAAAAAACTTCCAATAAAGCTACCCTATGATAGACCGCTGAACGATCGGGATTTGGTGCGTTTCGCAAATAAAATGAAAATACCACATTTTCGAGGTGTCTTTATGCGAGACAATCTACCTAGAAAACCGTGGTGTCAAGAACGCATCATTTTAAATTTAGATTCAGTGAAAAACAGCGGAACTCATTGGGTAGCATTCAAGAAAAACGGTAACGATGTAGAGTATTTTGATTCGTTTGGAAATTTAAAACCACCGAAGGAACTCGTTCGATATCTGGGTGGGAACGTTCGGATTTCCTATAACAACGATCCTTTTCAGAAATACAATCAAGTAATATGTGGACATTTGTGTTTGAAATTTCTCAGTCTTACCTAAACATTTAGCGAGTGACAACCATCATGGATTTCGCTTCGGCATTAATACAATACATATGCGAAACTGAAGGAGGAAGTAGTTTGAGAACAATAATTAATTTTATTTACGATAATTTGATCGAGGCTATCAATAAACCTACGAGCGAACTTACACGTAAGAATTTAATGTTTCTACCGATGGAATACATCCTAAAACATTTGGATGTGGTGTTTCTCAATCAGAAAGAGGTTCCGGAACATATGTTTGAATACCTTTACCGTCATATGCAGTGTAAGGAACATGTCGATGAAGATTGCGATGGTCCACAACCCCCACGCAAACTATGTTCTCAATGTTTATCTGAGCAGATTTCTCACATCATGGAGAACGAGGAAATGACTCATCATGAGAAGCAAGTGTTGATAGAAGAAGTTTGCAAAGACGACCCATACTTTATGAAATCATACTTATTCCATCTATTAATGTTAAAATATAAATAGAGATGTTTCAATAAATTTTTATTAGTATCATGTCTCAGTTGTTCACGTTAACAAGCACCAACCATATATTCTCGTTTACACCGCAGATTTCGATTGTGCTGAGGCCAGACAAAAAATATTACTTAGCATTGTTGGGATTCACTTCCTACAATTCCATACCGAATATCGACAACGAAAAATTCTACTATTACGAGAATAAAACTTTGAAAGAAATCGCAATACCTGCAGGTAACTATGAAATAACCGATATCGAAGAATTGATTAAAAGGAATCTGAAGCAAAAAGAAGATATATTCTCACTGAAACCCAATAACAATACCCTAAAGTGTGAAATATTCAGTACACATCTCGATATATCGTTCGAAAAGGATGATAGTTTAGCTAAAATATTAGGGTTTTCACGTAAAGTATTAAGGAAAGGTGTATTGCACGTTTCCGATCTACCTGTGAACATTATAAAAGTTACAAATATCCGTTTCGAATCAAACATTACCGTAGGAGCGTTCTATCGAGACAGACCGGCGCATACGATTTACGACTTCCCAATAACCGACGATCCTGGTTATAGAATTGTGGAACGACCAAAAAATCCTCTATATTTACCAGTGTCCAATATCGGTGAGATTACCAACATCACCATACTCGCTTTGGATCAACACTCTAATCCGGTTAATTTTCGCGGGGAAGAAAGTATTCTACATCTACATTTACAAGAAGTCTGAAATGGGTTTGGTTGTTGGAGACAATAAAAGAACTTCACACATCCCATCTTCATCAGTCTTCAACAAATCACCAAAACCGCGTGACGTACTCACCAAAGCTAATCAATCAGTTCTACAATCTCTTGGGTTTCGACTTAAATTTGAAAAAAATGCCTAAGCGGAAGTATGTAGGTAACAATGCTATCAACGATGTGGATTTGAACAACAGTGTCGTCTCATCAATTTTTGATATCTATCAAGAACCGAAATTCGATGAGTCGATACGAAAAGCTGAATATAGATCGATCACACCTTTCGTTAAGGCGTTCAATAACAGCGATATTGTGGAGTTTGGAATAAATCAAGTGGATGCATTTTTTTCCATGAAGGATACCCTATTGGCTATCAAAGGAAAAATAGAAATAACTGGAGCTGGGAATGTCTCAATAGTACCTAATTATGGAGCCTTTCTTTTCGACTCATGCTCTTACAGCGAAAGTGGGCGAGACATCGAAACTGTTCGAGATCCTGGAATAGTTAGTGCTGTAAGGGCATTCACTTGCTACACTCCTACTGATTCTACGCATATGTCTATTGCCGGTTGGACTTACCCCGAAGAAAGTGTAGTTTTAGATCAAAGTAAGACTTTCAGCTTACTGATTCCACTAAAGCATATATTCAACATTTTCAATGATTATTCTATGATTACATTTGGGCGACAAACAATTCGATTGGTGCGAGCTCGAAACGATAACGATTGTGTTATAATTGCAAACGATGCTACCACAGTTAAATTTTCGATTGACAGTATGGAGTTGAAAGTCAAATATATCTTTCCCAACGACATAATTAGAGAAAAGCTATTGCGAGCCATCAAAAGTGATATGCCCATCCTAATTCCATTCAGAAAATGGGAATCACATGAACTGCCTGCTATAACGACTGACGCGAAAAGGGAAATTTGGGCTGTCAAGACTAGTGCAGCAGTTGAAAAACCGCGTTATGTTATAGTATTTTTCCAAACAGACAAGCGAAACAATGTGAAAGCTAATCCCACGATATTCGATCACGTACACATTTCTAGTATTCGCTTATCTCTGAACGGAGAATATTTCCCTAGTGAACGAATGAACTTGGACTTTGCCAAAAATGATTACGTTCTCGCCCACCACAACTACACTGAATTCTACCCCAGCTACACGAATTCTGCTGTGAAACATTCAATATTGGGTTATAGCAGTTTCAAAACACGCGCTTTGTACGTAATCGATTGTTCTAAGCAAGAAGAAGCCGTGAAATCAGCTACTGTCGACGTGCGACTGGAAATCGAAGCAGATAAAGGATTTCCCGCTAATACGAAAGCTTATTGCATCATAATTCACGATTGTTTAATGGAATACTCACCCCTCACCGAAATCATCAAGAGTCTCATTTAGACATAAATTCGATCAGTTTATTACGTGACACCATGAGAATCGCTTTGGTTGACATTCAAGGTTTCGTCGTCGACGATGTGTTCCATCCGAAAGAAATGTCTATTCAGATTGGATTTAAACGACATTATTCATTGTTTAAACCATGCATACCCTTTGCATCGTTGAATGCTCAAGATCGAAAATCTATATGTTATGTGGAGAGACTCGTACATGGAATAAAATATTCTTCTGGAGATGTAGAATACACCGAAATAGATAATATTCTAAAATCTAATCTTCTATGTAAGGCAGACTATATTTATGTTCGAGGTCATCAAAAAGCTGATTTTTTAACGAGAAAGTGCCAAGAACTGAATATTTTCCCACACATTGTAGATGTGTGTAACTTTGATAATACTCTATGTGAAACAGGAAAATTCGAACCTTCAAACAGGATGAGCTGCATGAATCACCGTAATGATGGAAAAAAATATATGTGTACAATTCAACACGTGGATAATCTACAGCAATGGTTCCTGAACACTATTCTACCAAATTAAATATATCTGTATATATATTCATTAAATACATGTTATTACTATTATTCAATAAAACAACTCTTTATTATTATTATATGTATTTATTTGTATGTTTCTTAACAATTTTTATGATGATTTTAAGTAGTAAAACTAATAAGACACTAAGATTGAAACATTGCATCGCATAAATCTCGTTTACTATCTGTGTCGGTGATGGTGTGTTTGGTGGTGGTGGTGGTTGAGAAGACATCGATGTAGGTGATGGGGTGAATGTTTGCCACTTCATAACATCCCCCTCTGTACCATTTGGAAATAATAGCTTGAGCTTATAATTGAATGTGTGATTGGTGGTGGACCGCATCGTTTCGATTATGTATGTGAATACCTCTAGTTGATTTTCGTTAATCATTTGATAATTTATTGGCTGCCATTCTGTTCGATTACATTCATTTCTCAGATCTTTCCTGGGACATATATAAATACGTTCCACTCGATTCGGAACGTTTGTATACAGGATTCCATTCAAAATTGAGGTTAGGATTATAAAATTGGGTTCTAACATAACCATCCTCTCCGCCAATACTTAAACTATTCAATTGTCTTATAGCGATATTTTTATCTTCGTAAAATTTTAAATCTCTACTCAAAGCTTTTACTTTCGCACCGAATTCTTCCAATTTACGTGTGTATTCTTCAAGAGACATATTAATACTGATGATTTCATCGACTATATACACACGCTAGTATAAACACCATACCTTAGATTTCTTATTACTTGAGCTCCAAAAATTCAAGTTTAAAAGCCGGGTTGCTTTTATTAACATCCTCTTTTCCCCTGTATATCAAAATCAAACAAGGTTTCATGTTGATTTGTTCCAAAATTGGGATAATCTGATTGGTCAGTCGATTGGGTAGGAAGATAGAGAATTCATTGAACTCGAGCAATACGGATTCACCAAATTTGGTTCTTACTACTCTCGCTTGAAGTATTGTATAATGCTTATTGATTTCGAGTTCTGGAACTCTCCTTAATGGTTTTCTCTCCAAAAGAGCACAATGATTAAGTTTTGTTAGATCCATCATGAATCTGAAACAATATGAATAAAATTGAAGATCTTTAAATTCGTAATACACACACAAAATTGATACAACAGTTATTTTATAAAAGTTAATTAATTAATTTTATACTTGTTATTTTATGAATGTGAATTGAATAATTTTTTAACTGTTTATCCTGAATAAGAGACAAAACAAGTATGTTTTTATAGCAGTGAATTAAATAATTGAATTAAACTTACATTTTCCGTTCAATAGAAGACCGCAGACAAAGGATATAAGAAAACGATGTGTTTCGTTTGAGCTGTAACAGATGACTGAACAAACGAGAATTAAATTCGTAGTCAACATAACTCTCAATTCTAATTCGCTTACTAACAAGTCTAGACTTGTATATCACTTATTGTTATTTGTTGACCTAATGAATGACTCCATTGTATTCACAGCTGCTTACGTAAATCGTTTTTGAATTAAGATGGAACTTCCCGCGCAATAAAATTAACAAAATACCTCATAGATGTCGTCCTTTGACGTTAACTGTTCTGACATTGACATTCAGCTATGATAGTTCATCGGTTTAGTGATAGATGGCGATATAGGCTACAACATCGGTAACATTTTGAATTGGAGTCTCATAGATGTCGTCCTTTGACGTTAACTGTTATGACATTGACATCCAGCCATGATAGTTCATCGGTTCATAAATTTCCCGCGCAAAAACATTAACAAGATATATGATAGTTCATTAATATATCGTTTTTTTTTTTAATAGAGATGGAACTTCCCGCTCGAAAACATTAACAAAATACCTCATAGATGTCGTCCTTTGACGTTAACTGTTCTGACATTGACATTCAGCTATGATAGTTCATCGGTTTAGTGATAGATGGCGATATAGGCTACAACATCGGTAACATTTTGAATTGGAGTCTCATAGATGTCGTCCTTTGACGTTAACTGTTCTGACATTGACATCCAGCCATGATAGTTCATCGGTTCATAAATTTCCCGCGCAAAAACATTAACAAGATACCTCATAGATGTCGTCCTTTGACGTTGACAGGTACGCATGACGGTTCATTCATAGATGTAGTCATTTGAAGTTAACTGTTCTGACATTGACATTTAAGTATGATAGTTCATCGGTTCATTAAGAGATGGCGGTGATGTAGCTATAACATCAGTCATATTTTGAATTGTGACCTCATAGATGTCGTCCCTTGACGTTAACATTTCTGACGTTGACAGGTATGCATGACGGTTGATCGGTTCATTCATAGATGTAGTCGTTTGAAGTTAACTGGTCTGACATTGACATTTAAGTATGATAGTTCATCAGAAGATGGCTGCGATGTAGCTACAATATCAGTCATATTGTGGTTTTGACGTTTATTCTTCTGACATTCGCTTCCAACGTCGGCCATGATAAACATCACCAAAACACCTCTACGTTTGATTTTGGCGGGTCGATGACGTCACATCCAACTAACCTCACATCCAGACCTCTATGGTAGAAAGTTCTATAATCATCGTAAGCTCTATGGACACGTTTGAATTTCGCGGGTTAGTAACGTTACGTCCAACTAACCTCACATCCAGGCCTCTATGGTCGGAAGTTCGGTGATCATCGTAAGCTCTATGGACACGTTTGAATTTCGTGGGTTAGTAACGTTACATACAACCAACCTCACATTCTATGACCTAGACCTCTATGGTTGGAAGTACGGTGATCATCGTAAGCTCTATGGACACGTTTGAATTTCGCGGGTTAGTAACGTTACATCCGAAGTTGCGCGCGCAACATCCGGTCGATGAGTCATTTCCTGGCGTAGAACTCGTGGACTTAATCTACTTAAAACGTTCGGAATTATTGAATTGCGTAACTTCCAGAGGGGAAGAGATATCGACTTGCGGTTAGTGCCAATCGCATCAGAATCATCGAGTTGGTTGGAAATATATGTTTTTCATAGAAAACAATTCAAAGGCGGCAAATAAAACGTTCGGAATAATTGAATTGCGTAACTTCCAGGGGGGAAGAGATATCGACTTGCGGTTAGTGCCAATCGCATCAGAATCATCGAGTTGGTTGGAAATATATGTTTTTCATAGAAAACAATTCAAAGACGGGAAATAAAACATTCGGAATTATTGAATTACGTAACTTCCAGACGGGAAGAGATATCGACTTGCAGTTAGTGCCAATCGCATCAGAATCATCAAATTGGTTGGAAATATATGTTTTTCATAGAAGACAATTCAAAGACGGGAAATAAAACTTTCGGAATTATTGAATTGCGTAACTTCCAGACGAGAAGAGTTATCGATTTTCTGTTAGTGCCAATCGCATCAGAATCATCAAATTGGTTGGAAATATATGTTTTTCATAGAAAACAATTCAAAGACGGGAAATAAAACGTTCGGAATTATTGAATTGCGTAACTTCCAGAGAGGAAGAGATATCGACTTGCGGTTAGTGCCAATCGCATCAGAATCATCGAGTTGGTTGGAAATATATGTTTTTCATGGAAAACAATTCAAAGACGGGAAATAAAACGTTCGGAATTATTGAATTACCTTCCAGAGGAGAAGAGATATCGACTTGCGGTTAGTGCCAATCGCATCAGAATCATGGAGTTGGTTGGAAATATATGTTTCTCATAGAAAACAATACAAAGACGGGAAATAAAACGTTCGGATTTATTGAATTGCGTAAATTCCAGACGGGATGAGAAATCGACTTGCGGTTTCTGCCAATCGCATCAGAATGATGAAATTGGTTGGAAATATATGTTTTCCATAGAAAACAATTCAAAGACGGGAAATGAAACGTTCGGAATTATTGAATTGCGTAACTTCCAAACGTGAAGAGATGTCGACTTGCGGTTAGTGCCAGTCGCATCAGAAACATCGAGTTGGTTGGAAATATATGTTTTTCATAGAAGACAATTCAAAGACGGGAAATAAAACGTTCGGAATTATTGAATTGCGTAACTTCCAGACGGGAAGAGATATCGATTTTCTGTTAGTGCCAATCGCATCAGAATCATCAAATTGGTTGGAAATATATGTTTTTCATAGAAGACAATTCAAAGACGGGAAATAAAACTTTCGGAATTATTGAATTGCGTAACTTCCAGACGGGAAGAGTTATCGATTTTCTGTTAGTGCCAATCACATCAGAATCATCAAATTGGTTGGAAATATATGTTTTTCATAGAAAACAATTCAAAGACGGGAAATAAAACGTTCGGAATTATTGAATTGCGTAACTTCCAGAGGGGAAGAGATATCGACTTGCGGTTAGTGCCAATCGCATCAGAATCATCGAGTTGGTTGGAAATATATGTTTTTCATAGAAAACAATTCAAAGACGGCAAATAAAACGTTCGGAATAACTTCCAGAGGGGGAGAGATATCGACTTGCGGTTAGTGCCAATCGCATCAGAATCATCGAGTTGGTGGGAAATATATGTTTTTCATAGAAAACAATTCAAAGACGGGAAATAAAACATTCGGAATTATTGAATTACATAACTTCCAGAAGGGAAGAGATATCGACTTGCAGTTAGTGCCAATCGCATCAGAATCATCAAATTGGTTGGAAATATATGTTTTTCATAGAAGACAATTCAAAGACGGGAAATAAAACATTCGGAATTATTGAATTGCGTAACTTCCAGACGGGAAGAGTTATCGATTTTCTGTTAGTGCCAATCGCATCAGAATCAACAAATTGGTTGGAAATATATGTTTTTCATAGAAAATAATTCAAAGACGGGAAATAAAACGTTCGGAATTATTGAATTGCGTAACTTCCAGAGGGGAAGAGATATCGACTTGCGGTTAGTGCCAATCGCATCAGAATCATCGAGTTGGTTGGAAATATATGTTTTTCATGGAAAACAATTCAAAGACGGGAAATAAAACGTTCGGAATTATTGAATTACCTTCCAGAGGAGAAGAGATATCGACTTGCGGTTAGTGCCAATCGCATCAGAATCATGGAGTTGGTTGGAAATATATGTTTCTCATAGAAAATAATACAAAGACGGGAAATGAAACGTTCGGAATTATTGAATTGCGTAAATTCCAGACGGGATGAGAAATCGACTTGCGGTTTCTGCCAATCGCATCAGAATGATGAAATTGGTTGGAAATATATGTTTTCCATAGAAAACAATTCAAAGACGGGAAATAAAACGTTCGGAATTATTGAATTGCGTAACTTCCAAACGTGAAGAGATATCGACTTGCGGTTAGTGCCAATCGCATCAGAATCATCGAGTTGGTTGGAAATATATGTTTTTCATAGAAAACAATTCAAAGACGGAAAATAAAAATTATTGAATTGCGTAACTTCCAGACGGGAAGAGATATCGATTTGCTGTTAGTGCCAATCGCATCAGAATCATCAAATTGGTTGGAAATATATGTTTTTCATAGAAAACAATTCAAAGACGAGGAATAAAACGTTCGGAATTATTGAATTGCGTAACTTCCAGAGGGGAAGAGATATCGACTTGCGGTTAGTGTAAATCGCATCAGAATCATCGAGGTGGTTGGAAATATATGTTTTTCATAGAAAACAATTCAAAGACGGGAAATAAAACGTTCGGAATTATTGAATTACGTAACTTCCAGACGGGAAGAGATATCGACTTGCGGTTGGTGCCAATCGCATCAGAATCATCGAGTTGGTTGGGAATATATGTTTTTCATGGAAAACATTTCAAAGACGGGAAATAAAACGTTCGGAATTACTGAATTGCATAACTTCCAGAGGGGAAGAGATATCGACTTGCGGTTAGTGCCAATCGCATCAGAATCATGGAGTTGGTTGGAAATATATGTTTCTCATAGAAAACAATACAAAGACGGGAAATAAAACGTTCGGAATTTTTGAATTGCGTAACTTCGACACGGGAAGAGATATCGACTTGCGGTTAGTGCCAATCGCATCAGAATCATCAAGTTGGTTGGAAATATATGTTTTTCATAGAAAACAATTCAAAGACGGAAAATAAAACGTTCGAAATTATTGAATTGCGTAACTTCCAGACGGGAAGAGATATCGATTTGCTGTTAGTGCCAATCGCATCAAACTCATCATATTGGTTGGAAATATTTGTTCTTCATAGAAAACAATACAAAGACGGGAAATAAAACGTTCGGAATTATTGAATTAAGTAACTTCCAGACGGGAAGAGACTTGCCAATCTACCAATCGCATCAGAATCATCAAATTGGTTATAAATATATGTTTTTCATACAAAACAATTCAAAGACGTGAAATAAAACGTTCGGAATTATTGAATTAAGTAACTTCCAGACGGGAAAAGACATCGATTTGCTGTTAGTGCCAATCGCATCAGAATCATCAAATTGGTTGGAAATATATGTTTTTCATAGAAAACAATTCAAAGACGGGGAATAAAACGTTCGGAATTATTGAATTGCGTAACTTCCAGAGGGGAAGAGATATCGACTTGCGGTTAGTGCCAATCGCATCAGAATCATCGAGGTGGTTGGAAATATATGTTTTTAATAGAAAACAATTCAAAGACGGGAAATAAAACGTTCGGAATTATTGAATTACGTAACTTCCAGACGGGAAGAGATATCGACTTGCGGTTGGTGCCAATCGCATCAGAATCATCGAGTTGGTTGGGAATATATGTTTTTCATGGAAAACATTTCAAAGACGGGAAATAAAACGTACGGAATTACTGAATTGCATAACTTCCAGAGGGGAAGAGATATCGACTTGCGGTTAGTGCCAATCGCATCAGAATCATGGAGTTGGTTGGAAATATATGTTTCTCATAGAAAACAATACAAAGACGGGAAATGAAACGTTCGGAATTTTTGAATTGCGTAACTTCGACACGGGAAGAGATATCGACTTGCGGTTAGTGCCAATCGCCTCAGAATCATTAAGTTGGTTGGAAATATATGTTTTTCCTAGGAAACAATTCAAAGACGGGAAATAAAACGTTCGGAATTATTGAATTGCGTAACTTCCAGACGGGAAGAGATATCGATTTGCTGTTAGTGCCAATCGCATCAAACTCATCATATTGGTTGGAAATATTTGTTCTTCATAGAAAACAATACAAAGACGGGGAATAAAACGTTCGGAATTATTGAATTAAGTAACTTCCAGACGGGAAGAGACTTGCCAATCTACCAATCGCATCAGAATCATCAAATTGGTTGGAAATATATGTTTTTCATCGAAAACAATTTAAAGACGGGAAATAAAACGTTCGGAATTATTGAATTGCGTAACTTCCAGAGGGGAAGAGATATCGACTGGCGGTTAGTGCCAATCGCATCAGTATCATCGAGTTGGTTGGAAATATATGTTTTCCATAGAAAACAATTCAAAGACGGAAAATAATACGTTCGGAATTATTGAATTGCGTAACTTCCAGACGGGAAGAGATATCGATTTGCTGTTAGTGCCAATCTCATCAGAATCATCAAATTGGTTGGAAATATATGTTTTTCATACAAAACAATTCAAAGACGTGAAATAAAACGTTCGGAATTATTGAATTGCGTAACTTCCAGACGGGAAGAGATATCGATTTGCTGTTAGTGCCAATCGCATCAGAATCATCAAATTGGTTGGAAATATTTGTTTTTCATAGAAAACAATTCAAAGACGGGAAATAAAACGTTCGGAATTATTGAATTGCATAACTTCCAGGGGGGAAGAGATATCGACTTGCGGTTAGTGCCAATCGCATCAGAATCATCGAGTTGGTTTGAAATATCTGTTTTCCTTAGCAAACAATACAAAGACGGGAAATAGAACGTTCGAAATTATTGAATTGCGTAAATTCCAGACGGGATGAGAAATCGACTTGCGGTTTCTGCCAATCGCATCAGAATGATCAAATTGGTTGGAAATATATGTTTTCCATAGAAAACAATTCAAAGACGGGAGGGAAATAAAACGTTCGGAATTATTGAATTGCGTAACTTCCAAACGTGGAGAGATATCGACTTGCGGTTAGTGCCAATCGCATCAGAATCATCAAGTTGGTTGGAAATATATTTTTTCCCTAGAAAACAATTCAAAGACGGGAAATAAAACGTTCGGAATTATTGAATTGCGTAACTTCCAAACGTGGAGCGATATCGACTTGCGGTTAGTGCCAATCGCATCAGAATCATCAAGTTGGTTGGAAATATATGTTTTCCATAGAAAACTATTCAAAGACGGGAAATAAAACATTCGGAATTATTGAATTGCGTAACTTCCAGACGGGAAGAGATATCGACTTGCGGTTAGTGCCAATCGCATCAGAATCATCGAGTTGGTTAGAAATATATGTTTTTCGTAGAAAACAATTCAAAGACGGGAACTAAAACGTTCGGAATTATTGAATTGCGCAACTTCCAGACGGGAAGAGATATCTACTTGCGGTTATTGCCAATCGCATTAGAATCATCAAATTGGTTGGAAATATATGTTTTTCATAGAAGACAATTCAAAGACGGGAAATAAAACGTTCGGAATTATTGAATTGCGTAACTTCCAGACGGGAAGAGATATCGATTCTCTGTTAGTGCCAATCGCATCAGAATCATCAAATTGATTGGAAATATATGTTTTTCATAGAAAACAATTCAAAGACGGGAAATAAAACTTTCGGAATTATTGAATTGCGTAACTTCCAGAGGGGAAGAGATATCGACTTGCGGTTAGTGCCAATCGCATCAGAATCATCGAGTTGGTTGGAAATATATGTTTTTCATAGAAAACAATTCAAAGACGGGAAATAAAACGTTCGGAATTATTGAATTGCGTAACTTCCAGACGGGAAGAGATATCGATTTGCTGTTAGTGCCAATCGCATCAAACTCATCATATTGGTTGTAAATATTTGTTCTTCATAGAAAACAATAAAAAGACGGGAATTAAAACGTTCGGAATTATTGAATTAAGTAACTTCCAGACGGGAAGAGACTTGCCAATCCACCAATCGCATCAGAATCATCAAATTGGTTGGAAATATATGTTTTTCATCGAAAACAATTTAAAGACGGGAAATAAAACGTTCGGAATTATTGAATTGCGTAACTTCCAGAGGGGAAGAGATATCGACTGGCGGTTAAAGCCAATCGCATCAGTATCATCGAGTTGGTTGGAAATATATGTTTTCCATAGAAAAAAATTCAAAGACGGAAAATAATACGTTCGGAATTATTGAATTGCGTAACTTCCAGACGGGAAGAGATATCGATTTGCTGTTAGTGCCAATCTCATCAGAATCATCAAATTGGTTGGAAATATGTGTTTTTCATACAAAACAATTCAAAGACGTGAAATAAAACGTTCGGAATTATTGAATTGCGTAACTTCCAGACGGGAAGAGATATCGATTTGCTGTTAGTGCCAATCGCATCAGAATCATCAAATTGGTTGGAAATATATGTTTTTCATAGAAGACAATTCAAAGACGGGAAATAAAACGTTCGGAATTATTGAATTGCGTAACTTCCAGATGGGAAGAGATATCGATTTTCTGTTAGTGCCAATCGCATCAGAATCATCAAGTTGGTTGGAAATATATGTTTTCCATAGAAAACAATTCAAAGACGGAAAATAATACGTTCGGAATTATTGAATTGCGTAACTTCCAGACGGGAAGAGATATCGATTTGGTGTTAGTGCCAATCTCATCAGAATCATCAAATTGGTTGGAAATATATGTTTTTCATACAAAACAATTCAGAGACGTGAAATAAAACGTTCGGAATTATTGAATTGCGTAACTTCCAGACGGGAAGAGATATCGATTTGCTGTTAGTGCCAATCGCATCAGAATCATCAAATTGGTTGGAAATATATGTTTTTCATAGAAGACAATTCAAAGACGGGAAATAAAACGTTCGGAATTATTGAATTGCGTAACTTCCAGACGGGAAGAGATATCGATTCTCTGTTAGTGCCAATCGCATCAGAATCATCAAATTGGTTGGAAATATATGTTTTTCATAGAAGACAATTCAAAGACGGGAAATAAAACTTTCGGAATTATTGAATTGCGTAACTTCCAGACGGGAAGAGTTATCGATTTTCTGTTAGTGCCAATCGCATCAGAATCATCAAATTGGTTGGAAATATATGTTTTTCATAGAAAACAATTCAAAGACGGGAAATAAAACGTTCGGAATTATTGAATTGCGTAACTTCCAGAGGGGAAGAGATATCGACTTGCGGTTAGTGCCAATCGCATCAGAATCATCGAGTTGGTTGGAAATATATGTTTTTCATAGAAAACAATTCAAAGACGGGAAATAAAACGTTCGGAATTATTGAATTGCGTAACTTCCAGACGGGAAGAGATATCGACTTGCAGTTAGTGCCAATCGCATCAGAATCATCAAATTGGTTGGAAATATATGTTTTTCATAGAAGACAATTCAAAGACGGGAAATAAAACTTTCGGAATTATTGAATTGCATAACTTCCAGACGGGAAGAGTTATCGATTTTCTGTTAGTGCCAATCGCATCAGAATCATCAAATTGGTTGGAAATATATGTTTTTCATAGAAAACAATTCAAAGACGGGAAATAAAACGTTCGGAATAATTGAATTGCGTAACTTCCAGAGGGGAAAAATATCGACTTGCGGTTAGTGCCAATCGCATCAGAATCATCGAGTTGGTTGTAAATATATGTTTTTCATGGAAAACAATTCAAAGACGGGAAATAAAAACTTCGGAATTATTGAATTACCTTCCAGAGGAGAAGAGATATCGACTTGCGGTTAGTGCCAATCGCATCAGAATCATGGAGTTGGTTGGAAATATATGTTTCTCATAGAAAACAATACAAAGACGGGAAATAAAACGTTCGGAATTATTGAATTGCGTAAATTCCAGACGGGATGAGAAATCGACTTGCGGTTCCTGCCAATCGCATCAGAATGATGAAATTGGTTGGAAATATATGTTTCCCATAGAAAACAATTCAAAGACGAGAAATAAAACGTTCGGAATTATTGAATTGCGTAACTTCCAAACGTGAAGAGATATCGACTTGCGGTTAGTGCCAATCGCATCAGAATCATCGAGTTGGTTAGAAATATATGTTTTTCATAGAAAACAATCCGAAGACGGAAAATAAAAATTATTGAATTGCGTAACTTCCAGACGGGAAGAGATATCGATTTGCTGTTAGTGCCAATCGCATCAGAATCATCAAATTGGTTGGAAATATATGTTTTTGAAAACAATTCAAAGACGGGAAATAAAACGTTCGGAATTATTATTGATTTGCGTAACTTCCAGAGGGGAAGAGATATCGACTTGCGGTTAGTGCCAATCGCATCAGTATCATCATGTTGGTTGGAAATATATGTTTTTCATAGGAAACAATTCAAAGACGAGAAATAAAACGTTCGGAATTTTCGAATTGCGTAACTTCCAGACGGGAAGAGATATCTACTTGCGGTTAGTGCCAATCGCATCAGAATCATCAAATTGGTTGGAAATATATGTTTTTCATAGAAAACAATCCAAAGAAGGGAAATGAAATGTTCGGAATTATTGAATTGCGTAACTTCCAGACGGGAAGAGATATCTACTTGCGGTTATTGCCAATCGCATCAGAATCAACAAATTGGTTGGAAATATATGTTTTTCATGGAAGACAATTCAAAGACGGGAAATAAAACGTTCGGAATTATTGAATTGCGTAACTTCCAGACGGGAAGAGATATCGATTTGCTGTTAGTGCCAATCGCATCAGAATCATCAAATTGGTTGGAAATATATGTTTTTCATAGAAAACAATTCAAAGACGGGAAATAAAACGTTCGGGATTATTGAATTGCGTAACTTCCAGAGGGGAAGAGACATCGACTTGCGGTAGTGCCAATCGCATCAGAATCATCGAGTTGGTTGGAAATATATGTTTTTCATAGAAAACAATTCAAAGACGTGAAATGAAACGTTCGGAATTATTGAATTGCGTGACTTCCAGACGGAAAGAGATATCGATTTGCTGTTAGTGCCAATCGCATCAGAATCATCAAATTGGTTGGAAATATATGTTTTTCATAGAAAACAATTCAAAGACGGCAAATAAAACGTTCGGAATTATTGAATTGCGTAACTTCCAGAGGGGAAGAGATATCGACTTGCGGTTAGTGCCAATCGCATCAGAATCATCGAGTTGGTTGGAAATATATGTTTTTCATAGAAAACAGTTCAAAGACGGGAAATAAAACGTTCGGAATTATTGAATTACGTAACTTCTAGACGGGAAGAGATATCGAGTTGCGGTTAGTGCCAATCGCATCAGAATCATCAAATTGGTTGGAAATATATGTTTTTCATAGAAGACAATTCAAAGACGGGAAATAAAACGTTCGGAATTATTGAATTGCGTAACTTCCAGACGGGAAGAGATATCGATTTTCTGTTAGTGCCAATCGCATCAGAATCATCAAATTGGTTGGAAATATATGTTTTTCATAGAAGACAATTCAAAGACGGGAAATAAAACTTTCGGAATTATTGAATTGCGTAACTTCCAGACGGGAAGAGTTATCGATTTTCTGTTAGTGCCAATCGCATCAGAATCATCAAATTGGTTGGAAATATATGTTTTTCATAGAAAACAATTCAAAGACGGGAAATAAAACGTTCGGAATTATTGAATTGCGTAACTTCCAGAGGGGAAGAGATATCGACTTGCGGTTAGTGCCAATCGCATCAGAATCATCGAGTTGGTTGGAAATATATGTTTTTCATGGAAAACAATTCAAAGACGGCAAATAAAACGTTCGGAATAATTGAATTGCGTAACTTCCAGAGGGGAAGAGATATCGACTTGCGGTTATTGCCAATCGCATCAGAATCATCGAGTTGGTTGGAAATATATGTTTTTCATAGAAAACAATTCAAAGACGGGAAATAAAACGTTCGCAATTATTGAATTACGTAACTTCCAGACGGGAAGAGATATCGACTTGCGGTTAGTGCCAATCGCATCAGAATCATCAAATTGGTTGGAAATATATGTTTTTCATAGAAGACAATTCAAAGACGGGAAATAAAACTTTCGGAATTATTGAATTGCGTAACTTCCAGACGGGAAGAGTTATCGATTTTCTGTTAGTGCCAATCGCATCAGAATCATCAAATTGGTTGGAAATATATGTTTTTCATAGAAAACAATTCAAAGACGGGAAATAAAACGTTCGGAATTATTGAATTGCGTAACTTCCAGAGGGGAAGAGATATCGACTTGCGGTTAGTGCCAATCGCATCAGAATCATCGAGTTGGTTGGAAATATATGTTTTTCATGGAAAATAATTCAAAGACGAGAAATAAAACGTTCGGAATTATTGAATTACCTTCCAGAGGAGAAGAGATATCGACTTGCGGTTAGTGCCAATCGCATCAGAATCATGGAGTTGGTTGAAAAAATATGTTTCTCATAGAAAACAATACAAAGACGGGAAATAAAACGTTCGGAATTATTGAATTGCGTAAATTCCAGACGGGATGAGAAATCGACTTGCGGTTTCTGCCAATCGCATCAGAATGATGAAATTGGTTGGAAATATATGTTTTCCATAGAAAACAATTCAAAGACGGGAAATAAAACGTTCGGAATTATTGAATTGCGTAACTTCCAAACGTGAAGAGATATCGACTTGCGGTTAGTGCCAATCGCATCAGAAACATCGAGTTGGTTGGAAATATATGTTTTTCATAGAAGACAATTCAAAGACGGGAAATAAAACGTTCGGAATTATTGAATTGCGTAACTTCCAGACGGGAAGAGATATCGATTTTCTGTTAGTGCCAATCGCATCAGAATCATCAAATTGGTTGGAAATATATGTTTTTCATACAAGACAATTCAAAGACGGGAAATAAAACTTTCGGAATTATTGAATTGCGTAACTTCCAGACGGGAAGAGTTATCGATTTTCTGTTAGTGCCAATCGCATCAGAATCATCAAATTGGTTGGAAATATATGTTTTTCATAGAGAACAATTCAAAGACGGGAAATAAAACAGTAGATTAAGTCCACGAGTTCTACGCCAGGAAATGACTCATCGACCGGATGTTGCGCGCGCAACTTCGGATGTAACGTTACTAACCCGCGAAATTCAAACGTGTCCATAGAGCTTACGATGATCACCGAACTTCCAACCATAGAGGTCTAGGTCATAGAATGTGAGGTTGGTTGTATGTAACGTTACTAACCCACGAAATTCAAACGTGTCCATAGAGCTTACGATGATCACCGAACTTCCGACCATAGAGGCCTGGATGTGAGGTTAGTTGGACGTAACGTTACTAACCCGCGAAATTCAAACGTGTCCATAGAGCTTACGATGATTATAGAACTTTCTACCATAGAGGTCTGGATGTGAGGTTAGTTGGATGTGACGTCATCGACCCGCCAAAATCAAACGTAGAGGTGTTTTGGTGATGTTTATCATGGCCGACGTTGGAAGCGAATGTCAGAAGAATAAACGTCAAAACCACAATATGACTGATGTTGTAGCTACATCGCAGCCATCTTCTGATGAACTATCATACTTAAATGTCAATGTCAGACCAGTTAACTTCAAACGACTACATCTATGAATGAACCGATCAACCGTCATGCATACCTGTCAACGTCAGAAATGTTAACGTCAAGGGACGACATCTATGAGGTCACAATTCAAAATATGACTGATGTTATAGCTACATCACCGCCATCTCTTAATGAACCGATGAACTATCATACTTAAATGTCAATGTCAGAACAGTTAACTTCAAATGACTACATCTATGAATGAACCGTCATGCGTACCTGTCAACGTCAAAGGACGACATCTATGAGGTATCTTGTTAATGTTTTTGCGCGGGAAATTTATGAACCGATGAACTATCATGGCTGGATGTCAATGTCAGAACAGTTAACGTCAAAGGACGACATCTATGAGACTCCAATTCAAAATGTTACCGATGTTGTAGCCTATATCGCCATCTATCACTAAACCGATGAACTATCATAGCTGAATGTCAATGTCAGAACAGTTAACGTCAAAGGACGACATCTATGAGGTATTTTGTTAATGTTTTCGAGCGGGAAGTTCCATCTCTATTAAAAAAAAAAACGATATATTAATGAACTATCATATATCTTGTTAATGTTTTTGCGCGGGAAATTTATGAACCGATGAACTATCATGGCTGGATGTCAATGTCAGAACAGTTAACGTCAAAGGACGACATCTATGAGACTCCAATTCAAAATGTTACCGATGTTGTAGCCTATATCGCTATCTATCACTAAACCGATGAACTATCATAGCTGAATGTCAATGTCAGAACAGTTAACGTCAAAGGACGACATCTATGAGGTATTTTGTTAATGTTTTCGCGTGGGAAGTTCCATCTCAATTCAAAAAAACGATATATTAATGAACTATCATAGCTTGATGTCCATGTCAGAACAGCTAACGCCAAAGGACGACATCTATGAGGTGTTTTGCTGATGTTTGCGCGAGGAATTTCAAAAATTTGACTCATGTTGTAGCTATACTGTCATTTATTATTGAACCACACCGTAATTCCAAAAATAATGAACTTTTAAAATAACCTACAAATTTCCTAAACGTTAAATGATTACTTACGTATATGAAATTATTACACCAGAAACCACATTGAGTATATGAGAACACGTGGAAGCAATTAATTTTGCATACATCTACGTCATCACATTCAGTTTATACGAGAATAATTGAATACAATGGATTCATTCATTAGGTCAACAAATAACAATAAGTGATATACTCTAGTCTAGATTTGCTAGTAAGCGAATTTAATTATCGTTTCATTAGTCATTACTTACGTAAGCAACTGTGAGTGGAATTAGCTATCTAGGAATGCGATTGCATGATCTTAGTCATTATACATTCAATCCTTAAACAATCAACTCGTGTTTTGTGTAGTGCTTATATCTAAAAGGTGAGTCTATATTATTATTTTACTAAGAAAACTATTATTTCAAATTAACTCCATATCAATAAGTTGTTTTTCACTTCAAATTGAAACAATTCAAATTAACTCCATATCAATAAGTTGTTTTTCACTTCAAATTGAAACAATTCAAATTAACTCCATATCAATAAGTTGTTTTTCACTTCAATTTAACATGTAAAATTCGTCTTTGTTGTTATATGTTATTAAGGACTTTCATTTTTGTTTTTAGAGAAACGGATTTTTCGAAAATAATATCAAGAGATTGAAACCAACCAAAACAGAATTTGGTGCAGCTGTTCTGGTGGAGCTTGCAGAGTTTTCAGTGGTTCCTACCAAAACGTGATAAAATTTCTCCAATAGTAGAAAACTATAGACTAACTTTTCCGAGGGGAGGAAAAATTAAGTACCGACAAGTATTGATATAGGAGCAGAGAGGGAGTAGCAGCAGCAGCGTTAACGTTAAAATTGTTTCATTTATTGTAAGGTGAGGTGTTTATCTCATTATTATTATGGAGTCGTCCATCGCGAAACTTAGTTCTGAAATTGTTGAAATTATCGGTAAAGCTCATAAGAACCTCGTTAAATCAAAATTCTCTCCTCAAGAGACACAAAAGTGGATAGATTTTTGTACTAAATATGTACAAACTTTTAATAGGCATTTAAGTAAAGATTCTCTCAATTTAGGGGAGAAAAATCAAGTTCAAGCTAATGTGGGACATATAAGAAGATTCAAAATTTTATTACAAATTCGAAATAAACCCGCCCCCTCAAATAAAAATCGAAGCGATCGTATTCGTTGGGAAGATGGTAAGTCTGCATTTTCTCAACGAATTCGAACTGGGTTGATAATAAATATTTCACATTTAGACCCATTAAATTTTTTGTATGATGCTTTTAATCTCTTTAGTTCTAGAGTTGTCAAAATTTTACATATATACAATTTTATTAAAGTCACCACAACATTTTGTTGTGAATATATCAAACCCAATGTTAATGAAGAGCTTATCCAGGTAGAATTCAAATATTTTCATACAAAATCCGCTCCAATAGATACTTTGACCAATTTATTGGAGTGGTTTAAGGAGTATGTCATTGGTAAACTCCAAGTTAAACTGGAAGAAATCACTGAAAGAGAGAGTGGGTGGAGCCTCAGAGATGTGATAAGTCTAGAAATCAATATTAATAAACATGAAACTATCAATTCAGGATCTTCCTATATTGTTTTACCTAAAGAAATCCAACTTAAGCGTGCAGTTATTAACATTAAAAATTATGACGAATACTGTTTTGCTTGGGCAGTAACAGCTGGATTGTATCCTGCTACTAACACACATCCAGATCGAGTATCTTCATATCCGCATTTTAGTACAATTTTGAATTTGCAAAATTTAACATTTCCCCTACCCATTTCACAAATCCCTGTATTTGAGAAAAATAATAATATTTCTATTCATGTGTTTGTTCTACAATTATGTAAAAATGAAAATGGGGAGAAATTAAAGGTTCTCCCTGCATACCTGACCAAAAATAAACTCGAAAAACACTTCAATTTATTATTGATTCAAGACAAGTATTACCGCGAAGAGGAATCATCATCCTCCTCCTCCATTCAAGTAGATCCGATAGTGAAATTTCATTACTGTTTAATTAAAAATTTATCAAGATTAGTAAATTCTCAAATTACCACCAGAAATAAAACTTACTTATGTGAGAGATGTTTGAATAATTTCTGGAGTGAGATCAAGTACAATAATCATATCGAGGATTGTGGTAAGATGAATACTTGTAAAATAACATTCCCCGAAGAGGATTATTTGAAATTTAAAAATCATTCAAACAAACTGCCTGTACCTTTTATTATCTACTTTGATTTTGAAGCTCTATTATTACCCATCCAAAACTGCTCTCAATCTAGTACAAATTCATATACAAACAGAACGCAGCTACATGAAGCTTACAGTGTAGGCTTCTACCTGAAATGTCATTTCAACGATTCCCTATCACGTTACAATAGTTATAGAGGACCTAATCCGGCTAAATGGTTGACTGAACAATTAGATAAAATTGGAGAATTCATCGATCTAAAACTAAAATGTAATATACCCATTGATTTTGGTGGAATTAGTATAGTCAGTATAATGTATGAAACCAAATGTCACATTTGTGGTGTGTTGTTCAAAGAGGGTGACATTCGTGTTAAAGATCATTGTCATTTTACAGGAAAATATCGAGGATTAGCCCACCAAGATTGCAATTTAAATTATAAATATAAATTTGTGGTACCGGTCGTAGCTCACAATTTGAGTGGGTACGATATGTTTTTATTAATTAGAGATTTGGCTAGATCGTCTAAACAAAATATTCAGGTGCTCCCCTTGAATAAAGAGAAATATATAAGTTTCACCAGAAGCTCCACAAATTCTATTGTTAAATTTCGATTTATAGACTCGTGTAGATTTTTGGATTCAAGTTTAGATAAATTAGTCTCTTATTTGAGTGAGGATGACTTGACTATTTTGAAACGTGAGTTTTCCCACTTATCTCAAGAAAATTTCAAACTGTTAACACGTAAAGGAGTTTTCCCATACGAACACATGGATGAGTGGGGGAAATTAAACGATGAAAATCTTCCTCCGATCGAGAAATTCTTCAATAAACTTCGAGATGAATCGATAAGTGAGGAAGATTATCAACACGCTCAATCAGTTTGGAATCGATTTGAGTGTAAAAATTTAGGTGATTATTCGGATTTGTATTTGAAAACAGACGTTTTATTGCTGGCCGATGTATTCGAGAATTTCCGAAACAAATGCGTGGGCCTGTTTGATTTAGATCCCGCACACTACTTCACTGTTCCATCATTCACATGGGATTGTATGCTAAAATATACAAACGTATCACTACAATATTTAAAAGATATCGATATGATATTATTTTTGGAACGGGGGATTAGAGGGGGTGTGAGTCAATGCAGTAATCGATTTGCAAAAGCCAACAATAAATATATGCATAATCATAATCCACAAGAAGAAAATAGTTATTTAATGTATTTCGATGTATGTAATCTATATGGGTGGGCTATGATTCAATATTTACCTTACGATGGGTTTAAGTGGGTTGAAAATGTTGATAATATCGACGTACAACATGTTTCCGATGAAAGCCCTATCGGGTACATTCTAGAGGTTGATTTGGAGTATCCTACAACATTGCATGACCTTCATAAAGATCTCCCTCTTTGTCCAACTCATACAGCTCCACCGGGTAGTAAATTACCAAAATTATTAACAACTTTTCATAAAAAATCAAGATATATCATTCATTATAGAAACTTAAAACAATGTTTGACTTTAGGAATGGTACTAACTAAAGTCCATAGAGTTCTAGAGTTTAAACAAGCGCCGTGGTTGAAAGCCTATATTGATTTGAATACTAGATTGAGAGCGGCTTCTAAGAACGCCTTTGAGATAGCACTATTCAAGTTGCTCATCAATGCTATTTTCGGGAAATCGATGGAGAACGTGCGAAAGCATAGAGCGGTCAAATTAGTTAACAAATGGTATGGACCTTATGGAGCTCGTTATTATATTTCACAACCCAATTTTAATAGTAGTAAAATATTTGAAGAGAATCTAGTGGCCATTGAACAAAATAAATTAGAAGTGTTATTCAATAAACCAATTTACGTGGGTATGACGATTTTGGACGTTTCTAAAACATGTGTGTACGATTTTCATTACAACTTCATGCTTACACTTTATAAAGATCCTGAAATGATAAGATTATGTTATACTGACACAGATAGTTTGATCTATCATATAATTACTGATGATGATATTTATCAGAGCATCATCAATAAATATATTCATAAATTCGATACGAGCGATTATGCGCTAAACAACAACTTTGAGATTCCACTTGTAAATAAAAAAGTAGTCGGCTTAATGAAGGATGAGAATGGGGGGATGATTATGGATAAGTTTGTAGGGTTAAGATCCAAGATGTATAGTTATACAGTTCAGGATCGTAACCCAACAAAGAAAGCGAAGGGGGTGCGGGATTATGTGTTGCGGAACACAATCACATTCGAAGATTATGTTAGATGTTTAGAAGAAGGCATTGAGATGTATCGCATACAAAGATCTATCCGCTCATTCGATTTCAAATTGTATACAATCGAACAAAATAAAATTGCCCTCAGCCCTTTCGACAGCAAAAGACACATAATTGGTAATGGGATAAACACTTTACCTTATGGTCATTATTCTTTATCACCATAATTGTATAAGTTTATATATCCATCATATTATTATTCATACTTCATATCTATGTTTATTATTGTTTTATGAAAATAAATAAAATATTTCTATGATGATGATTTGTTTCATTTTCCTCTCTCCCTTTACAGCAAACCGAAAGACTATTTTACATAAAAATCATTTATTGTTCTAAATCATACATAACCTTATTTATATATAAATAACATATCTCTAAGTGTATTAGTTAATAAACAAAAATTTTGTTGATGAAATATCGGTATAACAATACAAGAGTTCTAATCCACTAGCATGGTTAGTGATTCCACGTACATCTTGCTCACTCAAGCTCTATATCATACATAATTTTATCCTTATGCGAAAACATAAACTCTCTAAGAGTATTAGCTAATAAGCTTTCTGGTGCAACATCTATAAAACAATACAAAAGTTCCATATAACTAGCAAGACCCCTCATTGATTTAATTATTGCAATGACCTTATAATAATATGAACAAAATTCAAGTTGTTCAAGGAACGACACTCGATGAAATAACACTTCATCGTTAATTCTAATGATTTCACGTACATCTTGCTCGCTTAAATAAAAATCAGTATTGTGCTTGGTAACTTGAAGTACTTTAACGCTATTCGCATAAACGCACTGTAATATTAGACAATAATATCCACATGCTATAGGTGTAGAATCGAAATGTGCATGTTGACTCTCAAAGAATTCCTTGATCTTCATCCGCACTATATTGATGAAGTCGTTCCATTCGTATCTTCCAAAGACGAGTTTTCCATATTGATTTCTTTGATGCAACGAGATAGTTGAAGTGAATTTCCTCACAGGGCTTAGTCCACATCTAACCTCCAAATTTTCTCTCAGTGGGTAAACAGTATTCATTAATAGAAATTGTTCATGTTTTGAGGCTATTTCAATTTTTTCTAAAATTCTATCCAACTCTTCATCACCACTAATACTACTACTACTATTCGCGTTGGAAAACCGACTATCTTGCAAAGACATTTCGCAACAACTGACTGTTGCATTCAAACTTCTCTACCACCAACACATACCAAATATTTATCTGAACATGCGCAGATCATACTATATCGGTATTCTGTATCCAACTTTTATCCTCCATACCATACCATTTAACTAGCATTTTATTACCTTTTTTTCGGAGTACTTTCTCAATTAAATATACTTCGGGTTGCTTCGTTCTTTGTAATTCCTCTTCGTAGAAGCATCCGGTGATTGTGGAATCTTTCATGTCTTTGAGTAGATAAGTAACAGGGTTCGTAATTTTAACTTTTATAATTTTAAATAATTCCGCTGACCAATTAGGCGTATACGATTTTTCGAAAATATGTTTTGCCTTACTGATACGCACCACATCTCCAACGTTGTATTTGTGTGGTAGAACTAGCTTGACGTGTGAGTAGCATCGCTTCAATATCTCACTTTCGTTATGTTTTGTCACTTTACACGGAGCCAGATTGATCGTTCTCTGCTTACGCTTATTATATTTTTCAGTGATCTTTTCGAGTATATCAAACCATTTGTATTTCCCACTCAAACTGAAATGTTTATAGAGCGCTTCTTTCAACGTTCGAATAACGCGTTCTGCAATGGCTGCTTTTTTTACAGAATAAGTATTATATTGATTGATTTTATGTTTCTTCATCAACTCTTTAAATTGCTTATTGAAGAACTCCTTTCCTTGATCGCTTTGTAAATGTGTGGGTATACGCCCGTTAGATTTCAAAAAAATAGAGTCAACAGCCTTCCGAACCTCTTCAGCCGATTTCGTTTTCAACGGACGAGTCCATAGATACTTTGAGAAGCAATCGATCATCACTAAAATGAATTTAAATCCTCGATTTTCACGCGCATAATTACCCATTTCAGCCAGATCCATCTGCCACAGATCATCTAAACCTTTTATGATTGTTCGGCGGCGGTTGAAATTCTTTCTACTTGGTTTATGAAGCTCATATACAACTTGTTCTTTACCTTGTTGCAACATGCTGAATTATCGCATTAGGATTGACTCTATCAGAATTTCCTCCCAACACAACCAATTTGCTATCAATATTCTTCAGACTAGTGATGAATACATTTTGTTGTGTAGTTATATTATGAATGTCATTAGTTAATTTCGCAATATCATCCTCAGTCTGTTTCTTATATACGTCTATCACTTTCTGCACATCGGTTTGAAGATTCTTCAAAGCTTTATTCATAAGATTATTAGCCTTTGCATACTTGTCAAGAAGTTCCTTCAACCTTTTTTCCACTTCAATTATCGCGCTATCGACGTACTTCTTATTCGCGGCATCGTTATTTAAAGTAGGTGTTTTCATATTGGAAATTTTTAAATTTTTAATATCCACATCACCGTCTGGTGTATGAGTCAAAACGTTCTTAAACATCGAGCGTATTCGGAGAACATCGACGCTGTTCACTACACCGTCTCCTCCGCTCCTAGATCTCCTACCAAACTTGTCGAGACTCATGATATAACTGTTTCAAACGCTATTGTATCTCATCTAATAAATGATATCTGCCTCTCGAAGTTCATTTATAATTGCAACAATCTCATTATCGTGCGACGTATTCCCAGCTTCTTGAGAAGCAATCAATAGTTTTAGGCGTTCCACGAGTTCGTTTGGATCGTCCCAGTACATGTACTCCACTGGTTCGTTGTTATATGTCAATTGCATACCGCTACCGAGAGCTTCCTCATGAATTAGAGGTCGAATTATTTTAATGTACTTGTATCTTCGAGTACCTTTCAAGTTTCCAGCACTATTTCTGTGGGGATTTGTCAAGTTCAGAATCATCCTGTAATTCATCTTATCTTTCTTGGTGAAATTTCTAGGTTTGTCATAGAATATAAGTTCACACAGACCGACGGTACTTTTGAATTTTCTCCCTTGTGTCACGATAGTATCTCTATTTTTGAAATCGATTAATTTACCTCCTAGTAACCATGACAACGAACTAGCATCGTAAACTGGGCCATAAACTTTATCGACTTTTCTACTCCCGGACCAATAATCACCGATATATTTTTGAAGTAACTCTGGGTAAGATTCTAATACGTCATACTCATCATCGTTGTCAGACTCTTCAATAACAGTTTTCATACTTGCATCGCTCACATCCAATACCGTTCCTCTTTCATCTTCCTCCTCCTCATCCTCCTCCTCCTCCTCCTCTTCATCCGCATCATCCTTTTCTTGCTTAATTTCACGTTTAATCAATGGTGTATTATTGGATTTGATTATTTCCCGAAGTGGTTCCGATATGGGTTTAAATAATTTATTGATCGACTCGTCCTCTTCCGTTTTACCCAGTTTCAATGTGAGATATTTCTTGCGTATAGATCGTGCCAATTGAGCGATTTTTCGCTTACGTGCTAACCGTTCAGCGTCCATTGTGTATTTGCTATTGATTTCACGTTCACACTTTAATATATACATCGAAACCTTTGCGGTATCTTCCATTGTTCAAATCGAAATCTTTAACAATTATCAATGTTCCAAATTTCTCCATCCAACACATAGAACACATCTTTTTGAATCGATCGAAAGTAACGTCTGGGGATACGTGCTCATCAAACACGTGTTTTAGATTTATTTCATCCTGTTTAAATAACACGATCAGGTTAGAATTATCGCGAATCAGTTGTTTAGGAATTTTAGAGTATGTCTGACATAGATATGATGCGTCAATGTTTCTATGTCTACACATCGAATAATATTCTCGAATTTTCTGTTGTGTCTCGCAGGATATGTCATCAAAAATGAAGATAGAATTTGGTTTTGCATCGTTCGGACTTATAATCTCTTCATTGTCTTTATATGGGAAATAACCAACTCCTTTTACTCGTTCCAAAATCTCCTGCAACAGTATGTACTTATCTTGATATAATGACTTCGAGTATACGTAAACGTTTTCAAACTTGACACCATTTGGATTGAATAACAACGATAACATAACGTTTGTTTTTCCGCATCCGCTCGGACCACAAATTAAAGCACGAAAAGAGTTTGGTAACAGTTTACCATGTTTACCAACGCGATTAGTTCTAACTTTTAAATCTAAATTCTCGATTGGAAGTGTCTGTTCTTGTTGAACGGTCTTCATCGTGTGAACCATTTCTACTTAATGATAACGTATAAAAGGAAAAATCACCAGAGCGTATGCTCATTAACAATGTTGATTCATCAAGGTGAAGGTTTATTGAATACACTCATAAACAAGCTCCCGTTTGAATTACACATTCCTTCATATCAATTCTGTGGTCCTGGAACTAAATTGGAAAAGCGTCTTGCACGCGGTGATAAAGGTATCAATCCTTTAGATTCCGCTTGTCGCGAACACGATATAGCTTATTCACAAAACAAATCTCTGGAGGAACGTCATAAGGCCGATAAAATATTAGAGGACGCTGCTTGGAAACGAGTTAAATCAAGAGACGCTAGCGCAGGTGAAAGACTCTCTAGTTTATTGGTTACCGGTGGGATGAAGGTTAAACGAAAACTAGGTATGGGTATCAAGAAACGGAGGCGACAACGAGGATGTTGTTTCCGGAAAGATATCGTTGGAAGCATCGCAAAGTCAATGGAGCCATCTTCTTCTTTGAGAAAGTCCGCTATGAACGCGTTGAAAGCAGCACGGATTGCGATTAAACGAGCTGGAGGTAAAAAGCGTATCAGAGTACCAAGAGTAATACCACTACCAAAATCTGGAGGATTCCTCCCACTATTACTACCCATCTTAGGAGCTCTAGGAGCCTTAGGATCGGTTGCAGGAGGTGCGAGTACCATAGCGAATGCAGTAATAAATGCTAAGAATGCGAAAAAGAAGCTTGAAGAAGATCAACGTCACAACAAAGCTATGGAATCGTTGGGTAAAGGTTTATATTTGAGACGAAATGCTAAAGGAGGCCTGGGATTGTTTTTGAAGAAGCAACAAAAAAACTTCCAATAAAGCTACCCTATGATAGACCGCTGAACGATCGGGATTTGGTGCGTTTCGCAAATAAAATGAAAATACCACATTTTCGAGGTGTCTTTATGCGAGACAATCTACCTAGAAAACCGTGGTGTCAAGAACGCATCATTTTAAATTTAGATTCAGTGAAAAACAGCGGAACTCATTGGGTAGCATTCAAGAAAAACGGTAACGATGTAGAGTATTTTGATTCGTTTGGAAATTTAAAACCACCGAAGGAACTCGTTCGATATCTGGGTGGGAACGTTCGGATTTCCTATAACAACGATCCTTTTCAGAAATACAATCAAGTAATATGTGGACATTTGTGTTTGAAATTTCTCAGTCTTACCTAAACATTTAGCGAGTGACAACCATCATGGATTTCGCTTCGGCATTAATACAATACATATGCGAAACTGAAGGAGGAAGTAGTTTGAGAACAATAATTAATTTTATTTACGATAATTTGATCGAGGCTATCAATAAACCTACGAGCGAACTTACACGTAAGAATTTAATGTTTCTACCGATGGAATACATCCTAAAACATTTGGATGTGGTGTTTCTCAATCAGAAAGAGGTTCCGGAACATATGTTTGAATACCTTTACCGTCATATGCAGTGTAAGGAACATGTCGATGAAGATTGCGATGGTCCACAACCCCCACGCAAACTATGTTCTCAATGTTTATCTGAGCAGATTTCTCACATCATGGAGAACGAGGAAATGACTCATCATGAGAAGCAAGTGTTGATAGAAGAAGTTTGCAAAGACGACCCATACTTTATGAAATCATACTTATTCCATCTATTAATGTTAAAATATAAATAGAGATGTTTCAATAAATTTTTATTAGTATCATGTCTCAGTTGTTCACGTTAACAAGCACCAACCATATATTCTCGTTTACACCGCAGATTTCGATTGTGCTGAGGCCAGACAAAAAATATTACTTAGCATTGTTGGGATTCACTTCCTACAATTCCATACCGAATATCGACAACGAAAAATTCTACTATTACGAGAATAAAACTTTGAAAGAAATCGCAATACCTGCAGGTAACTATGAAATAACCGATATCGAAGAATTGATTAAAAGGAATCTGAAGCAAAAAGAAGATATATTCTCACTGAAACCCAATAACAATACCCTAAAGTGTGAAATATTCAGTACACATCTCGATATATCGTTCGAAAAGGATGATAGTTTAGCTAAAATATTAGGGTTTTCACGTAAAGTATTAAGGAAAGGTGTATTGCACGTTTCCGATCTACCTGTGAACATTATAAAAGTTACAAATATCCGTTTCGAATCAAACATTACCGTAGGAGCGTTCTATCGAGACAGACCGGCGCATACGATTTACGACTTCCCAATAACCGACGATCCTGGTTATAGAATTGTGGAACGACCAAAAAATCCTCTATATTTACCAGTGTCCAATATCGGTGAGATTACCAACATCACCATACTCGCTTTGGATCAACACTCTAATCCGGTTAATTTTCGCGGGGAAGAAAGTATTCTACATCTACATTTACAAGAAGTCTGAAATGGGTTTGGTTGTTGGAGACAATAAAAGAACTTCACACATCCCATCTTCATCAGTCTTCAACAAATCACCAAAACCGCGTGACGTACTCACCAAAGCTAATCAATCAGTTCTACAATCTCTTGGGTTTCGACTTAAATTTGAAAAAAATGCCTAAGCGGAAGTATGTAGGTAACAATGCTATCAACGATGTGGATTTGAACAACAGTGTCGTCTCATCAATTTTTGATATCTATCAAGAACCGAAATTCGATGAGTCGATACGAAAAGCTGAATATAGATCGATCACACCTTTCGTTAAGGCGTTCAATAACAGCGATATTGTGGAGTTTGGAATAAATCAAGTGGATGCATTTTTTTCCATGAAGGATACCCTATTGGCTATCAAAGGAAAAATAGAAATAACTGGAGCTGGGAATGTCTCAATAGTACCTAATTATGGAGCCTTTCTTTTCGACTCATGCTCTTACAGCGAAAGTGGGCGAGACATCGAAACTGTTCGAGATCCTGGAATAGTTAGTGCTGTAAGGGCATTCACTTGCTACACTCCTACTGATTCTACGCATATGTCTATTGCCGGTTGGACTTACCCCGAAGAAAGTGTAGTTTTAGATCAAAGTAAGACTTTCAGCTTACTGATTCCACTAAAGCATATATTCAACATTTTCAATGATTATTCTATGATTACATTTGGGCGACAAACAATTCGATTGGTGCGAGCTCGAAACGATAACGATTGTGTTATAATTGCAAACGATGCTACCACAGTTAAATTTTCGATTGACAGTATGGAGTTGAAAGTCAAATATATCTTTCCCAACGACATAATTAGAGAAAAGCTATTGCGAGCCATCAAAAGTGATATGCCCATCCTAATTCCATTCAGAAAATGGGAATCACATGAACTGCCTGCTATAACGACTGACGCGAAAAGGGAAATTTGGGCTGTCAAGACTAGTGCAGCAGTTGAAAAACCGCGTTATGTTATAGTATTTTTCCAAACAGACAAGCGAAACAATGTGAAAGCTAATCCCACGATATTCGATCACGTACACATTTCTAGTATTCGCTTATCTCTGAACGGAGAATATTTCCCTAGTGAACGAATGAACTTGGACTTTGCCAAAAATGATTACGTTCTCGCCCACCACAACTACACTGAATTCTACCCCAGCTACACGAATTCTGCTGTGAAACATTCAATATTGGGTTATAGCAGTTTCAAAACACGCGCTTTGTACGTAATCGATTGTTCTAAGCAAGAAGAAGCCGTGAAATCAGCTACTGTCGACGTGCGACTGGAAATCGAAGCAGATAAAGGATTTCCCGCTAATACGAAAGCTTATTGCATCATAATTCACGATTGTTTAATGGAATACTCACCCCTCACCGAAATCATCAAGAGTCTCATTTAGACATAAATTCGATCAGTTTATTACGTGACACCATGAGAATCGCTTTGGTTGACATTCAAGGTTTCGTCGTCGACGATGTGTTCCATCCGAAAGAAATGTCTATTCAGATTGGATTTAAACGACATTATTCATTGTTTAAACCATGCATACCCTTTGCATCGTTGAATGCTCAAGATCGAAAATCTATATGTTATGTGGAGAGACTCGTACATGGAATAAAATATTCTTCTGGAGATGTAGAATACACCGAAATAGATAATATTCTAAAATCTAATCTTCTATGTAAGGCAGACTATATTTATGTTCGAGGTCATCAAAAAGCTGATTTTTTAACGAGAAAGTGCCAAGAACTGAATATTTTCCCACACATTGTAGATGTGTGTAACTTTGATAATACTCTATGTGAAACAGGAAAATTCGAACCTTCAAACAGGATGAGCTGCATGAATCACCGTAATGATGGAAAAAAATATATGTGTACAATTCAACACGTGGATAATCTACAGCAATGGTTCCTGAACACTATTCTACCAAATTAAATATATCTGTATATATATTCATTAAATACATGTTATTACTATTATTCAATAAAACAACTCTTTATTATTATTATATGTATTTATTTGTATGTTTCTTAACAATTTTTATGATGATTTTAAGTAGTAAAACTAATAAGACACTAAGATTGAAACATTGCATCGCATAAATCTCGTTTACTATCTGTGTCGGTGATGGTGTGTTTGGTGGTGGTGGTGGTTGAGAAGACATCGATGTAGGTGATGGGGTGAATGTTTGCCACTTCATAACATCCCCCTCTGTACCATTTGGAAATAATAGCTTGAGCTTATAATTGAATGTGTGATTGGTGGTGGACCGCATCGTTTCGATTATGTATGTGAATACCTCTAGTTGATTTTCGTTAATCATTTGATAATTTATTGGCTGCCATTCTGTTCGATTACATTCATTTCTCAGATCTTTCC
Source organism: Endomychus coccineus (assembly GCA_958510875.1). Classification (NCBI taxonomy): domain Eukaryota; kingdom Metazoa; phylum Arthropoda; class Insecta; order Coleoptera; family Endomychidae; genus Endomychus; species Endomychus coccineus. The sequence continues at coordinate 169,620,705 of OY294067.1, forward strand.
TGGGACATATATAAATACGTTCCACTCGATTCGGAACGTTTGTATACAGGATTCCATTCAAAATTGAGGTTAGGATTATAAAATTGGGTTCTAACATAACCATCCTCTCCGCCAATACTTAAACTATTCAATTGTCTTATAGCGATATTTTTATCTTCGTAAAATTTTAAATCTCTACTCAAAGCTTTTACTTTCGCACCGAATTCTTCCAATTTACGTGTGTATTCTTCAAGAGACATATTAATACTGATGATTTCATCGACTATATACACACGCTAGTATAAACACCATACCTTAGATTTCTTATTACTTGAGCTCCAAAAATTCAAGTTTAAAAGCCGGGTTGCTTTTATTAACATCCTCTTTTCCCCTGTATATCAAAATCAAACAAGGTTTCATGTTGATTTGTTCCAAAATTGGGATAATCTGATTGGTCAGTCGATTGGGTAGGAAGATAGAGAATTCATTGAACTCGAGCAATACGGATTCACCAAATTTGGTTCTTACTACTCTCGCTTGAAGTATTGTATAATGCTTATTGATTTCGAGTTCTGGAACTCTCCTTAATGGTTTTCTCTCCAAAAGAGCACAATGATTAAGTTTTGTTAGATCCATCATGAATCTGAAACAATATGAATAAAATTGAAGATCTTTAAATTCGTAATACACACACAAAATTGATACAACAGTTATTTTATAAAAGTTAATTAATTAATTTTATACTTGTTATTTTATGAATGTGAATTGAATAATTTTTTAACTGTTTATCCTGAATAAGAGACAAAACAAGTATGTTTTTATAGCAGTGAATTAAATAATTGAATTAAACTTACATTTTCCGTTCAATAGAAGACCGCAGACAAAGGATATAAGAAAACGATGTGTTTCGTTTGAGCTGTAACAGATGACTGAACAAACGAGAATTAAATTCGTAGTCAACATAACTCTCAATTCTAATTCGCTTACTAACAAGTCTAGACTTGTATATCACTTATTGTTATTTGTTGACCTAATGAATGACTCCATTGTATTCACAGCTGCTTACGTAAATCGTTTTTGAATTAAGATGGAACTTCCCGCGCAATAAAATTAACAAAATACCTCATAGATGTCGTCCTTTGACGTTAACTGTTCTGACATTGACATTCAGCTATGATAGTTCATCGGTTTAGTGATAGATGGCGATATAGGCTACAACATCGGTAACATTTTGAATTGGAGTCTCATAGATGTCGTCCTTTGACGTTAACTGTTATGACATTGACATCCAGCCATGATAGTTCATCGGTTCATAAATTTCCCGCGCAAAAACATTAACAAGATATATGATAGTTCATTAATATATCGTTTTTTTTTTTAATAGAGATGGAACTTCCCGCTCGAAAACATTAACAAAATACCTCATAGATGTCGTCCTTTGACGTTAACTGTTCTGACATTGACATTCAGCTATGATAGTTCATCGGTTTAGTGATAGATGGCGATATAGGCTACAACATCGGTAACATTTTGAATTGGAGTCTCATAGATGTCGTCCTTTGACGTTAACTGTTCTGACATTGACATCCAGCCATGATAGTTCATCGGTTCATAAATTTCCCGCGCAAAAACATTAACAAGATACCTCATAGATGTCGTCCTTTGACGTTGACAGGTACGCATGACGGTTCATTCATAGATGTAGTCATTTGAAGTTAACTGTTCTGACATTGACATTTAAGTATGATAGTTCATCGGTTCATTAAGAGATGGCGGTGATGTAGCTATAACATCAGTCATATTTTGAATTGTGACCTCATAGATGTCGTCCCTTGACGTTAACATTTCTGACGTTGACAGGTATGCATGACGGTTGATCGGTTCATTCATAGATGTAGTCGTTTGAAGTTAACTGGTCTGACATTGACATTTAAGTATGATAGTTCATCAGAAGATGGCTGCGATGTAGCTACAATATCAGTCATATTGTGGTTTTGACGTTTATTCTTCTGACATTCGCTTCCAACGTCGGCCATGATAAACATCACCAAAACACCTCTACGTTTGATTTTGGCGGGTCGATGACGTCACATCCAACTAACCTCACATCCAGACCTCTATGGTAGAAAGTTCTATAATCATCGTAAGCTCTATGGACACGTTTGAATTTCGCGGGTTAGTAACGTTACGTCCAACTAACCTCACATCCAGGCCTCTATGGTCGGAAGTTCGGTGATCATCGTAAGCTCTATGGACACGTTTGAATTTCGTGGGTTAGTAACGTTACATACAACCAACCTCACATTCTATGACCTAGACCTCTATGGTTGGAAGTACGGTGATCATCGTAAGCTCTATGGACACGTTTGAATTTCGCGGGTTAGTAACGTTACATCCGAAGTTGCGCGCGCAACATCCGGTCGATGAGTCATTTCCTGGCGTAGAACTCGTGGACTTAATCTACTTAAAACGTTCGGAATTATTGAATTGCGTAACTTCCAGAGGGGAAGAGATATCGACTTGCGGTTAGTGCCAATCGCATCAGAATCATCGAGTTGGTTGGAAATATATGTTTTTCATAGAAAACAATTCAAAGGCGGCAAATAAAACGTTCGGAATAATTGAATTGCGTAACTTCCAGGGGGGAAGAGATATCGACTTGCGGTTAGTGCCAATCGCATCAGAATCATCGAGTTGGTTGGAAATATATGTTTTTCATAGAAAACAATTCAAAGACGGGAAATAAAACATTCGGAATTATTGAATTACGTAACTTCCAGACGGGAAGAGATATCGACTTGCAGTTAGTGCCAATCGCATCAGAATCATCAAATTGGTTGGAAATATATGTTTTTCATAGAAGACAATTCAAAGACGGGAAATAAAACTTTCGGAATTATTGAATTGCGTAACTTCCAGACGAGAAGAGTTATCGATTTTCTGTTAGTGCCAATCGCATCAGAATCATCAAATTGGTTGGAAATATATGTTTTTCATAGAAAACAATTCAAAGACGGGAAATAAAACGTTCGGAATTATTGAATTGCGTAACTTCCAGAGAGGAAGAGATATCGACTTGCGGTTAGTGCCAATCGCATCAGAATCATCGAGTTGGTTGGAAATATATGTTTTTCATGGAAAACAATTCAAAGACGGGAAATAAAACGTTCGGAATTATTGAATTACCTTCCAGAGGAGAAGAGATATCGACTTGCGGTTAGTGCCAATCGCATCAGAATCATGGAGTTGGTTGGAAATATATGTTTCTCATAGAAAACAATACAAAGACGGGAAATAAAACGTTCGGATTTATTGAATTGCGTAAATTCCAGACGGGATGAGAAATCGACTTGCGGTTTCTGCCAATCGCATCAGAATGATGAAATTGGTTGGAAATATATGTTTTCCATAGAAAACAATTCAAAGACGGGAAATGAAACGTTCGGAATTATTGAATTGCGTAACTTCCAAACGTGAAGAGATGTCGACTTGCGGTTAGTGCCAGTCGCATCAGAAACATCGAGTTGGTTGGAAATATATGTTTTTCATAGAAGACAATTCAAAGACGGGAAATAAAACGTTCGGAATTATTGAATTGCGTAACTTCCAGACGGGAAGAGATATCGATTTTCTGTTAGTGCCAATCGCATCAGAATCATCAAATTGGTTGGAAATATATGTTTTTCATAGAAGACAATTCAAAGACGGGAAATAAAACTTTCGGAATTATTGAATTGCGTAACTTCCAGACGGGAAGAGTTATCGATTTTCTGTTAGTGCCAATCACATCAGAATCATCAAATTGGTTGGAAATATATGTTTTTCATAGAAAACAATTCAAAGACGGGAAATAAAACGTTCGGAATTATTGAATTGCGTAACTTCCAGAGGGGAAGAGATATCGACTTGCGGTTAGTGCCAATCGCATCAGAATCATCGAGTTGGTTGGAAATATATGTTTTTCATAGAAAACAATTCAAAGACGGCAAATAAAACGTTCGGAATAACTTCCAGAGGGGGAGAGATATCGACTTGCGGTTAGTGCCAATCGCATCAGAATCATCGAGTTGGTGGGAAATATATGTTTTTCATAGAAAACAATTCAAAGACGGGAAATAAAACATTCGGAATTATTGAATTACATAACTTCCAGAAGGGAAGAGATATCGACTTGCAGTGAGTGCCAATCGCATCAGAATCATCAAATTGGTTGGAAATATATGTTTTTCATAGAAGACAATTCAAAGACGGGAAATAAAACATTCGGAATTATTGAATTGCGTAACTTCCAGACGGGAAGAGTTATCGATTTTCTGTTAGTGCCAATCGCATCAGAATCAACAAATTGGTTGGAAATATATGTTTTTCATAGAAAATAATTCAAAGACGGGAAATAAAACGTTCGGAATTATTGAATTGCGTAACTTCCAGAGGGGAAGAGATATCGACTTGCGGTTAGTGCCAATCGCATCAGAATCATCGAGTTGGTTGGAAATATATGTTTTTCATGGAAAACAATTCAAAGACGGGAAATAAAACGTTCGGAATTATTGAATTACCTTCCAGAGGAGAAGAGATATCGACTTGCGGTTAGTGCCAATCGCATCAGAATCATGGAGTTGGTTGGAAATATATGTTTCTCATAGAAAATAATACAAAGACGGGAAATGAAACGTTCGGAATTATTGAATTGCGTAAATTCCAGACGGGATGAGAAATCGACTTGCGGTTTCTGCCAATCGCATCAGAATGATGAAATTGGTTGGAAATATATGTTTTCCATAGAAAACAATTCAAAGACGGGAAATAAAACGTTCGGAATTATTGAATTACCTTCCAGAGGAGAAGAGATATCGACTTGCGGTTAGTGCCAATCGCATCAGAATCATGGAGTTGGTTGGAAATATATGTTTCTCATAGAAAACAATACAAAGACGGGAAATAAAACGTTCGGATTTATTGAATTGCGTAAATTCCAGACGGGATGAGAAATCGACTTGCGGTTTCTGCCAATCGCATCAGAATGATGAAATTGGTTGGAAATATATGTTTTCCATAGAAAACAATTCAAAGACGGGAAATGAAACGTTCGGAATTATTGAATTGCGTAACTTCCAAACGTGAAGAGATGTCGACTTGCGGTTAGTGCCAGTCGCATCAGAAACATCGAGTTGGTTGGAAATATATGTTTTTCATAGAAGACAATTCAAAGACGGGAAATAAAACGTTCGGAATTATTGAATTGCGTAACTTCCAGACGGGAAGAGATATCGATTTTCTGTTAGTGCCAATCGCATCAGAATCATCAAATTGGTTGGAAATATATGTTTTTCATAGAAGACAATTCAAAGACGGGAAATAAAACTTTCGGAATTATTGAATTGCGTAACTTCCAGACGGGAAGAGTTATCGATTTTCTGTTAGTGCCAATCACATCAGAATCATCAAATTGGTTGGAAATATATGTTTTTCATAGAAAACAATTCAAAGACGGGAAATAAAACGTTCGGAATTATTGAATTGCGTAACTTCCAGAGGGGAAGAGATATCGACTTGCGGTTAGTGCCAATCGCATCAGAATCATCGAGTTGGTTGGAAATATATGTTTTTCATAGAAAACAATTCAAAGACGGCAAATAAAACGTTCGGAATAACTTCCAGAGGGGGAGAGATATCGACTTGCGGTTAGTGCCAATCGCATCAGAATCATCGAGTTGGTGGGAAATATATGTTTTTCATAGAAAACAATTCAAAGACGGGAAATAAAACATTCGGAATTATTGAATTACATAACTTCCAGAAGGGAAGAGATATCGACTTGCAGTTAGTGCCAATCGCATCAGAATCATCAAATTGGTTGGAAATATATGTTTTTCATAGAAGACAATTCAAAGACGGGAAATAAAACATTCGGAATTATTGAATTGCGTAACTTCCAGACGGGAAGAGTTATCGATTTTCTGTTAGTGCCAATCGCATCAGAATCAACAAATTGGTTGGAAATATATGTTTTTCATAGAAAATAATTCAAAGACGGGAAATAAAACGTTCGGAATTATTGAATTGCGTAACTTCCAGAGGGGAAGAGATATCGACTTGCGGTTAGTGCCAATCGCATCAGAATCATCGAGTTGGTTGGAAATATATGTTTTTCATGGAAAACAATTCAAAGACGGGAAATAAAACGTTCGGAATTATTGAATTACCTTCCAGAGGAGAAGAGATATCGACTTGCGGTTAGTGCCAATCGCATCAGAATCATGGAGTTGGTTGGAAATATATGTTTCTCATAGAAAATAATACAAAGACGGGAAATGAAACGTTCGGAATTATTGAATTGCGTAAATTCCAGACGGGATGAGAAATCGACTTGCGGTTTCTGCCAATCGCATCAGAATGATGAAATTGGTTGGAAATATATGTTTTCCATAGAAAACAATTCAAAGACGGGAAATAAAACGTTCGGAATTATTGAATTGCGTAACTTCCAAACGTGAAGAGATATCGACTTGCGGTTAGTGCCAATCGCATCAGAATCATCGAGTTGGTTGGAAATATATGTTTTTCATAGAAAACAATTCAAAGACGGAAAATAAAAATTATTGAATTGCGTAACTTCCAGACGGGAAGAGATATCGATTTGCTGTTAGTGCCAATCGCATCAGAATCATCAAATTGGTTGGAAATATATGTTTTTCATAGAAAACAATTCAAAGACGAGGAATAAAACGTTCGGAATTATTGAATTGCGTAACTTCCAGAGGGGAAGAGATATCGACTTGCGGTTAGTGTAAATCGCATCAGAATCATCGAGGTGGTTGGAAATATATGTTTTTCATAGAAAACAATTCAAAGACGGGAAATAAAACGTTCGGAATTATTGAATTACGTAACTTCCAGACGGGAAGAGATATCGACTTGCGGTTGGTGCCAATCGCATCAAAATCATCGAGTTGGTTGGGAATATATGTTTTTCATGGAAAACATTTCAAAGACGGGAAATAAAACGTTCGGAATTACTGAATTGCATAACTTCCAGAGGGGAAGAGATATCGACTTGCGGTTAGTGCCAATCGCATCAGAATCATGGAGTTGGTTGGAAATATATGTTTCTCATAGAAAACAATACAAAGACGGGAAATAAAACGTTCGGAATTTTTGAATTGCGTAACTTCGACACGGGAAGAGATATCGACTTGCGGTTAGTGCCAATCGCATCAGAATCATCAAGTTGGTTGGAAATATATGTTTTTCATAGAAAACAATTCAAAGACGGAAAATAAAACGTTCGAAATTATTGAATTGCGTAACTTCCAGACGGGAAGAGATATCGATTTGCTGTTAGTGCCAATCGCATCAAACTCATCATATTGGTTGGAAATATTTGTTCTTCATAGAAAACAATACAAAGACGGGAAATAAAACGTTCGGAATTATTGAATTAAGTAACTTCCAGACGGGAAGAGACTTGCCAATCTACCAATCGCATCAGAATCATCAAATTGGTTATAAATATATGTTTTTCATACAAAACAATTCAAAGACGTGAAATAAAACGTTCGGAATTATTGAATTAAGTAACTTCCAGACGGGAAAAGACATCGATTTGCTGTTAGTGCCAATCGCATCAGAATCATCAAATTGGTTGGAAATATATGTTTTTCATAGAAAACAATTCAAAGACGGGGAATAAAACGTTCGGAATTATTGAATTGCGTAACTTCCAGAGGGGAAGAGATATCGACTTGCGGTTAGTGCCAATCGCATCAGAATCATCGAGGTGGTTGGAAATATATGTTTTTAATAGAAAACAATTCAAAGACGGGAAATAAAACGTTCGGAATTATTGAATTACGTAACTTCCAGACGGGAAGAGATATCGACTTGCGGTTGGTGCCAATCGCATCAGAATCATCGAGTTGGTTGGGAATATATGTTTTTCATGGAAAACATTTCAAAGACGGGAAATAAAACGTACGGAATTACTGAATTGCATAACTTCCAGAGGGGAAGAGATATCGACTTGCGGTTAGTGCCAATCGCATCAGAATCATGGAGTTGGTTGGAAATATATGTTTCTCATAGAAAACAATACAAAGACGGGAAATGAAACGTTCGGAATTTTTGAATTGCGTAACTTCGACACGGGAAGAGATATCGACTTGCGGTTAGTGCCAATCGCCTCAGAATCATTAAGTTGGTTGGAAATATATGTTTTTCCTAGGAAACAATTCAAAGACGGGAAATAAAACGTTCGGAATTATTGAATTGCGTAACTTCCAGACGGGAAGAGATATCGATTTGCTGTTAGTGCCAATCGCATCAAACTCATCATATTGGTTGGAAATATTTGTTCTTCATAGAAAACAATACAAAGACGGGGAATAAAACGTTCGGAATTATTGAATTAAGTAACTTCCAGACGGGAAGAGACTTGCCAATCTACCAATCGCATCAGAATCATCAAATTGGTTGGAAATATATGTTTTTCATCGAAAACAATTTAAAGACGGGAAATAAAACGTTCGGAATTATTGAATTGCGTAACTTCCAGAGGGGAAGAGATATCGACTGGCGGTTAGTGCCAATCGCATCAGTATCATCGAGTTGGTTGGAAATATATGTTTTCCATAGAAAACAATTCAAAGACGGAAAATAATACGTTCGGAATTATTGAATTGCGTAACTTCCAGACGGGAAGAGATATCGATTTGCTGTTAGTGCCAATCTCATCAGAATCATCAAATTGGTTGGAAATATATGTTTTTCATACAAAACAATTCAAAGACGTGAAATAAAACGTTCGGAATTATTGAATTGCGTAACTTCCAGACGGGAAGAGATATCGATTTGCTGTTAGTGCCAATCGCATCAGAATCATCAAATTGGTTGGAAATATTTGTTTTTCATAGAAAACAATTCAAAGACGGGAAATAAAACGTTCGGAATTATTGAATTGCATAACTTCCAGGGGGGAAGAGATATCGACTTGCGGTTAGTGCCAATCGCATCAGAATCATCGAGTTGGTTTGAAATATCTGTTTTCCTTAGCAAACAATACAAAGACGGGAAATAGAACGTTCGAAATTATTGAATTGCGTAAATTCCAGACGGGATGAGAAATCGACTTGCGGTTTCTGCCAATCGCATCAGAATGATCAAATTGGTTGGAAATATATGTTTTCCATAGAAAACAATTCAAAGACGGGAGGGAAATAAAACGTTCGGAATTATTGAATTGCGTAACTTCCAAACGTGGAGAGATATCGACTTGCGGTTAGTGCCAATCGCATCAGAATCATCAAGTTGGTTGGAAATATATTTTTTCCCTAGAAAACAATTCAAAGACGGGAAATAAAACGTTCGGAATTATTGAATTGCGTAACTTCCAAACGTGGAGCGATATCGACTTGCGGTTAGTGCCAATCGCATCAGAATCATCAAGTTGGTTGGAAATATATGTTTTCCATAGAAAACTATTCAAAGACGGGAAATAAAACATTCGGAATTATTGAATTGCGTAACTTCCAGACGGGAAGAGATATCGACTTGCGGTTAGTGCCAATCGCATCAGAATCATCGAGTTGGTTAGAAATATATGTTTTTCGTAGAAAACAATTCAAAGACGGGAACTAAAACGTTCGGAATTATTGAATTGCGCAACTTCCAGACGGGAAGAGATATCTACTTGCGGTTATTGCCAATCGCATTAGAATCATCAAATTGGTTGGAAATATATGTTTTTCATAGAAGACAATTCAAAGACGGGAAATAAAACGTTCGGAATTATTGAATTGCGTAACTTCCAGACGGGAAGAGATATCGATTCTCTGTTAGTGCCAATCGCATCAGAATCATCAAATTGATTGGAAATATATGTTTTTCATAGAAAACAATTCAAAGACGGGAAATAAAACTTTCGGAATTATTGAATTGCGTAACTTCCAGAGGGGAAGAGATATCGACTTGCGGTTAGTGCCAATCGCATCAGAATCATCGAGTTGGTTGGAAATATATGTTTTTCATAGAAAACAATTCAAAGACGGGAAATAAAACGTTCGGAATTATTGAATTGCGTAACTTCCAGACGGGAAGAGATATCGATTTGCTGTTAGTGCCAATCGCATCAAACTCATCATATTGGTTGTAAATATTTGTTCTTCATAGAAAACAATAAAAAGACGGGAATTAAAACGTTCGGAATTATTGAATTAAGTAACTTCCAGACGGGAAGAGACTTGCCAATCCACCAATCGCATCAGAATCATCAAATTGGTTGGAAATATATGTTTTTCATCGAAAACAATTTAAAGACGGGAAATAAAACGTTCGGAATTATTGAATTGCGTAACTTCCAGAGGGGAAGAGATATCGACTGGCGGTTAAAGCCAATCGCATCAGTATCATCGAGTTGGTTGGAAATATATGTTTTCCATAGAAAAAAATTCAAAGACGGAAAATAATACGTTCGGAATTATTGAATTGCGTAACTTCCAGACGGGAAGAGATATCGATTTGCTGTTAGTGCCAATCTCATCAGAATCATCAAATTGGTTGGAAATATGTGTTTTTCATACAAAACAATTCAAAGACGTGAAATAAAACGTTCGGAATTATTGAATTGCGTAACTTCCAGACGGGAAGAGATATCGATTTGCTGTTAGTGCCAATCGCATCAGAATCATCAAATTGGTTGGAAATATATGTTTTTCATAGAAGACAATTCAAAGACGGGAAATAAAACGTTCGGAATTATTGAATTGCGTAACTTCCAGATGGGAAGAGATATCGATTTTCTGTTAGTGCCAATCGCATCAGAATCATCAAGTTGGTTGGAAATATATGTTTTCCATAGAAAACAATTCAAAGACGGAAAATAATACGTTCGGAATTATTGAATTGCGTAACTTCCAGACGGGAAGAGATATCGATTTGGTGTTAGTGCCAATCTCATCAGAATCATCAAATTGGTTGGAAATATATGTTTTTCATACAAAACAATTCAGAGACGTGAAATAAAACGTTCGGAATTATTGAATTGCGTAACTTCCAGACGGGAAGAGATATCGATTTGCTGTTAGTGCCAATCGCATCAGAATCATCAAATTGGTTGGAAATATATGTTTTTCATAGAAGACAATTCAAAGACGGGAAATAAAACGTTCGGAATTATTGAATTGCGTAACTTCCAGACGGGAAGAGATATCGATTCTCTGTTAGTGCCAATCGCATCAGAATCATCAAATTGGTTGGAAATATATGTTTTTCATAGAAGACAATTCAAAGACGGGAAATAAAACTTTCGGAATTATTGAATTGCGTAACTTCCAGACGGGAAGAGTTATCGATTTTCTGTTAGTGCCAATCGCATCAGAATCATCAAATTGGTTGGAAATATATGTTTTTCATAGAAAACAATTCAAAGACGGGAAATAAAACGTTCGGAATTATTGAATTGCGTAACTTCCAGAGGGGAAGAGATATCGACTTGCGGTTAGTGCCAATCGCATCAGAATCATCGAGTTGGTTGGAAATATATGTTTTCCATAGAAAACAATTCAAAGACGGAAAATAATACGTTCGGAATTATTGAATTGCGTAACTTCCAGACGGGAAGAGATATCGATTTGCTGTTAGTGCCAATCTCATCAGAATCATCAAATCGGTTGGAAATATATGTTTTTCATACAAAACAATTCAAAGACGTGAAATAAAACGTTCGGAATTATTGAATTGCGTAACTTCCAGACGGGAAGAGATATCGATTTTCTGTTAGTGCCAATCGCATCAGAATCATCAAATTGGTTGGAAATATATGTTTTTCATAGAAGACAATTCAAAGACGGGAAATTAAACTTTCGGAATTATTGAATTGCGTAACTTCCAGACGGGAAGAGTTATCGATTTTCTGTTAGTGCCAATCGCATCAGAATCATCAAATTGGTTGGAAATATATGTTTTTCATAGAAAACAATTCAAAGACGGGAAATAAAACGTTCGGAATTATTGAATTGCGTAACTTCCAGAGGGGAAGAGATATCGACTTGCGGTTAGTGCCAATCGCATCAGAATCATCGAGTTGGTTGGAAATATATGTTTTTCATAGAAAACAATTCAAAGACGGCAAATAAAACGTTCGGAATAATTGAATTGCGTAACTTCCAGAGGGGAAGAGATATCGACTTGCGGTTATTGCCAATCGCATCAGAATCATCGAGTTGGTTGGAAATATATGTTTTTCATAGAGAACAATTCAAAGACGGGAAATAAAACGTTCGGAATTATTGAATTACGTAACTTCCAGACGGGAAGAGATATCGACTTGCGGTTAGTGCCAATCGCATCAGAATCATCAAATTGGTTGGAAATATATGTTTTTCATAGAAGACAATTCAAAGACGGGAAATAAAACTTTCGAAATTATTGAATTGCGTAACTTCCAGACGGGAAGAGTTATCGATTTTCTGTTAGTGCCAATCGCATCAGAATCATCAAATTGGTTGGAAATATATGTTTTTCATAGAAAACAATTCAAAGACGGGAAATAAAACGTTCGGAATTATTGAATTGCGTAACTTCCAGAGGGGAAGAGATATCGACTTGCGGTTAGTGCCAATCGCATCAGAATCATCGAGTTGGTTGGAAATATATGTTTTTCATGGAAAACAATTCAAAGACGGGAAATAAAACGTTCGGAATTATTGAATTACCTTCCAGAGGAGAAGAGATATCGACTTGCGGTTAGTGCCAATCGCATCAGAATCATGGAGTTGGTTGGAAATATATGTTTCTCATAGAAAACAATACAAAGACGGGAAATAATAAGTTCGGAATTATTGAATTGCGTAAATTCCAGACGGGATGAGAAATCGACTTGCGGTTTCTGCCAATCGCATCAGAATGATGAAATTGGTTGGAAATATATGTTTTCCATAGAAAACAATTCAAAGACGGGAAATAAAACGTTCGGAATTATTGAATTGCGTAACTTCCAGACGGGAAGAGATATCGATTTTCTGTTAGTGCCAATCGCATCAGAATCATCGAGTTGGTTGGAAATATATGTTTTTCATAGAAGACAATTCAAAGACGGGAAATAAAACGTTCGGAATTATTGAATTGCGTAACTTCCAGACGGGAAGAGATATCGATTTTCTGTTAGTGCCAATCGCATCAGAATCATCAAATTGGTTGGAAATATATGTTTTTCATAGAAGACAATTCAAAGACGGGAAATAAAACTTTCGGAATTATTGAATTGCGTAACTTCCAGAGGGGAAGAGATATCGACTTGCGGTTAGTGCCAATCGCATCAGAATCATCGAGTTGGTTGGAAATATATGTTTTTCATGGAAAACAATTCAAAGACGGGAAATAAAACGTTCGGAATTATTGAATTACCTTCCAGAGGAGAAGAGATATCGACTTGCGGTTAGTGCCAATCGCATCAGAATCATGGAGTTGGTTGGAAATATATGTTTCTCATAGAAAACAATACAAAGACGGGAAATAAAACGTTCGGAATTATTGAATTGCGTAACTTCCAGAAGGGAAGAGATATCGACTTGCGGTTAGTGCCAATCGCATCAGAATCATCGAGTTGGTTGGAAATATATGTTTTTCATAGAAAACAATTCAAAGACGGCAAATAAAACGTTCGGAATAATTGAATTGCGTAACTTCCAGAGGGCAAGAGATATCGACTTGCGGTTAGTGCCAATCGCATCAGAATCATCGAGTTGGTTGGAAATATATGTTTTTCATAGAAAACAATTCAAAGACGGGAAATGAAACATTCGGAATTATTGAATTACGTAACTTCCAGACGGGAAGAGATATCGACTTGCAGTTAGTGCCAATCGCATCAGAATCATCAAATTGGTTCGAAATATATGTTTTTCATAGAAGACAATTCAAAGACGGGAAATAAAACTTTCGGAATTATTGAATTGCATAACTTCCAGACGGGAAGAGTTATCGATTTTCTGTTAGTGCCAATCGCATCAGAATCATCAAATTGGTTGGAAATATATGTTTTTCATAGAAAACAATTCAAAGACGGGAAATAAAACGTTCGGAATAATTGAATTGCGTAACTTCCAGAGGGGAAAAGATATCGACTTGCGGTTAGTGCCAATCGCATCAGAATCATCGAGTTGGTTGTAAATATATGTTTTTCATGGAAAACAATTCAAAGACGGGAAATAAAACGTTCGGAATTATTGAATTACCTTCCAGAGGAGAAGAGATATCGACTTGCGGTTAGTGCCAATCGCATCAGAATCATGGAGTTGGTTGGAAATATATGTTTCTCATAGAAAACAATACAAAGACGGGAAATAAAACGTTCGGAATTATTGAATTGCGTAAATTCCAGACGGGATGAGAAATCGACTTGCGGTTCCTGCCAATCGCATCAGAATGATGAAATTGGTTGGAAATATATGTTTCCCATAGAAAACAATTCAAAGACGGGGAATAAAACGTTCGGAATTATTGAATTGCGTAACTTCCAAACGTGAAGAGATATCGACTTGCGGTTAGTGCCAATCGCATCAGAATCATCGAGTTGGTTAGAAATATATGTTTTTCATAGAAAACAATCCAAAGACGGAAAATAAAAATTATTGAATTGCGTAACTTCCAGACGGGAAGAGATATCGATTTGCTGTTAGTGCCAATCTCATCAGAATCATCAAATTGGTTGGAAATATATGTTTTTCATACAAAACAATTCAAAGACGTGAAATAAAACGTTCGGAATTATTGAATTGCGTAACTTCCAGACGGGAAAAGACATCGATTTGCTGTTAGTGCCAATCGCATCAGAATCATCAAATTGGTTGGAAATATATGTTTTTCATAGAAAACAATTCAAAGACGGGGAATAAAACGTTCGGAATTATTGAATTGCGTAACTTCCAGAGGGGAAGAGATATCGACTTGCGGTTAGTGCCAATCGCATCAGAATCATCGAGGTGGTTGGAAATATATGTTTTTCATGGAAAACAATTCAAAGACGGGAAATAAAACGTTCGGAATTACTGAATTGCATAACTTCCAGAGGGGAAGAGATATCGACTTGCGGTTAGTGCCAATCGCATCAGAATCATGGAGTTGGTTGGAAATATATGTTTCTCATAGAAAACAATACAAAGACGGGAAATAAAACGTTCGGAATTTTTGAATTGCGTAACTTCGACACGGGAAGAGATATCGACTTGCGGTTAGTGCCAATCGCATCAGAATCATCAAGTTGGTTGGAAATATATGTTTTTCATAGAAAACAATTCAAAGACGAGAAATAAAACGTTCGGAATTATTGAATTGCGTAACTTCCAGACGGGAAGAGATATCGATTTGCTGTTAGTGCCAATCGCATCAAACTCATCATATTGGTTGGAAATATTTGTTCTTCATAGAAAACAATACAAAGACGGGAAATAAAACGTTCGGAATTATTGAATTAAGTAACTTCCAGACGGGAAGAGACTTGCCAATCTACCAATCGCATCAGAATCATCAAATTGGTTGGAAATATATGTTTTTCATCGAAAACAATTTAAAGACGGGAAATAAAACGTTCGGAATTATTGAATTGCGTAACTTCCAGAGGGGAAGAGATATCGACTGGCGGTTAGTGCCAATTGCATCAGTATCATCGAGTTGGTTGGAAATATATGTTTTCCATAGAAAACAATTCAAAGACGGAAAATAATACGTTCGGAATTATTGAATTGCGTAACTTCCAGACGGGAAGAGATATCGATTTGCTGTTAGTGCCAATCTCATCAGAATCATCAAATTGGTTGGAAATATATGTTTTTCATACAAATCAATTCAAAGACGTGAAATAAAACGTTCGGAATTATTGAATTGCGTAACTTCCAGACGGGAAGAGATATCGATTTGCTGTTAGTGCCAATCGCATCAGAATCATCAAATTGGTTGGATATATATGTTTTTCATAGAAAACAATTCAAAGACGGGAAATAAAACGTTCGGAATTATTGAATTGCGTAACTTCCAGGGGGGAAGAGATATCGACTTGCGGTTAGTGCCAATCGCATCAGAATCATCGAGTTGGTTTGAAATATATGGTTTCCTTAGAAAACAATACAAAGACGGGGAATAGAACGTTCGAAATTATTGAATTGCGTAAATTCCAGACGGGATGAGAAATCGACTTGCGGTTTCTGCCAATCGCATCAGAATGATCAAATTGGTTGGAAATATATGTTTTCCATAGAAAACAATTCAAAGACGGGAGGGAAATAAAACGTTCGGAATTATTGAATTGCGTAACTTCCAAACGTGGAGAGATATCGACTTGCGGTTAGTGCCAATCGCATCAGAATCATCAAGTTGGTTGGAAATATATTTTTTCCATAGAAAACAATTCAAAGACGGGAAATAAAACGTTCGGAATTATTGAATTGCGTAACTTCCAAACGTGGAGCGATATCGACTTGCGGTTAGTGCCAATCGCATCAGAATCATCAAGTTGGTTGGAAATATATGTTTTCCATAGAAAACTATTTAAAGGCGGGAAATAAAACGTTCGGAATTATTGAATTGCGTAACTTCCAGACGGGAAGAGATATCGACTTGCGGTTGGTGCCAATCGCATCAGAATCATCAAATTGGTTGGAAATATATGTTTTTCATAGAAGACAATCCAAAGAAGGGAAATAAAACGTTCGGAATTATTGAATTGCGTAACTTCCAGACGGGAAGAGATATCGATTTTCTGTTAGTGCCAATCGCATCAGAATCATCAAATTGATTGGAAATATATGTTTTTCATAGAAAACAATTCAAAGACGGGAAATAAAACGTTCGGAATTATTGAATTGCGTAACTTCCAGAGGGGAAGAGATATCGACTTGCGGTTAGTGCCAATCGCATCAGAATCATCAAGTTGGTTGGAAATATATGTTTTTCGTAGAAAACAATTCAAAGACGGGAACTAAAACGTTCGGAATTATTGAATTGCGCAACTTCCAGACGGGGAGAGATATCTACTTGCGGTTATTGCCAATCGCATTAGAATCATCAAATTGGTTGGAAATATATGTTTTTCATAGAAGACAATCCAAAGAAGGGAAATAAAACGTTCGGAATTATTGAATTGCGTAACTTCCAGACGGGAAGAGATATCGATTTTCTGTTAGTGCCAATCGCATCAGAATCATCAAATTGATTGGAAATATATGTTTTTCATAGAAAACAATTCAAAGACGGGAAATAAAACGTTCGGAATTATTGAATTGCGTAACTTCCAGAGGGGAAGAGATATCGACTTGCGGTTAGTGCCAATCGCATCAGAATCATCAAGTTGGTTGGAAATATATGTTTTTCATAGAAAACAATTCAAAGACGGGAAATAAAACGTTCGGAATTATTGAATTGCGTAACTTCCAGACGGGAAGAGATATCGATTTGCTGTTAGTGCCAATCGCATCAAACTCATCATATTGGTTGGAAATATTTGTTCTTCATAGAAAACAATAAAAAGACGGGAAATAAAACGTTCGGAATTATTGAATTAAGTAACTTCCAGACGGGAAGAGACTTGCCAATCTACCAATCGCATCAGAATCATCAAATTGGTTGGAAATATATGTTTTTCATCGAAAACAATTTAAAGACGGGAAATAAAACGTTCGGAATTATTGAATTGCGCAACTTCCAGAGGGGAAGAGATATCGACTGGCGGTTAGTGCCAATCGCATCAGTATCATTGAGTTGGTTGGAAATATATGTTTTCCATAGAAAACAATTCAAAGACGGAAAATAATACGTTCGGATTTATTGAATTGCGTAACTTCCAGACGGGAAGAGATATCGATTTGCTGTTAGTGCCAATCTCATCAGAATCATCAAATTGGTTGGAAATATATGTTTTTCATACAAAACAATTCAAAGACGTGAAATAAAACGTTCGGAAATATTGAATTGCGTAACTTCCAGACGGGAAGAGATATCGATTTGCTGTTAGTGCCAATCGCATCAGAATCATCAAATTGGTTGGAAATATATGTTTTTCATAGAAAACAATTCAAAGACGGGAAATGAAACGTTCGGAATTATTGAATTGCGTAACTTCCAGGGGGGAAGAGATATCGACTTGCGGTTAGTGCCAATCGCATCAGAATCATCGAGTTGGTTTGAAATATATGTTTTCCTTAGAAAACAATACAAAGACGGGAAATAGAACGTTCGAAATTATTGAATTGCGTAAATTCCAGACGGGATGAGAAATCGACTTGCGGTTTCTGCCAATCGCATCAGAATGATCAAATTGGTTGGAAATATATGTTTTCCATAGAAAACAATTCAAAGACGGGAGGGAAATAAAACGTTCGGAATTATTGAATTGCGTAACTTCCAAACGTGGAGAGATATCGACTTGCGGTTAGTGCCAATCGCATCAGAATCATCAAGTTGGTTGGAAACATATTTTTTCCATAGAAAACAATTCAAAGACGGGAAATAAAACGTTCGGAATTATTGAATTGCGTAACTTCCAAACGTGGAGCGATATCGACTTGCGGTTAGTGCCAATCGCATCAGAATCATCAAGTTGGTTGGAAATATATGTTTTCCTTAGAAAACTATTCAAAGGCGGGAAATAAAACGTTCGGAATTATTGAATTGCGTAACTTCCAGACGGGAAGAGATATCGACTTGCGGTTAGTGCCAATCGCATCAGAATCATCGAGTTGGTTAGAAATATATGTTTTTCGTAGCAAACAATTCAAAGACGGGAACTAAAACGTTCGGAATTATTGAATTGCGCAACTTCCAGACGGGAAGAGATATCTACTTGCAGTTATTGCCAATCGCATTAGAATCATCAAATTGGTTGGAAATATATGTTTTTCATAGAAGACAATTCAAAGACGGGAAATAAAACGTTCGGAATTATTGAATTGCGTAACTTCCAGACGGGAAGAGATATCGATTTTCTGTTAGTGCCAATCGCATCAGAATCATCAAATTGATTGGAAATATATGTTTTTCATAGAAAACAATTCAAAGACGGGAAATAAAACGTTCGGAATTATTGAATTGCGTAACTTCCAGAGGGGAAGAGATATCGACTTGCGGTTAGTGCCAATCGCATCAGAATCATCGAGTTGGTTGGAAATATATGTTTTTCATGGAAAACAATTCAAAGACGGGAAATAAAACGTTCGGAATTATTGACTTGCGTAACTTCCAGAGGGGATGAGATATCGACTTGCGGTTAGTGCCAATCGCATCAGAATCATGGAATTGGTTGGAAATATATGTTTCTCATAGAAAAAAATACAAAGACGGGAAACAGAACGTTCGAAATTATTGAATTGCGTAAATTCCAGACGGGATGAGAAATCGACTTGCGGTTTCTGCCAATCGCATCAGAATGATCAAATTGGTTGGAAATATATGTTTTCCATAGAAAACAATTCAAAGACGGGAGGGAAATAAAACGTTCGGAATTATTGAATTGCGGAACTTCCAAACAAGAAGAGATATCGACTTGCGGTTAGTGCCTATCGCATCAGAATCATCAAGTTGGTTGGAAATATATGTTTTCCATAGAAAAAAATTCAAAGACGGGAAATAAAACGTTCGGAATTATTGAATTTCGTAACTTCCAAACGTGAAGAGATATCGACTTGCGGTTAGTGCCAATCGCATCAGAATCATCAACTTGGTTATAAATATATGTTTTTCATAGAAAACATTCCAAAGACGGGAAATAAAACGTTCGGAATTATTGAATTGCGTTACTTCCAGACGGGAAGAGATATCGACTTGCGGTTAGTGCCAATCGCATCAGAATCATCGAAGTGGTTGGAAATATATGTTTTTCGTAGAAAACAATTCAAAGACGGGAAATAAAACGTTCGGAATTAGTGACTTGCGTAACTTACAAACGTGAAGAGATATCGACTTGCGGTTAGTGCCAATCGCATCAGGATCATCAAGTTGGTTGGAAATATATGTTTTCCATGGAAAACAATTCAAAGACGGGAAATAAAACGTTCGGAATTATTGAATTGCGTAACTTTCAAACGTGAAGAGATATCGACTTGCGGTTAGTGCCAGTCGCATCAGAATCATCAAGTTGGTTGGAAATATATGTTTTTCATAGAAAACAATTCAAAGACGGGAAATAAAACGTTCGGAATTATTGAATTGCGTAACTTCCAGACGGGAAGAGATATCGATTTTCTGTTAGTGCCAATCGCATCAGAATCATCAAATTGGTTGGAAATATATGTTTTTCATAGAAAACAATTCAAAGACGGGAAATAAAACGTTCGGAATTATTGAATTGCGTAACTTCCGGAGGGGAAGAGATATCGACTTGCGGTTAGTGCCAATCGCATCTGAATCATCGAGTTGGTTGGAAATATATGTTTTTCATAGGAAACAATTCAAAGACGGAAAATAAAACGTTCGGAATTATTGAATTGCGTAACTTCCAAACGTGGAGCGATATCGACTTGCGGTTAGTGCCAATCGCATCAGAATCATCAAGTTGGTTGGAAATATATGTTTTCCATAGAAAACTATTTAAAGGCGGGAAATAAAACGTTCGGAATTATTGAATTGCGTAACTTCCAGACGGGAAGAGATATCGACTTGCGGTTGGTGCCAATCGCATCAGAATCATCGAGTTTGTTAGAAATATATGTTTTTCGTAGAAAACAATTCAAAGACGGGAACTAAAACGTTCGGAATTATTGAATTGCGCAACTTCCAGACGGGGAGAGATATCTACTTGCGGTTATTGCCAATCGCATTAGAATCATCAAATTGGTTGGAAATATATGTTTTTCATAGAAGACAATCCAAAGAAGGGAAATAAAACGTTCGGAATTATTGAATTGCGTAACTTCCAGACGGGAAGAGATATCGATTTTCTGTTAGTGCCAATCGCATCAGAATCATCAAATTGATTGGAAATATATGTTTTTCATAGAAAACAATTCAAAGACGGGAAATAAAACGTTCGGAATTATTGAATTGCGTATCTTCCAGAGGGGAAGAGATATCGACTTGCGGTTAGTGCCAATCGCATCAGAATCATCGAGTTGGTTGGAAATATATGTTTTTCATAGAAAACAATTCAAAGACGGGAAATAAAACGTTCGGAATTATTGAATTGCGTAACTTCCAGACGGGAAGAGATATCGATTTGCTGTTAGTGCCAATCGCATCAAACTCATCATATTGGTTGGAAATATTTGTTCTTCATAGAAAACAATAAAAAGACGGGAAATAAAACGTTCGGAATTATTGAATTAAGTAACTTCCAGACGGGAAGAGACTTGCCAATCTACCAATCGCATCAGAATCATCAAATTGGTTGGAAATATATGTTTTTCATCGAAAACAATTTAAAGACGGGAAATAAAACGTTCGGAATTATTGAATTGCGCAACTTCCAGAGGGGAAGAGATATCGACTGGCGGTTAGTGCCAATCGCATCAGTATCATTGAGTTGGTTGGAAATATATGTTTTCCATAGAAAACAATTCAAAGACGGAAAATAATACGTTCGGATTTATTGAATTGCGTAACTTCCAGACGGGAAGAGATATCGATTTGCTGTTAGTGCCAATCTCATCAGAATCATCAAATTGGTTGGAAATATATGTTTTTCATACAAAACAATTCAAAGACGTGAAATAAAACGTTCGGAAATATTGAATTGCGTAACTTCCAGACGGGAAGAGATATCGATTTGCTGTTAGTGCCAATCGCATCAGAATCATCAAATTGGTTGGAAATATATGTTTTTCATAGAAAACAATTCAAAGACGGGAAATGAAACGTTCGGAATTATTGAATTGCGTAACTTCCAGGGGGGAAGAGATATCGACTTGCGGTTAGTGTCAATCGCATCAGAATCATCGAGTTGGTTTGAAATATATGTTTTCCTTAGAAAACAATACAAAGACGGGAAATAGAACGTTCGAAATTATTGAATTGCGTAAATTCCAGACGGGATGAGAAATCGACTTGCGGTTTCTGCCAATCGCATCAGAATGATCAAATTGGTTGGAAATATATGTTTTCCATAGAAAACAATTCAAAGACGGGAGGGAAATAAAACGTTCGGAATTATTGAATTGCGTAACTTCCAAACGTGGAGAGATATCGACTTGCGGTTAGTGCCAATCGCATCAGAATCATCAAGTTGGTTGGAAACATATTTTTTCCATAGAAAACAATTCAAAGACGGGAAATAAAACGTTCGGAATTATTGAATTGCGTAACTTCCAAACGTGGAGCGATAACGACTTGCGGTTAGTGCCAATCGCATCAGAATCATCAAGTTGGTTGGAAATATATGTTTTCCTTAGAAAACTATTCAAAGGCGGGAAATAAAACGTTCGGAATTATTGAATTGCGTAACTTCCAGACGGGAAGAGATATCGACTTGCGGTTAGTGCCAATCGCATCAGAATCATCGAGTTGGTTAGAAATATATGTTTTTCGTAGCAAACAATTCAAAGACGGGAACTAAAACGTT
This sequence comes from Endomychus coccineus, assembly GCA_958510875.1. Lineage (NCBI taxonomy): Eukaryota > Metazoa > Arthropoda > Insecta > Coleoptera > Endomychidae > Endomychus > Endomychus coccineus. Next base: position 169,643,221 of record OY294067.1, read on the forward strand.
CGGAATTATTGAATTGCGCAACTTCCAGACGGGAAGAGATATCTACTTGCAGTTATTGCCAATCGCATTAGAATCATCAAATTGGTTGGAAATATATGTTTTTCATAGAAGACAATTCAAAGACGGGAAATAAAACGTTCGGAATTATTGAATTGCGTAACTTCCAGACGGGAAGAGATATCGATTTTCTGTTAGTGCCAATCGCATCAGAATCATCAAATTGATTGGAAATATATGTTTTTCATAGAAAACAATTCAAAGACGGGAAATAAAACGTTCGGAATTATTGAATTGCGTAACTTCCAGAGGGGAAGAGATATCGACTTGCGGTTAGTGCCAATCGCATCAGAATCATCGAGTTAGTTGGAAATATATGTTTTTCATGGAAAACAATTCAAAGACGGGAAATAAAACGTTCGGAATTATTGACTTGCGTAACTTCCAGAGGGGATGAGATATCGACTTGCGGTTAGTGCCAATCGCATCAGAATCATGGAATTGGTTGGAAATATATGTTTCTCATAGAAAAAAATACAAAGACGGGAAATAGAACGTTCGAAATTATTGAATTGCGTAAATTCCAGACGGGATGAGAAATCGACTTGCGGTTTCTGCCAATCGCATCAGAATGATCAAATTGGTTGGAAATATATGTTTTCCATAGAAAACAATTCAAAGACGGGAGGGAAATAAAACGTTCGGAATTATTGAATTGCGGAACTTCCAAACAAGAAGAGATATCGACTTGCGGTTAGTGCCTATCGCATCAGAATCATCAAGTTGGTTGGAAATATATGTTTTCCATAGAAAAAAATTCAAAGACGGGAAATAAAACGTTCGGAATTATTGAATTTCGTAACTTCCAAACGTGAAGAGATATCGACTTGCGGTTAGTGCCAATCGCATCAGAATCATCAACTTGGTTATAAATATATGTTTTTCATAGAAAACATTCCAAAGACGGGAAATAAAACGTTCGGAATTATTGAATTGCGTTACTTCCAGACGGGAAGAGATATCGACTTGCGGTTAGTGCCAATCGCATCAGAATCATCGAAGTGGTTGGAAATATATGTTTTTCGTAGAAAACAATTCAAAGACGGGAAATAAAACGTTCGGAATTATTGACTTGCGTAACTTACAAACGTGAAGAGATATCGACTTGCGGTTAGTGCCAATCGCATCAGGATCATCAAGTTGGTTGGAAATATATGTTTTCCATGGAAAACAATTCAAAGACGGGAAATAAAACGTTCGGAATTATTGAATTGCGTAACTTTCAAACGTGAAGAGATATCGACTTGCGGTTAGTGCCAGTCGCATCAGAATCATCAAGTTGGTTGGAAATATATGTTTTCCATAGAAACAATTCAAAGACGGGAAATAAAACGTTCGGAATTATTGAATTGCGTAACTTCCAGACGGGAAGAGATATCGATTTTCTGTTAGTGCCAATCGCATCAGAATCATCAAATTGGTTGGAAATATATGTTTTTCATAGAAAACAATTCAAAGACGGGAAATAAAACGTTCGGAATTATTGAATTGCGTAACTTCCGGAGGGGAAGAGATATCGACTTGCGGTTAGTGCCAATCGCATCAGAATCATCGAGTTGGTTGGAAATATATGTTTTTCATAGGAAACAATTCAAAGACGGAAAATAAAACGTTCGGAATTGTTGAATTGCCTAACTTCCAGACGGGAAGAGATATCGATTTGCTGTTAGTGCCAATCGCATCAGAATCATCAAATTGGTTGGAAATATATGTTTTTCATAGAAAACAATTCAAAGACGGGAAATAAAACGTTCGGAATTATTGAATTGCGTAACTTCCAGAGGGGAAGAGATATCGACTTGCGGTTAGTGCCAATCGCATCAGAATCATCGAGTTGGTTGGAAATATATGTTTTTCATAGAAAACAATTCAAAGACGGGAAATAAAACGTTCGGAATTATTGAATTGCGTAACTTCCAGACGGGAAGAGATATCGATTTGCTGTTAGTGCCAATCGCATCAAACTCATCATATTGGTTGGAAATATTTGTTCTCCATAGAAAACAATAAAAAGACGGGAAATAAAACGTTCGGAATTATTGAATTAAGTAACTTCCAGACGGGAAGAGACTTGTCAATCTACCAATCGCATCAGAATCATCAAATTGGTTGGAAATATATGTTTTTCATCGAAAACAATTTAAAGACGGGAAATGAACGTTCGGAATTATTGAATTGCGTAACTTCCAGAGGGGAAGAGATTTCGACTGGCGGTTAGTGCCAATCGCATCAGTATCATCGAGTTGGTTGGAAATATATGTTTTCCATAGAAAACAATTCAAAGACGGAAAATAATACGTTCGGAATTATTGAATTGCGTAACTTCCAGACGGGAAGAGATATCGATTTGCTGTTAGTGCCAATCTCATCAGAATCATCAAATTGGTTGGAAATATATGTTTTTCATAGAAAACAATTCAAAGACGGGAAATAAAACGTTCGGAATTATTGAATTGCGTAACTTCCAGGGGGGAAGAGATATCGATTTGCTGTTAGTGCCAATCGCATCAAACTCATCATATTGGTTGGAAATATTTGTTCTTCATAGAAAACAATAAAAAGACGGGAAATAAAACGTTCGGAATTATTGAATTAAGTAACTTCCAGACGGGAAGAGACTTGTCAATCTACCAATCGCATCAGAATCATCAAATTGGTTGGAAATATATGTTTTTCATCGAAAACAATTTAAAGACGGGAAATGAACGTTCGGAATTATTGAATTGCGTAACTTCCAGAGGGGAAAAGATATCGACTGGCGGTTAGTGCCAATCGCATCAGTATCATCGAGTTGGTTGGAAATATATGTTTTCCATAGAAAACAATTCAAAGACGGAAAATAATACGTTCGGAATTATTGAATTGCGTAACTTCCAGACGGGAAGAGATATCGATTTGCTGTTAGTGCCAATCTCATCAGAATCATCAAATTGGTTGGAAATATATGTTTTTCATAGAAAACAATTCAAAGACGGGAAATGAACGTTCGGAATTATTGAATTGCGTAACTTCCAGAGGGGAAGAGATATCGACTGGCGGTTAGTGCCAATCGCATCAGTATCATCGAGTTGGTTGGAAATATATGTTTTCCATAGAAAACAATTCAAAGACGGGAAATAAAACGTTCGGAATTATTGAATTGCGTAACTTTCAAACGTGAAGAGATATCGACTTGCGGTTAGTGCCAGTCGCATCAGAATCATCAAGTTGGTTGGAAATATATGTTTTTCATAGAAAACAATTCAAAGACGGGAAATAAAACGTTCGGAATTATTGAATTGCGTAACTTCCAGACGGGAAGAGATATCGATTTTCTGTTAGTGCCAATCGCATCAGAATCATCAAATTGGTTGGAAATATATGTTTTTCATAGAAAACAATTCAAAGACGGGAAATAAAACGTTCGGAATTATTGAATTGCGTAACTTCCGGAGGGGAAGAGATATCGACTTGCGGTTAGTGCCAATCGCATCAGAATCATCGAGTTGGTTGGAAATATATGTTTTTCATAGGAAACAATTCAAAGACGGAAAATAAAACGTTCGGAATTATTGAATTGCGTAACTTCCAAACGTGGAGCGATATCGACTTGCGGTTAGTGCCAATCGCATCAGAATCATCAAGTTGGTTGGAAATATATGTTTTCCATAGAAAACTATTTAAAGGCGGGAAATAAAACGTTCGGAATTATTGAATTGCGTAACTTCCAGACGGGAAGAGATATCGACTTGCGGTTGGTGCCAATCGCATCAGAATCATCGAGTTGGTTAGAAATATATGTTTTTCGTAGAAAACAATTCAAAGACGGGAACTAAAACGTTCGGAATTATTGAATTGCGCAACTTCCAGACGGGGAGAGATATCTACTTGCGGTTATTGCCAATCGCATTAGAATCATCAAATTGGTTGGAAATATATGTTTTTCATAGAAGACAATCCAAAGAAGGGAAATAAAACGTTCGGAATTATTGAATTGCGTAACTTCCAGACGGGAAGAGATATCGATTTTCTGTTAGTGCCAATCGCATCAGAATCATCAAATTGATTGGAAATATATGTTTTTCATAGAAAACAATTCAAAGACGGGAAATAAAACGTTCGGAATTATTGAATTGCGTATCTTCCAGAGGGGAAGAGATATCGACTTGCGGTTAGTGCCAATCGCATCAGAATCATCGAGTTGGTTGGAAATATATGTTTTTCATAGAAAACAATTCAAAGACGGGAAATAAAACGTTCGGAATTATTGAATTGCGTAACTTCCAGACGGGAAGAGATATCGATTTGCTGTTAGTGCCAATCGCATCAAACTCATCATATTGGTTGGAAATATTTGTTCTTCATAGAAAACAATAAAAAGACGGGAAATAAAACGTTCGGAATTATTGAATTAAGTAACTTCCAGACGGGAAGAGACTTGCCAATCTACCAATCGCATCAGAATCATCAAATTGGTTGGAAATATATGTTTTTCATCGAAAACAATTTAAAGACGGGAAATAAAACGTTCGGAATTATTGAATTGCGCAACTTCCAGAGGGGAAGAGATATCGACTGGCGGTTAGTGCCAATCGCATCAGTATCATTGAGTTGGTTGGAAATATATGTTTTCCATAGAAAACAATTCAAAGACGGAAAATAATACGTTCGGATTTATTGAATTGCGTAACTTCCAGACGGGAAGAGATATCGATTTGCTGTTAGTGCCAATCTCATCAGAATCATCAAATTGGTTGGAAATATATGTTTTTCATACAAAACAATTCAAAGACGTGAAATAAAACGTTCGGAAATATTGAATTGCGTAACTTCCAGACGGGAAGAGATATCGATTTGCTGTTAGTGCCAATCGCATCAGAATCATCAAATTGGTTGGAAATATATGTTTTTCATAGAAAACAATTCAAAGACGGGAAATGAAACGTTCGGAATTATTGAATTGCGTAACTTCCAGGGGGGAAGAGATATCGACTTGCGGTTAGTGCCAATCGCATCAGAATCATCGAGTTGGTTTGAAATATATGTTTTCCTTAGAAAACAATACAAAGACGGGAAATAGAACGTTCGAAATTATTGAATTGCGTAAATTCCAGACGGGATGAGAAATCGACTTGCGGTTTCTGCCAATCGCATCAGAATGATCAAATTGGTTGGAAATATATGTTTTCCATAGAAAACAATTCAAAGACGGGAGGGAAATAAAACGTTCGGAATTATTGAATTGCGTAACTTCCAAACGTGGAGAGATATCGACTTGCGGTTAGTGCCAATCGCATCAGAATCATCAAGTTGGTTGGAAACATATTTTTTCCATAGAAAACAATTCAAAGACGGGAAATAAAACGTTCGGAATTATTGAATTGCGTAACTTCCAAACGTGGAGCGATAACGACTTGCGGTTAGTGCCAATCGCATCAGAATCATCAAGTTGGTTGGAAATATATGTTTTCCTTAGAAAACTATTCAAAGGCGGGAAATAAAACGTTCGGAATTATTGAATTGCGTAACTTCCAGACGGGAAGAGATATCGACTTGCGGTTAGTGCCAATCGCATCAGAATCATCGAGTTGGTTAGAAATATATGTTTTTCGTAGCAAACAATTCAAAGACGGGAACTAAAACGTTCGGAATTATTGAATTGCGCAACTTCCAGACGGGAAGAGATATCTACTTGCAGTTATTGCCAATCGCATTAGAATCATCAAATTGGTTGGAAATATATGTTTTTCATAGAAGACAATTCAAAGACGGGAAATAAAACGTTCGGAATTATTGAATTGCGTAACTTCCAGACGGGAAGAGATATCGATTTTCTGTTAGTGCCAATCGCATCAGAATCATCAAATTGATTGGAAATATATGTTTTTCATAGAAAACAATTCAAAGACGGGAAATAAAACGTTCGGAATTATTGAATTGCGTAACTTCCAGAGGGGAAGAGATATCGACTTGCGGTTAGTGCCAATCGCATCAGAATCATCGAGTTGGTTGGAAATATATGTTTTTCATGGAAAACAATTCAAAGACGGGAAATAAAACGTTCGGAATTATTGACTTGCGTAACTTCCAGAGGGGATGAGATATCGACTTGCGGTTAGTGCCAATCGCATCAGAATCATGGAATTGGTTGGAAATATATGTTTCTCATAGAAAAAAATACAAAGACGGGAAATAGAACGTTCGAAATTATTGAATTGCGTAAATTCCAGACGGGATGAGAAATCGACTTGCGGTTTCTGCCAATCGCATCAGAATGATCAAATTGGTTGGAAATATATGTTTTCCATAGAAAACAATTCAAAGACGGGAGGGAAATAAAACGTTCGGAATTATTGAATTGCGGAACTTCCAAACAAGAAGAGATATCGACTTGCGGTTAGTGCCTATCGCATCAGAATCATCAAGTTGGTTGGAAATATATGTTTTCCATAGAAAAAAATTCAAAGACGGGAAATAAAACGTTCGGAATTATTGAATTTCGTAACTTCCAAACGTGAAGAGATATCGACTTGCGGTTAGTGCCAATCGCATCAGAATCATCAACTTGGTTATAAATATATGTTTTTCATAGAAAACATTCCAAAGACGGGAAATAAAACGTTCGGAATTATTGAATTGCGTTACTTCCAGACGGGAAGAGATATCGACTTGCGGTTAGTGCCAATCGCATCAGAATCATCGAAGTGGTTGGAAATATATGTTTTTCGTAGAAAACAATTCAAAGACGGGAAATAAAACGTTCGGAATTATTGACTTGCGTAACTTACAAACGTGAAGAGATATCGACTTGCGGTTAGTGCCAATCGCATCAGGATCATCAAGTTGGTTGGAAATATATGTTTTCCATGGAAAACAATTCAAAGACGGGAAATAAAACGTTCGGAATTATTGAATTGCGTAACTTTCAAACGTGAAGAGATATCGACTTGCGGTTAGTGCCAGTCGCATCAGAATCATCAAGTTGGTTGGAAATATATGTTTTCCATAGAAAACAATTCAAAGACGGGAAATAAAACGTTCGGAATTATTGAATTGCGTAACTTCCAGACGGGAAGAGATATCGATTTTCTGTTAGTGCCAATCGCATCAGAATCATCAAATTGGTTGGAAATATATGTTTTTCATAGAAAACAATTCAAAGACGGGAAATAAAACGTTCGGAATTATTGAATTGCGTAACTTCCGGAGGGGAAGAGATATCGACTTGCGGTTAGTGCCAATCGCATCAGAATCATCGAGTTGGTTGGAAATATATGTTTTTCATAGGAAACAATTCAAAGACGGGAAAAAAAACGTTCGGAATTGTTGAATTGCCTAACTTCCAGACGGGAAGAGATATCGATTTGCTGTTAGTGCCAATGCCATCAGAATCATCAAATTGGTTGGAAATATATGTTTTTCATAGAAAACAATTCAAAGACGGGAAATAAAACGTTCGGAATTATTGAATTGCGTAACTTCCAGAGGGGAAGAGATATCGACTTGCGGTTAGTGCCAATCGCATCAGAATCATCGAGTTGGTTGGAAATATATGTTTTTCATAGAAAACAATTCAAAGACGGGAAATAAAACGTTCGGAATTATTGAATTGCGTAACTTCCAGACGGGAAGAGATATCGATTTGCTGTTAGTGCCAATCGCATCAAACTCATCATATTGGTTGGAAATATTTGTTCTTCATAGAAAACAATAAAAAGACGGGAAATAAAACGTTCGGAATTATTGAATTAAGTAACTTCCAGACGGGAAGAGACTTGTCAATCTACCAATCGCATCAGAATCATCAAATTGGTTGGAAATATATGTTTTTCATCGAAAACAATTTAAAGACGGGAAATGAACGTTCGGAATTATTGAATTGCGTAACTTCCAGAGGGGAAGAGATATCGACTGGCGGTTAGTGCCAATCGCATCAGTATCATCGAGTTGGTTGGAAATATATGTTTTCCATAGAAAACAATTCAAAGACGGAAAATAATACGTTCGGAATTATTGAATTGCGTAACTTCCAGACGGGAAGAGATATCGATTTGCTGTTAGTGCCAATCTCATCAGAATCATCAAATTGGTTGGAAATATATGTTTTTCATAGAAAACAATTCAAAGACGGGAAATAAAACGTTCGGAATTATTGAATTGCGTAACTTCCAGGGGGGAAGAGATATCGATTTGCTGTTAGTGCCAATCGCATCAAACTCATCATATTGGTTGGAAATATTTGTTCTTCATAGAAAACAATAAAAAGTCGGGAAATAAAACGTTCGGAATTATTGAATTAAGTAACTTCCAGACGGGAAGAGACTTGTCAATCTACCAATCGCATCAGAATCATCAAATTGGTTGGAAATATATGTTTTTCATCGAAAACAATTTAAAGACGGGAAATGAACGTTCGGAATTATTGAATTGCGTAACTTCCAGAGGGGAAGAGATATCGACTGGCGGTTAGTGCCAATCGCATCAGTATCATCGAGTTGGTTGGAAATATATGTTTTCCATAGAAAACAATTCAAAGACGGAAAATAATACGTTCGGAATTATTGAATTGCGTAACTTCCAGACGGGAAGAGATATCGATTTGCTGTTAGTGCCAATCTCATCAGAATCATCAAATTGGTTGGAAATATATGTTTTTCATAGAAAACAATTCAAAGAGGGGAAACAAAACGTTCGGAATTATTGAATTGCGTAACTTCCAGACGGGAAGAGATATCGATTTGCTGTTAGTGCCAATCGCATCAGAATCATCAAATTGGTTGGAAATATATGTTTTTCATAGAAAACAATTCAAAGACGGGAAATAAAACGTTCGGAATTATTGAATTGCGTAACTTCCAGGGGGGAAGAGATATCGACTTGCGGTTAGTGCCAATCGCATCAGAATCATCGAGTTGGTTTGAAATATATGTTTTCCTTAGAAAACAATACAAAGACGGGAAATAGAACGTTCGAAATTATTGAATTGCGTAAATTCCAGACGGGATGAGAAATCGACTCGCGGTTTCTGCCTATCGCATCAGAATGATCAAATTGGTTGGAAATATATGTTTTCCATAGAAAACAATTCAAAGACGGGAGGGAAATAAAACGTTCGGAATAATTGAATTGCGGAACTTCCAAACGTGGAGAGATATCGACTTGCGGTTAGTGCCAATCGCATCAGAATCATCAAGTTGGTTGGAAACATATTTTTTCCATAGAAAACAATTCAAAGACGGGAAATAAAACGTTCGGAATTATTGAATTGCGTAACTTCCAAACGTGGAGCGATATCGACTTGCGGTTAGTGCCAATCGCATCAGAATCATCAAGTTGGTTGGAAATATATGTTTTCCTTAGAAAACTATTCAAAGACGGGAAATAAAACGTTCGGAATTATTGAATTGCGTAACTTCCAGACGGGAAGAGATATCGACTTGCGGTTAGTGCCAATCGCATCAGAATCATCGAGTTGGTTAGAAATATATGTTTTTCGTAGCAAACAATTCAAAGACGGGAACTAAAACGTTCGGAATTATTGAATTGCGCAACTTCCAGACGGGAAGAGATATCTACTTGCAGTTATTGCCAATCGCATTAGAATCATCAAATTGGTTGGAAATATATGTTTTTCATAGAAGACAATTCAAAGACGGGAAATGAAACGTTCGGAATTATTGAATTGCGTAACTTCCAGACGGGAAGAGATATCGATTTTCTGTTAGTGCCCATCGCATCAAAATCATCAAATTGATTGGAAATATATGTTTTTAATAGAAAACAATTCAAAGACGGGAAATAAAACGTTCGGAATTATTGAATTGCGTAACTTCCAGAGGGGAAGAGATATCGACTTGCGGTTAGTGCCAATCGCATCAGAATAATGGAATTGGTTGGAAATATATGTTTCTCATAGAAAAAAATACAAAGACGGGAAATAGAACGTTCGAAATTATTGAATTCCGTAAATTCCAGACGGGATGAGAAATCGACTTGCGGTTTCTGCCAATCGCATCAGAATGATCAAATTGGTTGGAAATATATGTTTTCCATAGAAAACAATTCAAAGACGGGAGGGAAATAGAACGTTCGGAATTATTGAATTGCGGAACTTCAAAACAAGAAGAGATATCGACTTGCGGTTAGTGCCTATCGCATCAGAATCATCAAGTTGGTTGGAAATATATGTTTTCCATAGAAAAAAATTCAAAGACGGGAAATAAAACGTTCGGAATTATTGAATTGCGTAACTTCCAAACGTGAAGAGATATCGACTTGCAGTTAGTGCCAATCGCATCAGAATCATCAACTTGGTTATAAATATATGTTTTCCATAGAAAACAATTCAAAGACGGGAAATAAAACGTTCGGAATTATTGAATTGCGTTACTTCCAGACGGGAAGAGATATCGACTTGCGGTTAGTGCCAATCGCATCAGAATCATCGAAGTGGTTGGAAATATATGTTTTTCGTAAAAAACAATTCAAAGACGGGAAATGAAACGTTCGGAATTATTGACTTGCGTAACTTACAAACGTGAAGAGATATCGACTTGCGGTTAGTGCCAATCGCATCAGAATCATCAAGTTGGTTGGAAATATATGTTTTCCATAGAAAACAATTCAAAGACGGGAAATAAAACGTTCGGAATTATTGAATTGCGTAACTTTCAAACGTGAAGAGATATCGACTTGCGGTTAGTGCCAGTCGCATCAGAATCATCAAGTTGGTTGGAAATATATGTTTTCCATAGAAAACAATTCAAAGACGGGAAATAAAACGTTCGGAATTATTGAATTGCGTAACTTTCAGACGGGAAGAGATATCGATTTTCTGTTAGTGCCAATCGTATCAGAATCATCAAATTGGTTGGAAATATATGTTTTTCATAGAAAACAATTCAAAGACGGGAAATAAAACGTTCGGAATTATTGAATTGCGTAACTTCCGGAGGGGAAGAGATATCGACTTGCGGTTAGTGCCAATCGCATCAGAATCATCGAGTTGGTTGGAAATATATGTTTTTCATAGGAAACAATTCAAAGACGGAAAATAAAACGTTCGGAATTATTGAATTGCCTAACTTCCAGACGGGAAGAGATATCGATTTGCTGTTAGTGCCAATCGCATCAGAATCATCAAATTGGTTGGAAATATATGTTTTCCATAGGAAACAATTCAAAGACGGGAAATAAGACGTTCGGAATTATTGAATTACGTAACTTCCAAACGTGAAGAAATATCGACTTGCGGTTAGTGCCAATCGCATCAGAATCATCAAGTTGGTTGGAAATATATGTTTTCCATAGAAAACAATTCAAAGACGGGAAATAAAACGTTCGGAATTATTGAATTGCGTAACTTCCAGACGGGAAGAGATATCGACTTGCGGTTAGTGCCAATCGCATCAGAATCATAGAATTGGTTGGAAATATATGTTTTTCGTAAAAAACAATTCAAAGACGGGAAATAAAACGTTCGGAATTATTGAATTGAGTAACTTCCAAACGTGGAGAGATATCGACTTGCGGTTAGTGCCAATCGCATCAGAATCATCAAGTAGGTTAGAAATATATGTTTTCCATAGGAAACAATTCAAAGACGGGAAATCAAACGTTCGGAATTATTGAATTGCGTAACTTCCAGACGGGAAGAGATATCGATTCTCTGTTAGTGCCAATCGCATCAGAATCATCAAATTGGTTGGAAATATATGTTTTTCATAGAAAACAATTCAAAGACGGGAAATAAAACGTTAGGAATTATTGAATTGCGTAACTTCCAGAGGGGAAGAGATATCGACTTGCGGTTAGTGCCAAACGCATCAGAATCATCGAGTTGGTTGGAAATATATGTTTTTCATAGAAAACAATTCAAAGACGGAAAATAAAACGTTCGGAATTATTAAATTGCGTAACTTCCAGACGGGAAGAGATATCGATTTGCTGTTAGTGCCAATCGCATCAGAATCATCAAATTGGTTGGAAATATATGTTTTTCATAGAAAACAATTCAAAGACGGGAAATAAAAAGTTCGGAATTATTATTGAATTGCGTAACTTCCAGAGGGGAAGAGATATCGACTTGCGGTTAGTGCCAATCCCATCAGTATCATCATGTTGGTTGGAAATATATGTTTTTCATAGGAAACAATTCAAAGACGAGAAATAAAACGTTCGGAATTTTCGAATTGCGTAACTTCCAGACGGGAAGAGATATCTACTTGCGGTTAGTGCCAATCGCATCAGAATCATCAAATTGGTTGGAAATATATGTTTTTCATAGAAAACAATTCAAAGACGGGAAATAAAATGTTCGGAATTAGTGAATTGCTTAACTTCCAGACGGGAAGAGATATCTACTTGTGGTTATTGCCAATCGCATCAGAATCAACAAATTGGTTGGAAATATATGTTTTTCATAGAAGACAATTCAAAGACGGGAAATAAAACGTTCGGAATTATTGAATTGCGTAACTTCCAGACGGGAAGAGATATCGATTTGCTGTTAGTGCCAATCGCATCAGAATCATCAAATTGGTTGGAAATATATGTTTTTCATAGAAAACAATTCAAAGACGGGAAATAAAACGTTCGGAATTATTGAATTGCGTAACTTCCAGACGGGAAGAGATATCGATTTGCTGTTAGTGCCAATCGCATCAAACTCATCATATTGGTTGGAAATATTTGTTCTTCATAGAAAACAATACAAAGACGGGAAATAAAACGTTCGGAATTATTGAATTAAGTAACTTCCAGACGGGAAGAGACTTGCCAATCTACCAATCGCATCAGAATCATCAAATTGGTTGGAAATATATGTTTTTCATCGAAAACAATTTAAAGACGGGAAATAAAACGATCGGAATTATTGAATTGCGTAACTTCCAGAGGGGAAGAGATATCGACTGGCGGTTAGTGCCAATCGCATCAGTATCATCGAGTTGGTTGGAAATATATGTTTTCCATAGAAAACAATTCAAAGACGGAAAATAATACGTTCGGAATTATTGAATTGCGTAACTTCCAGACGGGAAGAGATATCGATTTGCTGTTAGTGCCAATCTCATCAGAATCATCAAATTGGTTGGAAATATATGTTTTTCATACAAAGCAATTCAAAGACGTGAAATAAAACGTTCGGAATTATTAAATTGCGTAACTTCCAGACGGGAAGAGATATCGATTTGCTGTTAGTGCCAATCGCATCAGAATCATCAAATTGGTTGGAAATATATGTTTTTCATAGAAAACAATTCAAAGACGGGAAATAAAACGTTCGGAATTATTGAATTGCGTAACTTCCAGGGGGGAAGAGATATCGACTTGCGGTTAGTGCCAATCGCATCAGAATCATCATGTTGGTTTGAAATATATGTTTTCCTTAGAAAACAATACAAAGACGGGAAATAGAACGTTCGAAATTATTGAATTGCGTAATTTCCAGACGGGATGAGAAATCGACTTGCGGTTTCTGCCAATCGCATCAGAATGATCAAATTGGTTGGAAATATATGTTTTCCATAGAAAACAATTCAAAGACGGGAGGGAAATAAAACGTTCGGAATTATTGAATTGCGTAACTTCCAAACGTGGAGAGATATCGACATGCGGTTAGTGCCAATCGCATCAGAATCATCAAGTTGGTTGGAAATATATTTTTTCCATAGAAAACAATTCAAAGACGGGAAATAAAACGTTCGGAATTATTGAATTGCGTAACTCCCAAACGTGGAGCGATATCGACTTGCGGTTAGTGCCAATCGCATCAGAATCATCAAGTTGGTTGGAAATATATGTTTTTCATAGAAAACTATTCAAAGACGGGAAATAAAACGTTCGGAATTATTGAATTGCGTAACTTCCAGACGGGAAGAGATATCGACTTGCGGTTAGTGCCAATCGCATCAGAATCATCGAGTTGGTTAGGAATATATGTTTTTGGTAGCAAACAATTCAAAGACGGGAACTAAAACGTTCGGAATTATTGAATTGCGCAACTTCCAGAAGGGGAGAGATATCTACTTGCAGTTATTGCCAATCGCATTAGAATCATCAAATTGGTTGGAAATATATGTTTTTCATAGAAGACAATTCAAAGACGGGAAATAAAACGTTCGGAATTATTGAATTGCGTAACTTCCAGACGGGAAGAGATATCGATTTTCTGTTAGTGCCAATCGCATCAGAATCATCAAATTGATTGGAAATATATGTTTTTCATAGAAAACAATTCAAAGACAGGAAATAAAACGTTCGGAATTATTGAATTGCGTAACTTCCAGAGGGGAAGAGATATCGACTTGCGGTTAGTGCCAATCGCATCAGAATCATCGAGTTGGTTGGAAATATATGTTTCTCATGGAAAACAATTCGAAGACGGGAAATAAAACGTTCGGAATTATTGAATTGCGTAACTTCCAGGGGGGGAAAGATATCGACTTGCTGTTAGTGCCAATCGCATCAGAATCATCATGTTGGTTTGAAATATATGTTTTCCTTAGAAAACAATACAACGACGGGAAATAGAACGTTCGAAATTATTGAATTGCGTAAATTCCAGACGGGATGAGAAATCGACTTGCGGTTTCTGCCAATCGCATCAGAATGATCGAATTGGTTGGAAATATATGTTTTCCATAGAAAACAATTCAAAGACGGGAGGGAAATAAAACGTTCGGAATTATTGAATTGCGTAACTTCCAAACGTGGAGAGATATCGACTTGCGGTTAGTGCCAATCGCATCAGAATCATCAAGTTGGTTGGAAATATATTTTTTCCATAGAAAACAATTCAAAGACGGGAAATAAAACGTTCGTAATTATTGAATTGCGTAACTTCCAAACGTGGAGCGATATCGACTTGCGGTTAGTGCCAATCGCATCAGAATCATCAAGTTGGTTGGAAATATATGTTTTCCATAGAAAACTATTCAAAGACGGGAAATAAAACGTTCGGAATTATTGAATTGCGTAACTTCCAGACGGGAAGAGATATCGACTTGCGGTTAGTGCCAATCGCATCAGAATCATCGAGTTGGTTAGGAATATATGTTTTTCGTAGCAAACAATTCAAAGACGGGAACTAAAACGTTCGGAATTATTGAATTGCGCAACTTCCAGACGGGAAGAGATATCTACTTGCAGTTATTGCCAATCGCATTAGAATCATCAAATTGGTTGGAAATATATGTTTTTCATAGAAGACAATTCAAAGACGGGAAATAAAACGTTCGGAATTATTGAATTGCGTAACTTCCAGACGGGAAGAGATATCGATTTTCTGTTAGTGCCAATCGCATCAGAATCATCAAATTGATTGGAAATATATGTTTTTCATGAAAAACCATTCAAAGACAGGAAATAAAACGTTCGGAATTATTGAATTGCGTAACTTCCAGAGGGGAAGAGATATCGACTTGCGGTTAGTGCCAATCGCATCAGAATCATCGAGTTGGTTGGAAATATATGTTTTTCATGGAAAACAATTCAAAGACGGGGAATAAAACGTTCGGAATTATTGACTTGCGTAACTTCCAGAGGGGATGAGATATCGACTTGCGGTTAGTGCCAATCGCATCAGAATCATGGAATTGGTTGGAAATATATGTTTCTCATAGAAAAAAATACAAAGACGGGAAATAGAACGTTCGAAATTATTGAATTGCGTAAATTCCAGACGGGATGAGAAATCGACTTGCGGTTTCTGCCAATCGCATCAGAATGATCAAATTGGTTGGAAATATATGTTTTCCATAGAAAACAATTCAAAGACGGGAGGGAAATAAAACGTTCGGAATTATTGAATTGCGGAACTTCCAAACAAGAAGAGATATCGACTTGCGGTTAGTGCCTATCGCATCAGAATCATCAAGTTGGTTGGAAATATATGTTTTCCATAGAAAAAAAATTCAAAGACGGGAAATAAAACGTTCGGAATTATTGAATTGCGTAACTTCCAAACGTGAAGAGATATCGACTTGCGGTTAGTGCCAATCGCATCAGAATCATCAACTTGATCATAAATATATGTTTTCCATAGAAAACAATTCAAAGACGGGAAATAAAACGTTCGGAATTATTGAATTGCGTAACTTCCAGACGGGAAGAGATATCGACTTGCGGTTAGTGCCAATCGCATCAGAATCATCGAAGTGGTTGGAAATATATGTTTTTCGTAAAAAACAATTCAAAGACGGGAAATAAAACGTTCGGAATTATTGACTTGCGTAACTTCCAAACGTGAAGAGATATCGACTTGCGGTTAGTGCCAATCGCATCAGAATCATCAAGTTGGTTGGAAATATATGTTTTCCATAGAAAACAATTCAAAGACGGGAAATAAAACGTTCGGATTTATTGAATTGCGCAACTTTCAAACGTGAAGAGATATCGACTTGCGGTAAGTGCCAGTCGCATCAGAATCATCAAGTTGGTTGGAAATATATGTTTTCCATAGAAAACAATTCAAAGACGGGAAATAAAACGTTTGGAATTATTGAATTGCGTAACTTCCAGACGGGAAGAGATATCGATTTTCTGTTAGTGCCAATCGCATCAGAATCATCAAATTGGTTGGAAATATATGTTTTTCATAGAAAACAATTCAAAGACGGGAAATAAAACGTTCGGAATTATTGAATTGCGTAACTTCCAGAGGGGAAGAGATATCGACTTGCGGTTAGTGCCAATCGCATCAGAATCATCGAGTTGGTTGGAAATATATGTTTTTCATAGGAAACAATTCAAAGACGGAAAATAAAACGTTCGGAATTATTGAATTGCCTAACTTCCAGACGGGAAAAGATATCGACTTGCGGTTAGTGCCAATCGCATCAGAATCATAGAATTGGTTGGAAATATATATTTTTCGTAAAAAACAATTCAAAGACGGGAAATAAAACGTTCGGAATTATTGAATTGAGTAACTTCCAAACGTGGAGAGATATCGACTTGCGGTTAGTGCCAATCGCATCAGAATCATCAAGTAGGTTAGAAATATATGTTTTCCATAGAAAACAGTTCAAAGACGGGAAATCAAACGTTCGGAATTATTGAATTGCGTAACTTCCAGACGGGAAGAGATATCGATTTTCTGTTAGTGCCAATCGCATCAGAATCATCAAATTGGTTGGAAATATATGTTTTTCATAGAAAACAATTCAAAGACGGGAAATAAAACGTTAGGAATTATTGAATTGCGTAACTTCCAGAGGGGAAGAGATATCGACTTGCGGTTAGTGCCAATCGCATCAGAATCATCGAATTGGTTGGAAATATATGTTTTTCATAGAAAACAATTCAAAGACGGAAAATAAAACGTTCGGAATTATTGAATTGCGTAACTTCCAGACGGGAAGAGATATCGATTTGCTGTTAGTGCCAATCGCATCAGAATCATCAAATTGGTTGGAAATATATGTTTTTCATAGAAAACAATTCAAAGACGGGAAATAAAACGTTCGGAATTATTATTGAATTGCGTAACTTCCAGAGGGGAAGAGATATCGACTTGCGGTTAGTGCCAATCGCATCAGTATCATCATGTTGGTTGGAAATATATGGTTTTCATAGGAAACAAGTCAAAGACGAGAAATAAAACGTTCGGAATTTTCGAATTGCGTAACTTCCAGACGGGAAGAGATATCGACTTGCGGTTAGTGCCTATCGCATCAGAATCATCAAGTTGGTTGGAAATATATGTTTTCCATAGAAAAAAATTCAAAGACGGGAAATAAAACGTTCGGAATTATTGAATTGCGTAACTTCCAGGGGGGGAAAGATATCGACTTGCTGTTAGTGCCAATCGCATCAGAATCATCATGTTGGTTTGAAATATATGTTTTCCTTAGAAAACAATACAACGACGGGAAATAGAACGTTCGAAATTATTGAATTGCGTAAATTCCAGACGGGATGAGAAATCGACTTGCGGTTTCTGCCAATCGCATCAGAATGATCGAATTGGTTGGAAATATATGTTTTCCATAGAAAACAATTCAAAGACGGGAGGGAAATAAAACGTTCGGAATTATTGAATTGCGTAACTTCCAAACGTGGAGAGATATCGACTTGCGGTTAGTGCCAATCGCATCAGAATCATCAAGTTGGTTGGAAATATATTTTTTCCATAGAAAACAATTCAAAGACGGGAAATAAAACGTTCGTAATTATTGAATTGCGTAACTTCCAAACGTGGAGCGATATCGACTTGCGGTTAGTGCCAATCGCATCAGAATCATCAAGTTGGTTGGAAATATATGTTTTCCATAGAAAACTATTCAAAGACGGGAAATAAAACGTTCGGAATTATTGAATTGCGTAACTTCCAGACGGGAAGAGATATCGACTTGCGGTTAGTGCCAATCGCATCAGAATCATCGAGTTGGTTAGGAATATATGTTTTTCGTAGCAAACAATTCAAAGACGGGAACTAAAACGTTCGGAATTATTGAATTGCGCAACTTCCAGACGGGAAGAGATATCTACTTGCAGTTATTGCCAATCGCATTAGAATCATCAAATTGGTTGGAAATATATGTTTTTCATAGAAGACAATTCAAAGACGGGAAATAAAACGTTCGGAATTATTGAATTGCGTAACTTCCAGACGGGAAGAGATATCGATTTTCTGTTAGTGCCAATCGCATCAGAATCATCAAATTGATTGGAAATATATGTTTTTCATGAAAAACCATTCAAAGACAGGAAATAAAACGTTCGGAATTATTGAATTGCGTAACTTCCAGAGGGGAAGAGATATCGACTTGCGGTTAGTGCCAATCGCATCAGAATCATCGAGTTGGTTGGAAATATATGTTTTTCATGGAAAACAATTCAAAGACGGGGAATAAAACGTTCGGAATTATTGACTTGCGTAACTTCCAGAGGGGATGAGATATCGACTTGCGGTTAGTGCCAATCGCATCAGAATCATGGAATTGGTTGGAAATATATGTTTCTCATAGAAAAAAATACAAAGACGGGAAATAGAACGTTCGAAATTATTGAATTGCGTAAATTCCAGACGGGATGAGAAATCGACTTGCGGTTTCTGCCAATCGCATCAGAATGATCAAATTGGTTGGAAATATATGTTTTCCATAGAAAACAATTCAAAGACGGGAGGGAAATAAAACGTTCGGAATTATTGAATTGCGGAACTTCCAAACAAGAAGAGATATCGACTTGCGGTTAGTGCCTATCGCATCAGAATCATCAAGTTGGTTGGAAATATATGTTTTCCATAGAAAAAAATTCAAAGACGGGAAATAAAACGTTCGGAATTATTGAATTGCGTAACTTCCAAACGTGAAGAGATATCGACTTGCGGTTAGTGCCAATCGCATCAGAATCATCAACTTGATCATAAATATATGTTTTCCATAGAAAACAATTCAAAGACGGGAAATAAAACGTTCGGAATTATTGAATTGCGTAACTTCCAGACGGGAAGAGATATCGACTTGCGGTTAGTGCCAATCGCATCAGAATCATCGAAGTGGTTGGAAATATATGTTTTTCGTAAAAAACAATTCAAAGACGGGAAATAAAACGTTCGGAATTATTGACTTGCGTAACTTCCAAACGTGAAGAGATATCGACTTGCGGTTAGTGCCAATCGCATCAGAATCATCAAGTTGGTTGGAAATATATGTTTTCCATAGAAAAAAATTCAAAGACGGGAAATAAAACGTTCGGATTTATTGAATTGCGCAACTTTCAAACGTGAAGAGATATCGACTTGCGGTTAGTGCCAGTCGCATCAGAATCATCAAGTTGGTTGGAAATATATGTTTTCCATAGAAAACAATTCAAAGACGGGAAATAAAACGTTTGGAATTATTGAATTGCGTAACTTCCAGACGGGAAGAGATATCGATTTTCTGTTAGTGCCAATCGCATCAGAATCATCAAATTGGTTGGAAATATATGTTTTTCATAGAAAACAATTCAAAGACGGGAAATAAAACGTTCGGAATTATTGAATTGCGTAACTTCCAGAGGGGAAGAGATATCGACTTGCGGTTAGTGCCAATCGCATCAGAATCATCGAGTTGGTTGGAAATATATGTTTTTCATAGGAAACAATTCAAAGACGGAAAATAAAACGTTCGGAATTATTGAATTGCCTAACTTCCAGACGGGAAAAGATATCGACTTGCGGTTAGTGCCAATCGCATCAGAATCATAGAATTGGTTGGAAATATATATTTTTCGTAAAAAACAATTCAAAGACGGGAAATAAAACGTTCGGAATTATTGAATTGAGTAACTTCCAAACGTGGAGAGATATCGACTTGCGGTTAGTGCCAATCGCATCAGAATCATCAAGTAGGTTAGAAATATATGTTTTCCATAGAAAACAGTTCAAAGACGGGAAATCAAACGTTCGGAATTATTGAATTACGTAACTTCCAGACGGGAAGAGATATCGATTTTCTGTTAGTGCCAATCGCATCAGAATCATCAAATTGGTTGGAAATATATGTTTTTCATAGAAAACAATTCAAAGACGGGAAATAAAACGTTAGGAATTATTGAATTGCGTAACTTCCAGAGGGGAAGAGATATCGACTTGCGGTTAGTGCCAATCGCATCAGAATCATCGAATTGGTTAGAAATATATGTTTTTCATAGAAAACAATTCAAAGACGGAAAATAAAACGTTCGGAATTATTGAATTGCGTAACTTCCAGACGGGAAGAGATATCGATTTGCTGTTAGTGCCAATCGCATCAGAATCATCAAATTGGTTGGAAATATATGTTTTTCATAGAAAAAAATTCAAAGACGGGAAATAAAACGTTCGGAATTATTATTGAATTGCGTAACTTCCAGAGGGGAAGAGATATCGACTTGCGGTTAGTGCCAATCGCATCAGTATCATCATGTTGGTTGGAAATATATGGTTTTCATAGGAAACAAGTCAAAGACGAGAAATAAAACGTTCGGAATTTTCGAATTGCGTAACTTCCAGACGGGAAGAGATATCGACTTGCGGTTAGTGCCTATCGCATCAGAATCATCAAATTGGTTGGAAATATATGTTTTTCATGGAAAACAATTCAAAGACGGGGAATAAAACGTTCGGAATTATTGACTTGCGTAACTTCCAGAGGGGATGAGATATCGACTTGCGGTTAGTGCCAATCGCATCAGAATCATGGAATTGGTTGGAAATATATGTTTCTCATAGAAAAAAATACAAAGACGGGAAATAGAACGTTCGAAATTATTGAATTGCGTAAATTCCAGACGGGATGAGAAATCGACTTGCGGTTTCTGCCAATCGCATCAGAATGATCAAATTGGTTGGAAATATATGTTTTCCATAGAAAACAATTCAAAGACGGGAGGGAAATAAAACGTTCGGAATTATTGAATTGCGGAACTTCCAAACAAGAAGAGATATCGACTTGCGGTTAGTGCCTATCGCATCAGAATCATCAAGTTGGTTGGAAATATATGTTTTCCATAGAAAAAAATTCAAAGACGGGAAATAAAACGTTCGGAATTATTGAATTGCGTAACTTCCAAACGTGAAGAGATATCGACTTGCGGTTAGTGCCAATCGCATCAGAATCATCAACTTGATCATAAATATATGTTTTCCATAGAAAACAATTCAAAGACGGGAAATAAAACGTTCGGAATTATTGAATTGCGTAACTTCCAGACGGGAAGAGATATCGACTTGCGGTTAGTGCCAATCGCATCAGAATCATCGAAGTGGTTGGAAATATATGTTTTTCGTAAAAAACAATTCAAAGACGGGAAATAAAACGTTCGGAATTATTGACTTGCGTAACTTCCAAACGTGAAGAGATATCGACTTGCGGTTAGTGCCAATCGCATCAGAATCATCAAGTTGGTTGGAAATATATGTTTTCCATAGAAAACAATTCAAAGACGGGAAATAAAACGTTCGGATTTATTGAATTGCGCAACTTTCAAACGTGAAGAGATATCGACTTGCGGTTAGTGCCAGTCGCATCAGAATCATCAAGTTGGTTGGAAATATATGTTTTCCATAGAAAACAATTCAAAGACGGGAAATAAAACGTTTGGAATTATTGAATTGCGTAACTTCCAGACGGGAAGAGATATCGATTTTCTGTTAGTGCCAATCGCATCAGAATCATCAAATTGGTTGGAAATATATGTTTTCCATAGGAAACAATTCAAAGACGGGAAATAAGACGTTCGGAATTATTGAATTACGTAACTTCCAAACGTGAAGAAATATCGACATGCGGTTAGTGCCAATCGCATCAGAATCATCAAGTTGGTTGGAAATATATGTTTTCCATAGAAAACAATTCAAAGACGGGAAATAAAACGTTCGGAATTATTGAATTGCGTAACTTCCAGACGGGAAAAGATATCGACTTGCGGTTAGTGCCAATCGCATCAGAATCATAGAATTGGTTGGAAATATATATTTTTCGTAAAAAACAATTCAAAGACGGGAAATAAAACGTTCGGAATTATTGAATTGAGTAACTTCCAAACGTGGAGAGATATCGACTTGCGGTTAGTGCCAATCGCATCAGAATCATCAAGTAGGTTAGAAATATATGTTTTCCATAGAAAACAGTTCAAAGACGGGAAATCAAACGTTCGGAATTATTGAATTGCGTAACTTCCAGACGGGAAGAGATATCGATTTTCTGTTAGTGCCAATCGCATCAGAATCATCAAATTGGTTGGAAATATATGTTTTTCATAGAAAACAATTCAAAGACGGGAAATAAAACGTTAGGAATTATTGAATTGCGTAACTTCCAGAGGGGAAGAGATATCGACTTGCGGTTAGTGCCAATCGCATCAGAATCATCGAATTGGTTGGAAATATATGTTTTTCATAGAAAACAATTCAAAGACGGAAAATAAAACGTTCGGAATTATTGAATTGCGTAACTTCCAGACGGGAAGAGATATCGATTTGCTGTTAGTGCCAATCGCATCAGAATCATCAAATTGGTTGGAAATATATGTTTTTCATAGAAAACAATTCAAAGACGGGAAATAAAACGTTCGGAATTATTATTGAATTGCGTAACTTCCAGAGGGGAAGAGATATCGACTTGCGGTTAGTGCCAATCGCATCAGTATCATCATGTTGGTTGGAAATATATGGTTTTCATAGGAAACAAGTCAAAGACGAGAAATAAAACGTTCGGAATTTTCGAATTGCGTAACTTCCAGACGGGAAGAGATATACACTTGCGGTTAGTGCCAATCGCATCAGAATCATCAAATTGGTTGGAAATATATGTTTTTCATAGAAAACAATTCAAAGACGGGAAATAAAATGTTCGGAATTATTGAATTGCTTAACTTCCAGACGGGAAGAGATATCTACTTGTGGTTATTGCCAATCGCATCAGAATCAACAAATTGGTTGGAAATATATGTTTTTCATAGAAGACAATTCAAAGACGGGAGATAAAACGTTCGGAATTATTGAATTGCGTAACTTCCAGACGGGAAGAGATATCGATTTGCTGTTAGTGCCAATCGCATCAGAATCATCAAATTGGTTGGAAATATATGTTTTTCATAGAAAACAATCCAAAGACGGGAAATAAAACGTTCGGGATTATTGAATTGCGTAACTTCCAGAGGGGAAGAGACATCGACTTGCGGTAGTGCCAATCGCATCAGAATCATCGAGTTGGTTGGAAATATATGTTTCTCATAGAAAACAATTCAAAGACGTGAAATGAAACGTTCGGAATTATTGAATTGCGTGACTTCCAGACGGGAAGAGATATCGATTTGCTGTTAGTGCCAATCGCATCAGAATCATCAAATTGGTTGGAAATATATGTTTTTCATAGAAAACAATTCAAAGACGGCAAATAAAACGTTCGGAATTATTGAATTGCGTAACTTCCAGAGGGGAAGAGATATCGACTTGCGGTTAGTGCCAATCGCATCAGAATCATCGAGTTGGTTGGAAATATATGTTTTTCATAGAAAACAATTCAAAGACGGGAAATAAAACGTTCGGAATTATTGAATTACGTAACTTCCAAACGGGAAGAGATATCGAGTTGCGGTTAGTGCCAATCGCATCAGAATCATCAAATTGGTTGGAAATATATGTTTTTCATAGAAGACAATTCAAAGACGGGAAATAAAACGTTCGGAATTATTGAATTGCGTAACTTCCAGACGGGAAGAGATATCGATTTTCTGTTAGTGCCAATCGCATCAGAATCATCAAATTGGTTGGAAATATATGTTTTTCATAGAAAACAATTCAAAGACGGGAAATAAAACGTTTGGAATTATTGAATTGCGTAACTTCCAGAGGAGAAGAGATATCGACTTGAGGTTAGTGCCAATCGCATCAGAATCATCATGTTGGTTGGAAATATATTTTTTTCATAGGAAACAATTCAAAGACGAGAAATAAAACGTTCGGAATTATTGAATTGCGTAACTTCCAGAGGGGAAGAGATATCGACTTGCGGTTAGTGCCAATCGCTTCAGTATCATCATGTTGGTTGGAAATATATGTTTTTCATAGGAAACAATTCAAAGACGAGAAATAAAACGTTCGGAATTTTCGAATTGCGTAACTTCCAGACGGGAAGAGATATCTACTTGCGGTTAGTGCCAATCGCATCAGAATCATCAAATTGGTTGGAATCATATGTTTTTCATAGAAAACAATTCAAAGACGGGAAATAAAACGTTCGGAATTATTGAATTGCGTAACTTCCAGAGGGGAAGAGATATCGACTTGCGGTTAGTGCCAATCGCATCAGTATCATCATGTTGGTTGGAAATATATGTTTTTCATAGGAAACAATTCAAAGACGAGAAAGAAAACGTTCGGAATTTTCGAATTGCGTAACTTCCAGATGGGAAGAGATGTCTACTTGCGGTTAGTGCCAATCGCATCAGAATCATCAAATTTGTTGGAAATATATGTTTTTCATAGAAAACAATTCAAAGACGGGAAATAAAATGTTCGGAATTATTGAATTGCTTAACTTCCAGACGGGAAGAGATATTTACTTGCGGTTATTGCCAATCGCATCAGAATCAACAAATTGGTTGGAAATATATGTTTTTCATAGAAGACAATTCAAAGACGGGAAATGAAACGTTCGGGATTATTGAATTGCGTAATTTCCAGAGGGGAAGAGATATCGACTTGCGGTAATGCCAATCGCAACAGAATCATCGAGTTGGTTGGAAATATACGTTTTTCATAGAAAACAATTCAAAGACGTGAATTTGGAATTATTGAATTGCGTAAGTTCCAGACGGGAAGAAATATCGATTTGCTGTTAGTGCCAATCGCATCAGAATCATCAAATTGGTTGAAAATATATGTTTTTCATAGAAAACAATTCAAAGACGGCAAATAAAACGTTCGGAATTTTTAATTGCGTAACTTCCAGAGGGGAAGAGATATCGATTTGCGGTTCGTGCCAATCGCATCAGAATCATCGAGTTGGTTGGAAATATATGTTTTTCATAGAAAACAATTCAAAGACAAGGAACAAAACGTTCGGAATTATTGAATTACGTAACTTCCAGACGGGAAGAGATATCGACTTGCGGTTAGTGTCAATCGCATCCATCAGAATCATCAAATTGGTTGGAAATATATGTTTTTCATAGAAGACAATTCAAAGACGGGAAATAAAACTTTCGGAATTATTGAATTGCGTACTTTCCAGACGGGAAGAGATATCGATTTTCTGTTAGTGCCAATCGCATCAGAATCATCAAATTGGTTGGAAATATATGTTTTTCATAGAAAACAATTCAAAGACGGGAAATAAAACGTTCGGAATTATTGAATTGCGTAACTTCCAGAGGGGAAGAGATATCGACTTGCGGTTAGTGCCAATCGCATCAGTATCATCATGTTGGTTGGAAATATATGTTTTTCATAGGAAACAATTCAAAGACGAGAAAGAAAACGTTCGGAATTTTCGAATTGCGTAACTTCCAGACGGGAAGAGATATCTACGTGCGGTTAGTGCCAATCGCATCAGAATCATCAAATTGGTTGGAATCATATGTTTTTCATAGGAAACAATTCAAAGACGGGAAATAAAACGTTCGGAATTATTGAATTGCGTAACTTCCAGAGGGGAAGAGATATCGACTTGCGGTTAGTGCCAATCGCATCAGTATCATCATGTTGGTTGGAAATATATGTTTTTCATAGGAAACAATTCAAAGACGAGAAAGAAAACGTTCGGAATTTTCGAATTGCGTAACTTCCAGACGGGAAGAGATGTCTACTTGCGGTTAGTGCCAATCGCATCAGAATCATCAAATATGTTGGAAATATATGTTTTTCATAGAAAACAATTCAAAGACGGGAAATAAAATGTTCGGAATTATTGAATTGCTTAACTTCCAGACGGGAAGAGATATCTACTTGCGGTTATTGCCAATCGCATCAGAATCAACAAATTGGTTGGAAATATATGTTTTTCATAGAAGACAATTCAATGACGGGAAATGAAACGTTCGGGATTATTGAATTGCGTAACTTCCAGAGGGGAAGAGATATCGATTTGCGGTTCGTGCCAATCGCATCAGAATCATCGAGTTGGTTGGAAATATATGTTTTTCATAGAAAACAATTCAAAGACGGGGAACAAAACGTTCGGAATTATTGAATTACGTAACTTCCAGGCGGGAAGAGATATCGACTTGCGGTTAGTGCCAATCGCATCCATCAGAATCATCAAATTGGTTGGAAATATATGTTTTTCATAGAAGACAATTCAAAGACGGGAAATAAAACTTTCGGAATTATTGAATTGCGTACTTTCCAGACGGGAAGAGATATCGATTTTCTGTTAGTGCCAATCGCATCAGAATCATCAAATTGGTTGGAAATATATGTTTTTCATAGAAAACAATTCAAAGACGGCAAATAAAACGTTCGGAATTATTGAATTGCGTAACTTCCAGAGGGGAAGAGATATCGACTTGCGGTTAGTGCCAATCGCATCAGAATCATCGAGTTGGTTGGAAATATACGTTTTTCATAGAAAACAATTCGAAGACGTGAAATGAAACGTTTGGAATTATTGAATTGCGTAAGTTCCAGACGGGAAGAAATATCGATTTGCTGTTAGTGCCAATCGCATCAGAATCATCAAATTGGTTGGAAATATATTTTTTTCATAGAAAACAATTCAAAGACGGCAAATAAAACGTTCGGAATTATTGAATTGCGTAACTTCCAGAGGGGAAGAGATATCGATTTGCGGTTCGTGCCAATCGCATCAGAATCATCGAGTTGGTTGGAAATATATGTTTTTCATAGGAAACAATTCAAAGACGAGAAAGAAAACGTTCGGAATTTTCGAATTGCGTAACTTCCAGACGGGAAGAGATGTCTACTTGCGGTTAGTGCCAATCGCATCAGAATCATCAAATTTGTTGGAAATATATGTTTTTCATAGAAAACAATTCAAAGACGGGAAATAAAATGTTCGGAATTATTGAATTGCTTAACTTCCAGACGGGAAGAGATATCTACTTGCGGTTATTGCCAATCGCATCAGAATCAACAAATTGGTTGGAAATATATGTTTTTCATAGAAGACAATTCAATGACGGGAAATGAAACGTTCGGGATTATTGAATTGCGTAACTTCCAGAGGGGAAGAGATATCGATTTGCGGTTCGTGCCAATCGCATCAGAATCATCGAGTTGGTTGGAAATATATGTTTTTCATAGAAAACAATTCAAAGACGGGGAACAAAACGTTCGGAATTATTGAATTACGTAACTTCCAGACGGGAAGAGATATCGACTTGCGGTTGAGATATCGACTTGCGGTTAGTGCCAATCGCATCCATCAGAATCATCAAATTGGTTGGAAATATATGTTTTTCATAGAAGACAATTCAAAAACGGGAAATAAAACTTTCGGAATTATTGAATTGCGTACTTTCCAGACGGGAAGAGATATCGATTTTCTGTTAGTGCCAATCGCATCAGAATCATCAAATTGGTTGGAAATATATGTTTTTCATAGAAAACAATTCAAAGACGGCAAATAAAACGTTCGGAATTATTGAATTGCGTAACTTCCAGAGGGGAAGAGATATCGACTTGCGGTTAGTGCCAATCGCATCAGAATCATCGAGTTGGTTGGAAATATACGTTTTCCATAGAAAACAATTCAAAGACGTGAAATGAAACGTTTGGAATTATTGAATTGCGTAAGTTCCAGACGGGAAGAAATATCGATTTGCTGTTAGTGCCAATCGCATCAGAATCATCAAATTGGTTGGAAATATATGTTTTTCATAGAAAACAATTCAAAGACGGCAAATAAAACGTTCGGAATTATTGAATTGCGTAACTTCCAGAGGGGAAGAGATATCGATTTGCGGTTCGTGCCAATCGCATCAGAATCATCGAGTTGGTTGGAAATATATGTTTTTCATAGAAAACAATTCAAAGACGGGGAACAAAACGTTCGGAATTATTGAATTACGTAACTTCCAGACGGGAAGAGATATCGACTTGCGGTTAGTGCCAATCGCATCCATCAGAATCATCAAATTGGTTGGAAATATATGTTTTTCATAGAAGACAATTCAAAGACGGGAAATAAAACTTTCGGAATTATTGAATTGCGTACTTTCCAGACGGGAAGAGATATCGATTTTCTGTTAGTGCCAATCGCATCAGAATCATCAAATTGGTTGGAAATATTAGTTTTTCATAGAAAACAATTCAAAGACGGGAAATAAAAAGTTCGGAATTATTGAATTGCGTAACTTCCAAACGGGGATGGATATCGACTTGCGGTTAGTGGCAATCGCTTCAGAATCATCGAGTTGGTTGGAAATATATGTTTTTCATGGAAAACAATTCAAAGACGGGAAATAAAACGTTCGGAATTATTGAATTGCGTAACTTCCAAACGTGAAGAGATATCAACTTGCGGTTCGTGCCAATCGCTTCAGAATCATCAAGTTGGTTGGAAATATACGTTTTCCATAGAAAACAATTCAAAGTAGGGAAATAAAACGTTCGGAATTATTGAATTGCGTTTTTTCCAGACGGGAAGATGTATCGACTTGCGGTTAGTGCCAATCGCATCAGAATCATCGAGTTGGTTGGAAATATATGTTTTTCATAGAAAACAATTCAAAGACGGGAAATAAAACGTTCGGAATTATTGAATTACGTAACTTCCAGTCGGGAAGAGATATCGACTTGCGGTTGGTGCCAATCGCATCAGAATCATCGAGTTGGTTGGAAATATATGTTTTTCATGGAAAACAATTCAAAGACGGAAAATAAAACGTTCGGAATTATTGAATTACCTTCCAGAGGGGAAGAGATATCGACTTGCGGTTAGTGCCAATCGCATCAGAATCATCAAATTGGTTGGAAATATATGTTTTTCATAGAAAACAATTCAAAGACGGGAAATAAAATGTTCGGAATTATTGAATTGCGTAGCTTCCAGACGTGAAGAGATATCTACTTGCGGTTATTGAAAATCGCATCAGAATCAACAAATTGGTTGGAAATATATGTTTTCCATAGAAGACAATTCAAAGACGGGGAATAAAACGTTCGGAATTATTGAATTGCGTAACTTCCAGACAGGAAGAGATATCGATTTGCTGTTAGTGCCAATCGCATCAGAATCATCAAATTGGTTGGAAATATATGTTTTCCATAGAAAACAATCCAAAGACGGGAAATAAAACGTTCGGGATTATTGAATTGCGTAACTTCCAGAGGGGAAGAGACATCGACTTTCGGTAGTGCCAATCGCATCAGAATCATCGAGTTGGTTGGAAATATATGTTTTTCATAGAAAACAATTCAAAGACGTGAAATGATACGTTCGGAATTATTGAATTGCGTGACTTCCAGACGGGAAGAGATATCGATTTGCTGTTAGTGCCAATCGCATCAGAATCATCAAATTGGTTGGAAATATATGTTTTTCATAGAAAACAATCCAAAGACGGCAAATAAAACGTTCGGAATTATTGAATAGCGTAACTTCCAGAGGGGAAGAAATATCGACTTGCGGTTAGTGCCAATCGCATCAGAATCATCGAGTTGGTTGGAAATACATGTTTTTCATAGAAAACAATTCAAAGACGGGAAATAAAACGTTCGGAATTATTCAATTACGTAACTTCCAGACGGGAAGAGATATCGATTTGCTGTTAGTGCCAATCGCATCAGAATCATCAAATTGGTTGGAAATATATGTTTTTCATAGAAAACAATTCAAAGACGGCAAATAAAACGTTCGGAATTATTGAATTGCGTAACTTCCAGAGGGGAAGAGATATCGATTTGCGGTTAGTGCCAATCGCATCAGAATCATCGAGTTGGTTGGAAATATATGTTTTTCATAGAAAACAATTCAAAGACGAGGAATAAAACGTTCGGAATTATTGAATTACGTAACTTCCAGACGGGAAGAGATATCGACTTGCGGTTAGTGCCAATCGCATCCATCAGAATCATCAAATTGGTTGGAAATATATGTTTTTCATAGAAGACAATTCAAAGACGGGAAATAAAACTTTCGGAATTATTGAATTGCGTACTTTCCAGACGGGAAGAGATATCGATTTTCTGTTAGTGCCAATCACATCAGAATCATCAAATTGGTTGGAAATATATGTTTTTCATAGAAAACAATTCGAAGACGGGAAATAAAACGTTCGGAATTATTGAATTGCGTAACTTCCACAGGGGAAGAGATATCGACTTGCGGATAGTGCCAATCGCATCAGAATCATCGAGTTGGTTGGAAATATATGTTTTTCATAGAAAACAATTCAAAGACGGAAAATAAAACATTCGGAATTATTGAATTGCGTAACTTCCAGACGGGAAGAGATATCGATTTGCTGTTATTGCCAATCGCATCAGAATCATCAAATTGGTTGGAAATATATGTTTTTCATAGAAAACAATTCAAAGACGGGAAATAAAACGTTCGGAATTATTGAATTGTGTAACTTCCAGAGGGGAAGAGATATCGACTTGCGGTTAGTGCCAATCGCATCAGTATCATCATGTTGGTTGGAAATATATGTTTTTCATAGGGAACAATTCAAAGACGAGAAATAAAACTTTCGGAAATTTTGAATTGCGTAACTTCCAGACGGAAAAAGATATCTACTTGCGGTTAGTGCCAATCGCATCAGAATCATCAAATTTGTTGGAAATATATGTTTTTCATAGAAAACAATTCAAAGACGGGAAATAAAATGTTCGGAATCATTGAATTGCGTAGCTTCCAGACGTGAAGAGATATCTAATTGCGGTTATTGCCAATCGCATCAGAATCAACAAATTGGTTGGAAATATATGTTTTTCATAGAAGACAATTCAAAGACGGGGAATAAAACGTTCGGAATTATTGAATTGCGTAACTTCCAGACGGGAAGAGATATCGATTTGCTGTTAGTGCCAATCGCATCAGAATCATCAAGTTGGTTGGAAATATATTTTTTTCATAGAAAACAATTCAAAGACGGGAAATAAAACGTTCGGAATTATTGAATTGCGTAACTTCCAGAGGGGAAGAGATATCGCCTTGCGGTTAGTGCCAATCCTATCAGAATCATCGAGTTGGTTGGAAATATATGTTTTTCATAGAGAACAATTCAAAGACGGAAAATAAAACGTTCGGAATTATTGAATTGCGTAACTTCCAGATGGGAAGAGATATCGATTTGCTGTTAGTGCCAATCGCATCAGAATCATCAAATTGGTTGGAAATATATGTTTTTCATAGAAAACAATTCAAAGACGGGAAATAAAATGTTCGGAATTATTGAATTGCGAAACTTCCAGACGGGAAGAGATATCTACATGCGGTTGTTGCCAATCGCATCAGAATCAACAAATTGGTTGAAAATATATGTTTTTCATAGAAGACAATTCAAAGACGGGAAATAAAACGTTCGGAATTATTGAATTGCGTAACTTCCAGACGGGAAGAGATATCGATTTGCTGTTAGTGCCAATCGCATCAGAATCATCAAATTGGTTGGAAATATATGTTTTTCATAGAAAACAATACAAAGACGGGAAATAAAACGTCCGGAATTATTGAATTGGGTAAATTCCAGACGGGATGAGAAATCGCTTTCGGTTTCTGCCAATTACAGCAGAATGATCAAATTGGTTGGAAATATATGTTTTCCATAGAAAACAATTCAAAGACGGGAAATAAAAAGTTCGGAATTATTGAATTGCGTAACTTCCAAACGGGGATGGATATCAACTTGCGGTTAGTGGCAATCGCTTCAGAATCATCGAGTTGGTTGGAAATATATGGTTTTCATGGAAAACAATTCAAAGACGGGAAATAAAACGTTCGGAATTATTGAATTGCGTAATTTCCAAACGTGAAGAGATATCAACTTGCGGTTAGTGCCAATCGCTTCAGAATCATCAAGTTGGTTGAAAATATACGTTTTCCATAGAAAACAATTCAAAGTAGGGAAATAAAACGTTCGGAATTATTGAATTGCGTAACTTCCAGACGGGAAGATGTATCGACTTGCGGTTAGTGCCAATCGCATCAGAATCATCGAGTTGGTTGGAAATATATGTTTTTCATAGAAAACAATTCAAAGACGGGAAATAAAACGTTCGGAATTATTGAATTACGTAACTTCCAGTCGGGAAGAGATATCGACTTGCGGTTGGTGCCAATCGCATCAGAATCATCGAGTTGGTTGGAAATATATGTTTTTCATGGAAAACAATTCAAAGACGGGAAATAAAATGTTCGGAATTATTGAATTGCGAAACTTCCAGACGGGAAGAGATATCTACATGCGGTTGTTGCCAATCGCATCAGAATCAACAAATTGGTTGAAAATATATGTTTTTCATAGAAGACAATTCAAAGACGGGAAATAAAACGTTCGGAATTATTGAATTGCGTAACTTCCAGACGGGAAGAGATATCGATTTGCTGTTAGTGCCAATCGCATCAGAATCATCAAATTGGTTGGAAATATATGTTTTTCATAGAAAACAATACAAAGACGGGAAATAAAACGTCCGGAATTATTGAATTGGGTAAATTCCAGACGGGATGAGAAATCGCTTTCGGTTTCTGCCAATTACAGCAGAATGATCAAATTGGTTGGAAATATATGTTTTCCATAGAAAACAATTCAAAGACGGGAAATAAAAAGTTCGGAATTATTGAATTGCGTAACTTCCAAACGGGGATGGATATCGACTTGCGGTTAGTGGCAATCGCTTCAGAATCATCGAGTTGGTTGGAAATATATGGTTTTCATGGAAAACAATTCAAAGACGGGAAATAAAACGTTCGGAATTATTGAATTGCGTAATTTCCAAACGTGAAGAGATATCAACTTGCGGTTAGTGCCAATCGCTTCAGAATCATCAAGTTGGTTGAAAATATACGTTTTCCATAGAAAACAATTCAAAGTAGGGAAATAAAACGTTCGGAATTATTGAATTGCGTAACTTCCAGACGGGAAGATGTATCGACTTGCGGTTAGTGCCAATCGCATCAGAATCATCGAGTTGGTTGGAAATATATGTTTTTCATAGAAAACAATTCAAAGACGGGAAATAAAACGTTCGGAATTATTGAATTACGTAACTTCCAGTCGGGAAGAGATATCGACTTGCGGTTGGTGCCAATCGCATCAGAATCATCGAGTTGGTTGGAAATATATGTTTTTCATGGAAAACAATTCAAAGACGGAAAATAAAACGTTCGGAATTATTGAATTACCTTCCAGAGGGGAAGAGATATCGACTCGCGATTAGTGCCAATCGCATCAGAATCATCAAATTGGTTGGAAATATATGTTTTTCATAGAAAACAATTCAAAGACGGGAAATAAAATGTTCGGAATTATTGAATTGCGTAACTTCCAGACGGGAAGAGATATCGATTTGCTGTTAGTGCCAATCGCATCAGAATCATCAAATTGGTTGGAAATATATGTTTTTCATAGAAAACAATACAAAGACGGGAAATAAAACGTCCGGAATTATTGAATTGCGTAAATTCCAGACGGGATGAGAAATCGCTTTCGGTTTCTGCCAATTACAGCAGAATGATCAAATTGGTTGGAAATATATGTTTTCCATAGAAAACAATTCAAAGACGGGAAATAAAAAGTTCGGAATTATTGAATTGCGTAACTTCCAAACGGGGATGGATATCGACTTGCGGTTAGTGGCAATCGCTTCAGAATCATCGAGTTGGTTGGAAATATATGTTTTTCATGGAAAACAATTCAAAGACGGGAAATAAAACGTTCGGAATTATTGAATTGCGTAATTTCCAAACGTGAAGAGATATCAACTTGCGGTTCGTGCCAATCGCTTCAGAATCATCAAGTTGGTTGGAAATATACGTTTTCCATAGAAATTAATTCAAAGTAGGGAAATAAAACGTTCGGAATTATTGAATTGCGTAACTTCCAGACGGGAAGATGTATCGACTTGCGGTTAGTGCCAATCGCATCAGAATCATCGAGTTGGTTGGAAATATATGTTTTTCATAGAAAACAATTCAAAGACGGGAAATAAAACGTTCGGAATTATTGAATTACGTAACTTCCAGTCGGGAAGAGATATCGACTTGCGGTTGGTGCCAATCGCATCAGAATCATCGAGTTGGTTGGAAATATATGTTTTTCATGGAAAACAATTCAAAGACGGAAAATAAAACGTTCGGAATTATTGAATTACCTTCCAGAGGGGAAGAGATATCGACTTGCGGTTAGTGCCAATCGCATCAGAATCATCAAATTGGTTGGAAATATATGTTTTTCATAGGAAACAATTCAAAGACGGGAAATAAAATGTTCGGAATTATTGAATTGCGTAGCTTCCAGACGTGAAGAGATATCTACTTGCGGTTATTGAAAATCGCATCAGAATCAACAAATTGGTTGGAAATATATGTTTTCCATAGAAGACAATTCAAAGACGGGGAATAAAACGTTCGGAATTATTGAATTGCGTAACTTCCAGACTGGAAGAGATATCGATTTGCTGTTAGTGCCAATCGCATCAGAATCATCAAATTGGTTGGAAATATATGTTTTTCATAGAAAACAATCCAAAGACGGGAAATAAAACGTTCGGGATTATTGAATTGCGTAACTTCCAGAGGGGAAGAGACATCAACTTTCGGTAGTGCCAATCGCATCAGAATCATCGAGTTGGTTGGAAATATATGTTTTTCATAGAAAACAATTCAAAGACGTGAAATGATACGTTCGGAATTATTGAATTGCGTGACTTCCAGACGGGAAGAGATATCGATTTGCTGTTAGTGCCAATCGCATCAGAATCATCAAATTGGTTGGAAATATATGTTTTTCATAGAAAACAATTCAAAGACGGCAAATAAAACGTTCGGAATTATTGAATAGCGTAACTTCCAGAGGGGAAGAAATATCGACTTGCGGTTAGTGCCAATCGCATCAGAATCATCGAGTTGGTTGGAAATACATGTTTTTCATAGAAAACAATTCAAAGACGGGAAATAAAACGTTCGGAATTATTCAATTACGTAACTTCCAGACGGGAAGAGATATCGATTTGCTGTTAGTGCCAATCGCATCAGAATCATCAAATTGGTTGGAAATATATGTTTTCATAGAAAACAATTCAAAGACCGCAAATAAAACGTTCGGAATTATTGAATTGCGTAACTTCCAGAGGGGAAGAGATATCGATTTGCGGTTAGTGCCAATCGCATCAGAATCATCGAGTTGGTTGGAAATATATGTTTTTCATAGAAAACAATTCAGAGACGGGGAATAAAACGTTCGGGATTATTGAATTACGTAACTTCCAGACGGGAAGAGATATCGACTTGCGGTTAGTGCCAATCGCATCCATCAGAATCATCAAATTGGTTGGAAATATATGTTTTTCATAGAAGACAATTCAAAGACGGGAAATAAAACTTTCGGAATTATTGAATTGCGTACTTTCCAGACGGGAAGAAATATCGATTTTCTGTTAGTGCCAATCACATCAGAATCATCAAATTGGTTGGAAATATATGTTTTTCATAGAAAACAATTCGAAGACGGGAAATAAAACGTTCGGAATTATTGAATGGCGTAACTTCCAGAGGGGAAGAGATATCGACTTGCGAATAGTGCCAATCGCATCAGAATCATCGAGTTGGTTGGAAATATATGTTTTTCATAGAAAACAATTCAAAGACGGAAAATAAAACATTCGGAATTATTGAATTGCGTAACTTCCAGACGGGAAGAGATATCGATTTGCTGTTATTGCCAATCGCATCAGAATCATCAAATTGGTTGGAAATATATGTTTTT
This sequence comes from Endomychus coccineus, assembly GCA_958510875.1. NCBI lineage: Eukaryota > Metazoa > Arthropoda > Insecta > Coleoptera > Endomychidae > Endomychus > Endomychus coccineus. Next base: position 169,679,626 of record OY294067.1, read on the forward strand.
CATAGAAAACAATTCAAAGACGGGAAATAAAACGTTCGGAATTATTGAATTGCGTAACTTCCAGAGGGGAAGAGATATCGACTTGCGGTTAGTGCCAATCGCATCAGTATCATCATGTTGGTTGGAAATATATGTTTTACATAGGAAACAATTCAAAGACGAGAAATAAAACTTTCGGAAATTTTGAATTGCGTAACTTCCAGACGGAAAAAGATATCTACTTGCGGTTAGTGCCAATCGCATCAGAATCATCAAATTGGTTGGAAATATATGTTTTTCATAGAAAACAATTCAAAGACGGGAAATAAAATGTTCGGAATCATTGAATTGCGTAGCTTCCAGACGTGAAGAGATATCTAATTGCGGTTATTGCCAATCGCATCAGAATCAACAAATTGGTTGGAAATATATGTTTTTCATAGAAGACAATTCAAAGACGGGGAATAAAACGTTCGGAATTATTGAATTGCGTAACTTCCAGACGGGAAGAGATATCGATTTGCTGTTAGTGCCAATCGCATCAGAATCATCAAGTTGGTTGGAAATATATTTTTTTCATAGAAAACAATTCAAAGACGGGAAATAAAACGTTCGGAATTATTGAATTGCGTAACTTCCAGAGGGGAAGAGATATCGCCTTGCGGTTAGTGCCAATCCCATCAGAATCATCGAGTTGGTTGGAAATATATGTTTTTCATAGAGAACAATTCAAAGACGGAAAATAAAACGTTCGGAATTATTGAATTGCGTAACTTCCAGATGGGAAGAGATATCGATTTGCTGTTAGTGCCAATCGCATCAGAATCATCAAATTGGTTGGAAATATATGTTTTTCATAGAAAACAATTCAAAGACAGGGAATAAAATGTTCGGAATTATTGAATTGCGAAACTTCCAGACGGGAAGAGATATCTACTTGCGGTTGTTGCCAATCGCATCAGAATCAACAAATTGGTTGAAAATATATGTTTTTCATAGAAGACAATTCAAAGACGGGAAATAAAACGTTCGGAATTATTGAATTGCGTAACTTCCAGACGGGAAGAGATATCGATTTGCTGTTAGTGCCAATCGCATCAGAATCATCAAATTGGTTGGAAATATATGTTTTTCATAGAAAACAATACAAAGACGGGAAATAAAACGTCCGGAATTATTGAATTGCGTAAATTCCAGACGGGATGAGAAATCGCTTTCGGTTTCTGCCAATTACAGCAGAATGATCAAATTGGTTGGAAATATATGTTTTCCATAGAAAACAATTCAAAGACGGGAAATAAAAAGTTCGGAATTATTGAATTGCGTAACTTCCAAACGGGGATGGATATCGACTTGCGGTTAGTGGCAATCGCTTCAGAATCATCGAGTTTGTTGGAAATATATGGTTTTCATGGAAAACAATTCAAAGACGGGAAATAAAACGTTCGGAATTATTGAATTGCGTAATTTCCAAACGTGAAGAGATATCAACTTGCGGTTAGTGCCAATCGCTTCAGAATCATCAAGTTGGTTGGAAATATACGTTTTCCATAGAAAACAATTCAAAGTAGGGAAATAAAACGTTCGGAATTATTGAATTGCGTAACTTCCAGACGGCAAGATGTATCGACATGCGGTTAGTGCCAATCGCATCAGAATCATCGAGTTGGTTGGAAATATATGTTTTTCATAGAAAACAATTCAAAGACGGGAAATAAAACGTTCGGAATTATTGAATTACGTAACTTCCAGTCGGGAAGATATATCGACTTGCGGTTGGCGCCAATCGCATCAGAATCATCGAGTTGGTTGGAAATATATGTTTTTCATGGAAAACAATTCAAAGACGGAAAATAAAACGTTCGGAATTATTGAATTACCTTCCAGAGGGGAAGAGATATCGACTTGCGGTTAGTGCCAATCGCATCAGAATCATCAAATTGGTTGGAAATATATGTTTTTCATAGAAAACAATTCAAAGACGGGAAATAAAATGTTCGGAATTATTGAATTGCGTAGCTTCCAGACGTGAAGAGATATCTACTTGTGGTTATTGAAAATCGCATCAGAATCAACAAATTGGTTGGAAATATATGTTTTCCATAGAAGACAATTCAAAGACGGGGAATAAAACGTTCGGAATTATTGAATTGCGTAACTTCCAGACTGGAAGAGATATCGATTTGCTGTTAGTGCCAATCGCATCAGAATCATCAAATTGGTTGGAAATATATGTTTTTCATAGAAAACAATCCAAAGACGGGAAATAAAACGTTCGGGATTATTGAATTGCATAACTTCCAGAGGGGAAGAGACCTCGACTTTCGGTAGTGCCAATCGCATCAGAATCATCGAGTTGGTTGGAAATATATGTTTTTCATAGAAAACAATTCAAAGACGTGAAATGATACGTTCGGAATTATTGAATTGCGTGACTTCCAGACGGGAAGAGATATCGATTTGCTGTTAGTGCCAATCGCATCAGAATCATCAAATTGGTTGGAAATATATGTTTTTCATAGAAAACAATTCAAAGACGGCAAATAAAACGTTCGGAATTATTGAATAGCGTAACTTCCAGAGGGGAAGAAATATCGACTTGCGGTTAGTGCCAATCGCATCAGAATCATCGAGTTGGTTGGAAATACATGTTTTTCATAGAAAACAATTCAAAGACGGGAAATAAAACGTTCGGAATTATTCAATTACGTAACTTCCAGACGGGAAGAGATATCGAGTTGCGGTTAGTGCCAATCGCATCAGAATCATCGAATTGGTTGGAAATATATGTTTTTCATAGAAGACAATTCAAAGACGGAAGATAAAACGTTCGGAATTATTGAATTGCGTAACTTCCAGACGGTAAGAAATATCGATTCTCTGTTAGTGCCAATCGCATCAGAATCATCAAATTGGTTGGAAATATATATTTTTCATAGAGAACAATTCAAAGACGGGAAATAAAACGTTCGGAATTATTGAATTGCGTAACTTCCAGAGGGGAAGAGATATCGACTTGCGGTTAGTACCAATCGCATCAGAATCATCATGTTGGTTGGAAATATATGTTTTTCATAGGAAACAATTCAAAGACGAGAAGTAAAACGTTCGGAATTATTGAATTGCGTAACTTCCAGAGGGGAAGAGATATCGACTTGCGGTTAGTGCCAATCGCTTCAATATGATCATGTTGGTTGGAAATATATGTTTTTCATAGGAAACAATTCAAAGACGAGAAATAAAACGTTCGGAATTTTCGAATTGCGTAACTTCCAGACGGGAAGAGATATCTACTTGCGGTTAGTGCCAATCGCATCAGAATCATCAAATTGGTTGGAAATATATGTTTTTCATAGAAAACAATTCAAAGACGGGAAATAAAACGTTCGGAATTATTGAATTGCGTAACTTCCAGAGGGGAAGAGATATCGACTTGCGGTTAGTGCCAATTGCATCAGTATCATCATGTTGGTTGGAAATATATGTTTTTCATAGGAAACAATTCAAAGACGAGAAAGAAAACGTTCGGAATTTTCGGATTGCATAACTTCCAGACGGGAAGAGATGTCTACTTGCGGTTAGTTCCAATCGCATCAGAATCATCAAATTGGTTGGAAATATATGTTTTTCATAGAAAACAATTCAAAGACGGGAAATAAAATGTTCGGAATTATTGAATTGCTTAACTTCCAGACGGGAAGAGATATCTACTTGCGGTTATTGCCAATCGCATCAGAATCAACAAATTGGTTGGAAATATATGTTTTTCATAGAAGACAATTCAAAGACGGGAAATAAAACGTTCGGGATTATTGAATTGCGTAACTTCCAGAGGGGAAGAGATATCGACTTGCGGTAGTGTCGATCGCAACAGAATCATCGAGTTGGTTGGAAATATACGTTTTTCATAGAAAACAATTCAAAGACGTGAAATGAAACGTTCGGAATTATTGAATTGCGTAACTTCCAGACGGGAAGAGATATCGATTCTCTGTTAGTGCCAATCACATCAGAATCATCAAATTGGTTGGAAATATATGTTTTTCATAGAAAACAATTCAAAGACGGGAAATAAAACGTTCGAAATTATTGAATTGCGTAACTTCCAGAGGGGAAGAGATATCGACTTGCGGTTAGTGCCAATCGCATCAGAATCATCATGTTGGTTGGAAATATATGTTTTTCATAGGAAACAATTCAAAGACGAGAAATAAAACGTTCGGAATTATTGAATTGCGTAACTTCCAGAGGGGAAGAGATATCGACTTGCGGTTAGTGCCAATCGCTTCAGTATCATCATGTTGGTTGGAAATATATGTTTTTCATAGGAAACAATTCAAAGACGAGAAATAAAACGTTCGGAATTTTCGAATTGCGTAACTTCCAGACGGGAAGAGATATCTACTTGCGGTTAGTGCCAATCGCATCAGAATCATCAAATTGGTTGGAAATATATGTTTTCCATAGAAAACAATTCAAAGACGGGAAATAAAACGTTCGGAATTATTGAATTGCGTAACTTCCAGAGGGGAAGAGATATCGACTTGCGGTTAGTGCCAATCGCATCAGTATCATCATGTTGGTTGGAAATATATGTTTTTCATAGGAAACAGTTCAAAGACGAGAAAGAAAACGTTCGGAATTTTCGAATTGCGTAACTTCCAGACGGGAAGAGATGTCTACTTGCGGTTAGTTCCAGTCGCATCAGAATCATCAAATTGGTTGGAAATATATGTTTTTCATAGAAAACAATTCAAAGACGGGAAATAAAATGTTCGGAATTATTGAATTGCTTAACTTCCAGACGGGAAGAGATATCTACTTGCGGTTATTGCCAATCGCATCAGAATCAACAAATTGGTTGGAAATATATGTTTTTCATAGAGAACAATACAAAGACGGAAAATAAAACGTTCGGAATTATTGAATTGCGTAACTTCCAGATGGGAAGAGATATCGATTTGCTGTTAGTGCCAATGGCACCAGAATCATCAAATTGGTTGGAAATATATGTTTTTCATAGAAAACAATTCAAAGACGTGAAATAAAATGTTCGGAATTATTGAATTGCTTAACTTCCAGACGGGAAGAGATATCTACTTGCGGTTATTGCCAATCGCATCAGAATCAACAAATTGGTTGGAAATATATGTTTTTCATAGAAGACAATTCAAAGACGGGAAATAAAACGTTCGGGATTATTGAATTGCGTAACTTCCAGAGGGGAAGAGATATCGACTTGCGGTAGTGTCAATCGCAACAGAATCATCGAGTTGGTTGGAAATATACGTTTTTCATAGAAAACAATTCAAAGACGTGAAATGAAACGTTCGGAATTATTGAATTGCGTAACTTCCAGACGGGAAGAAATATCGATTTGCTGTTAGTGCCAATCGCATCAGAATCATCAAATTGGTTAGAAATATATGTTTTTCATAGAAAACAATTCAAAGACGGCAAATAAAACGTTCGGAATTATTGAATTGCGTAACTTCCAGAGGAGAAGAGATATCGACTTGCGGTTAGTGCCATTCGCATCAGAATCATCGAGTTGGTTGGAAATATATGTTTTTCATAGAAAACAATTCAAAGACGGGGAATAAAACGTTCGGAATTATTGTATTAGGTAACTTCCAGACGGGAAGAGATATCGACTTGCGGTTAGTGCCAATCGCATCAGAATCATCAAATTGGTTGGAAATATATGTTTTTCATAGAAGACAATTCAAAGACGGGAAATAAATCTTTCGGAATTATTGAATTGCGTACTTTCCAGACGGGAAGAGATATCGATTTTCTGTTAGTGCCAAACGCATCAGAATCATCAAATTGGTTGGAAATATATGTTTTTCATAGAAAACAATTCAAAGACGGGAAATAAAACGTTCGGAATTATTGAATTGCGTAACTTTCAGAGGGGAAGAGATATCGACTTGCGGTTAGTGCCAATCGCATCAGAATCATCGAGTTGGTTGGAAATATATGTTTTTCATAGAAAACAATTCAAAGACGGAAAATAAAACATTCGGAATTATTGAATTGCGTAACTTCCAGACGGAAAGAGATATCGATTTGCTGTTATTGCCGGTCGCATCAGAATCATCAAATTGGTTGGAAATATATGTTTTTCATAGAAAACAATTCAAAGACGGGAAATAAAACGTTCGGAATTATTGAATTGCGTAACTTCCAGAGGGGAAGAGATATCGATTTGCGGTTAATGCCAATCGCATCAGTATCATCATGTTGGTTGGAAATATATGTTTTTCATAGGAAACAATCCAAAGACGAGAAATAAAACTTTCGGAAATTTTGAATTGCGTAACTTCCAGACGGAAAGAGATATCTACTTGCGGTTAGTGCCAATCGCATCAGAATCATCAAATTGGTTGGAAATATATGTTTTTCATAGAAAACAATTCAAAGACGGGAAATAAAATGTTCGGAATTATTGAATTGCGTAGCTTCCAGACGTGAAGAGATATCTACTTGCGGTTATTGCCAATCGCATCAGAATCAACAAATTGGTTGGAAATATATGTTTTTCATAGAAGACAATTTAAAGACGGGGAATAAAACGTTCGGAATTATTGAATTGCGTAACTTCCAGACGGGAAGTGATATCGATTTGCTGTTTGTGCCAATCGCATCAGAATCATCAAATTGGTTGGAAATATATTTTTTTCATAGAAAACAATTCAAAGACGGGAAATAAAACGTTCGGAATTACTGAATTGCGTTACTTCCAGAGGGGAAGAGATATCGCCTTGCGGTTAGTGCCAATCCCATGAGAATCATCGAGTTGGTTGGAAATATATGTTTTTCATAGAGAACAATACAAAGACGGAAAATAAAACGTTCGGAATTATTGAATTGCGTAACTTCCAGATGGGAAGAGATATCGATTTGCTGTTAGTGCCAATGGCATCAGAATCATCGAATTGGTTGGAAATATATGTTTTTCATAGAAAACAATTCGGAAACGGGAAATAAAATGTTCGGAATTATTGAATTGCGAAACTTCCAGACGGGAAGAGATATCTACTTGCGGTTATTGCCAATCGCATCAGAATCAACAAATTGGTTGGAAATATATGTTTTTCATAGAAGACAATTCAAAGACGGGAAATAAAACGTTCGGAATTATTGAATTGCGTAACTTCCAGACGGGAAGAGATATCGATTTGCTGTTAGTGCCAATCGCATCAGAATCATCAAATTGGTTGGAAATATATGTTTTTCATAGAAAAAATACAAAGACGGGAAATAAAACGTTCGGAATTATTGAATTGCGTAAATTCCAGACGGGATGAGAAATCGACTTGCGGTTTCTGCCAATCGCATCAGAATGATCAAATTGGTTGGAAATATATGTTTTCCATAAAAAACAATTCAAAGACGGGAAATAAAACGTTCGGAATTATTGAATTGCGTAACTTCCAAACGGGGATGGATATCGACTTGCGGTTAGTGGCAATCGCTTCAGAATCATCGAGTTGGTTGGAGATATATGTTTTTCATGGAAAACAATTCAAAGACGGGAAATAAAACGTTCGGAATTATTGAATTGCGTAATTTCCAAACGTGAAGAGATATCAACTTGCGGTTAGTGCCAATCGCTTCAGAATCATCAAGTTGGTTGGAAATATACGTTTTCCATAGAAAACAATTCACAGTAGGGAAATAAAACGTTCGGAATTATTGAATTGCGTAACTTCCAGACGGGAAGATATATCGACTTGCGGTTAGTGCCAATCGCATCAGAATCATCGAGTTGGTTGGAAATATATGTTTTTCATAGAAAACAATTCAAAGACGGGAAATAAAACGTTCGGAATTATTGAATTACGTAACTTCCAGTCGGGAAGAGATATCGACTTGCGGTTGGTGCCAATCGCATCAGAATCATCGAGTTGGTAGGAAATATATGTTTTTCATGGAAAACAATTCAAAGACGGGAAATAAAACGTTCGGAATTATTGAATTACCTTCCAGAGGGGAAGAGATATCGACTTGCGGTTAGTGCCAATCGCATCAGATTCATGGAGTTGGTTGGAAATATATGTTTCTCATAGAAAACAATACAAAGACGAGAAATAAAACGTTCGGAATTATTGAATTGCGTAAATTCCAGACGGGATGAGAAATCGACTTGCGGTTTCTGCCAATCGCATCAGAATGATCAAATTGGTTGGAAATATATGTTTTCCATAGAAAACAATTCAAAGACGGGAAATGAAACGTTCGGAATTATTTAATTGCGTAACTTCCAAACTTGGAGAGATATCGACTTGCGGTTAGTGCCAATCGCATTAGAATCATCGAGTTGGTTGGATATATATGTTTTTCATAGAAAACAATTCAAAGATGGAAAATAAAAATTATTGAATTGCGTAACTTCCAGACGGGAAGAGATATCGATTTGCTGTTAGTGCCAATCTCATCAGAATCATCAAATTGGTTGGAAATATATGTTTTTCATACAAAACAATTCAAAGACGTGGAATAAAACGTTCGGAATTATTGAATTGCGTAACTTCCAGACGGGAAGAGATATCGATTTGCTGTTAGTGCCAATCGCATCAGAATCATCAAATTGGTTGGAAATATATGTTTTTCATAGAAAACAATCCAAAGACGGGGAATAAAACGTTCGGAATTATTGAATTGCGTAACTTCCAGAGGGGAAGAGATATCGATTTGCGGTTAGTGCCAATCGCATCAGAATCATCGAGTTGGTTGGAAATATATGTTTTTCATAGAAAACAATTCAAAGACGGGAAATAAAACGTTCGGAATTAATGAATTACGTAACTTCCAGAGGGGGAGAGATATCGACTTGCGGTTAGTGCCAATCGCATCAGAATCATGGAGGTGGTTGGAAATATATGTTTCTGATAGAAAACAATACAAAGACGGGAAATAAAACGTTCGGAATTATTGAATTGCGTAACTTCGACACGGGAAGAGATATCGACTCGCGGTTAGTGCCAATCGCATCAGAATCATCGAGTTGGTTGGAAATATATGTTTTTCATAGAAGACAATTCGAAGACGTGGAATAAAACGTTCGGAATTATTGAATTGCGTAACTTCCAGACGGGAAGAGATATCGATTTGCTGTTAGTGCCAATCGCATCAAAATCATCAAATTGGTTGGAAATATTTGTTCTTCATAGGAAACAATACAAAGACGGGAAATAAAACGTTCAGAATTATTGAATTAAGTAACTTCCAGACGGGAAGAGACTTGCCAATCTGCCAATCGCATCAGAATCATCAAATTGGTTGGAAATATATGTTTTTCATCGAAAACAATTTGAAGACGGGAAATAAAACGTTCGAAATTATTGAATTGCGTAACTTCCAGATGGGAAGAGATATCGATTTGCTGTTAGTGCCAATGGCATCAGAATCATCGAATTGGTTGGAAATATATGTTTTTCATAGAAAACAATTCGAAGACGGGAAATAAAATGTTCGGAATTATTGAATTGCGAAACTTCCAGACGGGAAGAGATATCTACTTGCGGTTATTGCCAATCGCATCAGAATCAACAAATTGGTTGGAAATATATGTTTTTCATAGAAGACAATTCAAAGACGGGAAATAAAACGTTCGGAATTATTGAATTGCGTAACTTCCAGACGGGAAGAGATATCGATTTGCTGTTAGTGCCAATCGCATCAGAATCATCAAATTGGTTGGAAATATATGTTTTTCATAGAAAAAATACAAAGACGGGAAATAAAACGTTCGGAATTATTGAATTGCGTAAATTCCAGACGGGATGAGAAATCGACTTGCGGTTTCTGCCAATCGCATCAGAATGATCAAATTGGTTGGAAATATATGTTTTCCATAAAAAACAATTCAAAGACGGGAAATAAAACGTTCGGAATTATTGAATTGCGTAACTTCCAAACGGGGATGGATATCGACTTGCGGTTAGTGGCAATCGCTTCAGAATCATCGAGTTGGTTGGAGATATATGTTTTTCATGGAAAACAATTCAAAGACGGGAAATAAAACGTTCGGAATTATTGAATTGCGTAATTTCCAAACGTGAAGAGATATCAACTTGCGGTTAGTGCCAATCGCTTCAGAATCATCAAGTTGGTTGGAAATATACGTTTTCCATAGAAAACAATTCACAGTAGGGAAATAAAACGTTCGGAATTATTGAATTGCGTAACTTCCAGACGGGAAGATATATCGACTTGCGGTTAGTGCCAATCGCATCAGAATCATCGAGTTGGTTGGAAATATATGTTTTTCATAGAAAACAATTCAAAGACGGGAAATAAAACGTTCGGAATTATTGAATTACGTAACTTCCAGTCGGGAAGAGATATCGACTTGCGGTTGGTGCCAATCGCATCAGAATCATCGAGTTGGTAGGAAATATATGTTTATCATGGAAAACAATTCAAAGACGGGAAATAAAACGTTCGGAATTATTGAATTACCTTCCAGAGGGGAAGAGATATCGACTTGCGGTTAGTGCCAATCGCATCAGATTCATGGAGTTGGTTGGAAATATATGTTTCTCATAGAAAACAATACAAAGACGAGAAATAAAACGTTCGGAATTATTGAATTGCGTAAATTCCAGACGGGATGAGAAATCGACTTGCGGTTTCTGCCAATCGCATCAGAATGATCAAATTGGTTGGAAATATATGTTTTCCATAGAAAACAATTCAAAGACGGGAAATGAAACGTTCGGAATTATTTAATTGCGTAACTTCCAAACTTGGAGAGATATCGACTTGCGGTTAGTGCCAATCGCATTAGAATCATCGAGTTGGTTGGATATATATGTTTTTCATAGAAAACAATTCAAAGATGGAAAATAAAAATTATTGAATTGCGTAACTTCCAGACGGGAAGAGATATCGATTTGCTGTTAGTGCCAATCTCATCAGAATCATCAAATTGGTTGGAAATATATGTTTTTCATACAAAACAATTCAAAGACGTGGAATAAAACGTTCGGAATTATTGAATTGCGTATCTTCCAGACGGGAAGAGATATCGATTTGCTGTTAGTGCCAATCGCATCAGAATCATCAAATTGGTTGGAAATATATGTTTTTCATAGAAAACAATCCAAAGACGGGGAATAAAACGTTCGGAATTATTGAATTGCGTAACTTCCAGAGGGGAAGAGATATCGATTTGCGGTTAGTGCCAATCGCATCAGAATCATCGAGTTGGTTGGAAATATATGTTTTTCATAGAAAACAATTCAAAGACGGGAAATAAAACGTTCGGAATTAATGAATTACGTAACTTCCAGAGGGGGAGAGATATCGACTTGCGGTTAGTGCCAATCGCATCAGAATCATGGAGGTGGTTGGAAATATATGTTTCTGATAGAAAACAGTACAAAGACGGGAAATAAAACGTTCGGAATTATTGAATTGCGTAACTTCGACACGGGAAGAGATATCGACTCGCGGTTAGTGCCAATCGCATCAGAATCATCGAGTTGGTTGGAAATATATGTTTTTCATAGAAGACAATTCGAAGACGTGAAATAAAACGTTCGGAATTATTGAATTGCGTAACTTCCAGACGGGAAGAGATATCGATTTGCTGTTAGTGCCAATCGCATCAAAATCATCAAATTGGTTGGAAATATTTGTTCTTCATAGGAAACAATACAAAGACGGGAAATAAAACGTTCAGAATTATTGAATTAAGTAACTTCCAGACGGGAAGAGACTTGCCAATCTGCCAATCGCATCAGAATCATCAAATTGGTTGGAAATATATGTTTTTCATCGAAAACAATTTGAAGACGGGAAATAAAACGTTCGAAATTATTGAATTGCGTAATTTCCAGAGGGGAAGAGATATCGACTGGCGGTTAGTGCCAATGGCATCAGTATCATCGAGTTGGTTGGAATTATATGTTTTCCGTAGAAAACAATTCAAAGACGGAAAATAATACGTTCGGAATTATTGAATTGCGTAACTTCCAGACGGGAAGAGATATCGATTTGCTGTTAGTGCCAATCTCATCAGAATCATCAAATTGGTTGGAAATATATGTTTTTCATACAAAACAATTCAAAGACGTGAAATAAAACGTTCGGAATTATTGAATTGCGTAACTTCCAGACGGGAAGAGATATCGATTTGCTGTTAGTGCCAATCGCATCAGAATCTTCAAATTGGTTATAAATATATGTTTTTCATAGAAAACAATTCAAAGACGGGAAATAAAACGTTCGGAATTATTGAATTGCGTAACTTCCAGGGGGGAAGAGATATCGACTTGCGGTTAGTGCCAATCGCATCAGAATCATCGAGTTGGTTGGAAATATATGTTTTCCATAGAAAACAATTCAAAGACGGGGAATAAAACGTTCGGAATTATTGAATTACGTAACTTCCAGACGGGAAGAGATATAGACTTGCGGTTAGTGCCAATCGCATCAGAATCATAGAGTAGGTTGGAAATATATGTTTTTCGTAGAAAACAATTCAAAGACGGGAACTAAAACGTTCGGAATTATTGAATTGCGCAACTTCCAGACGGGAACAGATATCTACTTGCGGTTATTGACAATCGCATCAGAATCATCAAATTGGTTGGAAATATATGTTTTCCATAGAAAACAATTCAAAGACGGGAGGGAAATAAAACGTTCGGAATTACTGAATTGCGTAACTTCCAAACGTGAAGAGATATCGACTTGCGGTTAGTGCCAATCGCATCAGAATCTTCAAGTTGGTTGGAAATATATGATTTCCATAGAAAACAATTCAAAGACGGGAAATAAAAAGTTCGGAATTATTGAATTGCGTAACTTCCAAACGTGAAGAGATATCGACCTGCGGTTAGTGTTAATCGCATCAGAATCATCAAGTTGGTTGTAAATATATGTTTTCCATAGAAAACTATTCAAAGACGGGAAATAAAACGTTCGGAATTATTGAATTGCGTAACTTCCAGACGGGAAAAGATATCGACTTGCGGTTAGTGCCAATCGCATCAGAATCATGGAGTTGGTTAGAAATATATGTTTTTCGTAGGAAACAATTCAAAGACGGGAACTAAAACGTTCGGAATTATTGAATTGCGCAACTTCCAGACGTGAACAGATATCTACTTGCGGTTATTGACAATCGCATCAGAATCATCAAATTGGTTGGAAATATATGTTTTTCATAGAAGACAATTCAAAGACGGGAAATAAAACGTTCGGAATTATTGAATTGCGTAACTTCCAGACGGGAAGAGATATCGATTTTCTGTTAGTGCCAATCGCATCAGAATCATCAAATTGATTGGAAATATATGTTTTTCATAGGAAACAATTCAAAGACGGGAAATAAAACGTTCGGAATTATTGAATTGCGTAACTTCCAGAGGGGAAGAGATATCGACTTGCGGTTAGTGCCAATCGCATCAGAATCATCGAGTTGGTTGGAAATATTTGTTTTCCATAGAAAACAATTCAAAGACGGAAAATAAAACGTTCGGAATTATTGAATTGCGTAACCTCCAGACGGGAAGAGATATCGATATGCTGTTAGTGCCAATCGCATCAGAATCATCGTATTGGTTGGAAATATATGTTTTTCATAGAAAACAATTCAAAGACGGGAAATAAAACGTTCGGAATTATTGAATTGCGTAACTTCCAGACGGGAAGATATATCGATTTGCGGTTTGTACCAATCGCATCAGAATCATCGAGTTGATTGGAATTATATGTTTTTCATAGGAAACAATTCAAAGACGGGAAATAAAACGTTCGGAATTATTGAATTACGTAACTTCTAGACGGGAAGAGATATCGAATTGCGGTTAGTGCCAATCGCATCAGAATCATCGAGTAGGTTGGAAATATATGTTTTTCATGGAAAACAATTCAAAGACGGGAAATAAAACGTTCGGAATTATTGACTTGCGTAACTTCCAGAGGGGATGAGATATCGACTTGCGCTTAGTGCCAATCGCATCAGAATCATGAAATTGGTTGGAAATATATGTTTCTCATAGAAAACAATACAAAGACGGGAAATAGAACGTTCGAAATTATTGAATTGCGTAAATTCCAGACGGGATGAGAAATCGACTTGCGGTTTCTGCCAATCGCATCAGAATGATCAAATGGGTTGGGAATATATGTTTTCCATAGAAAACAATTCAAAGACGGGAGGGAAATAAAACGTTCGGAATTATTGAATTGCGTAACTTCCGAACGTGAAGAGATATCGACTTGCGGTTAGTGCCAATCGCATCAGAATCATCAAGCTGGTTGGAAATATATGTTTTCCATAGCGAACAATTCAAAGACGGGAAATAAAACGTTCGGAATTATTGAATTGCGTAACTTCCAAACGTGAAGAGATATCGACTTGCGGTTGGTGCCAATCGCATCAGAATCATCAAGTTGGTTGGAAATATATGTTTTCCATAGAAAACAATTCAAAGACGGGAAATAAAACGTTCGGAATTATTGAATTGCGTAACTTCCAGACGGGAAGAGATATCGATTTGCTGTTAGTGCCAATCGCATCAGAATCATCAAATTGGTTGGAAATATATGTTTTTCATAGAAAACAATTCAAAGACGGGAGATGAAACGATCGGAATTATTATTGAATTGCGTAACTTCCAGAGGGGAAGAGATATCGACTTGCGGTTAGTGCCAATCGCATCAATATCATCATGTTGGTTGGAAATATCTGTTTTTCATAGGAAACAATTCAAAGACGAGAAATAAAACGTTCGGAATTTTCGAATTGCGTAACTTCCAGACGAGAAGAGATATCTACTTGCGGTTAGTGCCAATCGCATCAGAATCATCAAGTTGGTTGGAAATATATGTTTTCCATAGAAAACAATTCAAAGACGGGAAATAAAACGTTAGGAATTATTGAATTGCATAACTTCCAGAGGGGAAGAGATATCGGCTTGCGGTTAGTGACAAAAGCATCGGAATCATCGAGTTGGTTGGAAATATATGTTTTTCATAGAAAACAATTCAAAGACGGAAAATAAAACGTTCGGAATTATTGAATTGCGTAACTTCCAGACGGGAAGAGATATCGATTTGCTGTTAGTGCCAATCGCATCAGAATCATCAAATTGGTTGGAAATATATGTTTTTCATAGAAAACAATTCAAAGACGGGAAATAAAACGTTCGGAATTATTATTGAATTGCGTAAATTCCAGAGGGGAAGAGATATCGACTTGCGGTTAGTGCCAATCGCATCGGAATCATCGAGTTGGTTGGAAATATATGTTTTTCATAGAAAACAATTCAAAGACGGAAAATAAAACGTTCGGAATTATTGAATTGCGTAACTTCCAGACGGGAAGAGATATCGATTTGCTGTTAGTGCCAATCGCATCAGAATCATCAAATTGGTTGGAAATATATGTTTTTCATAGAAAACAATTCAAAGACGGGAAATAAAACGTTCGGAATTATTATTGAATTGCGTAATTTCCAGAGGGGAAGAGATATCGACTTGCGGTTAGTGCCAATCGCATCGGAATCATCGAGTTGGTTGGAAATATATGTTTTTCATGGGAAACAATTCAAAGACGAGAAATAAAACGTTCGGAATTTTCGAATTGCGTAACTTCCAGACGGGAAGAGATGTCTACTTGCGGTTAGTGCCAATCGCATCAGAATCATCAAATTGGTTGGAAATATATGTTTTTCATAGAAAACAATTCAAAGACAGGAAATAAAATGTTAGGAATTATTGAATTGCGTAACCGCAAGTCGATATCTCTTCCCGTCTGGAAGTTACGTAATTCAATAATTCCGAAGGTTCTATTTCCCGTCTTTGAATTGTTTTCTATGAAGAACATATATTTCCAACCAACTCGATGATTCTGATGCGATTGGCACTAACCGCAAGTCGATATCTCTTCCCCTCTGGAAGTTACGCAATTCAATAATTCCGAACGTTTTATTCCCCGTCTTTGAATTGTTTTCTATGAAAAACATATATTTCCAACCAATTTGATGATTCTGATGCGATTGGCACTAACAGCAAATCGATATCTTTTCCCGTCTGGAAGTTACGCAATTCAATGATTCCGAACGTTTTATTTCACGTCTTCGAATTGTTTTGTATGAAAAACATATATTTCCAACCAATTTGATAATTCTGATGAGATTGGCACTAACAGCAAATCGATATCTCTTCCCGTCTGGAAGTTACGCAATTCAATAATTTTTATTTTCCGTCTTTGAATTGTTTTCTATGAAAAACATATATTTCCAACCAACTCGATGATTCTGATGCGATTGGCACTAACCGCAAGTCGATATCTCTTCACGTTTGAAAGTTACGCAATTCAATAATTCCGAACGTTTTATTTCCCGTCTTTGAATTGTTTTCTATGGGAAACATATATTTCCAACCAATTTCATCATTCTGATGCGATTGGCAGAAACCGCAAGTCGATTTCTCATCCCGTCTGGAATTTACGCAATTCAATAATTCCGAACGTTTTATTTCCCGTCTTTGTATTGTTTTCTATGAGAAACATATATTTCCAACCAACTCCATGATTCTGATGCGATTGGCACTAACCGCAAGTCGATATCTCTTCCCCTCTGGAAGGTAATTCAATAATTCCGATCGTTTTATCTCCCGTCTTTGAATTGTTTTCCATGAAAAACATATATTTCCAACCAACTCGATGATTCTGATGCGATTGGCACTAACCGCAAGTCGATATCTCTTCCCCTCTGGAAGTTACGCAATTCAATAATTCCGAACGTTTTATTTCCCGTCTTTGAATTGTTTTCTATGAAAAACATATATTTCCAACCAATTTGATGATTCTGATGCGATTGACACTAACAGAAAATCGATAACTCTTCCCGTCTGGAAATTACGCAATTCAATAATTCCGAAAGTTTTATTCCCCGTCTTTGAATTGTCTTCTATGAAAAACATATATTTCCAACCAATTTGATGATTCTGATGCGATTGGCACTAACCGCAAGTCGATATCTCTTCCCGTCTGGAAGTTACGTAATTCAATAATTCCGAACGTTTTGTTTCCCGTCTTTGAATTGTTTTCTATGAAAAACATATATTTCCAACCAACTCGATGATTCTGATGCGATTGGCACTAACCGCAAGTCGATATCTCTTCCCCTCTGGAAGTTACGCAATTCAATAATTCCGAACGTTTTATTTGCCGTCTTTGAATTGTTTTCTATGAAAAACATATATTTCCAACCAACTCGATGATTCTGATGCGATTGGCACTACCGCAAGTTGATATCTCTTCCCCTCTGGAAGTTACGCAATTCAATAATCCCGAACGTCTTATTTCCCGTCTTTGAATTGTCTTCGATGAAAAACATATATTTCCAACCAATTTGTTGATTCTGATGCGATTGGCAATAACCGCAAGTAGATATCTCTTCCCGTCTGGAAACTACGCAATTCAATAATTCCTAACATTTTATTTCCCGTCTTTGAATTGTTTTCTATGAAAAACATATATTTCCAACCAATTTGATGATTCTGATGCGATTGGCACTACCGCAAGTTGATATCTCTTCCCCTCTGGAAGTTACGCAATTCAATAATCCCGAACGTCTTATTTCCCGTCTTTGAATTGTCTTCTATGAAAAACATATATTTCCAACCAATTTGTTGATTCTGATGCGATTGGCAATAACCGCAAGTAGATATCTCTCCCCGTCTGGAAGTTACGCAATTCAATAATTCCTAACATTTTATTTCCCGTCTTTGAATTGTTTTCTATGAAAAACATATATTTCCAACCAATTTGATGATTCTGATGCGATTGGCACTAACCGCAAGTAGACATCTCTTCCCGTCTGGAAGTTACGCAATTCGAAAATTCCGAAAGTTTTATTTCTCATCTTTGAATTGTTTCCTATGAAAAACATATATTTCCAACCAACTCGATGATTCCGATGCGATTGGCACTAACCGCAAGTCGATATCTCTTCCCCTCTGGAATTTACGCAATTCAATAATAATTCCGAACGTTTTATTTCCCGTCTCTGAATTGTTTTCTATGAAAAACATATATTTCCAACCAATTTGATGATTCTGATGCGATTGGCACTAACAGCAAATCGATATCTCTTCCCCTCTGGAAGTTACGCAATTCAATAATTCCGAACGTTTTTTTCCCCGTCTTTGAATTGTTTTCTATGAAAAACATATATTTCCAACCAATTTGATGATTCTGATGCGATTGGCACTAACAGCAAATCGATATCTTTTCCCGTCTGGAAGTTACGCAATTCAATGTTTCCGAACGTTTTATTTCACGTCTTTGAATTGTTTTGTATGAAAAACATATATTTCCAACCAATTTGATGATTCTGATGAGATTGGCACTAACAGCAAATCGATATCTCTTCCCGTCTGGAAGTTACGCAATTCAATAATTTTTATTTTCCGTCTTTGAATTGTTTTCGATGAAAAACATATATTTCCAACCAACTCGATGATTCTGATGCGATTGGCACTAACCGCAAGTCGATATCTCTTCACGTTTGGAAGTTACGCAATTCAATAATTCCGAACGTTTTATTTCCCGTCTTTGAATTGTTTTCTATGGGAAACATATATTTCCAACCAATTTCATCATTCTGATGCGATTGGCAGAAACCGCAAGTCGATTTCTCATCCCGTCTGGAATTTACGCAATTCAATAATTCCGAACGTTTTATTTCCCGTCTTTGTATTGTTTTCTATGAGAAACATATATTTCCAACCAACTCCATGATTCTGATGCGATTGGCACTAACCGCAAGTCGATATCTCTTCCCCTCTGGAAGGTAATTCAATAATTCCGATCGTTTTATCTCCCGTCTTTGAATTGTTTTCCATGAAAAACATATATTTCCAACCAACTCGATGATTCTGATGCGATTGTCACTAACCGCAAGTCGATATCTCTTCCCCTCTGGAAGTTACGCAATTCAATAATTCCGAACGTTTTATTTCCCGTCTTTGAATTGTTTTCTATGAAAAACATATATTTCCAACCAATTTGATGATTCTGATGCGATTGACACTAACAGAAAATCGATAACTCTTCCCGTCTGGAAGTTACGCAATTCAATAATTCCGAAAGTTTTATTCCCCGTCTTTGAATTGTCTTCTATAAAAAACATATATTTCCAACCAATTTGATGATTCTGATGCGATTGGCACTAACCGCAAGTCGATATCTCTTCCCGTCTGGAAGTTACGTAATTCAATAATTCCGAACGTTTTATTTCCCGTCTTTGAATTGTTTTCTATGAAAAACATATATTTCCAACCAACTCGATGATTCTGATGCGATTGGCACTAACCGCAAGTCGATATCTCTTCCCCTCTGGAAGTTACGCAATTCAATAATTCCGAACGTTTTATTTGCCGTCTTTGAATTGTTTTCTATGAAAAACATATATTTCCAACCAACTCGATGATTCTGATGCGATTGGCACTACCGCAAGTTGATATCTCTTCCCCTCTGGAAGTTACGCAATTCAATTACCCCGAACGTCTTATTTCCCGTCTTTGAATTGTCTTCTATGAAAAACATATATTTCCAACCAATTTGTTGATTCTGATGCGATTGGCAATAACCGCAAGTAGATATCTCTTCCCGTCTGGAAACTACGCAATTCAATAATTCCTAACATTTTATTTCCCGTCTTTGAATTTTTTTCTATGAAAAACATATATTTCCAACCAATTTGATGACTCTGATGCGATTGGCACTACCGCAAGTTGATATCTCTTCCCCTCTGGAGGTTACGCAATTCAATAATCCCGAACGTCTTGTTTCCCGTCTTTGAATTGTCTTCTATGAAAAACAGATATTTCCAACCAATTTGTTGATTCTGAGGCGATTGGCAATAACCGCAAGTAGATATCTCTTCCCGTCTGGAAGTTACGCAATTCAATAATTCCTAACATTTTATTTCCCGTCTTTGAATTGTTTTCTATGAAAAACATATATTTCCAACCAATTTGATGATTCTGATGCGATTGGCACTAACCGCAAGTAGACATCTCTTCCCGTCTGGAAGTTACGCAATTCGAAAATTCCGAACGTTTTATTTCTCGTCTTTGAATTGTTTCCTATGAAAAACATATATTTCCAACCAACTCGATGATTCCGATGCGATTGGCACTAACCGCAAGTCGATATCTCTTCCCCTCTGGAATTTACGCAATTCAATAATAATTCCGAACGTTTTATTTCCCGTCTTTGAATTGTTTTCTATGAGAAACATATATTTCCAACCAATTTGATGATTCTGATGCGATTGGCACTAACAGCAAATCGATATCTCTTCCCGTCTGGAAGTTACGCAATTCAATAATTCCGAACGTTTTATTTTCCGTCTTTGAATTGTTTTTCATAGAAAACAATCAACAAATTGGTTGGAAATATATGTTTTTCATAGAAGACAATTCAAAGACGGGAAACAAGACGTTCGGGATTATTGAATTGCGTAACTTCCAGAGGGGAAGAGATATCAACTTGCGGTAGTGCCAATCGCATCAGAGTCATCAAATTGGTTGGAAATATATGTTTTTCATAGAAAAAAATTCAAAGACGGGAAATAAAATGTTAGGAATTATTGAATTGCGTAGTTTCCAGACGGGAAGAGATATCTACTTGCGGTTACTGCCAATCGCATCAGAATCAACAAATTGGTTGGAAATATATGTTTTTCATAGAAGACAATTCAAAGACGGGAAATAAGACCTTCGGGATTATTGAATTGCGTAACTTCCAGAGGGGAAGAGATATCAACTTGCGGTAGTGCCAATCGCATCAGAATCATCGAGTTGGTTGGAAATATATGTTTTTCATAGAAAACAATTCAAAGACGGCAAATAAAACGTTCGGAATTATTGAATTGCGTAACTTCCAGAGGGGAAGAGATATCGACTTGCGGTTAGTGCCAATCGCATCAGAATCATCGAGTTGGTTGGAAATATATGTTTTTCATAGAAAACAATTCAAAGACGGGAAATAAAACGTTCGGAATTATTGAATTACGTAACTTCCAGACGGGAAGAGATATCGACTTGCGGTTAGTGCCAATCGCATCAGAATCATCAAATTGGTTGGAAATATATGTTTTTCATAGAAGGCAATTCAAAGACGGGGAATAAAACTTTCGGAATTATTGAATTGCGTAACTTCCAGACGGGAAGAGTTATCGATTTTCTGTTAGTGTCAATCGCATCAGAATCATCAAATTGGTTGGAAATATATGTTTTTCATAGAAAACAATTCAAAGACGGGAAATAAAACGTTCGGAATTATTGAATTGCGTAACTTCCAGAGGGGAAGAGATATCGACTTGCGGTTAGTGACAATCGCATCAGAATCATCGAGTTGGTTGGAAATATATGTTTTTCATGGAAAACAATTCAAAGACGGGAGATAAAACGATCGGAATTATTGAATTACCTCCCAGAGGGGAAGAGATATCGACTTGCGGTTAGTGCCAATCGCATCAGAATCATGGAGTTGGTTGGAAATATATGTTTCTCATAGAAAACAATACAAAGACGGGAAATAAAACGTTCGGAATTATTGAATTGCGTAAATTCCAGACGGGATGAGAAATCGACTTGCGGTTTCTGACAATCGCATCAGAATGATGAAATTGGTTGGAAATATATGTTTCCCATAGAAAACAATTCAAAGACGCGAAATAAAACGTTCGGAATTATTGAATTGCGTAACTTCCAAACGTGAAGAGATATCGACTTGCGGTTAGTGCCAATCGCATCAGAATCATCGAGTTGGTTGGAAATATATGTTTTTCATCGAAAACAATTCAAAGACGGAAAATAAAAATTATTGAATTGCGTAACTTCCAGACGGGAAGAGATATCGATTTGCTGTTAGTGCCAATCTCATCAGAATCATCAAATTGGTTGGAAATATATGTTTTTCATACAAAACAATTCAAAGACGTGAAATAAAACGTTCGGAAACATTGAATTGCGTAACTTCCAGACGGGAAAAGATATCGATTTGCTGTTAGTGCCAATCGCATCAGAATCATCAAATTGGTTGGAAATATATGTTTTTCATAGAAAACAATTCAAAGACGGGGAAAAAAACGTTCGGAATTATTGAATTGCGTAACTTCCAGAGGGGAAGAGATATCGATTTGCTGTTAGTGCCAATCGCATCAGAATCATCAAATTGGTTGGAAATATATGTTTTTCATAGAAAACAATTCAGAGACGGGAAATAAAACGTTCGGAATTATTATTGAATTGCGTAAATTCCAGAGGGGAAGAGATATCGACTTGCGGATAGTGCCAATCGCATCGGAATCATCGAGTTGGTTGGAAATATATGTTTTTCATAGGAAACAATTCAAAGATGAGAAATAAAACGTTCGGAATTTTCGAATTGCGTAACTTCCAGACGGGAAGAGATGTCTACTTGCGGTTAGTGCCAATCGCATCAGAATCATCAAATTGGTTGGAAATATATGTTTTTCATAGAAAACAATTCAAAGACGGGAAATAAAATGTTAGGAATTATTGAATTGCGTAACTTCCAGACGGGGAGAGATATCTACTTGCGGTTATTGCCAATCGCATCAGAATCAACAAATTGGTTGGAAATATATGTTTTTCATAGAAGACAATTCAAAGACGGGAAATAAGACGTTCGGGATTATTGAATTGCGTAACTTCCAGAGGGGAAGAGATATCAACTTGCGGTAGTGCCAATCGCATCAGAATCATCAAATTGGTTGGAAATATATGTTTTTCATAGAAAACAATTCAAAGACGGGAAATAAAATGTTAGGAATTATTGAATTGCGTAGTTTCCAGACGGGAAGAGATATCTACTTGCGGTTATTGCCAATCGCATCAGAATCAACAAATTGGTTGGAAATATATGTTTTTCATAGAAGACAATTCAAAGACGGGAAATAAGACGTTCGGGATTATTGAATTGCGTAACTTCCAGAGGGGAAGAGATATCAACTTGCGGTAGTGCCAATCGCATCAGAATCATCGAGTTGGTTGGAAATATATGTTTTTCATAGAAAACAATTCAAAGACGGCAAATAAAACGTTCGGAATTATTGAATTGCGTAACTTCCAGAGGGGAAGAGATATCGACTTGCGGTTAGTGCCAATCGCATCAGAATCATCGAGTTGGTTGGAAATATATGTTTTTCATAGAAAACAATTCAAAGACGGGAAATAAAACGTTCGGAATTATTGAATTACGTAACTTCCAGACGGGAAGAGATATCGACTTGCGGTTAGTGCCAATCGCATCAGAATCATCAAATTGGTTGGAAATATATGTTTTTCATAGAAGACAATTCAAAGACGGGGAATAAAACTTTCGGAATTATTGAATTGCGTAATTTCCAGACGGGAAGAGTTATCGATTTTCTGTTAGTGTCAATCGCATCAGAATCATCAAATTGGTTGGAAATATATGTTTTTCATAGAAAACAATTCAAAGACGGGAAATAAAACGTTCGGAATTATTGAATTGCGTAACTTCCAGAGGGGAAGAGATATCGACTTGCGGTTAGTGCCAATCGCATCAGAATCATCGAGTTGGTTGGAAATATATGTTTTTCATGGAAAACAATTCAAAGACGGGAGATAAAACGATCGGAATTATTGAATTACCTTCCAGAGGGGAAGAGATATCGACTTGCGGTTAGTGCCAATCGCATCAGAATCATGGAGTTGGTTGGAAATATATGTTTCTCATAGAAAACAATACAAAGACGGGAAATAAAACGTTCGGAATTATTGAATTGCGTAAATTCCAGACGGGATGAGAAATCGACTTGCGGTTTCTGCCAATCGCATCAGAATGATGAAATTGGTTGGAAATATATGTTTCTCATAGAAAACAATTCAAAGACGGGAAATAAAACGTTCGGAATTATTGAATTGCGTAACTTCCAAACGTGAAGAGATATCGACTTGCGGTTAGTGCCAATCGCATCAGAATCATCGAGTTGGTTGGAAATATATGTTTTTCATAGAAAACAATTCAAAGACGGAAAATAAAAATTATTGAATTGCGTAACTTCCAGACGAGAAGAGATATCGATTTGCTGTTAGTGCCAATCTCATCAGAATTATCAAATTGGTTGGAAATATATGTTTTTCATACAAAACAATTCAAAGACGTGAAATAAAACGTTCGGAATCATTGAATTGCGTAACTTCCAGACGGGAAAAGATATCGATTTGCTGTTAGTGCCAATCGCATCAGAATCATCAAATTGGTTGGAAATATATGTTTTTCATAGAAAACAATTCAAAGACGGGGAATAAAACGTTCGGAATTATTGAATTGCGTAACTTCCAGAGGGGAAGAGATATCGACTTGCGGTTAGTGCCAATCGCATCAGAATCATCGAGTTGGTTGGAAATATATGTTTTTCATAGAAAACAATTCAAAGACGGGAAATAAAACCTTCGGAATTATTGAATTACGTAACTTCCAGACGGGAAGAGATATCGACTTGCGGTTGGTGCCAATCGCATCAGAATCATCGAGTTGGTTGGGAATATATGTTTTTCATGGAAAACAATTCAAAGACGGGAAATAAAACGTTCGGAATTACTGAATTGCATAACTTCCAGAGGGGGAGAGATATCGACTTGCGGTTAGTGCCAATCGCATCAGAATCATGGAGTTGTTTGGAAATATATGTTTCTCATAGAAAACAATACAAAGACGGGAAATAAAACGTTCGGAATTTTTGAATTGCGTAACTTCGACACGGGGAGAGATATCGACTTGCGGTTAGTGCCAATCGCATCAGAATCATCACGTTGGTTGGAAATATAGGTTTTTCATAGAAAACAATTCAAAGACGGGAAATAAAACGTTCGGAATTATTGAATTGCGTAACTTCCAGACGGGGAAAGATATCGATTTGCTGTTAGTGCCAATCGCATCAAAATCATCAAATTGGTTGGAAATATTTGTTCTTCATAGAAAACAATACAAAGACGGGAAATAAAACGTTCGGAATTATTGAACTAAGTAACTTCCAGACGGGAAGAGACTTGCCAATCTGCCAATCGCATCAGAATCATCAAATTGGTTGGAAATATATGTTTTTCATCGAAAACAATTCAAAGACGGGAAATAAAACGTTCGGAATTATTATTGAATTGCGTAAATTCCAGAGGGGAAGAGATATCGACTTGCGGTTAGTGCCAATCGCATCGGAATCATCGAGTTGGTTGGAAATATATGTTTTTCATAGGAAACAATTCAAAGATGAGAAATAAAACGTTCGGAATTTTCGAATTGCGTAACTTCCAGACGGGAAGAGATGTCTACTTGCGGTTAGTGCCAATCGCATCAGAATCATCAAATTGGTTGGAAATATATGTTTTTCATAGAAAACAATTCAAAGACGGGAAATAAAATGTTAGGAATTATTGAATTGCGTAACTTCCAGACGGGGAGAGATATCTACTTGCGGTTATTGCCAATCGCATCAGAATCAACAAATTGGTTGGAAATATATGTTTTTCATAGAAGACAATTCAAAGACGGGAAATAAGACGTTCGGGATTATTGAATTGCGTAACTTCCAGAGGGGAAGAGATATCAACTTGCGGTAGTGCCAATCGCATCAGAATCATCAAATTGGTTGGAAATATATGTTTTTCATAGAAAACAATTCAAAGACGGGAAATAAAATGTTAGGAATTATTGAATTGCGTAGTTTCCAGACGGGAAGAGATATCTACTTGCGGTTATTGCCAATCGCATCAGAATCAACAAATTGGTTGGAAATATATGTTTTTCATAGAAGACAATTCAAAGACGGGAAATAAGACGTTCGGGATTATTGAATTGCGTAACTTCCAGAGGGGAAGAGATATCAACTTGCGGTAGTGCCAATCGCATCAGAATCATCGAGTTGGTTGGAAATATATGTTTTTCATAGAAAACAATTCAAAGACGGCAAATAAAACGTTCGGAATTATTGAATTGCGTAACTTCCAGAGGGGAAGAGATATCGACTTGCGGTTAGTGCCAATCGCATCAGAATCATCGAGTTGGTTGGAAATATATGTTTTTCATAGAAAACAATTCAAAGACGGGAAATAAAACGTTCGGAATTATTGAATTACGTAACTTCCAGACGGGAAGAGATATCGACTTGCGGTTAGTGCCAATCGCATCAGAATCATCAAATTGGTTGGAAATATTTGTTTTTCATAGAAAACAATTCAAAGACGGGAAATAAGACGTTCGGGATTATTGAATTGCGTAACTTCCAGAGGGGAAGAGATATCAACTTGCGGTAGTGCCAATCGCATCAGAATCATCGAGTTGGTTGGAAATATATGTTTTTCATAGAAAACAATTCAAAGACGGCAAATAAAACGTTCGGAATTATTGAATTGCGTAATTTCCAGACGGGAAGAGTTATCGATTTTCTGTTAGTGTCAATCGCATCAGAATCATCAAATTGGTTGGAAATATATGTTTTTCATAGAAAACAATTCAAAGACGGGAAATAAAACGTTCGGAATTATTGAATTGCGTAACTTCCAGAGGGGAAGAGATATCGACTTGCGGTTAGTGCCAATCGCATCAGAATCATCGAGTTGGTTGGAAATATATGTTTTTCATGGAAAACAATTCAAAGACGGGAGATAAAACGATCGGAATTATTGAATTACCTTCCAGAGGGAAAGAGATATCGACTTTCGGTTAGTGCCAATCGCATCAGAATCATGGAGTTGGTTGGAAATATATGTTTCTCATAGAAAACAATACAAAGACGGGAAATAAAACGTTCGGAATTATTGAATTGCGTAAATTCCAGACGGGATGAGAAATCGACTTGCGGTTTCTGCCAATCGCATCAGAATGATGAAATTGGTTGGAAATATATGTTTCCCATAGAAAACAATTCAAAGACGGGAAATAAAACGTTCGGAATTATTGAATTGCGTAACTTCCAAACGTGAAGAGATATCGACTTGCGGTTAGTGCCAATCGCATCAGAATCATCGAGTTGGTTGGAAATATATGTTTTTCATAGAAAACAATTCAAAGACGGAAAATAAAAATTATTGAATTGCGTAACTTCCAGACGAGAAGAGATATCGATTTGCTGTTAGTGCCAATCTCATCAGAATTATCAAATTGGTTGGAAATATATGTTTTTCATACAAAACAATTCAAAGACGTGAAATAAAACGTTCGGAATCATTGAATTGCGTAACTTCCAGACGGGAAAAGATATCGATTTGCTGTTAGTGCCAATCGCATCAGAATCATCAAATTGGTTGGAAATATATGTTTTTCATAGAAAACAATTCAAAGACGGGGAATAAAACGTTCGGAATTCTTGAATTGCGTAACTTCCAGAGGGGAAGAGATATCGACTTGCGGTTAGTGCCAATCGCATCAGAATCATCGAGTTGGTTGGAAATATATGTTTTCCATAGAAAACAATTCAAAGACGGGAAATAAAACCTTCGGAATTATTGAATTACGTAACTTCCAGACGGGAAGAGATATCGACTTGCGGTTGGTGCCAATCGCATCAGAATCATCGAGTTGGTTGGGAATATATGTTTTTCATGGAAAACAATTCAAAGACGGGAAATAAAACGTTCGGAATTACTGAATTGCATAACTTCCAGAGGGGGAGAGATATCGACTTGCGGTTAGTGCCAATCGCATCAGAATCATGGAGTTGTTTGGAAATATATGTTTCTCATAGAAAACAATACAAAGACGGGAAATAAAACGTTCGGAATTTTTGAATTGCGTAACTTCGACACGGGGAGAGATATCGACTTGCGGTTAGTGCCAATCGCATCAGAATCATCACGTTGGTTGGAAATATAGGTTTTTCATAGAAAACAATTCAAAGACGGGAAATAAAACGTTCGGAATTATTGAATTGCGTAACTTCCAGACGGGGAAAGATATCGATTTGCTGTTAGTGCCAATCGCATCAAAATCATCAAATTGGTTGGAAATATTTGTTTTTCATAGAAAACAATACAAAGACGGGGAATAAAACGTTCGGAATTATTGAACTAAGTAACTTCCAGACGGGAAGAGACTTGCCAATCTGCCAATCGCATCAGAATCATCAAATTGGTTGGAAATATATGTTTTTCATCGAAAACAATTCAAAGACGGGAAATAAAACGTTCGGAATTATTATTGAATTGCGTAAATTCCAGAGGGGAAGAGATATCGACTTGCGGTTAGTGCCAATCGCATCGGAATCATCGAGTTGGTTGGAAATATATGTTTTTCATAGGAAACAATTCAAAGATGAGAAATAAAACGTTCGGAATTTTCGAATTGCGTAACTTCCAGACGGGAAGAGATGTCTACTTGCGGTTAGTGCCAATCGCATCAGAATCATCAAATTGGTTGGAAATATATGTTTTTCATAGAAAACAATTCAAAGACGGGAAATAAAATGTTAGGAATTATTGAATTGCGTAACTTCCAGACGGGGAGAGATATCTACTTGCGGTTATTGCCAATCGCATCAGAATCAACAAATTGGTTGGAAATATATGTTTTTCATAGAAGACAATTCAAAGACGGGAAATAAGACGTTCGGGATTATTGAATTGCGTAACTTCCAGAGGGGAAGAGATATCAACTTGCGGTAGTGCCAATCGCATCAGAATCATCAAATTGGTTGGAAATATATGTTTTTCATAGAAAACAATTCAAAGACGGGAAATAAAATGTTAGGAATTATTGAATTGCGTAGTTTCCAGACGGGAAGAGATATCTACTTGCGGTTATTGCCAATCGCATCAGAATCAACAAATTGGTTGGAAATATATGTTTTTCATAGAAGACAATTCAAAGACGGGAAATAAGACGTTCGGGATTATTGAATTGCGTAACTTCCAGAGGGGAAGAGATATCAACTTGCGGTAGTGCCAATCGCATCAGAATCATCGAGTTGGTTGGAAATATATGTTTTTCATAGAAAACAATTCAAAGACGGCAAATAAAACGTTCGGAATTATTGAATTGCGTAACTTCCAGAGGGGAAGAGATATCGACTTGCGGTTAGTGCCAATCGCATCAGAATCATCGAGTTGGTTGGAAATATATGTTTTTCATAGAAAACAATCCAAAGACGGGAAATAAAACGTTCGGAATTATTGAATTACGTAACTTCCAGACGGGAAGAGATATCGACTTGCGGTTAGTGCCAATCGCATCAGAATCATCAAATTGGTTGGAAATATATGTTTTTCATAGAAGACAATTCAAAGACGGGGAATAAAACTTTCGGAATTATTGAATTGCGTAATTTCCAGACGGGAAGAGTTATCGATTTTCTGTTAGTGTCAATCGCATCAGAATCATCAAATTGGTTGGAAATATATGTTTTTCATAGAAAACAATTCAAAGACGGGAAATAAAACGTTCGGAATTATTGAATTGCGTAACTTCCAGAGGGGAAGAGATATCGACTTGCGGTTAGTGCCAATCGCATCAGAATCATCGAGTTGGTTGGAAATATATGTTTTTCATGGAAAACAATTCAAAGACGGGAGATAAAACGATCGGAATTATTGAATTACCTTCCAGAGGGGAAGAGATATCGACTTGCGGTTAGTGCCAATCGCATCAGAATCATGGAGTTGGTTGGAAATATATGTTTCTCATAGAAAACAATACAAAGACGGGAAATAAAACGTTCGAAATTATTGAATTGCGTAAATTCCAGACGGGATGAGAAATCGACTTGCGGTTTCTGCCAATCGCATCAGAATGATGAAATTGGTTGGAAATATATGTTTCCCATAGAAAACAATTCAAAGACGGGAAATAAAACGTTCGGAATTATTGAATTGCGTAACTTCCAAACGTGAAGAGATATCGACTTGCGGTTAGTGCCAATCGCATCAGAATCATCGAGTTGGTTGGAAATATATGTTTTTCATAGAAAACAATTCAAAGACGGAAAATAAAAATTATTGAATTGCGTAACTTCCAGACGAGAAGAGATATCGATTTGCTGTTAGTGCCAATCTCATCAGAATTATCAAATTGGTTGGAAATATATGTTTTTCATACAAAACAATTCAAAGACGTGAAATAAAACGTTCGGAATCATTGAATTGCGTAACTTCCAGACGGGAAAAGATATCGATTTGCTGTTAGTGCCAATCGCATCAGAATCATCAAATTGGTTGGAAATATATGTTTTTCATAGGAAACAATTCAAAGACGGGGAATAAAACGTTCGGAATTATTGAATTGCGTAACTTCCAGAGGGGAAGAGATATCGACTTGCGGTTAGTGCCAATCGCATCAGAATCATCGAGTTGGTTGGAAATATATGTTTTTCATAGAAAACAATTCAAAGACGGGAAATAAAACCTTCGGAATTATTGAATTACGTAACTTCCAGACGGGAAGAGATATCGACTTGCGGTTGGTGCCAATCGCATCAGAATCATCGAGTTGGTTGGGAATATATGTTTTTCATGGAAAACAATTCAAAGACGGGAAATAAAACGTTCGGAATTACTGAATTGCATAACTTCCAGAGGGGGAGAGATATCGACTTGCGGTTAGTGCCAATCGCATCAGAATCATGGAGTTGTTTGGAAATATATGTTTCTCATAGAAAACAATACAAAGACGGGAAATAAAACGTTCGGAATTTTTGAATTGCGTAACTTCGACACGGGAAGAGATATCGACTTGCGGTTAGTGCCAATCGCATCAGAATCATCACGTTGGTTGGAAATATAGGTTTTTCATAGAAAACAATTCAAAGACGGGAAATAAAACGTTCGGAATTATTGAATTGCGTAACTTCCAGACGGGGAAAGATATCGATTTGCTGTTAGTGCCAATCGCATCAAAATCATCCAATTGGTTGGAAATATTTGTTCTTCATAGAAAACAATACAAAGACGGGAAATAAAACGTTCGGAATTATTGAACTAAGTAACTTCCAGACGGGAAGAGACTTGCCAATCTGCCAATCGCATCAGAATC
This sequence comes from Endomychus coccineus, assembly GCA_958510875.1. NCBI lineage: Eukaryota > Metazoa > Arthropoda > Insecta > Coleoptera > Endomychidae > Endomychus > Endomychus coccineus. Next base: position 169,710,656 of record OY294067.1, read on the forward strand.
ATCAAATTGGTTGGAAATATATGTTTTTCATCGAAAACAATTCAAAGATGGGAAATAAGACGTTCGGAATTATTGAATTGCGTAACTCCCAGAGAGGAAGAGATATCGACTGGCGGTTATTGCCAATCGCATCAGAATCAACAAATTGGTTGGAAATATATGTTTTTCATAGAAGACAATTCAAAGACGGGAAATAAAACGTTCGGGATTATTGAATTGCGTAACTTCCAGAGGGGAAGAGATATCGACTTGCGGTAGTGCCAATCGCATCAGAATCATCGAGTTGGTTGGAAATATATGTTTTTCATAGAAAACAATTCAAAGACGGCAAATAAAACGTTCGGAATTATTGAATTGCGTATCTTCCCGAGGGGAAGAGATATCGACTTGTGGTTAGTGCCAATCGCATCAGAATCATCGAGTTGGTTGGAAATATATGTTTTTCATAGAAAACAATTCAAAGACGGGAAATAAAACGTTCGGAATTATTGAATTACGTAACTTCCAGACGGGGAGAGATATCGACTTGCGGTTAGTGCCAATCGTATCAGAATCATCAAATTGGTTGAAAATATATGTTTTTCATAGAAGACAATTCAAAGACGGGAAATAAAACTTTCGGAATTATTGAATTGCGTAACTTCCAGACGGAAAGAGTTATCGATTTTCTGTTAGTGCCAATCGCATCAGAATCATCAAATTGGTTGGAAATATATGTTTTTCATAGAGAACAATTCAAAGACGGGAAATAAAACGTTCGGAATTATTGAATTGCGTAACTTCCAGAGGGGAAGAGATATCGACTTGCGGTTAGTGCCAATCGCATCAGAATCATCGAGTTGGTTGGAAATATATGTTTTTCATGGAAAACAATTCAAAGACGGGGAATAAAACGTTCGGAATTATTGAATTACCTTCCAGAGGGGAAGAGATATCGACTTGCGGTTAGTGCCAATCGCATCAGAATCATGGAGTTGGTTGGAAATATATGTTTCTCATAGAAAACAATACAAAGACGGGAATATAAAACGTTCGGAATTATTGAATTGCGTAAATTCCAGACGGGATGAGAAATCGACTTGCGGTTTCTGCCAATCGCATCAGAATGATGAAATTGGTTGGAACTATATGTTTTCCATAGAAAACAATTCAAAGACGGGAAATAAAACGTTCGGAATTATTGAATTGCGTAACTTCCAAACGTGGAGAGATATCGACTTGCGGTTAGTGCCAATCGCATCAGAATCATCGAGTTGGTTGGAAATATATGTTTTTCATAGAAAACAATTCAAAGACGGAAAATAAAAATTATTGAATTGCGTAACTTCCAGACGGGAAGAGATATCGATTTGCTGTTAGTGCCAATCTCATCAGAATCATCAAATTGGTTGGAAATATATGTTTTTCATACAAAACAATTCAAAGACGTGAAATAAAACGTACGGAATTTTTGAATTGCGTAACTTCCAGACGGGAAAAGATATCGATTTGCTGTTAGTGCCAATCGCATCAGAATCATCAAATTGGTTGGAAATATATGTTTTTCATAGAAAACAATTCAAAGACGGGGAATAAAACGTTCGGAATTATTGAATTGCGTAACTTCCAGAGGGAAAGAGATATCGACTTGCGGTTAGTGCCAATCGCATCAGAATCATCGAGTTGGTTGGAATTATATGTTTTTCATAGAACACAATTCAAAGACGGGAAATAAAACGTTCGGAATTATTGAATTACGTAACTTCCAGACGGGAAGAGATATCGACTTGCGGTTGGTGCCAATCGCATCAGAATCATCGAGTTGGTTGGGAATATATGTTTTTCATGGAAAACAATTCAAAGACGGGGAATAAAACGTTCGTAATTACTGAATTGCATAACTTCCAGAGGGGAAGAGATATCGACTTGCGGTTAGTGCCAATCGCATCAGAATCATGGAGTTGGTTGGAAATATATGTTTCTCATAGAAAACAATACAAAGACGGGAAATAAAACGTTCGGAATTTTTGAATTGCGTAACTTCGACACGGGAAGAGATATCGACTTGCGGTTAGTGCCAATCGCATCAGAATCATCGAGTTGGTTGGAAATATATGTTTTTCATAGAAAACAATTCAAAGACGGGAAATAAAACGTTCGGAATTATTGAATTGCGTAACTTCCAGACGGGAAGAGATATCGATTTGCTGTTAGTGCCAATCGCATCTAAATCATCAAATTGGTTGGAAATATTTGTTCTTCATAGAAAAAAATACAAAGACGGGAAATAAAACGTTCGGAATTATTGAATTAAGTAACTTCCAGACGGGAAGAGACTTGCCAATCTGCCAATCGCATCAGAATCATCAAATTGGTTGGAAATATATATTTTTCATCGAAAACAATTTGAAGACGGGAAATAAAACGTTCGGAATTATTGAATTGCGTAACTTCCAGAGGGGAAGAGATATCGACTGGCGGTTAGTGCCAATCGCATCAGAATCATCGAGTTGGTTGGAAATATGTGTTTTCCATAGAAAACAATTCAAAGACGGAAAATAATACGTTCGGAATTATTGAATTGCGTAACTTCCAGACGGGAAGAGATATCGAATTGCTGTTAGTGCCAATCTCATCAGAATCATCAAATTGGTTGGAAATATATGTTTTTCATACAAAACAATTCAAAGACGTGAAATAAAACATTCGGAATTATTGAATTGCGTAACTTCCAGACGGGAAGAGATATCGATTTGCTGTTAGTGCCAATCGCATCAGAATCATCAAATTGGTTGGAAATATATGTTTTTCATAGAAAACAATTCAAAGACGGGAAATAAAACGTTCGGAATTATTGAATTGCGTAACTTCCAGGAGGGAAGAGATATCGACTTGCGGTTAGTGCCAATCGCATCAGAATCATCGAGTTGGTTGGAAATATATGTTTTCATAGAAAACAATACAAAGACGGGAAATGGAACGTTCGAGAATATCGAATTGCGTAAATTCCAGACGGGATGAGAAATCGACTTGCGGTTTCTGCCAATCGCATCAGAATGATCAAATTGGTTGGAAATATATGTTTTCCATAGAAAACAATTCAAAGACGGGAGGGAAATAAAACGTTCGGAATTATTGAATTGCGTAACTTCCAAACGTGGAGAGATATCGACTTGCGGTTAGTGCCAATCGCATCAGAATCATCAAGTTGGTTGGAAATATATGTTTTCCATAGAAAACAATCCAAAGACGGGAAATAAAACGTTCGGAATTATTGAATTGCGTAACTTCCAAACGTGGAGAGATATCGACTTGCGGTTATTGCCAATCGCATCAGAATCATCAAGTTGGTTGGAAATATATGTTTTCCATAGGAAACTATTCAAAGACGGAAAATAAAACGTTCGGAATTATTGAATTGCGTAACTTCCAGACGGGAAGAGATATCGACTTGCGGTTAGTGCCAATCGCATCAGAATCATCGAGTTGGTTGGAAATATATGTTTTTCGTAGAAAACAATTCAAAGACGGGAACTAAAATGTTCGGAATTATTGAATTGCGCAACTTCCAGACGGGAAGAGATATCTACTTGCGGTTATTGCCAATCGCATCAGAATCATGAAATTGGTTGGAAATATATGTTTTTCATGGAAAACAATTCAAAGACGGGAAATAAAACGTTCGGAATTATTGACTCGCGTAACTTCCAGAGGGGATGAGATATCGACTTGCGGTTAGTGCCAATCGCATCAGAATCATGGAATTGGTTGGAAATATATGTTTCTCATAGAAAACAATACAAAGACGGAAAATAGAACGTTCGAAATTATTGAATTGCGTAAATTCCAGACGGGATGAGAAATCGACTTGCGGTTTCTGCCAATCGCATCAGAATGATCAAATTGGTTGGAAATATATGTTTTCCATAGAAAACAATTCAAAGACGGGAGGGAAATAAAACGTTCGGAATTATTGAATTGCGTAACTTCCAAACAAGAAGAGATATCGACTTGCGGTTAGTGCCTATCGCATCAGAATCATCAAGTTGGTTGGAAATATATGTTTTCCATAGAAAACAATTCAAAGACGGGAAATAAAACGTTCGGACTTATTGAATTGCGTAACTTCCAAACGTGAAGAGATATCGACTTGCGGTTAGTGCCAATCGCATCAGAATCATCAAGTTGGTTATAAATATATGTTTTCCATAGAAAACAATTCAAAGACGGGAAATAAAACGTTCGGAATTATTGAATTGCGTAACTTCCAGACGGGAAGAGATATCGACTTGCGGTTAGTGCCAATCGCATCAGAATCATCGAATTGGTTGGAAATATATGTTTTTCGTAATAAACAATTCAAAGACGGGAAATAAAACGTTCGGAATTATTGAATTGCGTAACTTCCAAACGTGAAGAGATATCGACTTGCGGTTAGTGCCAATCGCATCAGAATCATCAAGTTGGTTGGAAATATATGTTTTCCATAGAAAACAATTCAAAGACGGGAAATAAAACGTTCGGAATTATTGAATTGCGTAACTTCCAAACGTGAAGAGATATCGACTTGCGGTTAGTGCCAGTCGCATCAGAATCATCAAGTTGGTTGGAAATATATGTTTTCCATAGAAAACAATTCAAAGACGGGAAATAAAACGTTCGGAATTATTGAATAGCGTAACTTCCAGACGGGAAGAGATATCGATTTTCTGTTAGTGCCAATCGCATCAGAATCATCAAGTTGGTTATAAATATATGTTTTCCATAGAAAACAATTCAAAGACGGGAAATAAAACGTTCGGAATTATTGAATTGCGTAACTTCCAGACGGGAAGAGATATCGACTTGCGGTTAGTGCCAATCGCATCAGAATCATCGAATTATTTGGAAATATATGTTTTTCGTAATAAACAATTCAAAGACGGGAAATAAAACGTTCGGAATTATTGAATTGCTAAACTTCCAAACGGGATGAGAAATCGACTTGCGGTTTCTGCCAATCGCATCAGAATGATCAAATTGGTTGGAAATATATGTTTTCCATAGAAAACAATTCAAAGACGGGAGGGAAATAAAACGTTCGGAATTATTGAATTGCGTAACTTCCAAACAAGAAGAGATATCGACTTGCGGTTAGTGCCTATCGCATCAGAATCATCAAGTTGGTTGGAAATATATGTTTTCCATAGAAAACAATTCAAAGACGGGAAATAAAACGTTCGGACTTATTGAATTGCGTAACTTCTAAACGTGGAGAGATATCGACTTGCGGTTAGTGCCAATCGCATCAGAATCATCAAGTTGGTTATAAATATATGTTTTCCATAGAAAACAATACAAAGACGGGAAATAAAACGTTCGGAATTATTGAATTGCGTAACTTCCAGACGGGAAGAGATATCGACTTGCGGTTAGTGCCAATCGCATCAGAATCATCGAATTGGTTGGAAATATATGTTTTCCATAGAAAACAATTCAAAGACGGAAGGGAAATAAAACGTTCGGAATTATTGAATTGCGTAACTTCCAAACAAGAAGAGATATCGACTTGCGGTTAGTGCCTATCGCATCAGAATCATCAAGTTGGTTGGAAATATATGTTTTCCATAGAAAACAATTCGAAGACGGGAAATAAAACGTTCGGACTTATTGAATTGCGTAACTTCCAAACGTGAAGAGATATCGACTTGCGGTTAGTGCCAATCGCATCAGAATCATCAAGTTGGTTATAAATATATGTTTTCCATAGAAAACAATTCAAAGACGGGAAATAAAACGTTCGGAATTATTGAATTGCGTAACTTCCAGATGGGAAGAGATATCGACTTGCGGTTAGTGCCAATCGCATCAGAATCATCGAATTGGTTGGAAATATATGTTTTTCGTAATAAACAATTCAAAGACGGGAAATAAAACGTTCGGAATTATTGAATTACGTAACTTCCAGACGGGAAGAGATATCGACTTGCGGTTGGTGCCAATCGCATCAGAATCATCGAGTTGGTTGGGAATATATGTTTTTCATGGAAAACAATTCAAAGACGGGGAATAAAACGTTCGTAATTACTGAATTGCATAACTTCCAGAGGGGAAGAGATATCGACTTGCGGTTAGTGCCAATCGCATCAGAATCATGGAGTTGGTTGGAAATATATGTTTCTCATAGAAAACAATACAAAGACGGGAAATAAAACGTTCGGAATTTTTGAATTGCGTAACTTCGACACGGGAAGAGATATCGACTTGCGGTTAGTGCCAATCGCATCAGAATCATCGAGTTGGTTGGAAATATATGTTTTTCATAGAAAACAATTCAAAGACGGGAAATAAAACGTTCGGAATTATTGAATTGCGTAACTTCCAGACGGGAAGAGATATCGATTTGCTGTTAGTGCCAATCGCATCTAAATCATCAAATTGGTTGGAAATATTTGTTCTTCATAGAAAAAAATACAAAGACGGGAAATAAAACGTTCGGAATTATTGAATTAAGTAACTTCCAGACGGGAAGAGACTTGCCAATCTGCCAATCGCATCAGAATCATCAAATTGGTTGGAAATATATATTTTTCATCGAAAACAATTTAAAGACGGGAAATAAAACGTTCGGAATTATTGAATTGCGTAACTTCCAGAGGGGAAGAGATATCGACTGGCGGTTAGTGCCAATCGCATCAGAATCATCGAGTTGGTTGGAAATATGTGTTTTCCATAGAAAACAATTCAAAGACGGAAAATAATACGTTCGGAATTATTGAATTGCGTAACTTCCAGACGGGAAGAGATATCGAATTGCTGTTAGTGCCAATCTCATCAGAATCATCAAATTGGTTGGAAATATATGTTTTTCATACAAAACAATTCAAAGACGTGAAATAAAACATTCGGAATTATTGAATTGCGTAACTTCCAGACGGGAAGAGATATCGATTTGCTGTTAGTGCCAATCGCATCAGAATCATCAAATTGGTTGGAAATATATGTTTTTCATAGAAAACAATTCAAAGACGGGAAATAAAACGTTCGGAATTATTGAATTGCGTAACTTCCAGGAGGGAAGAGATATCGACTTGCGGTTAGTGCCAATCGCATCAGAATCATCGAGTTGGTTGGAAATATATGTTTTCATAGAAAACAATACAAAGACGGGAAATGGAACGTTCGAGAATATCGAATTGCGTAAATTCCAGACGGGATGAGAAATCGACTTGCGGTTTCTGCCAATCGCATCAGAATGATCAAATTGGTTGGAAATATATGTTTTCCATAGAAAACAATTCAAAGACGGGAGGGAAATAAAACGTTCGGAATTATTGAATTGCGTAACTTCCAAACGTGAAGAGATATCGACTTGCGGTTAGTGCCAATCGCATCAGAATCATCAAGTTGGTTGGAAATATATGTTTTCCATAGAAAACAATTCAAAGACGGGAAATAAAACGTTCGGAATTATTGAATTGCGTAACTTCCAAACGTGAAGAGATATCGACTTGCGGTTAGTGCCAGTCGCATCAGAATCATCAAGTTGGTTGGAAATATATGTTTTCCATAGAAAACAATTCAAAGACGGGAAATAAAACGTTCGGAATTATTGAATAGCGTAACTTCCAGACGGGAAGAGATATCGATTTTCTGTTAGTGCCAATCGCATCAGAATCATCAAGTTGGTTATAAATATATGTTTTCCATAGAAAACAATTCAAAGACGGGAAATAAAACGTTCGGAATTATTGAATTGCGTAACTTCCAGACGGGAAGAGATATCGACTTGCGGTTAGTGCCAATCGCATCAGAATCATCAAGTTGGTTGGAAATATATGTTTTCCATAGGAAACTATTCAAAGACGGGAAATAAAACGTTCGGAATTATTGAATTGCGTAACTTCCAGACGGGAAGAGATATCGACTTGCGGTTAGTGCCAATCGCATCAGAATCATCGAGTTGGTTGGAAATATATGTTTTTCGTGGAAAACAATTCAAAGACGGGAACTAAAATGTTCGGAATTATTGAATTGCGCAACTTCCAGACGGGAAGAGATATCTACTTGCGGTTATTGCCAATCGCATCAGAATCATGAAATTGGTTGGAAATATATGTTTTTCATGGAAAACAATTCAAAGACGGGAAATAAAACGTTCGGAATTATTGACTCGCGTAACTTCCAGAGGGGAAGAGATATCGACTTGCGGTTAGTGCCAATCGCATCAGAATCATCAAATTGGTTGGAAATATATGTTTTTCATAGAAAACAATTCAAAGACGGGAAATAAAATGTTCGGAATTATTGAATTGCGTAGCTTCCAGACGTGAAGAGATATCTACTTGTGGTTATTGAAAATCGCATCAGAATCAACAAATTGGTTGGAAATATATGTTTTCCATAGAAGACAATTCAAAGACGGGGAATAAAACGTTCGGAATTATTGAATTGCGTAACTTCCAGACTGGAAGAGATATCGATTTGCTGTTAGTGCCAATCGCATCAGAATCATCAAATTGGTTGAAAATATATGTTTTTCATAGAAAACAATCCAAAGACGGGAGATAAAACGTTCGGGATTATTGAATTGCATAACTTCCAGAGGGGAAGAGACCTCGACTTTCGGTAGTGCCAATCGCATCAGAATCATCGAGTTGGTTGGAAATATATGTTTTTCATAGAAAACAATTCAAAGACGTGAAATGATACGTTCGGAATTATTGAATTGCGTGACTTCCAGACGGGAAGAGATATCGATTTGCTGTTAGTGCCAATCGCATCAAAATCATCAAATTGGTTGGAAATATATGTTTTTCATAGAAAACAATTCAAAGACGGCAAATAAAACGTTCGGAATTATTGAATAGCGTAACTTCCAGAGGGGAAGAAATATCGACTTGCGGTTAGTGCCAATCGCATCAGAATCATCGAGTTGGTTGGAAATACATGTTTTTCATAGAAAACAATTCAAAGACGGGAAATAAAACGTTCGGAATTATTCAATTACGTAACTTCCAGACGGGAAGAGATATCGAGTTGCGGTTAGTGCCAATCGCATCAGAATCATCGAATTGGTTGGAAATATATGTTTTTCATAGAAGACAATTCAAAGACGGAAGATAAAACGTTCGAAATTATTGAATTGCGTAACTTCCAGACGGTAAGAAATATCGATTCTCTGTTAGTGCCAATCGCATCAGAATCATCAAATTGGTTGGAAATATATATTTTTCATAGAGAACAATTCAAAGACGGGAAATAAAACGTTCGGAATTATTGAATTGCGTAACTTCCAGAGGGGAAGAGATATCGACTTGCGGTTAGTACCAATCGCATCAGAATCATCATGTTGGTTGGAAATATATGTTTTTCATAGGAAACAATTCAAAGACGAGAAGTAAAACGTTCGGAATTATTGAATTGCGTAACTTCCAGAGGGGAAGAGATATCGACTTGCGGTTAGTGCCAATCGCTTCAATATGATCATGTTGGTTGGAAATATATGTTTTTCATTGGAAACAATTCAAAGACGAGAAATAAAACGTTCGGAATTTTCGAATTGCGTAACTTCCAGACGGGAAGAGATATCTACTTGCGGTTAGTGCCAATCGCATCAGAATCATCAAATTGGTTGGAAATATATGTTTTTCATAGAAAACAATTCAAAGACGGGAAATAAAACGTTCGGAATTATTGAATTGCGTAACTTCCAGAGGAGAAGAGATATCGACTTGCGGTTAGTGCCAATTGCATCAGTATCATCATGTTGGTTGGAAATATATGTTTTTCATAGGAAACAATTCAAAAACGAGAAAGAAAACGTTCGGAATTTTCGGATTGCATAACTTCCAGACGGGAAGAGATGTCTACTTGCGGTTAGTTCCAATCGCATCAGAATCATCAAATTGGTTGGAAATATATGTTTTTCATAGAAAACAATTCAAAGACGGGAAATAAAATGTTCGGAATTATTGAATTGCTTAACTTCCAGACGGGAAGAGATATCTACTTGCGGTTATTGCCAATCGCATCAGAATCAACAAATTGGTTGGAAATATATGTTTTTCATAGAAGACAATTCAAAGACGGGAAATAAAACGTTCGGGATTATTGAATTGCGTAACTTCCAGAGGGGAAGAGATATCGACTTGCGGTAGTGCCGATCGCAACAGAATCATCGAGTTGGTTGGAAATATACGTTTTTCATAGAAAACAATTCAAAGACGTGAAATGAAACGTTCGGAATTATTGAATTGCGTAACTTCCAGACGGGAAGAAATATCGATTTGCTGTTAGTGCCAATCGCATCAGAATCATCAAATTGGTTGAAAATATATGTTTTTCATAGAAAACAATTCAAAGACGGCAAATAAAACGTTCGGAATTATTGAATTGCGTAACTTCCAGAGGAGAAGAGATATCGACTTGCGGTTAGTGCCAATCGCATCAGAATCATCGAGTTGGTTGGAAATATATGTTTTTCATAGAAAACAATTCAAAGAGGTGAAATGAAACGTTCGGAATTATTGAATTGCGTGACTTCCAGACGGGAAGAGATATCGATTTGCTGTTAGTACCAATCGCATCAGAATCATCAAATTGGTTGGAAATATATGTTTTTCATAGAAAACAATTCAAAAAAGGCAAATAAAACGTTCGGAATTATTGAATTGCGTAACTTCCAGAGGGGAAGAAATATCGACTTGCGGTTAGTGCCAATCGCATCAGAATCATCGAGTTGGTTGGAAATATATGTTTTTCATAGAAAACAATTCAAAGACGGGAAATAAAACGTTCGAAATTATTGAATTGCGTAACTTCCAGAGGGGAAGAGATATCGACTTGCGGTTAGTGCCAATCGCATCAGAATCATCATGTTGGTTGGAAATATATGTTTTTCATAGGAAACAATTCAAAGACGAGAAATAAAACGTTCGGAATTATTGAATTGCGTAACTTCCAGAGGGGAAGAGATATCGACTTGCGGTTAGTGCCAATCGCTTCAGTATCATCATGTTGGTTGGAAATATATGTTTTTCATAGGAAACAATTCAAAGACGAGAAATAAAACGTTCGGAATTTTCGAATTGCGTAACTTCCAGACGGGAAGAGATATCTACTTGCGGTTAGTGCCAATCGCATCAGAATCATCAAATTGGTTGGAAATATATGTTTTCCATAGAAAACAATTCAAAGACGGGAAATAAAACGTTCGGAATTATTGAATTGCGTAACTTCCAGAGGGGAAGAGATATCGACTTGCGGTTAGTGCCAATCGCATCAGTATCATCATGTTGGTTGGAAATATATGTTTTTCATAGGAAACAGTTCAAAGACGAGAAAGAAAACGTTCGGAATTTTCGAATTGCGTAACTTCCAGACGGGAAGAGATGTCTACTTGCGGTTAGTTCCAGTCGCATCAGAATCATCAAATTGGTTGGAAATATATGTTTTTCATAGAAAACAATTCAAAGACGGGAAATAAAATGTTCGGAATTATTGAATTGCTTAACTTCCAGACGGGAAGAGATATCTACTTGCGGTTAATGCCAATCGCATCAGAATCAACAAATTGGTTGGAAATATATGTTTTTCATAGAGAACAATACAAAGACGGAAAATAAAACGTTCGGAATTATTGAATTGCGTAACTTCCAGATGGGAAGAGATATCGATTTGCTGTTAGTGCCAATGGCACCAGAATCATCAAATTGGTTGGAAATATATGTTTTTCATAGAAAACAATTCAAAGACGTGAAATAAAATGTTCGGAATTATTGAATTGCTTAACTTCCAGACGGGAAGAGATATCTACTTGCGGTTATTGCCAATCGCATCAGAATCAACAAATTGGTTGGAAATATATGTTTTTCATAGAAGACAATTCAAAGACGGGAAATAAAACGTTCGGGATTATTGAATTGCGTAACTTCCAGAGGGGAAGAGATATCGACTTGCGGTAGTGTCAATCGCAACAGAATCATCGAGTTGGTTGGAAATATACGTTTTTCATAGAAAACAATTCAAAGACGTGAAATGAAACGTTCGGAATTATTGAATTGCGTAACTTCCAGACGGGAAGAAATATCGATTTGCTGTTAGTGCCAATCGCATCAGAATCATCAAATTGGTTAGAAATATATGTTTTTCATAGAAAACAATTCAAAGACGGCAAATAAAACGTTCGGAATTATTGAATTGCGTAACTTCCAGAGGAGAAGAGATATCGACTTGCGGTTAGTGCCATTCGCATCAGAATCATCGAGTTGGTTGGAAATATATGTTTTTCATAGAAAACAATTCAAAGACGGGGAATAAAACGTTCGGAATTATTGTATTAGGTAACTTCCAGACGGGAAGAGATATCGACTTGCGGTTAGTGCCAATCGCATCAGAATCATCAAATTGGTTGGAAATATATGTTTTTCATAGAAGACAATTCAAAGACGGGAAATAAATCTTTCGGAATTATTGAATTGCGTACTTTCCAGACGGGAAGAGATATCGATTTTCTGTTAGTGCCAAACGCATCAGAATCATCAAATTGGTTGGAAATATATGTTTTTCATAGAAAACAATTCAAAGACGGGAAATAAAACGTTCGGAATTATTGAATTGCGTAACTTTCAGAGGGGAAGAGATATCGACTTGCGGTTAGTGCCAATCGCATCAGAATCATCGAGTTGGTTGGAAATATATGTTTTTCATAGAAAACAATTCAAAGACGGAAAATAAAACATTCGGAATTATTGAATTGCGTAACTTCCAGACGGAAAGAGATATCGATTTGCTGTTATTGCCGGTCGCATCAGAATCATCAAATTGGTTGGAAATATATGTTTTTCATAGAAAACAATTCAAAGACGGGAAATAAAACGTTCGGAATTATTGAATTGCGTAACTTCCAGAGGGGAAGAGATATCGATTTGCGGTTAATGCCAATCGCATCAGTATCATCATGTTGGTTGGAAATATATGTTTTTCATAGGAAACAATTCAAAGACGAGAAATAAAACTTTCGGAAATTTTGAATTGCGTAACTTCCAGACGGAAAGAGATATCTACTTGCGGTTAGTGCCAATCGCATCAGAATCATCAAATTGGTTGGAAATATATGTTTTTCATAGAAAACAATTCAAAGACGGGAAATAAAATGTTCGGAATTATTGAATTGCGTAGCTTCCAGACGTGAAGAGATATCTACTTGCGGTTATTGCCAATCGCATCAGAATCAACAAATTGGTTGGAAATATATGTTTTTCATAGAAGACAATTTAAAGACGGGAAATAAAACGTTCGGAATTATTGAATTGCGTAACTTCCAGACGGGAAGTGATATCGATTTGCTGTTTGTGCCAATCGCATCAGAATCATCAAATTGGTTGGAAATATATTTTTTTCATAGAAAACAATTCAAAGACGGGAAATAAAACGTTCGGAATTACTGAATTGCGTTACTTCCAGAGGGGAAGAGATATCGCCTTGCGGTTAGTGCCAATCCCATCAGAATCATCGAGTTGGTTGGAAATATATGTTTTTCATAGAGAACAATACAAAGACGGAAAATAAAACGTTCGGAATTATTGAATTGCGTAACTTCCAGATGGGAAGAGATATCGATTTGCTGTTAGTGCCAATGGCATCAGAATCATCGAATTGGTTGGAAATATATGTTTTTCATAGAAAACAATTCGAAGACGGGAAATAAAATGTTCGGAATTATTGAATTGCGAAACTTCCAGACGGGAAGAGATATCTACTTGCGGTTATTGCCAATCGCATCAGAATCAACAAATTGGTTGGAAATATATGTTTTTCATAGAAGACAATTCAAAGACGGGAAATAAAACGTTCGGAATTATTGAATTGCGTAACTTCCAGACGGGAAGAGATATCGATTTGCTGTTAGTGCCAATCGCATCAGAATCATCAAATTGGTTGGAAATATATGTTTTTCATAGAAAAAATACAAAGACGGGAAATAAAACGTTCGGAATTATTGAATTGCGTAAATTCCAGACGGGATGAGAAATCGACTTGCGGTTTCTGCCAATCGCATCAGAATGATCAAATTGGTTGGAAATATATGTTTTCCATAAAAAACAATTCAAAGACGGGAAATAAAACGTTCGGAATTATTGAATTGCGTAACTTCCAAACGGGGATGGATATCGACTTGCGGTTAGTGGCAATCGCTTCAGAATCATCGAGTTGGTTGGAGATATATGTTTTTCATGGAAAAAAATTCAAAGACGGGAAATAAAACGTTCGGAATTATTGAATTGCGTAATTTCCAAACGTGAAGAGATATCAACTTGCGGTTAGTGCCAATCGCTTCAGAATCATCAAGTTGGTTGGAAATATACGTTTTCCATAGAAAACAATTCACAGTAGGGAAATAAAACGTTCGGAATTATTGAATTGCGTAACTTCCAGACGGGAAGATATATCGACTTGCGGTTAGTGCCAATCGCATCAGAATCATCGAGTTGGTTGGAAATATATGTTTTTCATAGAAAACAATTCAAAGACGGGAAATAAAACGTTCGGAATTATTGAATTACGTAACTTCCAGTCGGGAAGAGATATCGACTTGCGGTTGGTGCCAATCGCATCAGAATCATCGAGTTGGTAGGAAATATATGTTTTTCATGGAAAACAATTCAAAGACGGGAAATAAAACGTTCGGAATTATTGAATTACCTTCCAGAGGGGAAGAGATATCGACTTGCGGTTAGTGCCAATCGCATCAGATTCATGGAGTTGGTTGGAAATATATGTTTCTCATAGAAAACAATACAAAGACGAGAAATAAAACGTTCGGAATTATTGAATTGCGTAAATTCCAGACGGGATGAGAAATCGACTTGCGGTTTCTGCCAATCGCATCAGAATGATCAAATTGGTTGGAAATATATGTTTTCCATAGAAAACAATTCAAAGACGGGAAATGAAACGTTCGGAATTATTTAATTGCGTAACTTCCAAACTTGGAGAGATATCGACTTGCGGTTAGTGCCAATCGCATTAGAATCATCGAGTTGGTTGGATATATATGTTTTTCATAGAAAACAATTCAAAGATGGAAAATAAAAATTATTGAATTGCGTAACTTCCAGACGGGAAGAGATATCGATTTGCTGTTAGTGCCAATCTCATCAGAATCATCAAATTGGTTGGAAATATATGTTTTTCATACAAAACAATTCAAAGACGTGGAATAAAATGTTCGGAATTATTGAATTGCGTAACTTCCAGACGGGAAGAGATATCGATTTGCTGTTAGTGCCAATCGCATCAGAATCATCAAATTGGTTGGAAATATATGTTTTTCATAGAAAACAATCCAAAGACGGGGAATAAAACGTTCGGAATTATTGAATTGCGTAACTTCCAGAGGGGAAGAGATATCGATTTGCGGTTAGTGCCAATCGCATCAGAATCATCGAGTTGGTTGGAAATATATGTTTTTCATAGAAAACAATTCAAAGACGGGAAATAAAACGTTCGGAATTAATGAATTACGTAACTTCCAGAGGGGGAGAGATATCGACTTGCGGTTAGTGCCAATCGCATCAGAATCATGGAGGTGGTTGGAAATATATGTTTCTGATAGAAAACAATACAAAGACGGGAAATAAAACGTTCGGAATTATTGAATTGCGTAACTTCGACACGGGAAGAGATATCGACTCGCGGTTAGTGCCAATCGCATCAGAATCATCGAGTTGGTTGGAAATATATGTTTTTCATAGAAGACAATTCGAAGACGTGGAATAAAACGTTCGGAATTATTGAATTGCGTAACTTCCAGACGGGAAGAGATATCGATTTGCTGTTAGTGCCAATCGCATCAAAATCATCAAATTGGTTGGAAATATTTGTTCTTCATAGGAAACAATACAAAGACGGGAAATAAAACGTTCAGAATTATTGAATTAAGTAACTTCCAGACGGGAAGAGACTTGCCAATCTGCCAATCGCATCAGAATCATCAAATTGGTTGGAAATATATGTTTTTCATCGAAAACAATTTGAAGACGGGAAATAAAACGTTCGAAATTATTGAATTGCGTAACTTCCAGATGGGAAGAGATATCGATTTGCTGTTAGTGCCAATGGCATCAGAATCATCGAATTGGTTGGAAATATATGTTTTTCATAGAAAACAATTCGAAGACGGGAAATAAAATGTTCGGAATTATTGAATTGCGAAACTTCCAGACGGGAAGAGATATCTACTTGCGGTTATTGCCAATCGCATCAGAATCAACAAATTGGTTGGAAATATATGTTTTTCATAGAAGACAATTCAAAGACGGGAAATAAAACGTTCGGAATTATTGAATTGCGTAACTTCCAGACGGGAAGAGATATCGATTTGCTGTTAGTGCCAATCGCATCAGAATCATCAAATTGGTTGGAAATATATGTTTTTCATAGAAAAAATACAAAGACGGGAAATAAAACGTTCGGAATTATTGAATTGCGTAAATTCCAGACGGGATGAGAAATCGACTTGCGGTTTCTGCCAATCGCATCAGAATGATCAAATTGGTTGGAAATATATGTTTTCCATAAAAAACAATTCAAAGACGGGAAATAAAACGTTCGGAATTATTGAATTGCGTAACTTCCAAACGGGGATGGATATCGACTTGCGGTTAGTGGCAATCGCTTCAGAATCATCGAGTTGGTTGGAGATATATGTTTTTCATGGAAAACAATTCAAAGACGGGAAATAAAACGTTCGGAATTATTGAATTGCGTAATTTCCAAACGTGAAGAGATATCAACTTGCGGTTAGTGCCAATCGCTTCAGAATCATCAAGTTGGTTGGAAATATACGTTTTCCATAGAAAACAATTCACAGTAGGGAAATAAAACGTTCGGAATTATTGAATTGCGTAACTTCCAGACGGGAAGATATATCGACTTGCGGTTAGTGCCAATCGCATCAGAATCATCGAGTTGGTTGGAAATATATGTTTTTCATAGAAAACAATTCAAAGACGGGAAATAAAACGTTCGGAATTATTGAATTACGTAACTTCCAGTCGGGAAGAGATATCGACTTGCGGTTGGTGCCAATCGCATCAGAATCATCGAGTTGGTAGGAAATATATGTTTTTCATGGAAAACAATTCAAAGACGGGAAATAAAACGTTCGGAATTATTGAATTACCTTCCAGAGGGGAAGAGATATCGACTTGCGGTTAGTGCCAATCGCATCAGATTCATGGAGTTGGTTGGAAATATATGTTTCTCATAGAAAACAATACAAAGACGAGAAATAAAACGTTCGGAATTATTGAATTGCGTAAATTCCAGACGGGATGAGAAATCGACTTGCGGTTTCTGCCAATCGCATCAGAATGATCAAATTGGTTGGAAATATATGTTTTCCATAGAAAACAATTCAAAGACGGGAAATGAAACGTTCGGAATTATTTAATTGCGTAACTTCCAAACTTGGAGAGATATCGACTTGCGGTTAGTGCCAATCGCATTAGAATCATCGAGTTGGTTGGATATATATGTTTTTCATAGAAAACAATTCAAAGATGGAAAATAAAAATTATTGAATTGCGTAACTTCCAGACGGGAAGAGATATCGATTTGCTGTTAGTGCCAATCTCATCAGAATCATCAAATTGGTTGGAAATATATGTTTTTCATACAAAACAATTCAAAGACGTGGAATAAAATGTTCGGAATTATTGAATTGCGTAACTTCCAGACGGGAAGAGATATCGATTTGCTGTTAGTGCCAATCGCATCAGAATCATCAAATTGGTTGGAAATATATGTTTTTCATAGAAAACAATCCAAAGACGGGGAATAAAACGTTCGGAATTATTGAATTGCGTAACTTCCAGAGGGGAAGAGATATCGATTTGCGGTTAGTGCCAATCGCATCAGAATCATCGAGTTGGTTGGAAATATATGTTTTTCATAGAAAACAATTCAAAGACGGGAAATAAAACGTTCGGAATTAATGAATTACGTAACTTCCAGAGGGGGAGAGATATCGACTTGCGGTTAGTGCCAATCGCATCAGAATCATGGAGGTGGTTGGAAATATATGTTTCTGATAGAAAACAATACAAAGACGGGAAATAAAACGTTCGGAATTATTGAATTGCGTAACTTCGACACGGGAAGAGATATCGACTCGCGGTTAGTGCCAATCGCATCAGAATCATCGAGTTGGTTGGAAATATATGTTTTTCATAGAAGACAATTCGAAGACGTGGAATAAAACGTTCGGAATTATTGAATTGCGTAACTTCCAGACGGGAAGAGATATCGATTTGCTGTTAGTGCCAATCGCATCAAAATCATCAAATTGGTTGGAAATATTTGTTCTTCATAGGAAACAATACAAAGACGGGAAATAAAACGTTCAGAATTATTGAATTAAGTAACTTCCAGACGGGAAGAGACTTGCCAATCTGCCAATCGCATCAGAATCATCAAATTGGTTGGAAATATATGTTTTTCATCGAAAACAATTTGAAGACGGGAAATAAAACGTTCGAAATTATTGAATTGCGTAACTTCCAGATGGGAAGAGATATCGATTTGCTGTTAGTGCCAATGGCATCAGAATCATCGAATTGGTTGGAAATATATGTTTTTCATAGAAAACAATTCGAAGACGGGAAATAAAATGTTCGGAATTATTGAATTGCGAAACTTCCAGACGGGAAGAGATATCTACTTGCGGTTATTGCCAATCGCATCAGAATCAACAAATTGGTTGGAAATATATGTTTTTCATAGAAGACAATTCAAAGACGGGAAATAAAACGTTCGGAATTATTGAATTGCGTAACTTCCAGACGGGAAGAGATATCGATTTGCTGTTAGTGCCAATCGCATCAGAATCATCAAATTGGTTGGAAATATATGTTTTTCATAGAAAAAATACAAAGACGGGAAATAAAACGTTCGGAATTATTGAATTGCGTAAATTCCAGACGGGATGAGAAATCGACTTGCGGTTTCTGCCAATCGCATCAGAATGATCAAATTGGTTGGAAATATATGTTTTCCATAAAAAACAATTCAAAGACGGGAAATAAAACGTTCGGAATTATTGAATTGCGTAACTTCCAAACGGGGATGGATATCGACTTGCGGTTAGTGGCAATCGCTTCAGAATCATCGAGTTGGTTGGAGATATATGTTTTTCATGGAAAACAATTCAAAGACGGGAAATAAAACGTTCGGAATTATTGAATTGCGTAATTTCCAAACGTGAAGAGATATCAACTTGCGGTTAGTGCCAATCGCTTCAGAATCATCAAGTTGGTTGGAAATATACGTTTTCCATAGAAAACAATTCACAGTAGGGAAATAAAACGTTCGGAATTATTGAATTGCGTAACTTCCAGACGGGAAGATATATCGACTTGCGGTTAGTGCCAATCGCATCAGAATCATCGAGTTGGTTGGAAATATATGTTTTTCATAGAAAACAATTCAAAGACGGGAAATAAAACGTTCGGAATTATTGAATTACGTAACTTCCAGTCGGGAAGAGATATCGACTTGCGGTTGGTGCCAATCGCATCAGAATCATCGAGTTGGTAGGAAATATATGTTTTTCATGGAAAACAATTCAAAGACGGGAAATAAAACGTTCGGAATTATTGAATTACCTTCCAGAGGGGAAGAGATATCGACTTGCGGTTAGTGCCAATCGCATCAGATTCATGGAGTTGGTTGGAAATATATGTTTCTCATAGAAAACAATACAAAGACGAGAAATAAAACGTTCGGAATTATTGAATTGCGTAAATTCCAGACGGGATGAGAAATCGACTTGCGGTTTCTGCCAATCGCATCAGAATGATCAAATTGGTTGGAAATATATGTTTTCCATAGAAAACAATTCAAAGACGGGAAATGAAACGTTCGGAATTATTTAATTGCGTAACTTCCAAACTTGGAGAGATATCGACTTGCGGTTAGTGCCAATCGCATTAGAATCATCGAGTTGGTTGGATATATATGTTTTTCATAGAAAACAATTCAAAGATGGAAAATAAAAATTATTGAATTGCGTAACTTCCAGACGGGAAGAGATATCGATTTGCTGTTAGTGCCAATCTCATCAGAATCATCAAATTGGTTGGAAATATATGTTTTTCATACAAAACAATTCAAAGACGTGGAATAAAACGTTCGGAATTATTGAATTGCGTAACTTCCAGACGGGAAGAGATATCGATTTGCTGTTAGTGCCAATCGCATCAGAATCATCAAATTGGTTGGAAATATATGTTTTTCATAGAAAACAATCCAAAGACGGGGAATAAAACGTTCGGAATTATTGAATTGCGTAACTTCCAGAGGGGAAGAGATATCGATTTGCGGTTAGTGCCAATCGCATCAGAATCATCGAGTTGGTTGGAAATATATGTTTTTCATAGAAAACAATTCAAAGACGGGAAATAAAACGTTCGGAATTAATGAATTACGTAACTTCCAGAGGGGGAGAGATATCGACTTGCGGTTAGTGCCAATCGCATCAGAATCATGGAGGTGGTTGGAAATATATGTTTCTGATAGAAAACAGTACAAAGACGGGAAATAAAACGTTCGGAATTATTGAATTGCGTAACTTCGACACGGGAAGAGATATCGACTCGCGGTTAGTGCCAATCGCATCAGAATCATCGAGTTGGTTGGAAATATATGTTTTTCATAGAAGACAATTCGAAGACGTGAAATAAAACGTTCGGAATTATTGAATTGCGTAACTTCCAGACGGGAAGAGATATCGATTTGCTGTTAGTGCCAATCGCATCAAAATCATCAAATTGGTTGGAAATATTTGTTCTTCATAGGAAACAATACAAAGACGGGAAATAAAACGTTCAGAATTATTGAATTAAGTAACTTCCAGACGGGAAGAGACTTGCCAATCTGCCAATCGCATCAGAATCATCAAATTGGTTGGAAATATATGTTTTTCATCGAAAACAATTTGAAGACGGGAAATAAAACGTTCGAAATTATTGAATTGCGTAATTTCCAGAGGGGAAGAGATATCGACTGGCGGTTAGTGCCAATGGCATCAGTATCATCGAGTTGGTTGGAATTATATGTTTTCCGTAGAAAACAATTCAAAGACGGAAAATAATACGTTCGGAATTATTGAATTGCGTAACTTCCAGACGGGAAGAGATATCGATTTGCTGTTAGTGCCAATCTCATCAGAATCATCAAATTGGTTGGAAATATATGTTTTTCATACAAAACAATTCAAAGACGTGAAATAAAACGTTCGGAATTATTGAATTGCGTAACTTCCAGACGGGAAGAGATATCGATTTGCTGTTAGTGCCAATCGCATCAGAATCTTCAAATTGGTTGGAAATATATGTTTTTCATAGAAAACAATTCAAAGACGGGAAATAAAACGTTCGGAATTATTGAATTGCGTAACTTCCAGGGGGGAAGAGATATCGACTTGCGGTTAGTGCCAATCGCATCAGAATCATCGAGTTGGTTGGAAATATATGTTTTCCATAGAAAACAATTCAAAGACGGGGAATAAAACGTTCGGAATTATTGAATTACGTAACTTCCAGACGGGAAGAGATATAGACTTGCGGTTAGTGCCAATCGCATCAGAATCATAGAGTAGGTTGGAAATATATGTTTTTCGTAGAAAACAATTCAAAGACGGGAACTAAAACGTTCGGAATTATTGAATTGCGCAACTTCCAGACGGGAACAGATATCTACTTGCGGTTATTGACAATCGCATCAGAATCATCAAATTGGTTGGAAATATATGTTTTCCATAGAAAACAATTCAAAGACGGGAGGGAAATAAAACGTTCGGAATTACTGAATTGCGTAACTTCCAAACGTGAAGAGATATCGACTTGCGGTTAGTGCCAATCGCATCAGAATCTTCAAGTTGGTTGGAAATATATGATTTCCATAGAAAACAATCCAAAGACGGGAAATGAAAAGTTCGGAATTATTGAATTGCGTAACTTCCAAACGTGAAGAGATATCGACCTGCGGTTAGTGTTAATCGCATCAGAATCATCAAGTTGGTTGTAAATATATGTTTTCCATAGAAAACTATTCAAAGACGGGAAATAAAACGTTCGGAATTAATGAATTGCGTAACTTCCAGACGGGAAAAGATATCGACTTGCGGTTAGTGCCAATCGCATCAGAATCATGGAGTTGGTTAGAAATATATGTTTTTCGTAGGAAACAATTCAAAGACGGGAACTAAAACGTTCGGAATTATTGAATTGCGCAACTTCCAGACGTGAACAGATATCTACTTGCGGTTATTGACAATCGCATCAGAATCATCAAATTGGTTGGAAA
The DNA here is from genome assembly GCA_958510875.1 of Endomychus coccineus. Taxonomy (NCBI): domain Eukaryota; kingdom Metazoa; phylum Arthropoda; class Insecta; order Coleoptera; family Endomychidae; genus Endomychus; species Endomychus coccineus. The sequence goes on from OY294067.1 coordinate 169,732,985, forward strand.
TATATGTTTTTCATAGAAGACAATTCAAAGACGGGAAATAAAACGTTCGGAATTATTGAATTGCGTAACTTCCAGACGGGAAGAGATATCGATTTTCTGTTAGTGCCAATCGCATCAGAATCATCAAATTGATTGGAAATATATGTTTTTCATAGGAAACAATTCAAAGACGGGAAATAAAACGTTCGGAATTATTGAATTGCGTGACTTCCAGAGGGGAAGAGATATCGACTTGCGGTTAGTGCCAATCGCATCAGAATCATCGAGTTGGTTGGAAATATATGTTTTCCATAGAAAACAATTCAAAGACGGAAAATAAAACGTTCGGAATTATTGAATTGCGTAACCTCCAGACGGGAAGAGATATCGATATGCTGTTAGTGCCAATCGCATCAGAATCATCGTATTGGTTGGAAATATATGTTTTTCATAGAAAACAATTCAAAGACGGGAAATAAAACGTTCGGAATTATTGAATTGCGTAACTTCCAGACGGGAAGATATATCGATTTGCGGTTTGTACCAATCGCATCAGAATCATCGAGTTGATTGGAATTATATGTTTTTCATAGGAAACAATTCAAAGACGGGAAATAAAACGTTCGGAATTATTGAATTACGTAACTTCTAGACGGGAAGAGATATCGAATTGCGGTTAGTGCCAATCGCATCAGAATCATCGAGTAGGTTGGAAATATATGTTTTTCATGGAAAACAATTCAAAGACGGGAAATAAAACGTTCGGAATTATTGACTTGCGTAACTTCCAGAGGGGATGAGATATCGACTTGCGCTTAGTGCCAATCGCATCAGAATCATGAAATTGGTTGGAAATATATGTTTCTCATAGAAAACAATACAAAGACGGGAAATAGAACGTTCGAAATTATTGAATTGCGTAAATTCCAGACGGGATGAGAAATCGACTTGCGGTTTCTGCCAATCGCATCAGAATGATCAAATGGGTTGGGAATATATGTTTTCCATAGAAAACAATTCAAAGACGGGAGGGAAATAAAACGTTCGGAATTATTGAATTGCGTAACTTCCGAACGTGAAGAGATATCGACTTGCGGTTAGTGCCAATCGCATCAGAATCATCAAGCTGGTTGGAAATATATGTTTTCCATAGCGAACAATTCAAAGACGGGAAATAAAACGTTCGGAATCATTGAATTGCGTAACTTCCAAACGTGAAGAGATATCGACTTGCGGTTGGTGCCAATCGCATCAGAATCATCAAGTTGGTTGGAAATATATGTTTTCCATAGAAAACAATTCAAAGACGGGAAATAAAACGTTCGGAATTATTGAATTGCGTAACTTCCAGACGGGAAGAGATATCGATTTGCTGTTAGTGCCAATCGCATCAGAATCATCAAATTGGTTGGAAATATATGTTTTTCATAGAAAACAATTCAAAGACGGGAGATGAAACGATCGGAATTATTATTGAATTGCGTAACTTCCAGAGGGGAAGAGATATCGACTTGCGGTTAGTGCCAATCGCATCAATATCATCATGTTGGTTGGAAATATCTGTTTTTCATAGGAAACAATTCAAAGACGAGAAATAAAACGTTCGGAATTTTCGAATTGCGTAACTTCCAGACGAGGAGAGATATCTACTTGCGGTTAGTGCCAATCGCATCAGAATCATCAAGTTGGTTGGAAATATATGTTTTCCATAGAAAACAATTCAAAGACGGGAAATAAAACGTTAGGAATTATTGAATTGCATAACTTCCAGAGGGGAAGAGATATCGGCTTGCGGTTAGTGACAAAAGCATCGGAATCATCGAGTTGGTTGGAAATATATGTTTTTCATAGGAAACAATTCAAAGACGAGAAATAAAACGTTCGGAATTTTCGAATTGCGTAACTTCCAGACGAGGAGAGATATCTACTTGCGGTTAGTGCCAATCGCATCAGAATCATCAAGTTGGTTGGAAATATATGTTTTCCATAGAAAACAATTCAAAGACGGGAAATAAAACGTTAGGAATTATTGAATTGCATAACTTCCAGAGGGGAAGAGATATCGACTTGCGGTTAGTGCCAATCGCATCAGAATCATCAAGCTGGTTGGAAATATATGTTTTCCATAGCGAACAATTCAAAGACGGGAAATAAAACGTTCGGAATCATTGAATTGCGTAACTTCCAAACGTGAAGAGATATCGACTTGCGGTTGGTGCCAATCGCATCAGAATCATCAAGTTGGTTGGAAATATATGTTTTCCATAGAAAACAATTCAAAGACGGGAAATAAAACGTTCGGAATTATTGAATTGCGTAACTTCCAGACGGGAAGAGATATCGATTTGCTGTTAGTGCCAATCGCATCAGAATCATCAAATTGGTTGGAAATATATGTTTTTCATAGAAAACAATTCAAAGACGGGAGATGAAACGATCGGAATTATTATTGAATTGCGTAACTTCCAGAGGGGAAGAGATATCGACTTGCGGTTAGTGCCAATCGCATCAATATCATCATGTTGGTTGGAAATATCTGTTTTTCATAGGAAACAATTCAAAGACGAGAAATAAAACGTTCGGAATTTTCGAATTGCGTAACTTCCAGACGAGGAGAGATATCTACTTGCGGTTAGTGCCAATCGCATCAGAATCATCAAGTTGGTTGGAAATATATGTTTTCCATAGAAAACAATTCAAAGACGGGAAATAAAACGTTAGGAATTATTGAATTGCATAACTTCCAGAGGGGAAGAGATATCGGCTTGCGGTTAGTGACAAAAGCATCGGAATCATCGAGTTGGTTGGAAATATATGTTTTTCATAGAAAACAATTCAAAGACGGAAAATAAAACGTTCGGAATTATTGAATTGCGTAACTTCCAGACGGGAAGAGATATCGATTTGCTGTTAGCGCCAATCGCATCAGAATCATCGAATTGGTTGGAAATATATGTTTTTCATAGAAAACAATTCAAAGACGGGAAATAAAACGTTCGGAATTATTATTGAATTGCGTAAATTCCAGAGGGGAAGAGATATCGACTTGCGGTTAGTGCCAATCGCATCGGAATCATCGAGTTGGTTGGAAATATATGTTTTTCATAGAAAACAATTCAAAGACGGAAAATAAAACGTTCGGAATTATTGAATTGCGTAACTTCCAGACGGGAAGAGATATCGATTTGCTGTTAGTGCCAATCGCATCAGAATCATCAAATTGGTTGGAAATATATGTTTTTCATAGAAAACAAATCGAAGACGGGAAATAAAACGTTCGGAATTATTATTGAATTGCGTAATTTCCAGAGGGGAAGAGATATCGACTTGCGGTTAGTGCCAATCGCATCGGAATCATCGAGTTGGTTGGAAATATATGTTTTTCATAGGAAACAATTCAAAGACGAGAAATAAAACGTTCGGAATTTTCGAATTGCGTAACTTCCAGACGGGAAGAGATGTCTACTTGCGGTTAGTGCCAATCGCATCAGAATCATCAAATTGGTTGGAAATATATGTTTTTCATAGAAAACAATTCAAAGACAGGAAATAAAATGTTAGGAATTATTGAATTGCGTAACCGCAAGTCGATATCTCTTCCCGTCTGGAAGTTACGTAATTCAATAATTCCGAAGGTTTTATTTCCCGTCTTTGAATTGTTTTCTATGAAAAACATATATTTCCAACCAACTCGATGATTCTGATGCGATTGGCACTAACCGCAAGTCGATATCTCTTCCCCTCTGGAAGTTACGCAATTCAATAATTCCGAACGTTTTATTCCCCGTCTTTGAATTGTTTTCTATGAAAAACATATATTTCCAACCAATTTGATGATTCTGATGCGATTGGCACTAACAGCAAATTGATATCTTTTCCCGTCTGGAAGTTACGCAATTCAATGATTCCGAACGTTTTATTTCACGTCTTTGAATTGTTTTGTATGAAAAACATATATTTCCAACCAATTTGATAATTCTGATGAGATTGGCACTAACAGCAAATCGATATCTCTTCCCGTCTGGAAGTTACGCAATTCAATAATTTTTATTTTCCGTCTTTGAATTGTTTTCTATGAAAAACATATATTTCCAACCAACTCGATGATTCTGATGCGATTGGCACTAACCGCAAGTCGATATCTCTTCACGTTTGAAAGTTACGCAATTCAATGATTCCGAACGTTTTATTTCCCGTCTTTGAATTGTTTTCTATGGGAAACATATATTTCCAACCAATTTCATCATTCTGATGCGATTGGCAGAAACCGCAAGTCGATTTCTCATCCCGTCTGGAATTTACGCAATTCAATAATTCCGAACGTTTTATTTCCCGTCTTTGTATTGTTTTCTATGAGAAACATATATTTCCAACCAACTCCATGATTCTGATGCGATTGGCACTAACCGCAAGTCGATATCTCTTCCCCTCTGGAAGGTAATTCAATAATTCCGATCGTTTTATCTCCCGTCTTTGAATTGTTTTCCATGAAAAACATATATTTCCAACCAACTCGATGATTCTGATGCGATTGGCACTAACCGCAAGTCGATATCTCTTCCCCTCTGGAAGTTACGCAATTCAATAATTCCGAACGTTTTATTTCCCGTCTTTGAATTGTTTTCTATGAAAAACATATATTTCCAACCAATTTGATGATTCTGATGCGATTGGCACTAACAGCAAATCGATATCTCTTCCCGTCTGGAAGTTACGCAATTCAATAATTCCGAACGTTTTATTCCACGTCTTTGAATTGTTTTGTATGAAAAACATATATTTCCAACCAATTTGATGATTCTGATGAGATTGGCACTAACAGCAAATCGATATCTCTTCCCGTCTGGAAGTTACGCAATTCAAAACATATATATATTCGACTTGCGGTTAGTGCCAATCGCATCAGAATCATCGAGTTGGTTGGAAATATATGTTTTTCATAGAAAACAATTCAAAGACGGGAAATAAAACGTTCGGAATTATTGAATTACGTAACTTCCAGTCGGGAAGAGATATCGACTTGCGGTTGGTGCCAATCGCATCAGAATCATCGAGTTGGTAGGAAATATATGTTTTTCATGGAAAACAATTCAAAGACGGGAAATAAAACGTTCGGAATTATTGAATTACCTTCCAGAGGGGAAGAGATATCGACTTGCGGTTAGTGCCAATCGCATCAGATTCATGGAGTTGGTTGGAAATATATGTTTCTCATAGAAAACAATACAAAGACGAGAAATAAAACGTTCGGAATTATTGAATTGCGTAAATTCCAGACGGGATGAGAAATCGACTTGCGGTTTCTGCCAATCGCATCAGAATGATCAAATTGGTTGGAAATATATGTTTTCCATAGAAAACAATTCAAAGACGGGAAATGAAACGTTCGGAATTATTTAATTGCGTAACTTCCAAACTTGGAGAGATATCGACTTGCGGTTAGTGCCAATCGCATTAGAATCATCGAGTTGGTTGGATATATATGTTTTTCATAGAAAACAATTCAAAGATGGAAAATAAAAATTATTGAATTGCGTAACTTCCAGACGGGAAGAGATATCGATTTGCTGTTAGTGCCAATCTCATCAGAATCATCAAATTGGTTGGAAATATATGTTTTTCATACAAAACAATTCAAAGACGTGGAATAAAATGTTCGGAATTATTGAATTGCGTAACTTCCAGACGGGAAGAGATATCGATTTGCTGCTAGTGCCAATCGCATCAGAATCATCAAATTGGTTGGAAATATATGTTTTTCATAGAAAACAATCCAAAGACGGGGAATAAAACGTTCGGAATTATTGAATTGCGTAACTTCCAGAGGGGAAGAGATATCGATTTGCGGTTAGTGCCAATCGCATCAGAATCATCGAGTTGGTTGGAAATATATGTTTTTCATAGAAAACAATTCAAAGACGGGAAATAAAACGTTCGGAATTAATGAATTACGTAACTTCCAGAGGGGGAGAGATATCGACTTGCGGTTAGTGCCAATCGCATCAGAATCATGGAGGTGGTTGGAAATATATGTTTCTGATAGAAAACAATACAAAGACGGGAAATAAAACGTTCGGAATTATTGAATTGCGTAACTTCGACACGGGAAGAGATATCGACTCGCGGTTAGTGCCAATCGCATCAGAATCATCGAGTTGGTTGGAAATATATGTTTTTCATAGAAGACAATTCGAAGACGTGGAATAAAACGTTCGGAATTATTGAATTGCGTAACTTCCAGACGGGAAGAGATATCGATTTGCTGTTAGTGCCAATCGCATCAAAATCATCAAATTGGTTGGAAATATTTGTTCTTCATAGGAAACAATACAAAGACGGGAAATAAAACGTTCAGAATTATTGAATTAAGTAACTTCCAGACGGGAAGAGACTTGCCAATCTGCCAATCGCATCAGAATCATCAAATTGGTTGGAAATATATGTTTTTCATCGAAAACAATTTGAAGACGGGAAATAAAACGTTCGAAATTATTGAATTGCGTAACTTCCAGATGGGAAGAGATATCGATTTGCTGTTAGTGCCAATGGCATCAGAATCATCGAATTGGTTGGAAATATATGTTTTTCATAGAAAACAATTCGAAGACGGGAAATAAAATGTTCGGAATTATTGAATTGCGAAACTTCCAGACGGGAAGAGATATCTACTTGCGGTTATTGCCAATCGCATCAGAATCAACAAATTGGTTGGAAATATATGTTTTTCATAGAAGACAATTCAAAGACGGGAAATAAAACGTTCGGAATTATTGAATTGCGTAACTTCCAGACGGGAAGAGATATCGATTTGCTGTTAGTGCCAATCGCATCAGAATCATCAAATTGGTTGGAAATATATGTTTTTCATAGAAAAAATACAAAGACGGGAAATAAAACGTTCGGAATTATTGAATTGCGTAAATTCCAGACGGGATGAGAAATCGACTTGCGGTTTCTGCCAATCGCATCAGAATGATCAAATTGGTTGGAAATATATGTTTTCCATAAAAAACAATTCAAAGACGGGAAATAAAACGTTCGGAATTATTGAATTGCGTAACTTCCAAACGGGGATGGATATCGACTTGCGGTTAGTGGCAATCGCTTCAGAATCATCGAGTTGGTTGGAGATATATGTTTTTCATGGAAAACAATTCAAAGACGGGAAATAAAACGTTCGGAATTATTGAATTGCGTAATTTCCAAACGTGAAGAGATATCAACTTGCGGTTAGTGCCAATCGCTTCAGAATCATCAAGTTGGTTGGAAATATACGTTTTCCATAGAAAACAATTCACAGTAGGGAAATAAAACGTTCGGAATTATTGAATTGCGTAACTTCCAGACGGGAAGATATATCGACTTGCGGTTAGTGCCAATCGCATCAGAATCATCGAGTTGGTTGGAAATATATGTTTTTCATAGAAAACAATTCAAAGACGGGAAATAAAACGTTCGGAATTATTGAATTACGTAACTTCCAGTCGGGAAGAGATATCGACTTGCGGTTGGTGCCAATCGCATCAGAATCATCGAGTTGGTAGGAAATATATGTTTTTCATGGAAAACAATTCAAAGACGGGAAATAAAACGTTCGGAATTATTGAATTACCTTCCAGAGGGGAAGAGATATCGACTTGCGGTTAGTGCCAATCGCATCAGATTCATGGAGTTGGTTGGAAATATATGTTTCTCATAGAAAACAATACAAAGACGAGAAATAAAACTCTTCCCGTCTGGAAGTTACGCAATTCAATAATTCCGAACGTTTTATTTTCCGTCTTTGAATTGTTTTCTATGAAAAACATATATTTCCAACCAACTCGATGATTCCGATGCTTTTGTCACTAACCGCAAGCCGATATCTCTTCCCCTCTGGAAGTTATGCAATTCAATAATTCCTAACGTTTTATTTCCCGTCTTTGAATTGTTTTCTATGGAAAACATATATTTCCAACCAACTTGATGATTCTGATGCGATTGGCACTAACCGCAAGTAGATATCTCTCCTCGTCTGGAAGTTACGCAATTCGAAAATTCCGAACGTTTTATTTCTCGTCTTTGAATTGTTTCCTATGAAAAACAGATATTTCCAACCAACATGATGATATTGATGCGATTGGCACTAACCGCAAGTCGATATCTCTTCCCCTCTGGAAGTTACGCAATTCAATAATAATTCCGATCGTTTCATCTCCCGTCTTTGAATTGTTTTCTATGAAAAACATATATTTCCAACCAATTTGATGATTCTGATGCGATTGGCACTAACAGCAAATCGATATCTCTTCCCGTCTGGAAGTTACGCAATTCAATAATTCCGAACGTTTTATTTCCCGTCTTTGAATTGTTTTCCATGAAAAACATATATTTCCAACCAACTCGATGATTCTGATGCGATTGGCAGTAACCGCAAGTCGATATCTCTTCCCCTCTGGAAGTTACGCAATTCAATAATTCCGAACGTTTTATTTCCCGTCTTTGAATTGTTTTCTATGAAAAACATATATTTCCAACCAATTTGATGATTCTGATGCGATTGACACTAACAGAAAATCGATAACTCTTCCCGTCTGGAAATTACGCAATTCAATAATTCCGAAAGTTTTATTCCCCGTCTTTGAATTGTCTTCTATGAAAAACATATATTTCCAACCAATTTGATGATTCTGATGCGATTGGCACTAACCGCAAGTCGATATCTCTTCCCGTCTGGAAGTTACGTAATTCATTAATTCCGAACGTTTTGTTTCCCGTCTTTGAATTGTTTTCTATGAAAAACATATATTTCCAACCAACTCGATGATTCTGATGCGATTGGCACTAACCGCAAGTCGATATCTCTTCCCCTCTGGAAGTTACGCAATTCAATAATTCCGAACGTTTTATTTGCCGTCTTTGAATTGTTTTCTATGAAAAACATATATTTCCAACCAACTCGATGATTCTGATGCGATTGGCACTACCGCAAGTTGATATCTCTTCCCCTCTGGAAGTTACGCAATTCAATAATCCCGAACGTCTTATTTCCCGTCTTTGAATTGTCTTCTATGAAAAACATATATTTCCAACCAATTTGTTGATTCTGATGCGATTGGCAATAACCGCAAGTAGATATCTCTTCCCGTCTGGAAACTACGCAATTCAATAATTCCTAACATTTTATTTCCCGTCTTTGAATTGTTTTCTATGAAAAACATATATTTCCAACCAATTTGATGATTCTGATGCGATTGGCACTACCGCAAGTTGATATCTCTTCCCCTCTGGAAGTTACACAATTCAATAATCCCGAACGTCTTATTTCCCGTCTTTGAATTGTCTTCTATGAAAAACATATATTTCCAACCAATTTGTTGATTCTGATGCGATTGGCAATAACCGCAAGTAGATATCTCTCCCCGTCTGGAAGTTACGCAATTCAATAATTCCTAACATTTTATTTCCCGTCTTTGAATTGTTTTCTATGAAAAACATATATTTCCAACCAATTTGATGATTCTGATGCGATTGGCACTAACCGCAAGTAGACATCTCTTCCCGTCTGGAAGTTACGCAATTCGAAAATTCCGAACGTTTTATTTCTCATCTTTGAATTGTTTCCTATGAAAAACATATATTTCCAACCAACTCGATGATTCCGATGCGATTGGCACTAACCGCAAGTCGATATCTCTTCCCCTCTGGAATTTACGCAATTCAATAATAATTCCGAACGTTTTATTTCCCGTCTCTGAATTGTTTTCTATGAAAAACATATATTTCCAACCAATTTGATGATTCTGATGCGATTGGCACTAACAGCAAATCGATATCTCTTCCCCTCTGGAAGTTACGCAATTCAATAATTCCGAACGTTTTTTTCCCCGTCTTTGAATTGTTTTCTATGAAAAACATATATTTCCAACCAATTTGATGATTCTGATGCGATTGGCACTAACAGCAAATCGATATCTTTTCCCGTCTGGAAGTTACGCAATTCAATGTTTCCGAACGTTTTATTTCACGTCTTTGAATTGTTTTGTATGAAAAACATATATTTCCAACCAATTTGATGATTCTGATGAGATTGGCACTAACAGCAAATCGATATCTCTTCCCGTCTGGAAGTTACGCAATTCAATAATTTTTATTTTCCGTCTTTGAATTGTTTTCGATGAAAAACATATATTTCCAACCAACTCGATGATTCTGATGCGATTGGCACTAACCGCAAGTCGATATCTCTTCACGTTTGGAAGTTACGCAATTCAATAATTCCGAACGTTTTATTTCCAGTCTTTGAATTGTTTTCTATGGGAAACATATATTTCCAACCAATTTCATCATTCTGATGCGATTGGCAGAAACCGCAAGTCGATTTCTCATCCCGTCTGGAATTTACGCAATTCAATAATTCCGAACGTTTTATTTCCCGTCTTTGTATTGTTTTCTATGAGAAACATATATTTCCAACCAACTCCATGATTCTGATGCGATTGGCACTAACCGCAAGTCGATATCTCTTCCCCTCTGGAAGGTAATTCAATAATTCCGATCGTTTTATCTCCCGTCTTTGAATTGTTTTCCATGAAAAACATATATTTCCAACCAACTCGATGATTCTGATGCGATTGTCACTAACCGCAAGTCGATATCTCTTCCCCTCTGGAAGTTACGCAATTCAATAATTCCGAACGTTTTATTTCCCGTCTTTGAATTGTTTTCTATGAAAAACATATATTTCCAACCAATTTGATGATTCTGATGCGATTGACACTAACAGAAAATCGATAACTCTTCCCGTCTGGAAGTTACGCAATTCAATAATTCCGAAAGTTTTATTCCCCGTCTTTGAATTGTCTTCTATGAAAAACATATATTTCCAACCAATTTGATGATTCTGATGCGATTGGCACTAACCGCAAGTCGATATCTCTTCCCGTCTGGAAGTTACGTAATTCAATAATTCCGAACGTTTTATTTCCCGTCTTTGAATTGTTTTCTATGAAAAACATATATTTCCAACCAACTCGATGATTCTGATGCGATTGGCACTAACCGCAAGTCGATATCTCTTCCCCTCTGGAAGTTACGCAATTCAATAATTCCGAACGTTTTATTTGCCGTCTTTGAATTGTTTTCTATGAAAAACATATATTTCCAACCAACTCGATGATTCTGATGCGATTGGCACTACCGCAAGTTGATATCTCTTCCCCTCTGGAAGTTACGCAATTCAATTACCCCGAACGTCTTATTTCCCGTCTTTGAATTGTCTTCTATGAAAAACATATATTTCCAACCAATTTGTTGATTCTGATGCGATTGGCAATAACCGCAAGTAGATATCTCTTCCCGTCTGGAAACTACGCAATTCAATAATTCCTAACATTTTATTTCCCGTCTTTGAATTTTTTTCTATGAAAAACATATATTTCCAACCAATTTGATGACTCTGATGCGATTGGCACTACCGCAAGTTGATATCTCTTCCCCTCTGGAGGTTACGCAATTCAATAATCCCGAACGTCTTGTTTCCCGTCTTTGAATTGTCTTCTATGAAAAACATATATTTCCAACCAATTTGTTGATTCTGATGCGATTGGCAATAACCGCAAGTAGATATCTCTTCCCGTCTGGAAGTTACGCAATTCAATAATTCCTAACATTTTATTTCCCGTCTTTGAATTGTTTTCTATGAAAAACATATATTTCCAACCAATTTGATGATTCTGATGCGATTGGCACTAACCGCAAGTAGACATCTCTTCCCGTCTGGAAGTTACGCAATTCGAAAATTCCGAACGTTTTATTTCTCGTCTTTGAATTGTTTCCTATGAAAAACATATATTTCCAACCAACTCGATGATTCCGATGCGATTGGCACTAACCGCAAGTCGATATCTCTTCCCCTCTGGAATTTACGCAATTCAATAATAATTCCGAACGTTTTATTTCCCGTCTTTGAATTGTTTTCTATGAGAAACATATATTTCCAACCAATTTGATGATTCTGATGCGATTGGCACTAACAGCAAATCGATATCTCTTCCCGTCTGGAAGTTACGCAATTCAATAATTCCGAACGTTTTATTTTCCGTCTTTGAATTGTTTTTCATAGAAAACAATCAACAAATTGGTTGGAAATATATGTTTTTCATAGAAGACAATTCAAAGACGGGAAACAAGACGTTCGGGATTATTGAATTGCGTAACTTCCAGAGGGGAAGAGATATCAACTTGCGGTAGTGCCAATCGCATCAGAGTCATCAAATTGGTTGGAAATATATGTTTTTCATAGAAAAAAATTCAAAGACGGGAAATAAAATGTTAGGAATTATTGAATTGCGTAGTTTCCAGACGGGAAGAGATATCTACTTGCGGTTACTGCCAATCGCATCAGAATCAACAAATTGGTTGGAAATATATGTTTTTCATAGAAGACAATTCAAAGACGGGAAATAAGACCTTCGGGCTTATTGAATTGCGTAACTTCCAGAGGGGAAGAGATATCAACTTGCGGTAGTGCCAATCGCATCAGAATCATCGAGTTGGTTGGAAATATATGTTTTTCATAGAAAACAATTCAAAGACGGCAAATAAAACGTTCGGAATTATTGAATTGCGTAACTTCCAGAGGGGAAGAGATATCGACTTGCGGTTAGTGCCAATCGCATCAGAATCATCGAGTTGGTTGGAAATATATGTTTTTCATAGAAAACAATTCAAAGACGGGAAATAAAACGTTCGGAATTATTGAATTACGTAACTTCCAGACGGGAAGAGATATCGACTTGCGGTTAGTGCCAATCGCATCAGAATCATCAAATTGGTTGGAAATATATGTTTTTCATAGAAGGCAATTCAAAGACGGGGAATAAAACTTTCGGAATTATTGAATTGCGTAACTTCCAGACGGGAAGAGTTATCGATTTTCTGTTAGTGTCAATCGCATCAGAATCATCAAATTGGTTGGAAATATATGTTTTTCATAGAAAACAATTCAAAGACGGGAAATAAAACGTTCGGAATTATTGAATTGCGTAACTTCCAGAGGGGAAGAGATATCGACTTGCGGTTAGTGACAATCGCATCAGAATCATCGAGTTGGTTGGAAATATATGTTTTTCATGGAAAACAATTCAAAGACGGGAGATAAAACGATCGGAATTATTGAATTACCTCCCAGAGGGGAAGAGATATCGACTTGCGGTTAGTGCCAATCGCATCAGAATCATGGAGTTGGTTGGAAATATATGTTTCTCATAGAAAACAATACAAAGACGGGAAATAAAACGTTCGGAATTATTGAATTGCGTAAATTCCAGACGGGATGAGAAATCGACTTGCGGTTTCTGACAATCGCATCAGAATGATGAAATTGGTTGGAAATATATGTTTCCCATAGAAAACAATTCAAAGACGCGAAATAAAACGTTCGGAATTATTGAATTGCGTAACTTCCAAACGTGAAGAGATATCGACTTGCGGTTAGTGCCAATCGCATCAGAATCATCGAGTTGGTTGGAAATATATGTTTTTCATCGAAAACAATTCAAAGACGGGGAATAAAACGTTCGGAATTATTGAATTACGTAACTTCCAGACGGGAAGAGATATAGACTTGCGGTTAGTGCCAATCGCATCAGAATCATAGAGTAGGTTGGAAATATATGTTTTTCGTAGAAAACAATTCAAAGACGGGAACTAAAACGTTCGGAATTATTGAATTGCGCAACTTCCAGACGGGAACAGATATCTACTTGCGGTTATTGACAATCGCATCAGAATCATCAAATTGGTTGGAAATATATGTTTTCCATAGAAAACAATTCAAAGACGGGAGGGAAATAAAACGTTCGGAATTACTGAATTGCGTAACTTCCAAACGTGAAGAGATATCGACTTGCGGTTAGTGCCAATCGCATCAGAATCTTCAAGTTGGTTGGAAATATATGATTTCCATAGAAAACAATTCAAAGACGGGGAATAAAACGTTCGGAATTATTGAATTACGTAACTTCCAGACGGGAAGAGATATAGACTTGCGGTAAATGCCAATCGCATCAGAATCATAGAGTAGGTTGGAAATATATGTTTTTCGTAGAAAACAATTCAAAGACGGGAACTAAAACGTTCGGAATTATTGAATTGCGCAACTTCCAGACGGGAACAGATATCTACTTGCGGTTATTGACAATCGCATCAGAATCATCAAATTGGTTGGAAATATATGTTTTCCATAGAAAACAATTCAAAGACGGGAGGGAAATAAAACGTTCGGAATTACTGAATTGCGTAACTTCCAAACGTGAAGAGATATCGACTTGCGGTTAGTGCCAATCGCATCAGAATCTTCAAGTTGGTTGGAAATATATGATTTCCATAGAAAACAATCCAAAGACGGGAAATGAAAAGTTCGGAATTATTGAATTGCGTAACTTCCAAACGTGAAGAGATATCGACCTGCGGTTAGTGTTAATCGCATCAGAATCATCAAGTTGGTTGTAAATATATGTTTTCCATAGAAAACTATTCAAAGACGGGAAATAAAACGTTCGGAATTAATGAATTGCGTAACTTCCAGACGGGAAAAGATATCGACTTGCGGTTAGTGCCAATCGCATCAGAATCATGGAGTTGGTTAGAAATATATGTTTTTCGTAGGAAACAATTCAAAGACGGGAACTAAAACGTTCGGAATTATTGAATTGCGCAACTTCCAGACGTGAACAGATATCTACTTGCGGTTATTGACAATCGCATCAGAATCATCAAATTGGTTGGAAATATATGTTTTTCATAGAAGACAATTCAAAGACGGGAAATAAAACGTTCGGAATTATTGAATTGCGTAACTTCCAGACGGGAAGAGATATCGATTTTCTGTTAGTGCCAATCGCATCAGAATCATCAAATTGATTGGAAATATATGTTTTTCATAGGAAACAATTCAAAGACGGGAAATAAAACGTTCGGAATTATTGAATTGCGTAACTTCCAGAGGGGAAGAGATATCGACTTGCGGTTAGTGCCAATCGCATCAGAATCATCGAGTTGGTTGGAAATATATGTTTTCCATAGAAAACAATTCAAAGACGGAAAATAAAACGTTCGGAATTATTGAATTGCGTAACCTCCAGACGGGAAGAGATATCGATATGCTGTTAGTGCCAATCGCATCAGAATCATCGTATTGGTTGGAAATATATGTTTTTCATAGAAAACAATTCAAAGACGGGAAATAAAACGTTCGGAATTATTGAATTGCGTAACTTCCAGACGGGAAGATATATCGATTTGCGGTTTGTACCAATCGCATCAGAATCATCGAGTTGATTGGAATTATATGTTTTTCATAGGAAACAATTCAAAGACGGGAAATAAAACGTTCGGAATTATTGAATTACGTAACTTCTAGACGGGAAGAGATATCGAATTGCGGTTAGTGCCAATCGCATCAGAATCATCGAGTAGGTTGGAAATATATGTTTTTCATGGAAAACAATTCAAAGACGGGAAATAAAACGTTCGGAATTATTGACTTGCGTAACTTCCAGAGGGGATGAGATATCGACTTGCGCTTAGTGCCAATCGCATCAGAATCATGAAATTGGTTGGAAATATATGTTTCTCATAGAAAACAATACAAAGACGGGAAATAGAACGTTCGAAATTATTGAATTGCGTAAATTCCAGACGGGATGAGAAATCGACTTGCGGTTTCTGCCAATCGCATCAGAATGATCAAATGGGTTGGGAATATATGTTTTCCATAGAAAACAATTCAAAGACGGGAGGGAAATAAAACGTTCGGAATTATTGAATTGCGTAACTTCCGAACGTGAAGAGATATCGACTTGCGGTTAGTGCCAATCGCATCAGAATCATCAAGCTGGTTGGAAATATATGTTTTCCATAGCGAACAATTCAAAGACGGGAAATAAAACGTTCGGAATCATTGAATTGCGTAACTTCCAAACGTGAAGAGATATCGACTTGCGGTTGGTGCCAATCGCATCAGAATCATCAAGTTGGTTGGAAATATATGTTTTCCATAGAAAACAATTCAAAGACGGGAAATAAAACGTTCGGAATTATTGAATTGCGTAACTTCCAGACGGGAAGAGATATCGATTTGCTGTTAGTGCCAATCGCATCAGAATCATCAAATTGGTTGGAAATATATGTTTTTCATAGAAAACAATTCAAAGACGGGAGATGAAACGATCGGAATTATTATTGAATTGCGTAACTTCCAGAGGGGAAGAGATATCGACTTGCGGTTAGTGCCAATCGCATCAATATCATCATGTTGGTTGGAAATATCTGTTTTTCATAGGAAACAATTCAAAGACGAGAAATAAAACGTTCGGAATTTTCGAATTGCGTAACTTCCAGACGAGGAGAGATATCTACTTGCGGTTAGTGCCAATCGCATCAGAATCATCAAGTTGGTTGGAAATATATGTTTTCCATAGAAAACAATTCAAAGACGGGAAATAAAACGTTAGGAATTATTGAATTGCATAACTTCCAGAGGGGAAGAGATATCGGCTTGCGGTTAGTGACAAAAGCATCGGAATCATCGAGTTGGTTGGAAATATATGTTTTTCATAGAAAACAATTCAAAGACGGAAAATAAAACGTTCGGAATTATTGAATTGCGTAACTTCCAGACGGGAAGAGATATCGATTTGCTGTTAGCGCCAATCGCATCAGAATCATCGAATTGGTTGGAAATATATGTTTTTCATAGAAAACAATTCAAAGACGGGAAATAAAACGTTCGGAATTATTATTGAATTGCGTAAATTCCAGAGGGGAAGAGATATCGACTTGCGGTTAGTGCCAATCGCATCGGAATCATCGAGTTGGTTGGAAATATATGTTTTTCATAGAAAACAATTCAAAGACGGAAAATAAAACGTTCGGAATTATTGAATTGCGTAACTTCCAGACGGGAAGAGATATCGATTTGCTGTTAGTGCCAATCGCATCAGAATCATCAAATTGGTTGGAAATATATGTTTTTCATAGAAAACAAATCAAAGACGGGAAATAAAACGTTCGGAATTATTATTGAATTGCGTAATTTCCAGAGGGGAAGAGATATCGACTTGCGGTTAGTGCCAATCGCATCGGAATCATCGAGTTGGTTGGAAATATATGTTTTTCATAGGAAACAATTCAAAGACGAGAAATAAAACGTTCGGAATTTTCGAATTGCGTAACTTCCAGACGGGAAGAGATGTCTACTTGCGGTTAGTGCCAATCGCATCAGAATCATCAAATTGGTTGGAAATATATGTTTTTCATAGAAAACAATTCAAAGACAGGAAATAAAATGTTAGGAATTATTGAATTGCGTAACCGCAAGTCGATATCTCTTCCCGTCTGGAAGTTACGTAATTCAATAATTCCGAAGGTTTTATTTCCCGTCTTTGAATTGTTTTCTATGAAAAACATATATTTCCAACCAACTCGATGATTCTGATGCGATTGGCACTAACCGCAAGTCGATATCTCTTCCCCTCTGGAAGTTACGCAATTCAATAATTCCGAACGTTTTATTCCCCGTCTTTGAATTGTTTTCTATGAAAAACATATATTTCCAACCAATTTGATGATTCTGATGCGATTGGCACTAACAGCAAATTGATATCTTTTCCCGTCTGGAAGTTACGCAATTCAATGATTCCGAACGTTTTATTTCACGTCTTTGAATTGTTTTGTATGAAAAACATATATTTCCAACCAATTTGATAATTCTGATGAGATTGGCACTAACAGCAAATCGATATCTCTTCCCGTCTGGAAGTTACGCAATTCAATAATTTTTATTTTCCGTCTTTGAATTGTTTTCTATGAAAAACATATATTTCCAACCAACTCGATGATTCTGATGCGATTGGCACTAACCGCAAGTCGATATCTCTTCACGTTTGAAAGTTACGCAATTCAATGATTCCGAACGTTTTATTTCCCGTCTTTGAATTGTTTTCTATGGGAAACATATATTTCCAACCAATTTCATCATTCTGATGCGATTGGCAGAAACCGCAAGTCGATTTCTCATCCCGTCTGGAATTTACGCAATTCAATAATTCCGAACGTTTTATTTCCCGTCTTTGTATTGTTTTCTATGAGAAACATATATTTCCAACCAACTCCATGATTCTGATGCGATTGGCACTAACCGCAAGTCGATATCTCTTCCCCTCTGGAAGGTAATTCAATAATTCCGATCGTTTTATCTCCCGTCTTTGAATTGTTTTCCATGAAAAACATATATTTCCAACCAACTCGATGATTCTGATGCGATTGGCACTAACCGCAAGTCGATATCTCTTCCCCTCTGGAAGTTACGCAATTCAATAATTCCGAACGTTTTATTTCCCGTCTTTGAATTGTTTTCTATGAAAAACATATATTTCCAACCAATTTGATGATTCTGATGCGATTGACACTAACAGAAAATCGATAACTCTTCCCGTCTGGAAATTACGCAATTCAATAATTCCGAAAGTTTTATTCCCCGTCTTTGAATTGTCTTCTATGAAAAACATATATTTCCAACCAATTTGATGATTCTGATGCGATTGGCACTAACCGCAAGTCGATATCTCTTCCCGTCTGGAAGTTACGTAATTCAATAATTCCGAACGTTTTGTTTCCCGTCTTTGAATTGTTTTCTATGAAAAACATATATTTCCAACCAACTCGATGATTCTGATGCGATTGGCACTAACCGCAAGTCGATATCTCTTCCCCTCTGGAAGTTACGCAATTCAATAATTCCGAACGTTTTATTTGCCGTCTTTGAATTGTTTTCTATGAAAAACATATATTTCCAACCAACTCGATGATTCTGATGCGATTGGCACTACCGCAAGTTGATATCTCTTCCCCTCTGGAAGTTACGCAATTCAATAATCCCGAACGTCTTATTTCCCGTCTTTGAATTGTCTTCTATGAAAAACATATATTTCCAACCAATTTGTTGATTCTGATGCGATTGGCAATAACCGCAAGTAGATATCTCTTCCCGTCTGGAAACTACGCAATTCAATAATTCCTAACATTTTATTTCCCGTCTTTGAATTGTTTTCTATGAAAAACATATATTTCCAACCAATTTGATGATTCTGATGCGATTGGCACTACCGCAAGTTGATATCTCTTCCCCTCTGGAAGTTACACAATTCAATAATCCCGAACGTCTTATTTCCCGTCTTTGAATTGTCTTCTATGAAAAACATATATTTCCAACCAATTTGTTGATTCTGATGCGATTGGCAATAACCGCAAGTAGATATCTCTCCCCGTCTGGAAGTTACGCAATTCAATAATTCCTAACATTTTATTTCCCGTCTTTGAATTGTTTTCTATGAAAAACATATATTTCCAACCAATTTGATGATTCTGATGCGATTGGCACTAACCGCAAGTAGACATCTCTTCCCGTCTGGAAGTTACGCAATTCGAAAATTCCGAACGTTTTATTTCTCATCTTTGAATTGTTTCCTATGAAAAACATATATTTCCAACCAACTCGATGATTCCGATGCGATTGGCACTAACCGCAAGTCGATATCTCTTCCCCTCTGGAATTTACGCAATTCAATAATAATTCCGAACGTTTTATTTCCCGTCTCTGAATTGTTTTCTATGAAAAACATATATTTCCAACCAATTTGATGATTCTGATGCGATTGGCACTAACAGCAAATCGATATCTCTTCCCCTCTGGAAGTTACGCAATTCAATAATTCCGAACGTTTTTTTCCCCGTCTTTGAATTGTTTTCTATGAAAAACATATATTTCCAATCAATTTGATGATTCTGATGCGATTGGCACTAACAGCAAATCGATATCTTTTCCCGTCTGGAAGTTACGCAATTCAATGTTTCCGAACGTTTTAATTCACGTCTTTGAATTGTTTTGTATGAAAAACATATATTTCCAACCAATTTGATGATTCTGATGAGATTGGCACTAACAGCAAATCGATATCTCTTCCCGTCTGGAAGTTACGCAATTCAATAATTTTTATTTTCCGTCTTTGAATTGTTTTCGATGAAAAACATATATTTCCAACCAACTCGATGATTCTGATGCGATTGGCACTAACCGCAAGTCGATATCTCTTCACGTTTGGAAGTTACGCAATTCAATAATTCCGAACGTTTTATTTCCCGTCTTTGAATTGTTTTCTATGGGAAACATATATTTCCAACCAATTTCATCATTCTGATGCGATTGGCAGAAACCGCAAGTCGATTTCTCATCCCGTCTGGAATTTACGCAATTCAATAATTCCGAACGTTTTATTTCCCGTCTTTGTATTGTTTTCTATGAGAAACATATATTTCCAACCAACTCCATGATTTTGATGCGATTGGCACTAACCGCAAGTCGATATCTCTTCCCCTCTGGAAGGTAATTCAATAATTCCGATCGTTTTATCTCCCGTCTTTGAATTGTTTTCCATGAAAAACATATATTTCCAACCAACTCGATGATTCTGATGCGATTGTCACTAACCGCAAGTCGATATCTCTTCCCCTCTGGAAGTTACGCAATTCAATAATTCCGAACGTTTTATTTCCCGTCTTTGAATTGTTTTCTATGAAAAACATATATTTCCAACCAATTTGATGATTCTGATGCGATTGACACTAACAGAAAATCGATAACTCTTCCCGTCTGGAAGTTACGCAATTCAATAATTCCGGAAGTTTTATTCCCCGTCTTTGAATTGTCTTCTATGAAAAACATATATTTCCAACCAATTTGATGATTCTGATGCGATTGGCACTAACCGCAAGTCGATATCTCTTCCCGTCTGGAAGTTACGTAATTCAATAATTCCGAACGTTTTATTTCCCGTCTTTGAATTGTTTTCTATGAAAAACATATATTTCCAACCAACTCGATGATTCTGATGCGATTGGCACTAACCGCAAGTCGATATCTCTTCCCCTCTGGAAGTTACGCAATTCAATAATTCCGAACGTTTTATTTGCCGTCTTTGAATTGTTTTCTATGAAAAACATATATTTCCAACCAACTCGATGATTCTGATGCGATTGGCACTACCGCAAGTTGATATCTCTTCCCCTCTGGAAGTTACGCAATTCAATTACCCCGAACGTCTTATTTCCCGTCTTTGAATTGTCTTCTATGAAAAACATATATTTCCAACCAATTTGTTGATTCTGATGCGATTGGCAATAACCGCAAGTAGATATCTCTTCCCGTCTGGAAACTACGCAATTCAATAATTCCTAACATTTTATTTCCCGTCTTTGAATTTTTTTCTATGAAAAACATATATTTCCAACCAATTTGATGACTCTGATGCGATTGGCACTACCGCAAGTTGATATCTCTTCCCCTCTGGAGGTTACGCAATTCAATAATCCCGAACGTCTTGTTTCCCGTCTTTGAATTGTCTTCTATGAAAAACATATATTTCCAACCAATTTGTTGATTCTGATGCGATTGGCAATAACCGCAAGTAGATATCTCTTCCCGTCTGGAAGTTACGCAATTCAATAATTCCTAACATTTTATTTCCCGTCTTTGAATTGTTTTCTATGAAAAACATATATTTCCAACCAATTTGATGATTCTGATGCGATTGGCACTAACCGCAAGTAGACATCTCTTCCCGTCTGGAAGTTACGCAATTCGAAAATTCCGAACGTTTTATTTCTCGTCTTTGAATTGTTTCCTATGAAAAACATATATTTCCAACCAACTCGATGATTCCGATGCGATTGGCACTAACCGCAAGTCGATATCTCTTCCCCTCTGGAATTTACGCAATTCAATAATAATTCCGAACGTTTTATTTCCCGTCTTTGAATTGTTTTCTATGAGAAACATATATTTCCAACCAATTTGATGATTCTGATGCGATTGGCACTAACAGCAAATCGATATCTCTTCCCGTCTGGAAGTTACGCAATTCAATAATTCCGAACGTTTTATTTTCCGTCTTTGAATTGTTTTTCATAGAAAACAATCAACAAATTGGTTGGAAATATATGTTTTTCATAGAAGACAATTCAAAGACGGGAAACAAGACGTTCGGGATTATTGAATTGCGTAACTTACAGAGGGGAAGAGATATCAACTTGCGGTAGTGCCAATCGCATCAGAGTCATCAAATTGGTTGGAAATATATGTTTTTCATAGAAAAAAATTCAAAGACGGGAAATAAAATGTTAGGAATTATTGAATTGCGTAGTTTCCAGACGGGAAGAGATATCTACTTGCGGTTACTGCCAATCGCATCAGAATCAACAAATTGGTTGGAAATATATGTTTTTCATAGAAGACAATTCAAAGACGGGAAATAAGACCTTCGGGCTTATTGAATTGCGTAACTTCCAGAGGGGAAGAGATATCAACTTGCGGTAGTGCCAATCGCATCAGAATCATCGAGTTGGTTGGAAATATATGTTTTTCATAGAAAACAATTCAAAGACGGCAAATAAAACGTTCGGAATTATTGAATTGCGTAACTTCCAGAGGGGAAGAGATATCGACTTGCGGTTAGTGCCAATCGCATCAGAATCATCGAGTTGGTTGGAAATATATGTTTTTCATAGAAAACAATTCAAAGACGGGAAATAAAACGTTCGGAATTATTGAATTACGTAACTTCCAGACGGGAAGAGATATCGACTTGCGGTTAGTGCCAATCGCATCAGAATCATCAAATTGGTTGGAAATATATGTTTTTCATAGAAGGCAATTCAAAGACGGGGAATAAAACTTTCGGAATTATTGAATTGCGTAACTTCCAGACGGGAAGAGTTATCGATTTTCTGTTAGTGTCAATCGCATCAGAATCATCAAATTGGTTGGAAATATATGTTTTTCATAGAAAACAATTCAAAGACGGGAAATAAAACGTTCGGAATTATTGAATTGCGTAACTTCCAGAGGGGAAGAGATATCGACTTGCGGTTAGTGACAATCGCATCAGAATCATCGAGTTGGTTGGAAATATATGTTTTTCATGGAGAACAATTCAAAGACGGGAGATAAAACGATCGGAATTATTGAATTACCTCCCAGAGGGGAAGAGATATCGACTTGCGGTTAGTGCCAATCGCATCAGAATCATGGAGTTGGTTGGAAATATATGTTTCTCATAGAAAACAATACAAAGACGGGAAATAAAACGTTCGGAATTATTGAATTGCGTAAATTCCAGACGGGATGAGAAATCGACTTGCGGTTTCTGACAATCGCATCAGAATGATGAAATTGGTTGGAAATATATGTTTCCCATAGAAAACAATTCAAAGACGCGAAATAAAACGTTCGGAATTATTGAATTGCGTAACTTCCAAACGTGAAGAGATATCGACTTGCGGTTAGTGCCAATCGCATCAGAATCATCGAGTTGGTTGGAAATATATGTTTTTCATCGAAAACAATTCAAAGACGGAAAATAAAAATTATTGAATTGCGTAACTTCCAGACGGGAAGAGATATCGATTTGCTGTTAGTGCCAATCTCATCAGAATCATCAAATTGGTTGGAAATATATGTTTTTCATACAAAACAATTCAAAGACGTGAAATAAAACGTTCGGAAACATTGAATTGCGTAACTTCCAGACGGGAAAAGATATCGATTTGCTGTTAGTGCCAATCGCATCAGAATCATCAAATTGGTTGGAAATATATGTTTTTCATAGAAAACAATTCAAAGACGGGGAAAAAAACGTTCGGAATTATTGAATTGCGTAACTTCCAGAGGGGAAGAGATATCGATTTGCTGTTAGTGCCAATCGCATCAGAATCATCAAATTGGTTGGAAATATATGTTTTTCATAGAAAACAATTCAGAGACGGGAAATAAAACGTTCGGAATTATTATTGAATTGCGTAAATTCCAGAGGGGAAGAGATATCGACTTGCGGTTAGTGCCAATCGCATCGGAATCATCGAGTTGGTTGGAAATATATGTTTTTCATAGGAAACAATTCAAAGATGAGAAATAAAACGTTCGGAATTTTCGAATTGCGTAACTTCCAGACGGGAAGAGATGTCTACTTGCGGTTAGTGCCAATCGCATCAGAATCATCAAATTGGTTGGAAATATATGTTTTTCATAGAAAACAATTCAAAGACGGGAAATAAAATGTTAGGAATTATTGAATTGCGTAACTTCCAGACGGGGAGAGATATCTACTTGCGGTTATTGCCAATCGCATCAGAATCAACAAATTGGTTGGAAATATATGTTTTTCATAGAAGACAATTCAAAGACGGGAAATAAGACGTTCGGGATTATTGAATTGCGTAACTTCCAGAGGGGAAGAGATATCAACTTGCGGTAGTGCCAATCGCATCAGAATCATCAAATTGGTTGGAAATATATGTTTTTCATAGAAAACAATTCAAAGACGGGAAATAAAATGTTAGGAATTATTGAATTGCGTAGTTTCCAGACGGGAAGAGATATCTACTTGCGGTTATTGCCAATCGCATCAGAATCAACAAATTGGTTGGAAATATATGTTTTTCATAGAAGACAATTCAAAGACGGGAAATAAGACGTTCGGGATTATTGAATTGCGTAACTTCCAGAGGGGAAGAGATATCAACTTGCGGTAGTGCCAATCGCATCAGAATCATCGAGTTGGTTGGAAATATATGTTTTTCATAGAAAACAATTCAAAGACGGCAAATAAAACGTTCGGAATTATTGAATTGCGTAACTTCCAGAGGGGAAGAGATATCGACTTGCGGTTAGTGCCAATCGCATCAGAATCATCGAGTTGGTTGGAAATATATGTTTTTCATAGAAAACAATTCAAAGACGGGAAATAAAACGTTCGGAATTATTGAATTACGTAACTTCCAGACGGGAAGAGATATCGACTTGCGGTTAGTGCCAATCGCATCAGAATCATCAAATTGGTTGGAAATATATGTTTTTCATAGAAGACAATTCAAAGACGGGGAATAAAACTTTCGGAATTATTGAATTGCGTAATTTCCAGACGGGAAGAGTTATCGATTTTCTGTTAGTGTCAATCGCATCAGAATCATCAAATTGGTTGGAAATATATGTTTTTCATAGAAAACAATTCAAAGACGGGAAATAAAACGTTCGGAATTATTGAATTGCGTAACTTCCAGAGGGGAAGAGATATCGACTTGCGGTTAGTGCCAATCGCATCAGAATCATCGAGTTGGTTGGAAATATATGTTTTTCATGGAAAACAATTCAAAGACGGGAGATAGAACGATCGGAATTATTGAATTACCTTCCAGAGGGGAAGAGATATCGACTTGCGGTTAGTGCCAATCGCATCAGAATCATGAAGTTGGTTGGAAATATATGTTTCTCATAGAAAACAATACAAAGACGGGAAATAAAACGTTCGGAATTATTGAATTGCGTAAATTCCAGACGGGATGAGAAATCGACTTGCGGTTTCTGCCAATCGCATCAGAATGATGAAATTGGTTGGAAATATATGTTTCCCATAGAAAACAATTCAAAGACGGGAAATAAAACGTTCGGAATTATTGAATTGCGTAACTTCCAAACGTGAAGAGATATCGACTTGCGGTTAGTGCCAATCGCATCAGAATCATCGAGTTGGTTGGAAATATATGTTTTTCATAGAAAACAATTCAAAGACGGAAAATAAAAATTATTGAATTGCGTAACTTCCAGACGAGAAGAGATATCGATTTGCTGTTAGTGCCAATCTCATCAGAATTATCAAATTGGTTGGAAATATATGTTTTTCATACAAAACAATTCAAAGACGTGAAATAAAACGTTCGGAATCATTGAATTGCGTAACTTCCAGACGGGAAAAGATATCGATTTGCTGTTAGTGCCAATCGCATCAGAATCATCAAATTGGTTGGAAATATATGTTTTTCATAGAAAACAATTCAAAGACGGGGAATAGAACGTTCGGAATTATTGAATTGCGTAACTTCCAGAGGGGAAGAGATATCGACTTGCGGTTAGTGCCAATCGCATCAGAATCATCGAGTTGGTTGGAAATATATGTTTTTCATAGAAAACAATTCAAAGACGGGAAATAAAACCTTCGGAATTATTGAATTACGTAACTTCCAGACGGGAAGAGATATCGACTTGCGGTTGGTGCCAATCGCATCAGAATCATCGAGTTGGTTGGGAATATATGTTTTTCATGGAAAACAATTCAAAGACGGGAAATAAAACGTTCGGAATTACTGAATTGCACAACTTCCAGAGGGGGAGAGATATCGACTTGCGGTTAGTGCCAATCGCATCAGAATCATGGAGTTGTTTGGAAATATATGTTTCTCATAGAAAACAATACAAAGACGGGAAATAAAACGTTCGGAATTTTTGAATTGCGTAACTTCGACACGGGGAGAGATATCGACTTGCGGTTAGTGCCAATCGCATCAGAATCATCACGTTGGTTGGAAATATAGGTTTTTCATAGAAAACAATTCAAAGACGGGAAATAAAACGTTCGGAATTATTGAATTGCGTAACTTCCAGACGGGGAAAGATATCGATTTGCTGTTAGTGCCAATCGCATCAAAATCATCAAATTGGTTGGAAATATTTGTTCTTCATAGAAAACAATACAAAGACGGGAAATAAAACGTTCGGAATTATTGAACTAAGTAACTTCCAGACGGGAAGAGACTTGCCAATCTGCCAATCGCATCAGAATCATCAAATTGGTTGGAAATATATGTTTTTCATCGAAAACAATTCGAAGACGGGAAATAAAACGTTCGGAATTATTATTGAATTGCGTAAATTCCAGAGGGGAAGAGATATCGACTTGCGGTTAGTGCCAATCGCATCGGAATCATCGAGTTGGTTGGAAATATATGTTTTTCATAGGAAACAATTCAAAGATGAGAAATAAAACGTTCGGAATTTTCGAATTGCGTAACTTCCAGACGGGAAGAGATGTCTACTTGCGGTTAGTGCCAATCGCATCAGAATCATCAAATTGGTTGGAAATATATGTTTTTCATAGAAAACAATTCAAAGACGGGAAATAAAATGTTAGGAATTATTGAATTGCGTAACTTCCAGACGGGGAGAGATATCTACTTGCGGTTATTGCCAATCGCATCAGAATCAACAAATTGGTTGGAAATATATGTTTTTCATAGAAGACAATTCAAAGACGGGAAATAAGACGTTCGGGATTATTGGATTGCGTAACTTCCAGAGGGGAAGAGATATCAACTTGCGGTAGTGCCAATCGCATCAGAATCATCAAATTGGTTGGAAATATATGTTTTTCATAGAAAACAATTCAAAGACGGGAAATAAAATGTTAGGAATTATTGAATTGCGTAGTTTCCAGACGGGAAGAGATATCTACTTGCGGTTATTGCCAATCGCATCAGAATCAACAAATTGGTTGGAAATATATGTTTTTCATAGAAGACAATTCAAAGACGGGAAATAAGACGTTCGGGATTATTGAATTGCGTAACTTCCAGAGGGGAAGAGATATCAACTTGCGGTAGTGCCAATCGCATCAGAATCATCGAGTTGGTTGGAAATATATGTTTTTCATAGAAAACAATTCAAAGACGGCAAATAAAACGTTCGGAATTATTGAATTGCGTAACTTCCAGAGGGGAAGAGATATCGACTTGCGGTTAGTGCCAATCGCATCAGAATCATCGAGTTGGTTGGAAATATATGTTTTTCATAGAAAACAATTCAAAGACGGGAAATAAAACGTTCGGAATTATTGAATTACGTAACTTCCAGACGGGAAGAGATATCGACTTGCGGTTAGTGCCAATCGCATCAGAATCATCAAATTGGTTGGAAATATATGTTTTTCATAGATGACAATTCAAAGACGGGGAATAAAACTTTCGGAATTATTGAATTGCGTAATTTCCAGACGGGAAGAGTTATCGATTTTCTGTTAGTGTCAATCGCATCAGAATCATCAAATTGGTTGGAAATATATGTTTTTCATAGAAAACAATTCAAAGACGGGAAATAAAACGTTCGGAATTATTGAATTGCGTAACTTCCAGAGGGGAAGAGATATCGACTTGCGGTTAGTGCCAATCGCATCAGAATCATCGAGTTGGTTGGAAATATATGTTTTTCATGGAAAACAATTCAAAGACGGGAGATAAAACGATCGGAATTATTGAATTACCTTCCAGAGGGGAAGAGATATCGACTTGCGGTTAGTGCCAATCGCATCAGAATCATGGAGTTGGTTGGAAATATATGTTTCTCATAGAAAACAATACAAAGACGGGAAATAAAACGTTCGGAATTATTGAATTGCGTAAATTCCAGACGGGATGAGAAATCGACTTGCGGTTTCTGCCAATCGCATCAGAATGATGAAATTGGTTGGAAATATATGTTTCCCATAGAAAACAATTCAAAGACGGGAAATAAAACGTTCGGAATTATTGAATTGCGTAACTTCCAAACGTGAAGAGATATCGACTTGCGGTTAGTGCCAATCGCATCAGAATCATCGAGTTGGTTGGAAATATATGTTTTTCATAGAAAACAATTCAAAGACGGAAAATAAAAATTATTGAATTGCGTAACTTCCAGACGAGAAGAGATATCGATTTGCTGTTAGTGCCAATCTCATCAGAATTATCAAATTGGTTGGAAATATATGTTTTTCATACAAAACAATTCAAAGACGTGAAATAAAACGTTCGGAATCATTGAATTGCGTAACTTCCAGACGGGAAAAGATATCGATTTGCTGTTAGTGCCAATCGCATCAGAATCATCAAATTGGTTGGAAATATATGTTTTTCATAGAAAACAATTCAAAGACGGTGAATAAAACGTTCGGAATTATTGAATTGCGTAACTTCCAGAGGGGAAGAGATATCGACTTGCGGTTAGTGCCAATCGCATCAGAATCATCGAGTTGGTTGGAAATATATGTTTTTCATAGAAAACAATTCAAAGACGGGAAATAAAACCTTCGGAATTATTGAATTACGTAACTTCCAGACGGGAAGAGATATCGACTTGCGGTTGGTGCCAATCGCATCAGAATCATCGAGTTGGTTGGGAATATATGTTTTTCATGGAAAACAATTCAAAGACGGGAAATAAAACGTTCGGAATTACTGAATTGCATAACTTCCAGAGGGGGAGAGATATCGACTTGCGGTTAGTGCCAATCGCATCAGAATCATGGAGTTGTTTGGAAATATATGTTTCTCATAGAAAACAATACAAAGACGGGAAATAAAACGTTCGGAATTTTTGAATTGCGTAACTTCGACACGGGGAGAGATATCGACTTGCGGTTAGTGCCAATCGCATCAGAATCATCACGTTGGTTGGAAATATAGGTTTTTCATAGAAAACAATTCAAAGACGGGAAATAAAACGTTCGGAATTATTGAATTGCGTAACTTCCAGACGGGGAAAGATATCGATTTGCTGTTAGTGCCAATCGCATCAAAATCATCAAATTGGTTGGAAATATTTGTTCTTCATAGAAAACAATACAAAGACGGGAAATAAAACGTTCGGAATTATTGAACTAAGTAACTTCCAGACGGGAAGAGACTTGCCAATCTGCCAATCGCATCAGAATCATCAAATTGGTTGGAAATATATGTTTTTCATCGAAAACAATTCAGAGACGGGAAATAAAACGTTCGGAATTATTATTGAATTGCGTAAATTCCAGAGGGGAAGAGATATCGACTTGCGGTTAGTGCCAATCGCATCGGAATCATCGAGTTGGTTGGAAATATATGTTTTTCATAGGAAACAATTCAAAGATGAGAAATAAAACGTTCGGAATTTTCGAATTGCGTAACTTCCAGACGGGAAGAGATGTCTACTTGCGGTTAGTGCCAATCGCATCAGAATCATCAAATTGGTTGGAAATATATGTTTTTCATAGAAAACAATTCAAAGACGGGAAATAAAATGTTAGGAATTATTGAATTGCGTAACTTCCAGACGGGGAGAGATATCTACTTGCGGTTATTGCCAATCGCATCAGAATCAACAAATTGGTTGGAAATATATGTTTTTCATAGAAGACAATTCAAAGACGGGAAATAAGACGTTCGGGATTATTGAATTGCGTGACTTCCAGAGGGGAAGAGATATCAACTTGCGGTAGTGCCAATCGCATCAGAATCATCAAATTGGTTGGAAATATATGTTTTTCATAGAAAACAATTCAAAGACGGGAAATAAAATGTTAGGAATTATTGAATTGCGTAGTTTCCAGACGGGAAGAGATATCTACTTGCGGTTATTGCCAATCGCATCAGAATCAACAAATTGGTTGGAAATATATGTTTTTCATAGAAGACAATTCAAAGACGGGAAATAAGACGTTCGGGATTATTGAATTGCGTAACTTCCAGAGGGGAAGAGATATCAACTTGCGGTAGTGCCAATCGCATCAGAATCATCGAGTTGGTTGGAAATATATGTTTTTCATAGAAAACAATTCAAAGACGGCAAATAAAACGTTCGGAATTATTGAATTGCGTAACTTCCAGAGGGGAAGAGATATCGACTTGCGGTTAGTGCCAATCGCATCAGAATCATCGAGTTGGTTGGAAATATATGTTTTTCATAGAAAACAATTCAAAGACGGGAAATAAAACGTTCGGAATTATTGAATTACGTAACTTCCAGACGGGAAGAGATATCGACTTGCGGTTAGTGCCAATCGCATCAGAATCATCAAATTGGTTGGAAATATATGTTTTTCATAGAAGACAATTCAAAGACGGGGAATAAAACTTTCGGAATTATTGAATTGCGTAATTTCCAGACGGGAAGAGTTATCGATTTTCTGTTAGTGTCAATCGCATCAGAATCATCAAATTGGTTGGAAATATATGTTTTTCATAGAAAACAATTCAAAGACGGGGAATAAAACGTTCGGAATTATTGAATTGCGTAACTTCCAGAGGGGAAGAGATATCGACTTGCGGTTAGTGCCAATCGCATCAGAATCATCGAGTTGGTTGGAAATATATGTTTTTCATGGAAAACAATTCAAAGACGGGAGATAAAACGATCGGAATTATTGAATTACCTTCCAGAGGGGAAGAGATATCGACTTGCGGTTAGTGCCAATCGCATCAGAATCATGGAGTTGGTTGGAAATATATGTTTCTCATAGAAAACAATACAAAGACGGGAAATAAAACGTTCGAAATTATTGAATTGCGTAAATTCCAGACGGGATGAGAAATCGACTTGCGGTTTCTGCCAATCGCATCAGAATGATGAAATTGGTTGGAAATATATGTTTCCCATAGAAAACAATTCAAAGACGGGAAATAAAACGTTCGGAATTATTGAATTGCGTAACTTCCAAACGTGAAGAGATATCGACTTGCGGTTAGTGCCAATCGCATCAGAATCATCGAGTTGGTTGGAAATATATGTTTTTCATAGAAAACAATTCAAAGACGGAAAATAAAAATTATTGAATTGCGTGACTTCCAGACGAGAAGAGATATCGATTTGCTGTTAGTGCCAATCTCATCAGAATTATCAAATTGGTTGGAAATATATGTTTTTCATACAAAACAATTCAAAGACGTGAAATAAAACGTTCGGAATCATTGAATTGCGTAACTTCCAGACGGGAAAAGATATCGATTTGCTGTTAGTGCCAATCGCATCAGAATCATCAAATTGGTTGGAAATATATGTTTTTCATAGAAAACAATTCAAAGACGGGGAATAAAACGTTCGGAATTATTGAATTGCGTAACTTCCAGAGGGGAAGAGATATCGACTTGCGGTTAGTGCCAATCGCATCAGAATCATCGAGTTGGTTGGAAATATATGTTTTTCATAGAAAACAATTCAAAGACGGGAAATAAAACCTTCGGAATTATTGAATTACGTAACTTCCAGACGGGAAGAGATATCGACTTGCGGTTGGTGCCAATCGCATCAGAATCATCGAGTTGGTTGGGAATATATGTTTTTCATGGAAAACAGTTCAAAGACGGGAAATAAAACGTTCGGAATTACTGAATTGCATAACTTCCAGAGGGGGAGAGATATCGACTTGCGGTTAGTGCCAATCGCATCAGAATCATGGAGTTGTTTGGAAATATATGTTTCTCATAGAAAACAATACAAAGACGGGAAATAAAACGTTCGGAATTTTTGAATTGCGTAACTTCGACACGGGAAGAGATATCGACTTGCGGTTAGTGCCAATCGCATCAGAATCATCACGTTGGTTGGAAATATAGGTTTTTCATAGAAAACAATTCAAAGACGGGAAATAAAACGTTCGGAATTATTGAATTGCGTAACTTCCAGACGGGGAAAGATATCGATTTGCTGTTAGTGCCAATCGCATCAAAATCATCCAATTGGTTGGAAATATTTGTTCTTCATAGAAAACAATACAAAGACGGGAAATAAAACGTTCGGAATTATTGAACTAAGTAACTTCCAGACGGGAAGAGACTTGCCAATCTGCCAATCGCATCAGAATCATCAAATTGGTTGGAAATATATGTTTTTCATCGAAAACAATTCAAAGATGGGAAATAAGACGTTCGGAATTATTGAATTGCGTAACTCCCAGAGGGGAAGAGATATCGACTGGCGGTTATTGCCAATCGCATCAGAATCAACAAATTGGTTGGAAATATATGTTTTTCATAGAAGACAATTCAAAGACGGGAAATAAAACGTTCGGGATTATTGAATTGCGTAACTTCCAGAGGGGAAGAGATATCGACTTGCGGTAGTGCCAATCGCATCAGAATCATCGAGTTGGTTGGAAATATATGTTTTTTATAGAAAACAATTCAAAGACGGCAAATAAAACGTTCGGAATTATTGAATTGCGTATCTTCCCGAGGGGAAGAGATATCGACTTGTGGTTAGTGCCAATCGCATCAGAATCATCGAGTTGGTTGGAAATATATGTTTTTCAAAGAAAACAATTCAAAGACGGGAAATAAAACGTTCGGAATTATTGAATTACGTAACTTCCAGACGGGGAGAGATATCGACTTGCGGTTAGTGCCAATCGTATCAGAATCATCAAATTGGTTGAAAATATATGTTTTTCATAGAAGACAATTCAAAGACGGGAAATAAAACTTTCGGAATTATTGAATTGCGTAACTTCCAGACGGAAAGAGTTATCGATTTTCTGTTAGTGCCAATCGCATCAGAATCATCAAATTGGTTGGAAATATATGTTTTTCATAGAAAACAATTCAAAGACGGGAAATAAAACGTTCGGAATTATTGAATTGCGTAACTTCCAGAGGGGAAGAGATATCGACTTGCAGTTAGTGCCAATCGCATCAGAATCATCGAGTTGGTTGGAAATATATGTTTTTCATGGAAAACAATTCAAAGACGGGGAATAAAACGTTCGGAATTATTGAATTACCTTCCAGAGGGGAAGAGATATCGACTTGCGGTTAGTGCCAATCGCATCAGAATCATGGAGTTGGTTGGAAATATATGTTTCTCATAGAAAACAATACAAAGACGGGAATATAAAACGTTCGGAATTATTGAATTGCGTAAATTCCAGACGGGATGAGAAATCGACTTGCGGTTTCTGCCAATCGCATCAGAATGATGAAATTGGTTGGAAATATATGTTTTCCATAGAAAACAATTCAAAGACGGGAAATAAAACGTTCGGAATTATTGAATTGCGTAACTTCCAAACGTGGAGAGATATCGACTTGCTGTTAGTGCCAATCGCATCAGAATCATCGAGTTGGTTGGAAATATATGTTTTTCATAGAAAACAATTCAAAGACGGAAAATAAAAATTATTGAATTGCGTAACTTCCAGACGGGAAGAGATATCGATTTGCTGTTAGTGCCAATCTCATCAGAATCATCAAATTGGTTGGAAATATATGTTTTTCATACAAAACAATTCAAAGACGTGAAATAAAACGTACGGAATTTTTGAATTGCGTAACTTCCAGACGGGAAAAGATACCGATTTGCTGTTAGTGCCAATCGCATCAGAATCATCAAATTGGTTGGAAATATATGTTTTTCATAGAAAACAATTCAAAGACGGGGAATAAAACGTTCGGAATTATTGAATTGCGTAACTTCCAGAGGGAAAGAGATATCGACTTGCGGTTAGTGCCAATCGCATCAGAATCATCGAGTTGGTTGGAAATATATGTTTTTCATAGAAAACAATTCAAAGACGGGAAATAAAACGTTCGGAATTATTGAATTACGTAACTTCCAGACGGGAAGAGATATCGACTTGCGGTTGGTGCCAATCGCATCAGAATCATCGAGTTGGTTGGGAATATATGTTTTTCATGGAAAACAATTCAAAGACGGGGAATAAAACGTTCGTAATTACTGAATTGCATAACTTCCAGAGGGGAAGAGATATCGACTTGCGGTTAGTGCCAATCGCATCAGAATCATGGAGTTGGTTGGAATTATATGTTTCTCATAGAAAACAATACAAAGACGGGAAATAAAACGTTCGGAATTTTTGAATTGCGTAACTTCGACACGGGAAGAGATATCGACTTGCGGTTAGTGCCAATCGCATCAGAATCATCGAGTTGGTTGGAAATATATGTTTTTCATAGAAAACAATTCAAAGACGGGAAATAAAACGTTCGGAATTATTGAATTGCGTAACTTCCAGACGGGAAGAGATATCGATTTGCTGTTAGTGCCAATCGCATCTAAATCATCAAATTGGTTGGAAATATTTGTTCTTCATAGAAAAAAATACAAAGACGGGAAATAAAACGTTCGGAATTATTGAATTAAGTAACTTCCAGACGGGAAGAGACTTGCCAATCTGCCAATCGCATCAGAATCATCAAATTGGTTGGAAATATATATTTTTCATCGAAAACAATTTAAAGACGGGAAATAAAACGTTCGGAATTATTGAATTGCGTAACTTCCAGAGGGGAAGAGATATCGACTGGCGGTTAGTGCCAATCGCATCAGAATCATCGAGTTGGTTGGAAATATGTGTTTTCCATAGAAAACAATTCAAAGACGGAAAATAATACGTTCGGAATTATTGAATTGCGTAACTTCCAGACGGGAAGAGATATCGAATTGCTGTTAGTGCCAATCTCATCAGAATCATCAAATTGGTTGGAAATATATGTTTTTCATACAAAACAATTCAAAGACGTGAAATAAAACATTCGGAATTATTGAATTGCGTAACTTCCAGACGGGAAGAGATATCGATTTGCTGTTAGTGCCAATCGCATCAGAATCATCAAATTGGTTGGAAATATATGTTTTTCATAGAAAACAATTCAAAGACGGGAAATAAAACGTTCGGAATTATTGAATTGCGTAACTTCCAGGAGGGAAGAGATATCGACTTGCGGTTAGTGCCAATCGCATCAGAATCATCGAGTTGGTTGGAAATATATGTTTTCATAGAAAACAATACAAAGACGGGAAATGGAACGTTCGAGAATATCGAATTGCGTAAATTCCAGACGGGATGAGAAATCGACTTGCGGTTTCTGCCAATCGCATCAGAATGATCAAATTGGTTGGAAATATATGTTTTCCATAGAAAACAATTCAAAGACGGGAGGGAAATAAAACGTTCGGAATTATTGAATTGCGTAACTTCCAAACGTGAAGAGATATCGACTTGCGGTTAGTGCCAATCGCATCAGAATCATCAAGTTGGTTGGAAATATATGTTTTCCATAGAAAACAATCCAAAGACGGGAAATAAAACGTTCGGAATTATTGAATTGCGTAACTTCCAAACGTGGAGAGATATCGACTTGCGGTTATTGCCAATCGCATCAGAATCTTCAAGTTGGTTGGAAATATATGTTTTCCATAGGAAACTATTCAAAGACGGGAAATAAAACGTTCGGAATTATTGAATTGCGTAACTTCCAGACGGGAAGAGATATCGACTTGCGGTTAGTGCCAATTGCATCAGAATCATCGAGTTGGTTGGAAATATATGTTTTTCGTAGAAAACAATTCAAAGACGGGAACTAAAATGTTCGGAATTATTGAATTGCGCAACTTCCAGACGGGAAGAGATATCTACTTGCGGTTATTGCCAATCGCATCAGAATCATGAAATTGGTTGGAAATATATGTTTTTCATGGAAAACAATTCAAAGACGGGAAATAAAACGTTCGGAATTATTGACTCGCGTAACTTCCAGAGGGGATGAGATATCGACTTGCGGTTAGTGCCAATCGCATCAGAATCATGGAATTGGTTGGAAATATATGTTTCTCATAGAAAACAATACAAAGACGGAAAATAGAACGTTCGAAATTATTGAATTGCGTAAATTCCAGACGGGATGAGAAATCGACTTGCGGTTTCTGCCAATCGCATCAGAATGATCAAATTGGTTGGAAATATATGTTTTCCATAGAAAACAATTCAAAGACGGGAGGGAAATAAAACGTTCGGAATTATTGAATTGCGTAACTTCCAAACAAGAAGAGATATCGACTTGCGGTTAGTGCCTATCGCATCAGAATCATCAAGTTGGTTGGAAATATATGTTTTCCATAGAAAACAATTCAAAGACGGGAAATAAAACGTTCGGACTTATTGAATTGCGTAACTTCCAAACGTGAAGAGATATCGACTTGCGGTTAGTGCCAATCGCATCAGAATCATCAAGTTGGTTATAAATATATGTTTTCCATAGAAAACAATTCAAAGACGGGAAATAAAACGTTCGGAATTATTGAATTGCGTAACTTCCAGACGGGAAGAGATATCGACTTGCGGTTAGTGCCAATCGCATCAGAATCATCGAATTGGTTGGAAATATATGTTTTTCGTAATAAACAATTCAAAGACGGGAAATAAAACGTTCGGAATTATTGAATTGCGTAACTTCCAAACGTAAAGAGATATCGACTTGCGGTTAGTGCCAATCGCATCAGAATCATCAAGTTGGTTGGAAATATATGTTTTCCATAGAAAACAATTCAAAGACGGGAAATAAAACGTTCGGAATTATTGAATTGCGTAACTTCCAAACGTGAAGAGATATCGACTTGCGGTTAGTGCCAGTCGCATCAGAATCATCAAGTTGGTTGGAAATATATGTTTTCCATAGAAAACAATTCAAAGACGGGAAATAAAACGTTCGGAATTATTGAATAGCGTAACTTCCAGACGGGAAGAGATATCGATTTTCTGTTAGTGCCAATCGCATCAGAATCATCAAGTTGGTTATAAATATATGTTTTCCATAGAAAACAATTCGAAGACGGGAAATAAAACGTTCGGAATTATTGAATTGCGTAACTTCCAGACGGGAAGAGATATCGACTTGCGGTTAGTGCCAATCGCATCAGAATCATCGAATTATTTGGAAATATATGTTTTTCGTAATAAACAATTCAAAGACGGGAAATAAAACGTTCGGAATTATTGAATTGCTAAACTTCCAAACGGGATGAGAAATCGACTTGCGGTTTCTGCCAATCGCATCAGAATGATCAAATTGGTTGGAAATATATGTTTTCCATAGAAAACAATTCAAAGACGGGAGGGAAATAAAACGTTCGGAATTATTGAATTGCGTAACTTCCAAACAAGAAGAGATATCGACTTGCGGTTAGTGCCTATCGCATCAGAATCATCAAGTTGGTTGGAAATATATGTTTTCCATAGAAAACAATTCAAAGACGGGAAATAAAACGTTCGGACTTATTGAATTGCGTAACTTCTAAACGTGGAGAGATATCGACTTGCGGGTAGTGCCAATCGCATCAGAATCATCAAGTTGGTTATAAATATATGTTTTCCATAGAAAACAATACAAAGACGGGAAATAAAACGTTCGGAATTATTGAATTGCGTAACTTCCAGACGGGAAGAGATATCGACTTGCGGTTAGTGCCAATCGCATCAGAATCATCGAATTGGTTGGAAATATATGTTTTCGATAGAAAACAATTCAAAGACGGGAGGGAAATAAAACGTTCGGAATTATTGAATTGCGTAACTTCCAAACAAGAAGAGATATCGACTTGCGGTTAGTGCCTATCGCATCAGAATCATCAAGTTGGTTGGAAATATATGTTTTCCATAGAAAACAATTCGAAGACGGGAAATAAAACGTTCGGACTTATTGAATTGCGTAACTTCCAAACGTGAAGAGATATCGACTTGCGGTTAGTGCCAATCGCATCAGAATCATCAAGTTGGTTATAAATATATGTTTTCCATAGAAAACAATTCAAAGACGGGAAATAAAACGTTCGGAATTATTGAATTGCGTAACTTCCAGACGGGAAGAGATATCGACTTGCGGTTAGTGCCAATCGCATCAGAATCATCGAATTGGTTGGAAATATATGTTTTTCGTAATAAACAATTCAAAGACGGGAAATAAAACGTTCGGAATTATTGAATTGCGTAACTTCCAAACGTGAAGAGATATCGACTTGCGGTTAGTGCCAATCGCATCAGAATCATCAAGTTGGTTGGAAATATATGTTTTCCATAGAAAACAATTCAAAGACGGGAAATAAAACGTTCGGAATCATTGAATTGCGTAACTTCCAAACGTGAAGAGATATCGACTTGCGGTTAGTGCCAGTCGCATCAGAATCATCAAGTTGGTTGGAAATATATGTTTTCCATAGAAAACAATTCAAAGACGGGAAATAAAACGTTCGGAATTATTGAATAGCGTAACTTCCAGACGGGAAGAGATATCGATTTTCTGTTAGTGCCAATCGCATCAGAATCATCAAATTGGTTGGAAATATATGTTTTTCATAGAAAACAATTCAAAGACGGGAAATAAAACGTTCGGAATTATTGAATTGCGTAACTTCCAAACGGGAAGAGATATCGATTTGCTGTTAGTGCCAATCGCATCAGAATCATCAAATTGGTTGGAAATATATGTTTTTCATAGAAAACAATTCAAAGACGGGAAATAAAACGTTAGGAATTATTGAATTAAGTAACTTCCAGAGGGGAAGAGATATCGACTTGCGGTTAGTGCCAATCGCATCAGAATCATCGAGTTGGTTGGAAATATATGTTTTTCATAGAAAACAATTCAAAGACGGAAAATAAAACGTTCGGAATTATTGAATTGCGTAACTTCCAGACGGGAAGAGATATCGATTTGCTGTTAGTGCCAATCGCATCAGAATCATCAAGTTGGTTGGAAATATATGTTTTCCGTAGAAAACAATTCAAAGACGGGAGATAAAACGTTCGGAATTATTGAATTGCGTAACTTCCAGACGGGAAGAGATATCGACTTGCGGTTAGTGCCAATCGCATCAGAATCATCGTATTGGTTGGAAATATATGTTTTTCGTAAAAAACAATTCAAAGACGGGAAATAAAACGTTCGGAATTATTGAAGTGCGTAACTTCCAAACGTGAAGAGATATCGACTTGCGGTTAGTGCCAATCGCATCAGAATCATCAAGTTGGTTGTAAATATATGTTTTCCATAGAAATCAATTCAAAGACGGGAAATAAAACGTTCGGAATTATTGAATTGCGTAACTTCCAAACGTGGAGAGATATCGACTTGCGGTTAGTGCCAATCGCATCAGAATCATCAAGTTGGTTGGAAATATATGTTTTCGATAGAAAACAATTCAAAGACGGGAAATAAAACGTTCGGAATTATTGAATTGCGTAATTTCCAAATGTGAAGAGATATCGACTTGCGGTTAATGCCAGTCGCATCAGAATCATCAAGTTGGTTGGAAATATATGTTTTCCATAGAAAACAATTCAAAGACGGGAAATAAAACGTTCGGAATTATTGAATAGCGTAACTTCCAGACGGGAAGAGATATCGATTTTCTGTTAGTGCCAATCGCATCAGAATCATCAAGTTGGTTATAAATATATGTTTTTCATAGAAAACAATTCAAAGACGGGAAATAAAACGTTCGGAATTATTGAATTGCGTAACTTCCAGACGGGAAAAGATATCGACTTGCGGTTAGTGCCAATCGCATCAGAATCATCGAATTATTTGGAAATATATGTTTTTCGTAATAAACAATTCAAAGACGGGAAATAAAACGTTCGGAATTATTGAATTGCTAAACTTCCAAACGGGATGAGAAATCGACTTGCGGTTTCTGCCAATCGCATCAGAATGATCAAATTGGTTGGAAATATATGTTTTCCATAGAAAACAATTCAAAGACGGGAGGGAAATAAAACGTTCGGAATTATTGAATTGCGTAACTTCCAAACAAGAAGAGATATCGACTTGCGGTTAGTGCCTATCGCATCAGAATCATCAAGTTGGTTGGAAATATATGTTTTCCATAGAAAACAATTCAAAGACGGGAAATAAAACGTTCGGACTTATTGAATTGCGTAACTTCTAAACGTGGAGAGATATCGACTTGCGGTTAGTGCCAATCGCATCAGAATCATCAAGTTGGTTATAAATATATGTTTTCCATAGAAAACAATACAAAGACGGGAAATAAAACGTTCGGAATTATTGAATTGCGTAACTTCCAGACGGGAAGAGATATCGACTTGCGGTTAGTGCCAATCGCATCAGAATCATCGAATTGGTTGGAAATATATGTTTTCCATAGAAAACAATTCAAAGACGGGAGGGAAATAAAACGTTCGGAATTATTGAATTGCGTAACTTCCAAACAAGAAGAGATATCGACTTGCGGTTAGTGCCTATCGCATCAGAATCATCAAGTTGGTTGGAAATATATGTTTTCCATAGAAAACAATTCGAAGACGGGAAATAAAACGTTCGGACTTATTGAATTGCGTAACTTCCAAACGTGAAGAGATATCGACTTGCGGTTAGTGCCAATCGCATCAGAATCATCAAGTTGGTTATAAATATATGTTTTCCATAGAAAACAATTCAAAGACGGGAAATAAAACGTTCGGAATTATTGAATTGCGTAACTTCCAGACGGGAAGAGATATCGACTTGCGGTTAGTGCCAATCGCATCAGAATCATCGAATTGGTTGGAAATATATGTTTCTCGTAATAAACAATTCAAAGACGGGAAATAAAACGTTCGGAATTATTGAATTGCGTAACTTCCAAACGTGAAGAGATATCGACTTGCGGTTAGTGCCAATCGCATCAGAATCATCAAGTTGGTTGGAAATATATGTTTTCCATAGAAAACAATTCAAAGACGGGAAATAAAACGTTCGGAATTATTGAATTGCGTAACTTCCAAACGTGAAGAGATATCGACTTGCGGTTAGTGCCAGTCGCATCAGAATCATCAAGTTGGTTGGAAATATATGTTTTCCATAGAAAACAATTCAAAGACGGGAAATAAAACGTTCGGAATTATTGAATAGCGTAACTTCCAGACGGGAAGAGATATCGATTTGCTGTTAGTGCCAATCGCATCAGAATCATCAAATTGGTTGGAAATATATGTTTTCCATAGAAAACAATTCAAAGACGGGAAATAAGACGTTCGGAATTATTGAATTACGTAACTTCCAAACGTGAAGAGATATCGACTTGCGGTTAGTGCCAATCGCATCAGAATAATCAAGTTGGTTGGAAATATATGTTTTCCATAGAAAACAATTCAAAGACGGGAGATAAAACGTTCGGAATTATTGAATTGCGTAACTTCCAGACGGGAAGAGATATCGACTTGCGGTTAGTGCCAATCGCATCAGAATCATCGAATTGGTTGAAAATATATGTTTTTTGTGAAAAACAATGCAAAGACGGGAAATAAAACATTCGGAATTATTGAAGTGCGTAACTTCCAAACGTGAAGAGATATCGACTTGCGGTTAGTGCCAATCGCATCGGAATCAACAAGTTGGTTGTAAATATATGTTTTCCATAGAAAACAATTCAAAGACGGGAAATAAAACGTTCGGAATTATTGAATTGCGTAACTTCCAAACGTGGAGAGATATCGACTTGCGGTTAGTGCCAATCGCATCAGAATCATCAAGTTGGTTGGAAATATATGTTTTCGATAGAAAACAATTCAAAGACGGGAAATAAAACGTTCGAAATTATTGAATTGCGTAACTTCCAGAGGGGAAGAGATATCGACTTGCGGTTAGTGCCAATCGCATCAGAATCATCGAGTTGGTTGGAAATATATGTTTTTCATAGAAAACAATTCAAAGACGGAAAATAAAACGTTCGGAATTATTGAATTGCGTAACTTCCAGACGGGAAGAGATATCGACTTGCGGTTAGTGCCAATCGCATCAGAATCATCGAGTTGGTTGGAAATATATGTTTTTCATAGAAAACAATTCAAAGACGGAAAATAAAACGTTCGGAATTATTGAATTGCGTAACTTCCAGACGGGAAGAGATATCGATTTGCTGTTAGTGCCAATCGCATCAGAATCATCAAGTTGGTTGGAAATATATGTTTTCCATAGAAAACAATCCAAAGACGGGAAATAAAACGTTCGGAATTATTGAATTGCGTAACTTCCAGACGGGAAGAGATATCGACTTGCGGTTAGTGCCAATCGCATCAGAATCATCGTATTGGTTGGAAATATATGTTTTTCGTAAAAAACAATTCAAAGACGGGGAATAAAACGTTCGGAATTATTGAAGTGCGTAACTTCCAAACGTGAAGAGATATCGACTTGCGGTTAGTGCCAATCGCATCAGAATCATCAAGTTGGTTGTGAATATATGTTCTCCATAGAAATCAATTCAAAGACGGGAAATAAAACGTTCGGAATTATTGAATTGCGTAACTTCCAAACGTGGAGAGATATCGACTTGCGGTTAGTGCCAATCGCATCAGAATCATCAAGTTGGTTGGAAATATATGTTTTCGATAGAAAACAATTCAAAGACGGGAAATAAAACGTTCGGAATTATTGAATTGCGTAACTTCCAAATGTGAAGAGATATCGACTTGCGGTTAGTGCCAGTCGCATCAGAATCATCAAGTTGGTTGGAAATATATGTTTTCCATAGAAAACAATTCAAAGACGGGAAATAAAACGTTCGGAATTATTGAATTAAGGCACTTCCAGAGGGGAAGAGATATCGATTTGCGGTTAGTGCCAATCGCATCAGAATCATCGAGTTGGTTGGAAATATATGTTTTTCATAGAAAACAATTCAAAGACGGAAAATAAAACGTTCGGAATTATTGAATTAAGTAACTTCCAGAGGGGAAGAGATATCGACTTGCGGTTAGTGCCAATCGCATCAGAATCATCGAGTTGGTTGGAAATATATGTTTTTCATAGAAAACAATTCAAAGACGGAAAATAAAACGTTAGGAATTATTGAATTGAGTAACTTCCAGAGGGGAAGAGATATCGACTTGCGGTTAGTGCCAATCGCATCAGAATCATCGAGTTGGTTGGAAATATATGTTTTTCATAGAAAACAATTCAAAGACGGAAAATAAAACGTTCGGAATTATTGAATTGCGTAACTTCCAGACGGGAAGAGATATCGATTTGCTGTTAGTGCCAATCGCATCAGAATCATCAAGTTGGTTGGAAATATATGTTTTCCATAGAAAACAATTCAAAGACGGGAAATAAAACGTTCGGAATTATTGAATTGCTAAACTTCCAAACGGGATGAGAAATCGACTTGCGGTTTCTGCCAATCGCATCAGAATGATCAAATTGGTTGGAAATATATGTTTTCCATAGAAAACAATTCAAAGACGGGAGGGAAATAAAACGTTCGGAATTATTGAATTGCGTAACTTCCAAACAAGAAGAGATATCGACTTGCGGTTAGTGCCTATCGCATCAGAATCATCAAGTTGGTTGGAAATATATGTTTTCCATAGAAAACAATTCAAAGACGGGAAATAAAACGTTCGGACTTATTGAATTGCGTAACTTCTAAACGTGGAGAGATATCGACTTGCGGTTAGTGCCAATCGCATCAGAATCATCAAGTTGGTTATAAATATATGTTTTCCATAGAAAACAATACAAAGACGGGAAATAAAACGTTCGGAATTATTGAATTGCGTAACTTCCAGACGGGAAGAGATATCGACTTGCGGTTAGTGCCAATCGCATCAGAATCATCGAATTGGTTGGAAATATATGTTTTCCATAGAAAACAATTCAAAGACGGGAGGGAAATAAAACGTTCGGAATTATTGAATTGCGTAACTTCCAAACAAGAAGAGATATCGACTTGCGGTTAGTGCCTATCGCATCAGAATCATCAAGTTGGTTGGAAATATATGTTTTCCATAGAAAACAATTCGAAGACGGGAAATAAAACGTTCGGACTTATTGAATTGCGTAACTTCCAAACGTGAAGAGATATCGACTTGCGGTTAGTGCCAATCGCATCAGAATCATCAAGTTGGTTATAAATATATGTTTTCCATAGAAAACAATTCAAAGACGGGAAATAAAACGTTCGGAATTATTGAATTGCGTAACTTCCAGACGGGAAGAGATATCGACTTGCGGTTAGTGCCAATCGCATCAGAATCATCGAATTGGTTGGAAATATATGTTTTTCGTAATAAACAATTCAAAGACGGGAAATAAAACGTTCGGAATTATTGAATTGCGTAACTTCCAAACGTGAAGAGATATCGACTTGCGGTTAGTGCCAATCGCATCAGAATCATCAAGTTGGTTGGAAATATATGTTTTCCATAGAAAACAATTCAAAGACGGGAAATAAAACGTTCGGAATTATTGAATTGCGTAACTTCCAAACGTGAAGAGATATCGACTTGCGGTTAGTGCCAGTCGCATCAGAATCATCAAGTTGGTTG
The DNA here is from genome assembly GCA_958510875.1 of Endomychus coccineus. NCBI lineage: Eukaryota > Metazoa > Arthropoda > Insecta > Coleoptera > Endomychidae > Endomychus > Endomychus coccineus. The sequence continues at coordinate 169,777,735 of OY294067.1, forward strand.
GAAATATATGTTTTCCATAGAAAACAATTCAAAGACGGGAAATAAAACGTTCGGAATTATTGAATAGCGTAACTTCCAGACGGGAAGAGATATCGATTTGCTGTTAGTGCCAATCGCATCAGAATCATCAAATTGGTTGGAAATATATGTTTTCCATAGAAAACAATTCAAAGACGGGAAATAAGACGTTCGGAATTATTGAATTACGTAACTTCCAAACGTGAAGAGATATCGACTTGCGGTTAGTGCCAATCGCATCAGAATAATCAAGTTGGTTGGAAATATATGTTTTCCATAGAAAACAATTCAAAGACGGGAGATAAAACGTTCGGAATTATTGAAGTGCGTAACTTCCAAACGTGAAGAGATATCGACTTGCGGTTAGTGCCAATCGCATCAGAATCATCAAGTTGGTTGTAAATATATGTTCTCCATAGAAATCAATTCAAAGACGGGAAATAAAACGTTCGGAATTATTGAATTGCGTAACTTCCAAACGTGGAGAGATATCGACTTGCGGTTAGTGCCAATCGCATCAGAATCATCAAGTTGGTTGGAAATATATGTTTTCGATAGAAAACAATTCAAAGACGGGAAATAAAACGTTCGGAATTATTGAATTGCGTAACTTCCAAATGTGAAGAGATATCGACTTGCGGTTAGTGCCAGTCGCATCAGAATCATCAAGTTGGTTGGAAATATATGTTTTCCATAGAAAACAATTCAAAGACGGGAAATAAAACGTTCGGAATTATTGAATTAGGGCACTTCCAGAGGGGAAGAGATATCGACTTGCGGTTAGTGCCAATCGCATCAGAATCATCGAGTTGGTTGGAAATATATGTTTTTCATAGAAAACAATTCAAAGACGGAAAATAAAACGTTCGGAATTATTGAATTAAGTAACTTCCAGAGGGGAAGAGATATCGACTTGCGGTTAGTGCCAATCGCATCAGAATCATCGAGTTGGTTGGAAATATATGTTTTTCATAGGAAACAATTCAAAGACGGAAAATAAAACGTTAGGAATTATTGAATTGAGTAACTTCCAGAGGGGAAGAGATATCGACTTGCGGTTAGTGCCAATCGCATCAGAATCATCGAGTTGGTTGGAAATATATGTTTTTCATAGAAAACAATTCAAAGACGGAAAATAAAACGTTCGGAATTATTGAATTGCGTAACTTCCAGACGGGAAGAGATATCGATTTGCTGTTAGTGCCAATCGCATCAGAATCATCAAGTTGGTTGGAAATATATGTTTTCCATAGAAAACAATTCAAAGACGGGAAATAAAACGTTCGGAATTATTGAATTGCTAAACTTCCAAACGGGATGAGAAATCGACTTGCGGTTTCTGCCAATCGCATCAGAATGATCAAATTGGTTGGAAATATATGTTTTCCATAGAAAACAATTCAAAGACGGGAGGGAAATAAAACGTTCGGAATTATTGAATTGCGTAACTTCCAAACAAGAAGAGATATCGACTTGCGGTTAGTGCCTATCGCATCAGAATCATCAAGTTGGTTGGAAATATATGTTTTCCATAGAAAACAATTCAAAGACGGGAAATAAAACGTTCGGACTTATTGAATTGCGTAACTTCTAAACGTGGAGAGATATCGACTTGCGGTTAGTGCCAATCGCATCAGAATCATCAAGTTGGTTATAAATATATGTTTTCCATAGAAAACAATACAAAGACGGGAAATAAAACGTTCGGAATTATTGAATTGCGTAACTTCCAGACGGGAAGAGATATCGACTTGCGGTTAGTGCCAATCGCATCAGAATCATCGAATTGGTTGGAAATATATGTTTTCCATAGAAAACAATTCAAAGACGGGAGGGAAATAAAACGTTCGGAATTATTGAATTGCGTAACTTCCAAACAAGAAAAGATATCGACTTGCGGTTAGTGCCTATCGCATCAGAATCATCAAGTTGGTTGGAAATATATGTTTTCCATAGAAAACAATTCGAAGACGGGAAATAAAACGTTCGGACTTATTGAATTGCGTAACTTCCAAACGTGAAGAGATATCGACTTGCGGTTAGTGCCAATCGCATCAGAATCATCAAGTTGGTTATAAATATATGTTTTCCATAGAAAACAATTCAAAGACGGGAAATAAAACGTTCGGAATTATTGAATTGCGTAACTTCCAGACGGGAAGAGATATCGACTTGCGGTTAGTGCCAATCGCATCAGAATCATCGAATTGGTTGGAAATATATGTTTTTCGTAATAAACAATTCAAAGACGGGAAATAAAACGTTCGGAATTATTGAATTGCGTAACTTCCAAACGTGAAGAGATATCGACTTGCGGTTAGTGCCAATCGCATCAGAATCATCAAGTTGGTTGGAAATATATGTTTTCCATAGAAAACAATTCAAAGACGGGAAATAAAACGTTCGGAATTATTGAATTGCGTAACTTCCAAACGTGAAGAGATATCGACTTGCGGTTAGTGCCAGTCGCATCAGAATCATCAAGTTGGTTGGAAATATATGTTTTCCATAGAAAACAATTCAAAGACGGGAAATAAAACGTTCGGAATTATTGAATAGCGTAACTTCCAGACGGGAAGAGATATCGATTTGCTGTTAGTGCCAATCGCATCAGAATCATCAAATTGGTTGGAAATATATGTTTTCCATAGAAAACAATTCAAAGACGGGAAATAAGACGTTCGGAATTATTGAATTACGTAACTTCCAAACGTGAAGAGATATCGACTTGCGGTTAGTGCCAATCGCATCAGAATAATCAAGTTGGTTGGAAATATATGTTTTCCATAGAAAACAATTCAAAGACGGGAGATAAAACGTTCGGAATTATTGAATTGCGTAACTTCCAGACGGGAAGAGATATCGACTTGCGGTTAGTGCCAATCGCATCAGAATCATCGAATTGGTTGAAAATATATGTTTTTTGTGAAAAACAATGCAAAGACGGGAAATAAAACATTCGGAATTATTGAAGTGCGTAACTTCCAAACGTGAAGAGATATCGACTTGCGGTTAGTGCCAATCGCATCGGAATCAACAAGTTGGTTGTAAATATATGTTTTCCATAGAAAACAATTCAAAGACGGGAAATAAAACGTTCGGAATTATTGAATTGCGTAACTTCCAAACGTGGAGAGATATCGACTTGCGGTTAGTGCCAATCGCATCAGAATCATCAAGTTGGTTGGAAATATATGTTTTCGATAGAAAACAATTCAAAGACGGGAAATAAAACGTTCGAAATTATTGAATTGCGTAACTTCCAGAGGGGAAGAGATATCGACTTGCGGTTAGTGCCAATCGCATCAGAATCATCGAGTTGGTTGGAAATATATGTTTTTCATAGAAAACAATTCAAAGACGGAAAATAAAACGTTCGGAATTATTGAATCGCGTAACTTCCAGACGGGAAGAGATATCGACTTGCGGTTAGTGCCAATCGCATCAGAATCATCGAGTTGGTTGGAAATATATGTTTTTCATAGAAAACAATTCAAAGACGGAAAATAAAACGTTCGGAATTATTGAATTGCGTAACTTCCAGACGGGAAGAGATATCGATTTGCTGTTAGTGCCAATCGCATCAGAATCATCAAGTTGGTTGGAAATATATGTTTTCCATAGAAAACAATCCAAAGACGGGAAATAAAACGTTCGGAATTATTGAATTGCGTAACTTCCAGACGGGAAGAGATATCGACTTGCGGTTAGTGCCAATCGCATCAGAATCATCGTATTGGTTGGAAATATATGTTTTTCGTAAAAAACAATTCAAAGACGGGGAATAAAACGTTCGGAATTATTGAAGTGCGTAACTTCCAAACGTGAAGAGATATCGACTTGCGGTTAGTGCCAATCGCATCAGAATCATCAAGTTGGTTGTAAATATATGTTCTCCATAGAAATCAATTCAAAGACGGGAAATAAAACGTTCGGAATTATTGAATTGCGTAACTTCCAAACGTGGAGAGATATCGACTTGCGGTTAGTGCCAATCGCATCAGAATCATCAAGTTGGTTGGAAATATATGTTTTCGATAGAAAACAATTCAAAGACGGGAAATAAAACGTTCGGAATTATTGAATTGCGTAACTTCCAAATGTGAAGAGATATCGACTTGCGGTTAGTGCCAGTCGCATCAGAATCATCAAGTTGGTTGGAAATATATGTTTTCCATAGAAAACAATTCAAAGACGGGAAATAAAACGTTCGGAATTATTGAATTAAGGCACTTCCAGAGGGGAAGAGATATCGACTTGCGGTTAGTGCCAATCGCATCAGAATCATCGAGTTGGTTGGAAATATATGTTTTTCATAGAAAACAATTCAAAGACGGAAAATAAAACGTTCGGAATTATTGAATTAAGTAACTTCCAGAGGGGAAGAGATATCGACTTGCGGTTAGTGCCAATCGCATCAGAATCATCGAGTTGGTTGGAAATATATGTTTTTCATAGAAAACAATCCAAAGACGGAAAATAAAACGTTAGGAATTATTGAATTGAGTAACTTCCAGAGGGGAAGAGATATCGACTTGCGGTTAGTGCCAATCGCATCAGAATCATCGAGTTGGTTGGAAATATATGTTTTTCGTAGAAAACAATTCAAAGACGGAAAATAAAACGTTCGGAATTATTGAATTGCGTAACTTCCAGACGGGAAGAGATATCGATTTGCTGTTAGTGCCAATCGCATCAGAATCATCAAGTTGGTTGGAAATATATGTTTTCCATAGAAAACAATTCAAAGACGGGAAATAAAACGTTCGGAATTATTGAATTGCGTAACTTCCAGACGGGAAGAGATATCGACTTGCGGTTAGTGCCAATCGCATCAGAATCATCGTATTGGTTGGAAATATATGTTTTTCGTAAAAAACAATTCAAAGACGGGAAATAAAACGTTCGGAATTATTGAAGTGCGTAACTTCCAAACGTGAAGAGATATCGACTTGCGGTTAGTGCCAATCGCATCAGAATCATCAAGTTGGTTGTAAATATATGTTTTCCATAGAACTCAATTCAAAGACGGGAAATAAAACGTTCGGAATTAATGAATTGCGTAACTTCCAAACGTGGAGAGATATCGACTTGCGGTTAGTGCCAATCGCATCAGAATCATCAAGTTGGTTGTAAATATATGTTTTCCATAGAAATCAATTCAAAGACGGGAAATAAAACGTTCGGAATTATTGAATTGCGTAACTTCCAGACGGGAAGAGATATCGACTTGCGGTTAGTGCCAATCGCATCAGAATCATCGTATTGGTTGGAAATATATGTTTTTCGTAAAAAACAATTCAAAGACGGGAAATAAAACGTTCGGAATTATTGAAGTGCGTAACTTCCAAACGTGAAGAGATATCGACTTGCGGTTAGTGCCAATCGCATCAGAATCATCAAGTTGGTTGTAAATATATGTTTTCCATAGAAATCAATTCAAAGACGGGAAATAAAACGTTCGGAATTATTGAATTGCGTAACTTCCAAACGTGGAGAGATATCGACTTGCGGTTAGTGCCAATCGCATCAGAATCATCAAGTTGGTTGGAAATATATGTTTTCGATAGAAAACAATTCAAAGACGGGAAATAAAACGTTCGGAATTATTGGATTGCGTAACTTCCAAATGTGAAGAGATATCGACTTGCGGTTAGTGCCAATCGCATCAGAATCATCAAGTTGGTTGGAAATATATGTTTTCGATAGAAAACAATTCAAAGACGGGAAATAAAACGTTCGGAATTATTGAATTGCGTAACTTCCAAATGTGAAGAGATATCGACTTGCGGTTAGTGCCAGTCGCATCAGAATCATCAAGTTGGTTGGAAATATATGTTTTCCATAGAAAACAATTCAAAGACGGGAAATAAAACGTTCGGAATTATTGAATTGCGTAACTTCCAGACGGGAAGAGATATCGATTTGCTGTTAGTGCCAATCGCATCAGAATCATCAAATTGGTTGGAAATATATGTTTTTCATAGAAAACAATTCAAAGACGGAAAATAAAACGTTCGGAATTATTGAATTGCGTAACTTCCAGACGGGAAGAGATATCGATTTGCTGTTAGTGCCAATCGCATCAGAATCATCAAGTTGGTTGGAAATATATGTTTTCCATAGAAAACAATTCAAAGACGGGAGATAAAACGTTCGGAATTATTGAATTGCGTAACTTCCAGACGGGAAGAGATATCGACTTGCGGTTAGTGCCAATCGCATCAGAATCATCGTATTGGTTGGAAATATATGTTTTTCGTAAAAAACAATTCAAAGACGGGAAATAAAACGTTCGGAATTATTGAAGTGCGTAACTTCCAAACGTGAAGAGATATCGACTTGCGGTTAGTGCCAATCGCATCAGAATCATCAAGTTGGTTGTAAATATATGTTTTCCATAGAAATCAATTCAAAGACGGGAAATAAAACGTTCGGAATTATTGAATTGCGTAACTTCCAAACGTGGAGAGATATCGACTTGCGGTTAGTGCCAATCGCATCAGAATCATCAAGTTGGTTGGAAATATATGTTTTCGATAGAAAACAATTCAAAGACGGGAAATAAAACGTTCGGAATTATTGAATTGCGTAATTTCCAAATGTGAAGAGATATCGACTTGCGGTTAATGCCAGTCGCATCAGAATCATCAAGTTGGTTGGAAATATATGTTTTCCATAGAAACCAATTCAAAGACGGGAAATAAAACGTTCGGAATTATTGAATAGCGTAACTTCCAGACGGGAAGAGATATCGATTTTCTGTTAGTGCCAATCGCATCAGAATCATCAAATTGGTTGGAAATATATGTTTTTAATAGAAAACAATTCAAAGACAGGAAATAAAACGTTCGGAATTATTGAATTGCGTAACTTCCAGAGGGGAAGAGATATCGACTTGCGGTTAGTGCCAATCGCATCAGAATCTTCGAGTTGGTTGGAAATATATGTTTTTCATAGGAAACAATTCAAAGACGGAAAATAAAACGTTCGGAATTATTGAATTGCCTAACTTCCAGACGGGAAGAGATATCGATTTGCTGTTAGTGCCAATCGCATCAGAATCATCAAATTGGTTGGAAATATATGTTTTCCATAGGAAACAATTCGAAGACGGGAAATAAGACGTTCGGAATTATTGAATTACGTAACTTCCAAACGTGAAGAGATATCGACTTGCGGTTAGTGCCAATCGCATCAGAATCATCAAGTTGGTTGGAGATATATGTTTTCCATAGAAAACAATTCAAAGACGGGAGATAAAACGTTCGGAATTATCGAATTGCGTAACTTCCAGACGGGAAGAGATATCGACTTGCGGTTAGTGCCAATCGCATCAGAATCATCGAATTGGTTGGAAATATATGTTTTTCGTAAAAAACAATTCAAAGACGGGAAATAAAACGTTCGGAATTATTGAAGTGCGTAACTTCCAAACGTGAAGAGATATCGACTTGCGGTTAGTGCCAATCGCATCAGAATCATCAAGTTGGTTGTAAATATATGTTTTCCATAGAAAACAATTCAAAGACGGGAAATAAAACGTTCGGAATTATTGAATTGCGTAACTTCCAAACGTGGAGAGATATCGACTTGCGGTTAGTGCCAATCGCATCAGAATCATCAAGTTGGTTGGAAATATATGTTTTCGATAGAAAACAATTCAAAGACGGGGAACAAAACGTTCGGAACTATTGAATTGCGTAACTTCCAGAGGGGAAGAGATATCGACTTGCGGTTAGTGCCAATCGCATCAGAATCTTCGAGTTGGTTGGGAATATATGTTTTTCATAGGAAACAATTCAAAGACGGAAAATAAAACGTTCGGAATTATTGAATTGCCTAACTTCCAGACGGGAAGAGATATCGATTTGCTGTTAGTGCCAATCGCATCAGAATCATCAAATTGGTTGGAAATATATGTTTTCCATAGAAAACAATTCGAAGACGGGAAATAAGACGTTCGGAATTATTGAATTACGTAACTTCCAAACGTGAAGAGATATCGACTTGCGGTTAGTGCCAATCGCATCAGATTCATCAAGTTGGTTGGAGATATATGTTTTCCATAGAAAACAATTCAAAGACGGGAGATAAAACGTTCGGAATTATCGAATTGCGTAACTTCCAGACGGGAAGAGATATCGACTTGCGGTTAGTGCCAATCGCATCAGAATCATCGAATTGGTTGGAAATATATGTTTTTCGTAAAAAACAATTCAAAGACGGGAAATAAAACGTTCGGAATTATTGAAGTGCGTAACTTCCAAACGTGAAGAGATATCGACTTGCGGTTAGTGCCAATCGCATCAGAATCATCAAGTTGGTTGTGAATATATGTTTTCCATAGAAAACAATTCAAAGACGGGAAATAAAACGTTCGGAATTATTGAATTGCGTAACTTCCAAACGTGGAGAGATATCGACTTGCGGTTAGTGCCAATCGCATCAGAATCATCAAGTTGGTTGGAAATATATGTTTTCGATAGAAAACAATTCAAAGACGGGAAATAAAACGTTCGGAATTATTGGATTGCGTAACTTCCAAATGTGAAGAGATATCGACTTGCGGTTAGTGCCAATCGCATCAGAATCATCAAGTTGGTTGGAAATATATGTTTTCGATAGAAAACAATTCAAAGACGGGAAATAAAACGTTCGGAATTATTGAATTGCGTAACTTCCAAATGTGAAGAGATATCGACTTGCGGTTAGTGCCAGTCGCATCAGAATCATCAAGTTGGTTGGAAATATATGTTTTCCATAGAAAACAATTCAAAGACGGGAAATAAAACGTTCGGAATTATTGAATTGCGTAACTTCCAGACGGGAAGAGATATCGATTTGCTGTTAGTGCCAATCGCATCAGAATCATCAAATTGGTTGGAAATATATGTTTTTCATAGAAAACAATTCAAAGACGGGAAATAAAACGTTAGGAATTATTGAATTAAGTAACTTCCAGAGGGGAAGAGATATCGACTTGCGGTTAGTGCCAATCGCATCAGAATCATCGAGTTGGTTGGAAATATATGTTTTTCATAGAAAACAATTCAAAGACGGAAAATAAAACGTTCGGAATTATTGAATTGCGTAACTTCCAGACGGGAAGAGATATCGATTTGCTGTTAGTGCCAATCGCATCAGAATCATCAAGTTGGTTGGAAATATATGTTTTTCATAGAAAACAATTGAAAGACGGGAGATAAAACGTTCGGAATTATTGAATTGCGTAACTTCCAGACGGGAAGAGATATCGACTTGCGGTTAGTGCCAATCGCATCAGAATCATCGTATTGGTTGGAAATATATGTTTTTCGTGAAAAACAATTCAAAGACGGGAAATAAAACGTTCGGAATTATTGAAGTGCGTAACTTCCAAACGTGAAGAGATATCGACTTGCGGTTAGTGCCAATCGCATCAGAATCATCAAGTTGGTTGTAAATATATGTTTTCCATAGAAATCAATTCAAAGACGGGAAATAAAACGTTCGGAATTATTGAATTGCGTAACTTCCAAACGTGGAGAGATATCGACTTGCGGTTAGTGCCAATCGCATCAGAATCATCAAGTTGGTTGGAAATATATGTTTTCGATAGAAAACAATTCAAAGACGGGAAATAAAACGTTCGGAATTATTGAATTGCGTAATTTCCAAATGTGAAGAGATATCGACTTGCGGTTAGTGCCAGTCGCATCAGAATCATCAAGTTGGTTGGAAATATATGTTTTCCATAGAAAACAATTCAAAGACGGGAAATAAAACGTTCGGAATTATTGAATAGCGTAACTTCCAGACGGGAAGAGATATCGATTTTCTGTTAGTGCCAATCGCATCAGAATCATCAAATTGGTTGGAAATATATGTTTCTCATAGAAAACAATTCGAAGACAGGAAATAAAACGTTCGGAATTATTGAATTGCGTAACTTCCAGAGGGAAAGAGATATCGACTTGCGGTTAGTGCCAATCGCATCAGAATCTTCGAGTTGGTTGGAAATATATGTTTTTCATAGGAAACAATTCAAAGACGGAAAATAAAACGTTCGGAATTATTGAATTGCCTAACTTCCAGACGGGAAGAGATATCGATTTGCTGTTAGTGCCAATCGCATCAGGATCATCAAATTGGTTGGAAATATATGTTTTCCATAGAAAACAATTCGAAGACGGGAAATAAGACGTTCGGAATTATTGAATTACGTAACTTCCAAACGTGAAGAGATATCGACTTGCGGTTAGTGCCAATCGCATCAGAATCATCAAGTTGGTTGGAGATATATGTTTTCCATAGAAAACAATTCAAAGACGGGAGATAAAACGTTCGGAATTATCGAATTGCGTAACTTCCAGACGGGAAGAGATATCGACTTGCGGTTAGTGCCAATCGCATCAGAATCATCGAATTGGTTGGAAATATATGTTTTTCGTAAAAAACAATTCAAAGACGGGAAATAAAACGTTCGGAATTATTGAAGTGCGTAACTTCCAAACGTGAAGAGATATCGACTTGCGGTTAGTGCCAATCGCATCAGAATCATCAAGTTGGTTGTAAATATATGTTTTCCATAGAAAACAATTCAAAGACGGGAAATAAAACGTTCGGAATTATTGAATTGCGTAACTTCCAAACGTGGAGAGATATCGACTTGCGGTTAGTGCCAATCGCATCAGAATCATCAAGTTGGTTGGAAATATATGTTTTCGATAGAAAACAATTCAACGACGGGAAACAAAACGTTCGGAATTATTGAATTGCGTAACTTCCAGAGGGGAAGAGATATCGACATGCGGTTAGTGCCAATCGCATCAGAATCTTCGAGTTGGTTGGAAATATATGTTTTTCATAGGAAACAATTCAAAGACGGAAAATAAAACGTTCGGAATTATTGAATTGCCTAACTTCCAGACGGGAAGAGATATCGATTTGCTGTTAGTGCCAATCGCATCAGAATCATCAAATTGGTTGGAAATATATGTTTTCCATAGAAAACAATTCGAAGACGGGAAATAAGACGTTCGGAATTATTGAATTACGTAACTTCCAAACGTGAAGAGATATCGACTTGCGGTTAGTGCCAATCGCATCAGATTCATCAAGTTGGTTGGAGATATATGTTTTCCATAGAAAACAATTCAAAGACGGGAGATAAAACGTTCGGAATTATCGAATTGCGTAACTTCCAGACGGGAAGAGATATCTATTTGCTGTTAGTGCCAATCGCATCAGAATCATCAAATTGGTTGGAAATATATGTTTTCCATAGAAAACAATTCGAAGACGGGAAATAAGACGTTCGGAATTATTGAATTACGTAACTTCCATACGTGAAGAGATATTGACTTGCGGTTAGTGCCAATCGCATCAGAATCATCAAGTTGGTTGGAAATATATGTTTTCGATAGAAAACAATTCAAAGACGGGAAATAAAACGTTCGGAATTATTGAAGTGCGTAACTTCCAAACGTGAAGAGATATCGACTTGCGGTTAGTGCCAATCGCATCAGAATCATCAAGTTGGTTGTAAATATATGTTTTCCATAGAAAACAATTCAAAGACGGGAAATAAAACGTTCGGAATTATTGAATTGCGTAACTTCCAAACGTGGAGAGATATCGACTTGCGGTTAGTGCCAATCGCATCAGAATCATCAAGTTGGTTGGAAATATATGTTTTCGATAGAAAACAATTCAAAGACTGGAAACAAAACGTTCGGAATTATTGAATTGCGTAACTTCCAGAGGGGAAGAGATATCGACTTGCGGTTAGTGCCAATCGCATCAGAATCTTCGAGTTGGTTGGGAATATATGTTTTTCATAGGAAACAATTCAAAGACGGAAAATAAAACGTTCGGAATTATTGAATTGCCTAACTTCCAGACGGGAAGAGATATCGATTTGCTGTTAGTGCCAATCGCATCAGAATCATCAAATTGGTTGGAAATATATGTTTTCCATAGAAAACAATTCGAAGACGGGAAATAAGACGTTCGGAATTATTGAATTACGTAACTTCAAAACGTGAAGAGATATCGACTTGCGGTTAGTGCCAATCGCATCGTATTCATCAAGTTGGTTGGAGATATATGTTTTCCATAGAAAACAATTCAAAGACGGGAGATAAAACGTTCGGAATTATCGAATTGCGTAACTTCCAGACGGGAAGAGATATCGACTTGCGGTTAGTGCCAATCGCATCAGAATCATCGAATTGGTTGGAAATATATGTTTTTCGTGAAAAACAATTCAAAGACGGGAAATAAAACGTTCGGAATTATTGAAGTGCGTAACTTCCAAACGTGAAGAGATATCGACTTGCGGTTAGTGCCAATCGCATCAGAATCATCAAGTTGGTTGTGAATATATGTTTTCCATAGAAAACAATTCAAAGACGGGAAATAAAACGTTCGGAATTATTGAATTGCGTAACTTCCAAACGTGGAGAGATATCGACTTGCGGTTAGTGCCAATCGCATCAGAATCATCAAGTTGGTTGGAAATATATGTTTTCGATAGAAAACAATTCAAAGACGGGAAATAAAACGTTCGGAATTATTGGATTGCGTAACTTCCAAATGTGAAGAGATATCGACTTGCGGTTAGTGCCAATCGCATCAGAATCATCAAGTTGGTTGGAAATATATGTTTTCGATAGAAAACAATTCAAAGACGGGATATAAAACGTTCGGAATTATTGAATTGCGTAACTTCCAAATGTGAAGAGATATCGACTTGCGGTTAGTGCCAGTCGCATCAGAATCATCAAGTTGGTTGGAAATATATGTTTTCCATAGAAAACAATTCAAAGACGGGAAATAAAACGTTCGGAATTATTGAATTGCGTAACTTCCAGACGGGAAGAGATATCGATTTGCTGTTAGTGCCAATCGCATCAGAATCATCAAATTGGTTGGAAATATATGTTTTTCATAGAAAACAATTCAAAGACGGGAAATAAAACGTTAGGAATTATTGAATTAAGTAACTTCCAGAGGGGAAGAGATATCGACTTGCGGTTAGTGCCAATCGCATCAGAATCATCGAGTTGGTTGGAAATATATGTTTTTCATAGAAAACAATTCAGAGACGGAAAATAAAACGTTCGGAATTATTGAATTGCGTAACTTCCAGACGGGAAGAGATATCGATTTGCTGTTAGTGCCAATCGCATCAGAATCATCAAGTTGGTTGGAAATATATGTTTTTCATAGAAAACAATTCAAAGACGGGAGATAAAACGTTCGGAATTATTGAATTGCGTAACTTCCAGACGGGAAGAGATATCGACTTGCGGTTAGTGCCAATCGCATCAGAATCATCGTATTGGTTGGAAATATATGTTTTTCGTAAAAAACAATTCAAAGACGGGAAATAAAACGTTCGGAATTATTGAAGTGCGTAACTTCCAAACGTGAAGAGATATCGACTTGCGGTTAGTGCCAATCGCATCAGAATCATCAAGTTGGTTGTAAATATATGTTTTCCATAGAAATCAATTCAAAGACGGGAAATAAAACGTTCGGGATTATTGAATTGCGTAACTTCCAAACGTGGAGAGATATCGACTTGCGGTTAGTGCCAATCGCATCAGAATCATCAAGTTGGTTGGGAATATATGTTTTCGATAGAAAACAATTCAAAGACGGGAAATAAAACGTTCGGAATTATTGAATTGCGTAATTTCCAAATGTGAAGAGATATCGACTTGCGGTTAGTGCCAGTCGCATCAGAATCATCAAGTTGGTTGGAAATATATGTTTTCCATAGAAAACAATTCAAAGACGGGAAATAAAACGTTCGGAATTATTGAATAGCGTAACTTCCAGACGGGAAGAGATATCGATTTTCTGTTAGTGCCAATCGCATCAGAATCATCAAATTGGTTGGAAATATATGTTTTTCATAGAAAACAATTCAAAGACAGGAAATAAAACGTTCGGAATTATTGAATTGCGTAATTTCCAAATGTGAAGAGATATCGACTTGCGGTTAGTGCCAGTCGCATCAGAATCATCAAGTTGGTTGGAAATATATGTTTTCCATAGAAAACAATTCAAAGACGGGAAATAAAACGTTCGGAATTATTGAATAGCGTAACTTCCAGACGGGAAGAGATATCGATTTTCTGTTAGTGCCAATCGCATCAGAATCATCAAATTGGTTGGAAATATATGTTTTCGATAGAAAACAATTCAAAGACGGGAAACAAAACGTTCGGAATTATTGAATTGCGTAACTTCCAGAGGGGAAGAGATATCGACTTGCGGTTAGTGCCAATCGCATCAGAATCTTCGAGTTGGTTGGGAATATATGTTTTTCATAGGAAACAATTCAAAGACGGAAAATAAAACGTTCGGAATTATTGAATTGCCTAACTTCCAGACGGGAAGAGATATCGATTTGCTGTTAGTGCCAATCGCATCAGAATCATCAAATTGGTTGGAAATATATGTTTTCCATAGAAAACAATTCGAAGACGGGAAATAAGACGTTCGGAATTATTGAATTACGTAACTTCCAAACGTGAAGAGATATCGACTTGCGGTTAGTGCCAATCGCATCAGATTCATCAAGTTGGTTGGAGATATATGTTTTCCATAGAAAACAATTCAAAGACGGGAGATAAAACGTTCGGAATTATCGAATTGCGTAACTTCCAGACGGGAAGAGATATCGACTTGCGGTTAGTGCCAATCGCATCAGAATCATCGAATTGGTTGGAAATATATGTTTTTCGTGAAAAACAATTCAAAGACGGGAAATAAAACGTTCGGAATTATTGAAGTGCGTAACTTCCAAACGTGAAGAGATATCGACTTGCGGTTAGTGCCAATCGCATCAGAATCATCAAGTTGGTTGTGAATATATGTTTTCCATAGAAAACAATTCAAAGACGGGAAATAAAACGTTCGGAATTATTGAATTGCGTAACTTCCAAACGTGGAGAGATATCGACTTGCGGTTAGTGCCAATCGCATCAGAATCATCAAGTTGGTTGGAAATATATGTTTTCGATAGAAAACAATTCAAAGACGGGAAATAAAACGTTCGGAATTATTGGATTGCGTAACTTCCAAATGTGAAGAGATATCGACTTGCGGTTAGTGCCAATCGCATCAGAATCATCAAGTTGGTTGGAAATATATGTTTTCGATAGAAAACAATTCAAAGACGGGAAATAAAACGTTCGGAATTATTGAATTGCGTAACTTCCAAATGTGAAGAGATATCGACTTGCGGTTAGTGCCAGTCGCATCAGAATCATCAAGTTGGTTGGAAATATATGTTTTCCATAGAAAACAATTCAAAGACGGGAAATAAAACGTTCGGAATTATTGAATTGCGTAACTTCCAGACGGGAAGAGATATCGATTTGCTGTTAGTGCCAATCGCATCAGAATCATCAAATTGGTTGGAAATATATGTTTTTCATAGAAAACAATTCAAAGACGGGAAATAAAACGTTAGGAATTATTGAATTAAGTAACTTCCAGAGGGGAAGAGATATCGACTTGCGGTTAGTGCCAATCGCATCAGAATCATCGAGTTGGTTGGAAATATATGTTTTTCATAGAAAACAATTCAAAGACGGAAAATAAAACGTTCGGAATTATTGAATTGCGTAACTTCCAGACGGGAAGAGATATCGATTTGCTGTTAGTGCCAATCGCATCAGAATCATCAAGTTGGTTGGAAATATATGTTTTTCATAGAAAACAATTCAAAGACGGGAGATAAAACGTTCGGAATTATTGAATTGCGTAACTTCCAGACGGGAAGAGATATCGACTTGCGGTTAGTGCCAATCGCATCAGAATCATCGTATTGGTTGGAAATATATGTTTTTCGTAAAAAACAATTCAAAGACGGGAAATAAAACGTTCGGAATTATTGAAGTGCGTAACTTCCAAACGTGAAGAGATATCGACTTGCGGTTAGTGCCAATCGCATCAGAATCATCAAGTTGGTTGTAAATATATGTTTTCCATAGAAATCAATTCAAAGACGGGAAATAAAACGTTCGGAATTATTGAATTGCGTAACTTCCAAACGTGGAGAGATATCGACTTGCGGTTAGTGCCAATCGCATCAGAATCATCAAGTTGGTTGGGAATATATGTTTTCGATAGAAAACAATTCAAAGACGGGAAATAAAACGTTCGGAATTATTGAATTGCGTAATTTCCAAATGTGAAGAGATATCGACTTGCGGTTAGTGCCAGTCGCATCAGAATCATCAAGTTGGTTGGAAATATATGTTTTCCATAGAAAACAATTCAAAGACGGGAAATAAAACGTTCGGAATTATTGAATAGCGTAACTTCCAGACGGGAAGAGATATCGATTTTCTGTTAGTGCCAATCGCATCAGAATCATCAAATTGGTTGGAAATATATGTTTTTCATAGAAAACAATTCAAAGACAGGAAATAAAACGTTCGGAATTATTGAATTGCGTAACTTCCAGAGGGGAAGAGATATCGACTTGCGGTTAGTGCCAATCGCATCAGAATCATCAAGTTGGTTGTAAATATATGTTTTCCATAGAAAACAATTCAAAGACGGGAAATAAAACGTTCGGAATTATTGAATTGCGTAACTTCCAAACGTGGAGAGATATCGACTTGCGGTTAGTGCCAATCGCATCAGAATCATCAAGTTGGTTGGAAATATATGTTTTCGATAGAAAACAATTCAAAGACGGGAAACAAAACGTTCGGAATTATTGAATTGCGTAACTTCCAGGGGGGAAGAGATATCGACTTGCGGTTAGTGCCAATCGCATCAGAATCATCGAGTTGGTTGGAAATATATGTTTTTCATAGAAAACAATTCAAAGACGGAAAATAAAACGTTCGGAATTATTGAATTGCGTAACTTCCAGACGGGGAGAGATATCGATTTGCTGTTAGTGCCAATCGCATCAGAATCATCAAATTGGTTGGAAATATATGTTTTTCATAGAAAACAATTCAAAGACGGGAAATAAAACGTTAGGAATTATTGAATTAAGTAACTTCCAGAGAGGAAGAGATATCGACTTGCGGTTAGTGCCAATCGCATCAGAATCATCGAGTTGGTTGGAAATATATGCTTTTCATAGAAAACAATTCAAAGACGGAAAATAAAACGTTCGGAATTATTGAATTGCGTAACTTCCAGACGGGAAGAGATATCGATTTGCTGTTAGTGCCAATCGCATCAGAATCATCAAATTGGTTGGAGATATATGTTTTTCATAGAAAACAATTTAAAGACGGGAAATAAAACGTTCGGAATTATTATTGAATTGCGTAACTTCCAGAGGGGAAGAGATATCGACTTGCGGTTAGTGCCAATCGCATCAGTATCATCATGTTGGTTGGAAATATATGTTTTTCATAGGAAACAATTCAAAGACGAGAAATAAAACGTTCGGAATTTTCGAATTGCGTAACTTCCAGACGGGAGTAGATATCTACTTGCGGTTAGTGCCAATCGCATCAGAATCATCAAATTGGTTGGAAATATATGTTTTTCATAGAAAACAATTCAAAGACGGGAAATAAAATGTTCGGAATTATTGAATTGCGTAACTTCCAGACAGGAAGAGATATCTACTTTTGGTTATTGCCAATCGCATCAGAATCAACAAATTGGTTGGAAATATATGTTTTTCATAGAAGACAATTCAAAGACGGGAAATAAAACGTTCGGAATTATTGAATTGCGTAACTTCCAGAAGGGAAGAGATATCAATTTGCTGTTAGTGCCAATCGCATCAGAATCATCAAATTGGTTGGAAATATATGTTTTTCATAGAAAACAATCCAAAGACGGGAAATAAAACGTTCGGGATTATTGAATTGCGTAACTTCCAGAGGGGAAGTGACATCGACTTGCGGTAGTGCCAATCGCATCAGAATCATCGAGTTGGTTGGAAATATATGTTTTTCATAGAAAACAATTCGAAGACGTGAAATGAAACGTTCGGAATTATTGAATTGCGTGACTTCCAGACGGGAAGAGATATCGATTTGCTGTTAGTGCCAATCGCATCAGAATCATCAAATTGGTTGGAAATATATGTTTTTCATAGAAAACAATCCAAAGACGGGAAATAAAACGTTCGGGATTATTGAATTGCGTAACTTCCAGAGGGGAAGAGACATCGACTTGCGGTAGTGCCAATCGCATCAGAATCATCGAGTTGGTTGGAAATATATGTTTTTCATAGAAAACAATTCAAAGACGTGAAATGAAACGTTCGGAATTATTGAATTGCGTGACTTCCAGACGGGAAGAGATATCGATTTGCTGTTAGTGCCAATCGCATCAGAATCATCAAATTGGTTGGAAATATATGTTTTTCATAGAAAACAATTCAAAGACGGGAAATAAAACGTTAGGAATTATTGAATTAAGTAACTTCCAGAGGGGAAGAGATATCGACTTGCGGTTAGTGCCAATCGCATCAGAATCATCGAGTTGGTTGGAAATATATGCTTTTCATAGAAAACAATTCAAAGACAGAAAATAAAACGTTCGGAATTATTGAATTGCGTAACTTCCAGACGGGAAGAGATATCGATTTGCTGTTAGTGCCAATCGCATCAGAATCATCAAATTGGTTGGAGATATATGTTTCTCATAGAAAACAATTTGAAGACGGGAAATAAAACGTTCGGAATTATTATTGAATTGCGTAACTTCCAGAGGGGAAGAGATATCGACTTGCGGTTAGTGCCAATCGCATCAGTATCATCATGTTGGTTGGAAATATATGTTTTTCATAGGAAACAATTCAAAGACGAGAAATAAAACGTTCGGAATTTTCGAATTGCGTAACTTCCAGACGGGAGTAGATATCTACTTGCGGTTAGTGCCAATCGCATCAGAATCATCAAATTGGTTGGAAATATATGTTTTCCATAGAAAACAATTCGAAGACGGGAAATAAGACGTTCGGAATTATTGAATTACGTAACTTCCAAACGTGAAGAGATATCGACTTGCGGTTAGTGCCAATCGCATCAGAATCATCAAGTTGGTTGGAGATATATGTTTTCCATAGAAAACAATTCAAAGACGGGAGATAAAACGTTCGGAATTATCGAATTGCGTAACTTCCAGACGGGAAGAGATATCGACTTGCGGTTAGTGCCAATCGCATCAGAATCATCGAATTGGTTGGAAATATATGTTTTTCGTAAAAAACAATTCAAAGACGGGAAATAAAACGTTCGGAATTATTGAAGTGCGTAACTTCCAGACGGGAAGAGATATCGATTTGCTGTTAGTGCCAATCGCATCAGAATCATCAAATTGGTTGGAAATATATGTTTTCCATAGAAAACAATTCGAAGACGGGAAATAAGACGTTCGGAATTATTGAATTACGTAACTTCCAAACGTGAAGAGATATCGACTTGCGGTTAGTGCCAATCGCATCAGATTCATCAAGTTGGTTGGAGATATATGTTTCTCATAGAAAACAATTTGAAGACGGGAAATAAAACGTTCGGAATTATTATTGAATTGCGTAACTTCCAGAGGGGAAGAGATATCGACTTGCGGTTAGTGCCAATCGCATCAGTATCATCATGTTGGTTGGAAATATATGTTTTTCATAGGAAACAATTCAAAGACGAGAAATAAAACGTTCGGAATTTTCGAATTGCGTAACTTCCAGACGGGAGTAGATATCTACTTGCGGTTAGTGCCAATCGCATCAGAATCATCAAATTGGTTGAAAATATATGTTTTCCATAGAAAACAATTCGAAGACGGGAAATAAGACGTTCGGAATTATTGAATTACGTAACTTCCAAACGTGAAGAGATATCGACTTGCGGTTAGTGCCAATCGCATCAGAATCATCAAGTTGGTTGGAGATATATGTTTTCCATAGAAAACAATTCAAAGACGGGAGATAAAACGTTCGGAATTATCGAATTGCGTAACTTCCAGACGGGAAGAGATATCGACTTGCGGTTAGTGCCAATCGCATCAGAATCATCGAATTGGTTGGAAATATATGTTTTTCGTAAAAAACAATTCAAAGACGGGAAATAAAACGTTCGGAATTATTGAAGTGCGTAACTTCCAAACGTGAAGAGATATCGACTTGCGGTTAGTGCCAATCGCATCAGAATCATCAAGTTGGTTGTAAATATATGTTTTCCATAGAAAACAATTCAAAGACGGGAAATAAAACGTTCGGAATTATTGAATTGCGTAACTTCCAAACGTGGAGAGATATCGACTTGCGGTTAGTGCCAATCGCATCAGAATCATCAAGTTGGTTGGAAATATATGTTTTCGATAGAAAACAATTCAAAGACGGGAAACAAAACGTTCGGAATTATTGAATTGCGTAACTTCCAGAGGGGAAGAGATATCGACTTGCGGTTAGTGCCAATCGCATCAGAATCTTCGAGTTGGTTGGAAATATATGTTTTTCATAGGAAACAATTCAAAGACGGAAAATAAAACGTTCGGAATTATTGAATTGCCTAACTTCCAGACGGGAAGAGATATCGATTTGCTGTTAGTGCCAATCGCATCAGAATCATCAAATTGGTTGGAAATATATGTTTTCCATAGAAAACAATTCGAAAACGGGAAATAAGACTTTCGGAATTATTGAATTACGTAACTTCCAAACGTGAAGAGATATCGACTTGCGGTTAGTGCCAATCGCATCAGAATCATCAAGTTGGTTGGAGATATATGTTTTCCATAGGAAACAATTCAAAGACGGGAGATAAAACGTTCGGAATTATCGAATTGCGTAACTTCCAGACGGGAAGAGATATCGACTTGCGGTTAGTGCCAATCGCATCAGAATCATCGAATTGGTTGGAAATATATGTTTTTCGTAAAAAACAATTCAAAGACGGGAAATAAAACGTTCGGAATTATTGAAGTGCGTAACTTCCAAACGTGAAGAGATATCGACTTGCGGTTAGTGCCAATCGCATCAGAATCATCAAGTTGGTTGTAAATATATGTTTTCCATAGAAAACAATTCAAAGACGGGAAATAAAACGTTCGGAATTATTGAATTGCGTAACTTCCAAACGTGGAGAGATATCGACTTGCGGTTAGTGCCAATCGCATCAGAATCATCAAGTTGGTTGGAAATATATGTTTTCGATAGAAAACAATTCAAAGACGGGAAACAAAACGTTCGGAATTATTGAATTGCGTAACTTCCAGGGGGGAAGAGATATCGACTTGCGGTTAGTGCCAATCGCATCAGAATCATCGAGTTGGTTGGAAATATATGTTTTTCATAGAAAACAATTCAAAGACGGAAAATAAAACGTTCGGAATTATTGAATTGCGTAACTTCCAGACGGGAAGAGATATCGATTTGCTGTTAGTGCCAATCGCATCAGAATCATCAAATTGGTTGGAAATATATGTTTTTCATAGAAAACAATTCAAAGACGGGAAATAAAACGTTAGGAATTATTGAATTAAGTAACTTCCAGAGAGGAAGAGATATCGACTTGCGGTTAGTGCCAATCGCATCAGAATCATCGAGTTGGTTGGAAATATATGCTTTTCATAGAAAACAATTCAAAGACGGAAAATAAAACGTTCGGAATTATTGAATTGCGTAACTTCCAGACGGGAAGAGATATCGATTTGCTGTTAGTGCCAATCGCATCAGAATCATCAAATTGGTTGGAGATATATGTTTTTCATAGAAAACAATTTAAAGACGGGAAATAAAACGTTCGGAATTATTATTGAATTGCGTAACTTCCAGAGGGGAAGAGATATCGACTTGCGGTTAGTGCCAATCGGATCAGTATCATCATGTTGGTTGGAAATATATGTTTTTCATAGGAAACAATTCAAAGACGAGAAATAAAACGTTCGGAATTTTCGAATTGCGTAACTTCCAGACGGGAGTAGATATCTACTTGCGGTTAGTGCCAATCGCATCAGAATCATCAAATTGGTTGGAAATATATGTTTTTCATAGAAAACAATTCAAAGACGGGAAATAAAATGTTCGGAATTATTGAATTGCGTAACTTCCAGACGGGAAGAGATATCTACTTTTGGTTATTGCCAATCGCATCAGAATCAACAAATTGGTTGGAAATATATGTTTTTCATAGAAGACAATTCAAAGACGGGAAATAAAACGTTCGGAATTATTGAATTGCGTAACTTCCAGAAGGGAAGAGATATCAATTTGCTGTTAGTGCCAATCGCATCAGAATCATCAAATTGGTTGGAAATATATGTTTTTCATAGAAAACAATCCAAAGACGGGAAATAAAACGTTCGGGATTATTGAATTGCGTAACTTCCAGAGGGGAAGAGACATCGACTTGCGGTAGTGCCAATCGCATCAGAATCATCGAGTTGGTTGGAAATATATGTTTTTCATAGAAAACAATCCGAAGACGTGAAATGAAACGTTCGGAATTATTGAATTGCGTGACTTCCAGACGGGAAGAGATATCGATTTGCTGTTAGTGCCAATCGCATCAGAATCATCAAATTGGTTGGAAATATATGTTTTTCATAGAAAACAATCCAAAGACGGGAAATAAAACGTTCGGGATTATTGAATTGCGTAACTTCCAGAGGGGAAGAGACATCGACTTGCGGTAGTGCCAATCGCATCAGAATCATCGAGTTGGTTGGAAATATATGTTTTTCATAGAAAACAATTCAAAGACGTGAAATGAAACGTTCGGAATTATTGAATTGCGTGACTTCCAGACGGGAAGAGATATCGATTTGCTGTTAGTGCCAATCGCATCAGAATCATCAAATTGGTTGGAAATATATGTTTTTCATAGAAAACAATTCAAAGACGGGAAATAAAACGTTCGGAATTATTATTGAATTGCGTAACTTCCAGAGGGGAAGAGATATCGACTTGCGGTTAGTGCCAATCGCATCAGTATCATCATGTTGGTTGAAAATATATGTTTTTCATAGGAAACAATTCAAAGACGAGAAATAAAACGCTCGGAATTTTCGAATTGCGTAACTTCCAGACGGGAGTAGATATCTACTTGCGGTTAGTGCCAATCGCATCAGAATCATCAAATTGGTTGAAAATATATGTTTTTCATAGAAAACAATTCAAAGACGGGAAATAAAATGTTAGGAATTATTGAATTGCGTAACTTCCAGACGGGAAGAGATATCTACTTGTGGTTATTGCCAATCGCATCAGAATCAACAAATTGGTTGGAAATATATGTTTTTCATAGAAAACAATTCAAAGACGGGAAATAAAACGTTCGGAATTATTGAATTGCGTAACTTCCAGACGGGAAGAGATATCGATTTGCTGTTAGTGTCAATCGCATCAGAATCATCAAATTGGTTGGAAATATATGTTTTCCATAGAAAACAATTCGAAGACGGGAAATAAGACGTTCGGAATTATTGAATTACGTAACTTCCAAACGTGAAGAGATATCGACTTGCGGTTAGTGCCAATCGCATCAGAATCATCAAGTTGGTTGGAGATATATGTTTTCCATAGAAAACAATTCAAAGACGGGAGATAAAACGTTCGGAATTATCGAATTGCGTAACTTCCAGACGGGAAGAGATATCGACTTGCGGTTAGTGCCAATCGCATCAGAATCATCGAATTGGTTGGAAATATATGTTTTTCGTAAAAAACAATTCAAAGACGGGAAATAAAACGTTCGGAATTATTGAAGTGCGTAACTTCCAAACGTGAAGAGATATCGACTTGCGGTTAGTGCCAATCGCATCAGAATCATCAAGTTGGTTGTAAATATATGTTTTCCATAGAAAACAATTCAAAGACGGGAAATAAAACGTTCGGAATTATTGAATTGCGTAACTTCCAAACGTGGAGAGATATCGACTTGCGGTTAGTGCCAATCGCATCAGAATCATCAAGTTGGTTGGAAATATATGTTTTCGATAGAAAACAATTCAAAGACGGGAAACAAAACGTTCGGAATTATTGAATTGCGTAACTTCCAGAGGGGAAGAGATATCGACTTGCGGTTAGTGCCAATCGCATCAGAATCTTCGAGTTGGTTGGAAATATATGTTTTTCATAGGAAACAATTCAAAGACGGAAAATAAAACGTTCGGAATTATTGAATTGCCTAACTTCCAGACGGGAAGAGATATCGATTTGCTGTTAGTGCCAATCGCATCAGAATCATCAAATTGGTTGGAAATATATGTTTTTCATAGAAAACAATTCAAAGACGGGAAATAAAACGTTAGGAATTATTGAATTAAGTAACTTCCAGAGGGGAAGAGATATCGACTTGCGGTTAGTGCCAATCGCATCAGAATCATCGAGTTGGTTGGAAATATATGCTTTTCATAGAAAACAATTCAAAGACAGAAAATAAAACGTTCGGAATTATTGAATTGCGTAACTTCCAGACGGGAAGAGATATCGATTTGCTGTTAGTGCCAATCGCATCAGAATCATCAAATTGGTTGGAGATATATGTTTCTCATAGAAAACAATTTGAAGACGGGAAATAAAACGTTCGGAATTATTATTGAATTGCGTAACTTCCAGAGGGGAAGAGATATCGACTTGCGGTTAGTGCCAATCGCATCAGTATCATCATGTTGGTTGGAAATATATGTTTTTCATAGGAAACAATTCAAAGACGAGAAATAAAACGTTCGGAATTTTCGAATTGCGTAACTTCCAGACGGGAGTAGATATCTACTTGCGGTTAGTGCCAATCGCATCAGAATCATCAAATTGGTTGGAAATATTTGTTTTCCATAGAAAACAATTCGAAGACGGGAAATAAGACGTTCGGAATTATTGAATTACGTAACTTCCAAACGTGAAGAGATATCGACTTGCGGTTAGTGCCAATCGCATCAGAATCATCAAGTTGGTTGGAGATATATGTTTTCCATAGAAAACAATTCAAAGACGGGAGATAAAACGTTCGGAATTATCGAATTGCGTAACTTCCAGACGGGAAGAGATATCGACTTGCGGTTAGTGCCAATCGCATCAGAATCATCGAATTGGTTGGAAATATATGTTTTTCGTAAAAAACAATTCAAAGACGGGAAATAAAACGTTCGGAATTATTGAAGTGCGTAACTTCCAGACGGGAAGAGATATCGATTTGCTGTCAGTGCCAATCGCATCAGAATCATCAAATTGGTTGGAAATATATGTTTTCCATAGAAAACAATTCGAAGACGGGAAATAAGACGTTCGGAATTATTGAATTACGTAACTTCCAAACGTGAAGAGATATCGACTTGCGGTTAGTGCCAATCGCATCAGATTCATCAAGTTGGTTGGAGATATATGTTTCTCATAGAAAACAATTTGAAGACGGGAAATAAAACGTTCGGAATTATTATTGAATTGCGTAACTTCCAGAGGGGAAGAGATATCGACTTGCGGTTAGTGCCAATCGCATCAGTATCATCATGTTGGTTGGAAATATATGTTTTTCATAGGAAACAATTCAAAGACGAGAAATAAAACGTTCGGAATTTTCGAATTGCGTAACTTCCAGACGGGAGTAGATATCTACTTGCGGTTAGTGCCAATCGCATCAGAATCATCAAATTGGTTGGAAATATATGTTTTCCATAGAAAACAATTCGAAGACGGGAAATAAGACGTTCGGAATTATTGAATTACGTAACTTCCAAACGTGAAGAGATATCGACTTGCGGTTAGTGCCAATCGCATCAGAATCATCAAGTTGGTTGGAGATATATGTTTTCCATAGAAAACAATTCAAAGACGGGAGATAAAACGTTCGGAATTATCGAATTGCGTAACTTCCAGACGGGAAGAGATATCGACTTGCGGTTAGTGCCAATCGCATCAGAATCATCGAATTGGTTGGAAATATATGTTTTTCGTAAAAAACAATTCAAAGACGGGAAATAAAACGTTCGGAATTATTGAAGTGCGTAACTTCCAAACGTGAAGAGATATCGACTTGCGGTTAGTGCCAATCGCATCAGAATCATCAAGTTGGTTGTAAATATATGTTTTCCATAGAAAACAATTCAAAGACGGGAAATAAAACGTTCGGAATTATTGAATTGCGTAACTTCCAAACGTGGAGAGATATCGACTTGCGGTTAGTGCCAATCGCATCAGAATCATCAAGTTGGTTGGAAATATATGTTTTCGATAGAAAACAATTCAAAGACGGGAAACAAAACGTTCGGAATTATTGAATTGCGTAACTTCCAGAGGGGAAGAGATATCGACTTGCGGTTAGTGCCAATCGCATCAGAATCTTCGAGTTGGTTGGAAATATATGTTTTTCATAGGAAACAATTCAAAGACGGAAAATAAAACGTTCGGAATTATTGAATTGCCTAACTCCCAGACGGGAAGAGATATCGATTTGCTGTTAGTGCCAATCGCATCAGAATCATCAAATTGGTTGGAAATATATGTTTTCCATAGAAAACAATTCGAAAACGGGAAATGAGACGTTCGGAATTATTGAATTACGTAACTTCCAAACGTGAAGAGATATCGACTTGCGGTTAGTGCCAATCGCATCAGAATCATCAAGTTGGTTGGAGATATATGTTTTCCATAGGAAACAATTCAAAGACGGGAGATAAAACGTTCGGAATTATCGAATTGCGTAACTTCCAGACGGGAAGAGATATCGACTTGCGGTTAGTGCCAATCGCATCAGAATCATCGAATTGGTTGGAAATATATGTTTTTCGTAAAAAACAATTCAAAGACGGGAAATAAAACGTTCGGAATTATTGAAGTGCGTAACTTCCAAACGTGAAGAGATATCGACTTGCGGTTAGTGCCAATCGCATCAGAATCATCAAGTTGGTTGTAAATATATGTTTTCCATAGAAAACAATTCAAAGACGGGAAATAAAACGTTCGGAATTATTGAATTGCGTAACTTCCAAACGTGGAGAGATATCGACTTGCGGTTAGTGCCAATCGCATCAGAATCATCAAGTTGGTTGGAAATATATGTTTTCGATAGAAAACAATTCAAAGACGGGAAACAAAACGTTCGGAATTATTGAATTGCGTAACTTCCAGGGGGGAAGAGATATCGACTTGCGGTTAGTGCCAATCGCATCAGAATCATCGAGTTGGTTGGAAATATATGTTTTTCATAGAAAACAATTCAAAGACGGAAAATAAAACGTTCGGAATTATTGAATTGCGTAACTTCCAGACGGGAAGAGATATCGATTTGCTGTTAGTGCCAATCGCATCAGAATCATCAAATTGGTTGGAAATATATGTTTTTCATAGAAAACAATTCAAAGACGGGAAATAAAACGTTAGGAATTATTGAATTAAGTAACTTCCAGAGAGGAAGAGATATCGACTTGCGGTTAGTGCCAATCGCATCAGAATCATCGAGTTGGTTGGAAATATATGCTTTTCATAGAAAACAATTCAAAGACGGAAAATAAAACGTTCGGAATTATTGAATTGCGTAACTTCCAGACGGGAAGAGATATCGATTTACTGTTAGTGCCAATCGCATCAGAATCATCAAATTGGTTGGAGATATATGTTTTTCATAGAAAACAATTTAAAGACGGGAAATAAAACGTTCGGAATTATTATTGAATTGCGTAACTTCCAGAGGGGAAGAGATATCGACTTGCGGTTAGTGCCAATCGGATCAGTATCATCATGTTGGTTGGGAATATATGTTTTTCATAGGAAACAATTCAAAGACGAGAAATAAAACGTTCGGAATTTTCGAATTGCGTAACTTCCAGACGGGAGTAGATATCTACTTGCGGTTAGTGCCAATCGCATCAGAATCATCAAATTGGTTGGAAATATATGTTTTTCATAGAAAACAATTCAAAGACGGGAAATAAAATGTTCGGAATTATTGAATTGCGTAACTTCCAGACGGGAAGAGATATCTACTTTTGGTTATTGCCAATCGCATCAGAATCAACAAATTGGTTGGAAATATATGTTTTTCATAGAAGACAATTCAAAGACGGGAAATAAAACGTTCGGAATTATTGAATTGCGTAACTTCCAGAAGGGAAGAGATATCAATTTGCTGTTAGTGCCAATCGCATCAGAATCATCAAATTGGTTGGAAATATATGTTTTTCATAGAAAACAATCCAAAGACGGGAAATAAAACGTTCGGGATTATTGAATTGCGTAACTTCCAGAGGGGAAGAGACATCGACTTGCGGTAGTGCCAATCGCATCAGAATCATCGAGTTGGTTGGAAATATATGTTTTTCATAGGAAACAATTCGAAGACGTGAAATGAAACGTTCGGAATTATTGAATTGCGTGACTTCCAGACGGGAAGAGATATCGATTTGCTGTTAGTGCCAATCGCATCAGAATCATCAAATTGGTTGGAAATATATGTTTTTCATAGAAAACAATCCAAAGACGGGAAATAAAACGTTCGGGATTATTGAATTGCGTAACTTCCAGAGGGGAAGAGACATCGACTTGCGGTAGTGCCAATCGCATCAGAATCATCGAGTTGGTTGGAAATATATGTTTTTCATAGAAAACAATTCAAAGACGTGAAATGAAACGTTCGGAATTATTGAATTGCGTGACTTCCAGACGGGAAGAGATATCGATTTGCTGTTAGTGCCAATCGCATCAGAATCATCAAATTGGTTGGAAATATATGTTTTTCATAGAAAACAATTCAAAGACGGGAAATAAAACGTTAGGAATTATTGAATTAAGTAACTTCCAGAGGGGAAGAGATATCGACTTGCGGTTAGTGCCAATCGCATCAGAATCATCGAGTTGGTTGGAAATATATGCTTTTCATAGAAAACAATTCAAAGACGGAAAATAAAACGTTCGGAATTATTGAATTGCGTAACTTCCAGACGGGAAGAGATATCGATTTGCTGTTAGTGCCAATCGCATCAGAATCATCAAATTGGTTGGAGATATATGTTTCTCATAGAAAACAATTTGAAGACGGGAAATAAAACGTTCGGAATTATTATTGAATTGCGTAACTTCCAGAGGGGAAGAGATATCGACTTGCGGTTAGTGCCAATCGCATCAGTATCATCATGTTGGTTGGAAATATATGTTTTTCATAGGAAACAATTCAAAGACGAGAAATAAAACGTTCGGAATTTTCGAATTGCGTAACTTCCAGACGGGAGTAGATATCTACTTGCGGTTAGTGCCAATCGCATCAGAATGATCAAATTGGTTGGAAATATTTGTTTTTCATAGAAAACAATTCAAAGACGGGAAATAAAATGTTCGGAATTATTGAATTGCGTAACTTCCAGACGGGAAGAGATATCGATTTTCTGTTAGTGCCAATCGCATCAGAATCATCAAATTGGTTGGAAATATATGTTTTTCATAGAAAACAATTCAAAGACAGGAAATAAAACGTTCGGAATTATTGAATTGCGTAACTTCCAGAGGGGAAGAGATATCGACTTGCGGTTAGTGCCAATCGCATCAGAATCTTCGAGTTGGTTGGAAATATATGTTTTTCATAGGAAACAATTCAAAGACGGAAAATAAAACGTTCGGAATTATTGAATTGCCTAACTTCCAGACGGGAAGAGATATCGATTTGCTGTTAGTGCCAATCGCATCAGAATCATCAAATTGGTTGGAAATATATGTTTTCCATAGAAAACAATTTGAAGACGGGAAATAAGACGTTCGGAATTATTGAATTACGTAACTTCCAAACGTGAAGAGATATCGACTTGCGGTTAGTGCCAATCGCATCAGAATCATCAAGTTGGTTGGAGATATATGTTTTCCATAGAAAACAATTCAAAGACGGGAGATAAAACGTTCGGAATTATCGAATTGCGTAACTTCCAGACGGGAAGAGATATCGACTTGCGGTTAGTGCCAATCGCATCAGAATCTTCGAGTTGGTTGGAAATATATGTTTTTCATAGGAAACAATTCAAAGACGGAAAATAAAACGTTCGGAATTATTGAATTGCCTAACTTCCAGACGGGAAGAGATATCGATTTGCTGTTAGTGCCAATCGCATCAGAATCATCGAATTGGTTGGAAATATATGTTTTTCGTAAAAAACAATTCAAAGACGGGAAATAAAACGTTCGGAATTATTGAAGTGCGTAACTTCCAAACGTGAAGAGATATCGACTTGTGGTTAGTGCCAATCGCATCAGAATCATCAAGTTGGTTGTAAATATATGTTTTCCATAGAAAACAATTCAAAGACGGGAAATAAAACGTTCGGAATTATTGAATTGCGTAACTTCCAAACGTGGAGAGATATCGACTTGCGGTTAGTGCCAATCGCATCAGAATCATCAAGTTGGTTGGAAATATATGTTTTCGATAGAAAACAATTCAAAGACGGGAAACAAAACGTTCGGAATTATTGAATTGCGTAACTTCCAGAGGGGAAGAGATATCGACTTGCGGTTAGTGCCAATCGCATCAGAATCATCGAGTTGGTTGGAAATATATGTTTTTCATAGAAAACAATTCAAAGACGGAAAATAAAACGTTCGGAATTATTGAATTGCGTAACTTCCAGACGGGAAGAGATATCGATTTGCTGTTAGTGCCAATCGCATCAGAATCATCAAATTGGTTGGAAATATATGTTTTTCATAGAAAACAATTCAAAGACGGGAAATAAAACGTTAGGAATTATTGAATTAAGTAACTTCCAGAGAGGAAGAGATATCGACTTGCGGTTAGTGCCAATCGCATCAGAATCATCGAGTTGGTTGGAAATATATGCTTTTCATAGAAAACAATTCAAAGACGGAAAATAAAACGTTCGGAATTATTGAATTGCGTAACTTCCAGACGGGAAGAGATATCGATTTGCTGTTAGTGCCAATCGCATCAGAATCATCAAATTGGTTGGAGATATATGTTTTTCATAGAAAACAATTTAAAGACGGGAAATAAAACGTTCGGAATTATTATTGAATTGCGTAACTTCCAGAGGGGAAGAGATATCGACTTGCGGTTAGTGCCAATCGCATCAGTATCATCATGTTGGTTGGAAATATATGTTTTTCATAGGAAACAATTCAAAGACGAGAAATAAAACGTTCGGAATTTTCGAATTGCGTAACTTCCAGACGGGAGTAGATATCTACTTGCGGTTAGTGCCAATCGCATCAGAATCATCAAATTGGTTGGAAATATATGTTTTTCATAGAAAACAATTCAAAGACGGGAAATAAAATGTTCGGAATTATTGAATTGCGTAACTTCCAGACGGGAAGAGATATCTACTTGTGGTTATTGCCAATCGCATCAGAATCAACAAATTGGTTGGAAATATATGTTTTTCATAGAAGACAATTCAAAGACGGGAAATAAAACGTTCGGAATTATTGAATTGCGTAACTTCCAGAAGGGAAGAGATATCAATTTGCTGTTAGTGCCAATCGCATCAGAATCATCAAATTGGTTGGAAATATATGTTTTTCATAGAAAACAATCCAAAGACGGGAAATAAAACGTTCGGGATTATTGAATTGCGTAACTTCCAGAGGGGAAGAGACATCGACTTGCGGTAGTGCCAATCGCATAAGATCATCGAGTTGGTTGGAAATATATGTTTTTCATAGAAAACAATTCGAAGACGTGAAATGAAACGTTCGGAATTATTGAATTGCGTGACTTCCAGACGGGAAGAGATATCGATTTGCTGTTAGTGCCAATCGCATCAGAATCATCAAATTGGTTGGAAATATATGTTTTTCATAGAAAACAATCCAAAGACGGGAAATAAAACGTTCGGGATTATTGAATTGCGTAACTTCCAGAGGGGAAGAGACATCGACTTGCGGTAGTGCCAATCGCATCAGAATCATCAAGTTGGTTGGAAATATATGTTTTCCATAGAAAACAATTCAAAGACGTGAAATGAAACGTTCGGAATTATTGAATTGCGTGACTTCCAGTCGGGAAGAGATATCGATTTGCTGTTAGTGCCAATCGCATCAGAATCATCAAATTGGTTGGAAATATATGTTTTTCATAGAAAACAATTCAAAGACGGGAAATAAAACGTTAGGAATTATTGAATTAAGTAACTTCCAGAGGGGAAGAGATATCGACTTGCGGTTAGTGCCAATCGCATCAGAATCATCGAGTTGGTTGGAAATATATGCTTTTCATAGAAAACAATTCAAAGACGGAAAATAAAACGTTCGGAATTATTGAATTGCGTAACTTCCAGACGGGAAGAGATATCGATTTGCTGTTAGTGCCAATCGCATCAGAATCATCAAATTGGTTGGAGATATATGTTTTTCATAGAAAACAATTTAAAGACGGGAAATAAAACGTTCGGAATTATTATTGAATTGCGTAACTTCCAGAGGGGAAGAGATATCGACTTGCGGTTAGTGCCAATCGCATCAGTATCATCATGTTGGTTGGAAATATATGTTTTTCATAGGAAACAATTCAAAGACGAGAAATAAAACGTTCGGAATTTTCGAATTGCGTAACTTCCAGACGGTAGTAGATATCTACTTGCGGTTAGTGCCAATCGCATCAGAATCATCAAATTGGTTGGAAATATATGTTTTTCATAGAAAACAATTCAAAGACGGGAAATAAAATGTTCGGAATTATTGAATTGCGTAACTTCCAGACGGGAAGAGACATCTACTTGTGGTTATTGCCAATCGCATCAGAATCAACAAATTGGTTGGAAATATATGTTTTTCATAGAAGACAATTCAAAGACGGGAAATAAAACGTTCGGAATTATTGAATTGCGTAACTTCCAGACGGGGAGAGATATCGATTTGCTGTTAGTGCCAATCGCATCAGAATCATCAAATTGGTTGGAAATATATGTTTTTCATAGAAAACAATCCAAAGACGGGAAATAAAACGTTCGGGATTATTGAATTGCGTAACTTCCAGAGGGGAAGAGACATCGACTTGCGGTAGTGCCAATCGCATCAGAATCATCGAGTTGGTTGGAAATATATATTTTTCATAGAAAACAATTCAAAGACGTGAAATGAAACGTTCGGAATTATTGAATTGCGTGACTTCCAGACGGGAAGAGATATCGATTTGCTGTTAGTGCCAATCGCATCAGAATCATCAAATTGGTTGGAAATATATGTTTTTCATAGAAAACAATTCAAAGACGGCAAATGAAACGTTCGGAATTATTGAATTGCGTAACTTCCAAAGGGGAAGAGATATCGACTTGCGGTTAGTGCCAATCGCATCAGAATCATCGAGTTGGTTGGAAATATATGTTTTTCATAGAAAACAATTCAAAGACGGGAAATAAAACGTTCGGAATTATTGAATTACGTAACTTCCAGACGAAAAGAGATATCGAGTTGCGGTTAGTGCCAATCGCATCAGAATCATCAATATGGTTGGAAATATATGTTTTTGATAGAAGACAATTCAAAGACGGGAAATAAAACGTTCGGAATTATTGAATTGCATAACTTCCAGACGGGAAGAGATATCGATTTTCTGTTAGTGCCAATCGCATCAGAATCATCAAATTGGTTGGAAATATATGTTTTTCATAGGAAACAATTCAAAGACGGCAAATAAAACGTTCGGAATTATTGAATTGCGTAACTTCCAGAGGGGAAGAGATATCGACTTGCGGTTAGTGCCAATCGCATCAGAATCATCGAGTTGGTTGGAAATATATGTTTTTCATAGAAAACAATTCAAAGACGGGAAATAAAACGTTCGGAATTATTGAATTACGTAACTTCCAGACGGGAAGAGATATCGAGTTGCGGTTAGTGCCAATCGCATCAGAATCATCAAATTGGTTGGAGATATATGTTTTTCATAGAAAACAATTCAAAGACGGGAAATAAAACGTTCGGAATTATTATTGAATTGCGTAACTTCCAGAGGGGAAGAGATATCGACTTGCGGTTAGTGCCAATCGCATCAGTATCATCATGTTGGTTGGAAATATATGTTTTTCATAGGAAACAATTCAAAGACGAGAAATAAAACGTTCGGAATTTTCGAATTGCGTAACTTCCAGACGGGAGTAGATATCTACCTTCGGTTAGTGCCAATCGCATCAGAATCATCAAATTGGTTGGAAATATATGTTTTTCATAGAAAACAATTCAAAGACGGGAAATAAAATGTTCGGAATTATTGAATTGCATAACTTCCAGACGGGAAGAGATATCTACTTGTGGTTATTGCCAATCGCATCAGAATCAACAAATTGGTTGGAAATATATGTTTTTCATAGAAGACAATTCAAAGACGGGAAATAAAACGTTCGGAATTATTGAATTGCGTAACTTCCAGACGGGAAGAGATATCGATTTGCTGTTAGTGCCAATCGCATCAGAATCATCAAATTGGTTGGAAATATATGTTTTTCATAGAAAACAATCCAAAGACGGGAAATAAAACGTTCGGGATTATTGAATTGCGTAACTTCCAGAGGGGAAGAGACATCGACTTGCGGTAGTGCCAATCGCATCAGAATCATCGAGTTGGTTGGAAATATATGTTTTTCATAGAAAACAATTCAAAGACGTGAAATGAAACGTTCGGAATTATTGAATTGCGTGACTACCAGACGGGAAGAGATATCGATTTGCTGTTAGTGCCAATCGCATCAGAATCATCAAATTGGTTGGAAATATATGTTTTTCATAGAAAACAATTAAAGACGGCAAATAAAACGTTCGGAATTATTGAATTGCGTAACTTCCAGAGGGGAAGAGATATCGACTTGCGGTTAGTGCCAATCGCATCAGAATCATCGAGTTGGTTGGAAATATATGTTTTTCATAGAAAACAATTCAAAGACGGGAAATAAAACGTTCGGAATTATTGAATTACGTAACTTCCAGACGGGAAAAGATATCGAGTTGCGGTTAGTGCCAATCGCATCAGAATCATCAAATTGGTTGGAAATATATGTTTTCCGTAGAAGACAATTCAAAGACGGGAAATAAAACGTTCGGAATTATTGAATTGCATAACTTCCAGACGGGAAGAGATATCGATTTTCTGTTAGTGCCAATCGCATCAGAATCATCAAATTGGTTGGAAATATATGTTTTTCATAGAAAACAATTCAAAGACGGGAAATAAAACGTTCGGAATTATTGAATTGCGTAACTTCCAGAGGGGAAGAGATATCGACTTGCGGTTAGTGCCAATCGCATCAGAATCATCATGTTGGTTGGAAATATATGTTTTTCATAGGAAACAATTCAAAGACGAGAAATAAAACGTTCGGAATTATTGAATTGCGTAACTTCCAGAGGGGAAGAGATATCGACTTGCGGTGGTGCCAATCGCATCAGAATCATCATGTTGGTTGGAAATATATTCTTTTCATAGGGAACAATTCGAAGACGTGTGATGAAACGTTCGGAATTATTGAATTGCGTAACTTCCAGACGGGAAGAGATATCGATTTGCTGTTAGTGCCAATCGCATCAGAATCATCAAATTGGTTGGAAATATATGTTTTTCATAGAAAACAATTCAAAGACGGGAAATAAAACGTTCGGAATTATTATTGAATTGCGTAACTTCCAGAGGGGAAGAGATATCGACTTGCGGTTAGTGCCAATCGCATCAGTATCATCATGTTGGTTGAAAATATATGTTTTTCATAGGAAACAATTCAAAGACGAGAAATAAAACGTTCGGAATTTTCGAATTGCGTAACTTCCAGACGGGAGTAGATATCTACTTGCGGTTAGTGCCAATCGCATCAGAATCATCAAATTGGTTGAAAATATATGTTTTTCATAGAAAACAATTCAAAGACGGGAAATAAAATGTTAGGAATTATTGAATTGCGTAACTTCCAGACGGGAAGAGATATCTACTTGTGGTTATTGCCAATCGCATCAGAATCAACAAATTGGTTGGAAATATATGTTTTTCATAGAAAACAATTCAAAGACGGGAAATAAAACGTTCGGAATTATTGAATTGCGTAACTTCCAGACGGGAAGAGATATCGATTTGCTGTTAGTGTCAATCGCATCAGAATCATCAAATTGGTTGGAAATATATGTTTTTCATAGAAAACAATCCAAAGACGGGAATTAAAACGTTCGGGATTATTGAATTGCGTAACTTCCAGAGGGGAAGAGACATCGACTTGCGGTAGTGCCAATCGCATCAGAATCATCGAGTTGGTTGGAAATATATGTTTTCCATAGAAAACAATTCAAAGACGTGAAATGAAACGTTCGGAATTATTGAATTGCGTGACTTCCAGACGGGAAGAGATATCGATTTGCTGTTAGTGCCAATCGCATCAGAATCATCAAATTGGTTGGAAATATATGTTTTTCATAGAAAACAATTCAAAGACGGCAAATAAAACGTTCGGAATTATTGAATTGCGTAACTTCCAGAGGGGAAGAGATATCGACTTGCGGTTAGTGCCAATCGCATCAGAATCATCATGTTGGTTGGAAATATATGTTTTTCATAGGAAACAATTCAAAGACGGGAAATAAAACGTTCGGAATTATTGAATTACGTAACTTCCAGACGGGAAAAGATATCGAGTTGCGGTTAGTGCCAATCGCATCAGAATCATCAAATTGGTTGGAAATATATGTTTTTCGTAGAAGACAATTCAAAGACGGGAAATAAAACGTTCGGAATTATTGAATTGCATAACTTCCAGACGGGAAGAGATATCGATTTTCTGTTAGTGCCAATCGCATCAGAATCATCAAATTGGTTGGAAATATATGTTTTTCATAGAAAACAATTCAAAGACGGGAAATAAAACGTTCGGAATTATTGAATTGCGTAACTTCCAGAGGGGAAGAGATATCGACTTGCGGTTAGTGCCAATCGCATCAGAATCATCATGTTGGTTGGAAATATATGTTTTTCATAGGAAACAATTCAAAGACGAGAAATATAACGTTCGGAATTATTGAATTGCGTAACTTCCAGAGGGGAAGAGATATCGACTTGCGGTGGTGCCAATCGCATCAGAATCATCATGTTGGTTGGAAATATATTCTTTTCATAGGGAACAATTCGAAGACGTGTGATGAAACGTTCGGAATTATTGAATTGCGTAACTTCCAGACGGGAAGAGATATCGATTTGCTGTTAGTGCCAATCGCATCAGAATCATCAAATTGGTTTGAAATATATGTTTTTCATAGAAAACAATTCAAAGACGGGAAATAAAACGTTCGGAATTATTATTGAATTGCGTAACTTCCAGAGGGGAAGAGATATCGACTTGCGGTTAGTGCCAATCGCATCAGTATCATCATGTTGGTTGGAAATATATGTTTTTCATAGGAAACAATTCAAAGACGAGAAATAAAACGTTCGGAATTTTCGAATTGCGTAACTTCCAGACGGGAGTAGATATCTACTTGCGGTTAGTGCCAATCGCATCAGAATCATCAAATTGGTTGAAAATATATGTTTTTCATAGAAAACAATTCAAAGACGGGAAATAAAATGTTAGGAATTATTGAATTGCGTAACTTCCAGACGGGAAGAGATATCTACTTGTGGTTATTGCCAATCGCATCAGAATCAACAAATTGGTTGGAAATATATGTTTTTCATAGAAAACAATTCAAAGACGGGAAATAAAACGTTCGGAATTATTGAATTGCGTAACTTCCAGACGGGAAGAGATATCGATTTGCTGTTAGTGTCAATCGCATCAGAATCATCAAATTGGTTGGAAATATATGTTTTTCATAGAAAACAATCCAAAAACGGGAAATAAAACGTTCGGGATTATTGAATTGCGTAACTTCCAGAGGGGAAGAGACATCGACTTGCGGTAGTGCCAATCGCATCAGAATCATCGAGTTGGTTGGAAATATATGTTTTTCATAGAAAACAATTCAAAGACGTGAAATGAAACGTTCGGAATTATTGAATTGCGTGACTTCCAGACGGGAAGAGATATCGATTTGCTGTTAGTGCCAATCGCATCAGAATCATCAAATTGGTTGAAAATATATGTTTTTCATAGAAAACAATTCAAAGACGGGAAATAAAATGTTAGGAATTATTGAATTGCGTAACTTCCAGACGGGAAGAGATATCTACTTGTGGTTATTGCCAATCGCATCAGAATCAACAAATTGGTTGGAAATATATGTTTTTCATAAAAAACAATTCAAAGACGGGAAATGAAACGTTCGGAATTATTGAATTGCGTAACTTCCAGACGGGAAGAGATATCGATTTGCTGTTAGTGTCAATCGCATCAGAATCATCAAATTGGTTGGAAATATATGTTTTTCATAGAAAACAATCCAAAGACGGGAAATAAAACGTTCGGGATTATTGAATTGCGTAACTTCCAGAGGGGAAGAGACATCGACTTGCGGTAGTGCCAATCGCATCAGAATCATCGAGTTGGTTGGAAATATATGTTTTTCATAGAAAACAATTCAAAGACGTGAAATGAAACGTTCGGAATTATTGAATTGCGTGACTTCCAGACGGGAAGAGATATCGATTTGCTGTTAGTGCCAATCGCATCAGAATCATCAAATTGGTTGGAAATATATGTTTTTCTCAGAAAACAATTCAAAGACGGCAAATAAAACGTTCGGAATTATTGAATTGCGTAACTTCCAGAGGGGAAGAGATATCGACTTGCGGTTAGTGCCAATCGCATCAGAATCATCATGTTGGTTGGAAATATATGTTTTTCATAGGAAACAATTCAAAGACGGGAAATAAAACGTTCGGAATTATTGAATTACGTAACTTCCAGACGGGAAAAGATATCGAGTTGCGGTTAGTGCCAATCGCATCAGAATCATCAAATTGGTTGGAAATATATGTTTTTCGTAGAAGACAATTCAAAGACGGGAAATAAAACGTTCGGAATTATTGAATTGCATAACTTCCAGACGGGAAGAGATATCGATTTTCTGTTAGTGCCAATCGCATCAGAATCATCAAATTGGTTGGAAATATATGTTTTTCATAGAAAACAATTCAAAGACGGGAAATAAAACGTTCGGAATTATTGAATTGCGTAACTTCCAGAGGGGAAGAGATATCGACTTGCGGTTAGTGCCAATCGCATCAGAATCATCATGTTGGTTGGAAATATATGTTTTTCATAGGAAACAATTCAAAGACGAGAAATAAAACGTTCGGAATTATTGAATTGCGTAACTTCCAGAGGGGAAGAGATATCGACTTGCGGTGGTGCCAATCGCATCAGAATCATCATGTTGGTTGGAAATATATTCTTTTCATAGGGAACAATTCGAAGACGTGTGATGAAACGTTCGGAATTATTGAATTGCGTAACTTCCAGACGGGAAGAGATATCGATTTGCTGTTAGTGCCAATCGCATCAGAATCATCAAATTGGTTGGAAATATATGTTTTTCATAGAAAACAATTCAAAGACGGGAAATAAAACGTTCGGAATTATTATTGAATTGCGTAACTTCCAGAGGGGAAGAGATATCGACTTGCGGTTAGTGCCAATCGCATCAGTATCATCATGTTGGTTGGAAATATATGTTTTTCATAGGAAACAATTCAAAGACGAGAAATAAAACGTTCGGAATTTTCGAATTGCGTAACTTCCAGACGGGAGTAGATATCTACTTGCGGTTAGTGCCAATCGCATCAGAATCATCAAATTGGTTGAAAATATATGTTTTTCATAGAAAACAATTCAAAGACGGGAAATAAAATGTTAGGAATTATTGAATTGCGTAACTTCCAGACGGGAAGAGATATCTACTTGTGGTTATTGCCAATCGCATCAGAATCAACAAATTGGTTGGAAATATATGTTTTTCATAGAAAACAATTCAAAGACGGGAAATAAAACGTTCGGAATTATTGAATTGCGTAACTTCCAGACGGGAAGAGATATCGATTTGCTGTTAGTGTCAATCGCATCAGAATCATCAAATTGGTTGGAAATATATGTTTTTCATAGAAAACAATCCAAAGACGGGAAATAAAACGTTCGGGATTATTGAATTGCGTAACTTCCAGAGGGGAAGAGACATCGACTTGCGGTAGTGCCAATCGCATCAGAATCATCGAGTTGGTTGGAAATATATGTTTTTCATAGAAAACAATTCAAAGACGTGAAATGAAACGTTCGGAATTATTGA
Organism: Endomychus coccineus; assembly: GCA_958510875.1. NCBI lineage: Eukaryota > Metazoa > Arthropoda > Insecta > Coleoptera > Endomychidae > Endomychus > Endomychus coccineus. Next base: position 169,817,864 of record OY294067.1, read on the forward strand.
ATTGCGTGACTTCCAGACGGGAAGAGATATCGATTTGCTGTTAGTGCCAATCGCATCAGAATCATCAAATTGGTTGGAAATATATGTTTTTCATAGAAAACAATTCAAAGACGGCAAATAAAACGTTCGGAATTATTGAATTGCGTAACTTCCAGAGGGGAAGAGATATCGACTTGCGGTTAGTGCCAATCGCATCAGAATCATCGAGTTGGTTGGAAATATATGTTTTTCGTAAAAAACAATTCAAAGACGGGAAATAAAACGTTCGGAATTATTGAAGTGCGTAACTTCCAAACGTGAAGAGATATCGACTTGCGGTTAGTGCCAATCGCATCAGAATCATCAAGTTGGTTGTAAATATATGTTTTCCATAGAAATCAATTCAAAGACGGGAAATAAAACGTTCGGATATATTGAATTGCGTAACTTCCAGACGGGAAGAGATATCGACTTGCGGTTAGTGCCAATCGCATCAGAATCATCGTATTGGTTGGAAATATATGTTTTTCGTAAAAAACAATTCAAAGACGGGAAATAAAACGTTCGGAATTATTGAAGTGCGTAACTTCCAAACGTGAAGAGATATCGACTTGCGGTTAGTGCCAATCGCATCAGAATCATCAAGTTGGTTGTAAATATATGTTTTCCATAGAAATCAATTCAAAGACGGGAAATAAAACGTTCGGAATTATTGAATTGCGTAACTTCCAAACGTGGAGAGATATCGACTTGCGGTTAGTGCCAATCGCATCAGAATCATCAAGTTGATTGGAAATATATGTTTTCGATAGAAAACAATTCAAAGACGGGAAATAAAACGTTCGGAATTATTGAATTGCGTAACTTCCAAATGTGAAGAGATATCGACTTGCGGTTAGTGCCAATCGCATCAGAATCATCAAGTTGGTTGGAAATATATGTTTTCGATAGAAAACAATTCAAAGACGGGAAATAAAACGTTCGGAATTATTGAATTGCGTAACTTCCAAATGTGAAGAGATATCCACTTGCGGTTAGTGCCAGTCGCATCAGAATCATCAAGTTGGTTGGAAATATATGTTTTCCATAGAAAACAATTCAAAGACGGGAAATAAAACGTTCGGAATTATTGAATTGCGTAACTTCCAGACGGGAAGAGATATCGATTTGCTGTTAGTGCCAATCGCATCAGAATCATCAAATTGGTTGGAAATATATGTTTTTCATAGAAAACAATTCAAAGACGGGAAATAAAACGTTAGGAATTATTGAATTAAGTAACTTCCAGAGGGGAAGAGATATCGACTTGCGGTTAGTGCCAATCGCATCAGAATCATCGAGTTGGTTGGAAATATATGTTTTTCATAGAAAACAATTCAAAGACGGAAAATAAAACGTTCGGAATTATTGAATTGCGTAACTTCCAGACGGTAAGAGATATCGATTTGCTGTTAGTGCCAATCGCATCAGAATCATCAAGTTGGTTGGAAATATATGTTTTCCATAGAAAACAATTCAAAGACGGGAAATAAAACGTTCGGAATTATTGAATTGCGTAACTTCCAGACGGAAGAGATATCGACTTGCGGTTAGTGCCAATCGCATCAGAATCATCGTATTGGTTGGAAATATATGTTTTTCGTGAAAAACAATTCAAAGACGGGAAATAAAACGTTCGGAATTATTGAAGTGCGTAACTTCCAAACGTGAAGAGATATCGACTTGCGGTTAGTGCCAATCGCATCAGAATCATCAAGTTGGTTGTAAATATATGTTTTCCATAGAAATCAATTCAAAGACGGGAAATAAAACGTTCGGAATTATTGAATTGCGTAACTTCCAAACGTGGAGAGATATCGACTTGCGGTTAGTGCCAATCGCATCAGAATCATCAAGTTGGTTGGAAATATATGTTTTCGATAGAAAACAATTCAAAGACGGGAAATAAAACGTTCGGAATTATTGAATTGCGTAACTTCCAAATGTGAAGAGATATCGACTTGCGGTTAGTGCCAGTCGCATCAGAATCATCAAGTTGGTTGGAAATATATGTTTTCCATAGAAAACAATTCAAAGACGGGAAATAAAACGTTCGGAATTATTGAATAGCGTAACTTCCAGACGGGAAGAGATATCGATTTTCTGTTAGTGCCAATCGCATCAGAATCATCAAATTGGTTGGAAATATATGTTTTTCATAGAAAACAATTCAAAGACGGGAAATAAAACGTTCGGAATTATTGAATTGCGTAACTTCCAGAGGGGAAGAGATATCGATTCGCGGTTAGTGCCAATCGCATCAGAATCTTCGAGTTGGTTGGAAATATATGTTTTTCATAGGAAACAATTCAAAGACGGAAAATAAAACGTTCGGAATTATTGAATTGCCTAACTTCCAGACGGGAAGAGATATCGATTTGCTGTTAGTGCCAATCGCATCAGAATCATCAAATTGGTTGGAAATATATGTTTTTCATAGAAAACAATTCAAAGACGGCAAATAAAACGTTCGGAATTATTGAATTGCGTAACTTCCAGAGGGGAAGAGATATCGACTTGCGGTTAGTGCCAATCGCATCAGAATCATCGAGTTGGTTGGAAATATATGTTTTTCGTAAAAAACAATTCAAAGACATGAAATAAAACGTTCGGAATTATTGAAGTGCGTAACTTCCAAACGTGAAGAGATATCGACTTGCGGTTAGTGCCAATCGCATCAGAATCATCAAGTTGGTTGTAAATATATGTTTTCCATAGAAATCAATTCAAAGACGGGAAATAAAACGTTCGGAATTATTGAATTGCGTAACTTCCAGACGGGAAGAGATATCGACTTGCGGTTAGTGCCAATCGCATCAGAATCATCGTATTGGTTGGAAATATATGTTTTTCGTAAAAAACAATTCAAAGACGGGAAATAAAACGTTCGGAATTATTGAAGTGCGTAACTTCCAAACGTGAAGAGATATCGACTTGCGGTTAGTGCCAATCGCATCAGAATCATCAAGTTGGTTGTAAATATATGTTTTCCATAGAAATTAATTCGAAGACGGGAAATAAAACGTTCGGAATTATTGAATTGCGTAACTTCCAAACGTGGAGAGATATCGACTTGCGGTTAGTGCCAATCGCATCAGAATCATCAAGTTGGTTGGAAATATATGTTTTCGATAGAAAACAATTCAAAGACGGGAAATAAAACGTTCGGAATTATTGAATTGCGTAACTTCCAAATGTGAAGAGATATCGACTTGCGGTTAGTGCCAATCGCATCAGAATCATCAAGTTGGTTGGAAATATATGTTTTCGATAGAAAACAATTCAAAGACGGGAAATAAAACGTTCGGAATTATTGAATTGCGTAACTTCCAAATGTGAAGAGATATCGACTTGCGGTTAGTGCCAGTCGCATCAGAATCATCAAGTTGGTTGGAAATATATGTTTTCCATAGAAAACAATTCAAAGACGGGAAATAAAACGTTCGGAATTATTGAATTGCGTAACTTCCAGACGGGAAGAGATATCGATTTGCTGTTAGTGCCAATCGCATCAGAATCATCAAATTGGTTGGAAATATATGTTTTTCATAGAAAACAATTCAAAGACGGGAAATAAAACGTTAGGAATTATTGAATTAAGTAACTTCCAGAGGGAAAGAGATATCGACTTGCGGTTAGTGCCAATCGCATCAGAATCATCGAGTTGGTTGGAAATATATGTTTTTCATAGAAAACAATTCAAAGACGGAAAATAAAACGTTCGGAATTATTGAATTGCGTAACTTCCAGACGGGAAGAGATATCGATTTGCTGTTAGTGCCAATCGCATCAGAATCATCAAGTTGGTTGGAAATATATGTTTTCCATAGAAAACAATTCGAAGACGGGAAATAAAACGTTCGGAATTATTGAATTGCGTAACTTCCAGACAAGAAGAGATATCGACTTGCGGTTAGTGCCAATCGCATCAGAATCATCGTATTGGTTGGAAATATATGTTTTTCGTAAAAAACAATTCAAAGACGGGAAATAAAACGTTCGGAATTATTGAAGTGCGTAACTTCCAAACGTGAAGAGATATCGACTTGCGGTTAGTGCCAATCGCATCAGAATCATCAAGTTGGTTGTAAATATATGTTTTCCATAGAAATCAATCCAAAGACGGGAAATAAAACGTTCGGAATTATTGAATTGCGTAACTTCCAAACGTGGAGAGATATCGACTTGCGGTTAGTGCCAATCGCATCAGAATCATCAAGTTGGTTGGAAATATATGTTTTCGATAGAAAACAATTCAAAGACGGGAAATAAAACGTTCGGAATTATTGAATTGCGTAACTTCCAAATGTGAAGAGATATCGACTTGCGGTTAGTGCCAGTCGCATCAGAATCATCAAGTTGGTTGGAAATATATGTTTTCCATAGAAAACAATTCAAAGACGGGAAATAAAACGTTCGGAATTATTGAATAGCGTAACTTCCAGACGGGAAGAGATATCGATTTTCTGTTAGTGCCGATCGCATCAGAATCATCAAATTGGTTGGAAATATATGTTTTTCATAGAAAACAATTCAAAGACGGGAAATAAAACGTTAGGAATTATTGAATTAAGTAACTTCCAGAGGGAAAGAGATATCGACTTGCGGTTAGTGCCAATCGCATCAGAATCATCGAGTTGGTTGGAAATATATGTTTTTCATAGAAAACAATTCAAAGACGGAAAATAAAACGTTCGGAATTATTGAATTGCGTAACTTCCAGACGGGAAGAGATATCGATTTGCTGTTAGTGCCAATCGCATCAGAATCATCAAGTTGGTTGGAAATATATGTTTTCCATAGAAAACAATTCGAAGACGGGAAATAAAACGTTCGGAATTATTGAATTGCGTAACTTCCAGACAAGAAGAGATATCGACTTGCGGTTAGTGCCAATCGCATCAGAATCATCGTATTGGTTGGAAATATATGTTTTTCGTAAAAAACAATTCAAAGACGGGAAATAAAACGTTCGGAATTATTGAAGTGCGTAACTTCCAAACGTGAAGAGATATCGACTTGCGGTTAGTGCCAATCGCATCAGAATCATCAAGTTGGTTGTAAATATATGTTTTCCATAGAAATCAATCCAAAGACGGGAAATAAAACGTTCGGAATTATTGAATTGCGTAACTTCCAAACGTGGAGAGATATCGACTTGCGGTTAGTGCCAATCGCATCAGAATCATCAAGTTGGTTGGAAATATATGTTTTCGATAGAAAACAATTCAAAGACGGGAAATAAAACGTTCGGAATTATTGAATTGCGTAACTTCCAAATGTGAAGAGATATCGACTTGCGGTTAGTGCCAATCGCATCAGAATCATCAAGTTGGTTGGAAATATATGTTTTCGATAGAAAACAATTCAAAGACGGGAAATAAAACGTTCGGAATTATTGAATTGCGTAACTTCCAAATGTGAAGAGATATCGACTTGCGGTTAGTGCCAGTCGCATCAGAATCATCAAGTTGGTTGGAAATATATGTTTTCCATAGAAAACAATTCAAAGACGGGAAATAAAACGTTCGGAATTATTGAATTGCGTAACTTCCAGACGGGAAGAGATATCGATTTGCTGTTAGTGCCAATCGCATCAGAATCATCAAATTGGTTGGAAATATATGTTTTTCATAGAAAACAATTCAAAGACGGGAAATAAAACGTTAGGAATTATTGAATTAAGTAACTTCCAGAGGGAAAGAGATATCGACTTGCGGTTAGTGCCAATCGCATCAGAATCATCGAGTTGGTTGGAAATATATGTTTTTCATAGAAAACAATTCAAAGACGGAAAATAAAACGTTCGGAATTATTGAATTGCGTAACTTCCAGACGGGAAGAGATATCGATTTGCTGTTAGTGCCAATCGCATCAGAATCATCAAGTTGGTTGGAAATATATGTTTTCCATAGAAAACAATTCGAAGACGGGAAATAAAACGTTCGGAATTATTGAATTGCGTAACTTCCAGACAAGAAGAGATATCGACTTGCGGTTAGTGCCAATCGCATCAGAATCATCGTATTGGTTGGAAATATATGTTTTTCGTAAAAAACAATTCAAAGACGGGAAATAAAACGTTCGGAATTATTGAAGTGCGTAACTTCCAAACGTGAAGAGATATCGACTTGCGGTTAGTGCCAATCGCATCAGAATCATCAAGTTGGTTGTAAATATATGTTTTCCATAGAAATCAATCCAAAGACGGGAAATAAAACGTTCGGAATTATTGAATTGCGTAACTTCCAAACGTGGAGAGATATCGACTTGCGGTTAGTGCCAATCGCATCAGAATCATCAAGTTGGTTGGAAATATATGTTTTCGATAGAAAACAATTCAAAGACGGGAAATAAAACGTTCGGAATTATTGAAATGCGTAACTTCCAAATGTGAAGAGATATCGACTTGCGGTTAGTGCCAGTCGCATCAGAATCATCAAGTTGGTTGGAAATATATGTTTTCCATAGAAAACAATTCAAAGACGGGAAATAAAACGTTCGGAATTATTGAATAGCGTAACTTCCAGACGGGAAGAGATATCGATTTTCTGTTAGTGCCGATCGCATCAGAATCATCAAATTGGTTGGAAATATATGTTTTTCATAGAAAACAATTCAAAGACGGGAAATAAAACGTTAGGAATTATTGAATTAAGTAACTTCCAGAGGGAAAGAGATATCGACTTGCGGTTAGTGCCAATCGCATCAGAATCATCGAGTTGGTTGGAAATATATGTTTTTCATAGAAAACAATTCAAAGACGGAAAATAAAACGTTCGGAATTATTGAATTGCGTAACTTCCAGACGGGAAGAGATATCGATTTGCTGTTAGTGCCAATCGCATCAGAATCATCAAGTTGGTTGGAAATATATGTTTTCCATAGAAAACAATTCGAAGACGGGAAATAAAACGTTCGGAATTATTGAATTGCGTAACTTCCAGACAAGAAGAGATATCGACTTGCGGTTAGTGCCAATCGCATCAGAATCATCGTATTGGTTGGAAATATATGTTTTTCGTAAAAAACAATTCAAAGACGGGAAATAAAACGTTCGGAATTATTGAAGTGCGTAACTTCCAAACGTGAAGAGATATCGACTTGCGGTTAGTGCCAATCGCATCAGAATCATCAAGTTGGTTGTAAATATATGTTTTCCATAGAAATTAATTCGAAGACGGGAAATAAAACGTTCGGAATTATTGAATTGCGTAACTTCCAAACGTGGAGAGATATCGACTTGCGGTTAGTGCCAATCGCATCAGAATCATCAAGTTGGTTGGAAATATATGTTTTCGATAGAAAACAATTCAAAGACGGGAAATAAAACGTTCGGAATTATTGAATTGCGTAACTTCCAAATGTGAAGAGATATCGACTTGCGGTTAGTGCCAATCGCATCAGAATCATCAAGTTGGTTGGAAATATATGTTTTCGATAGAAAACAATTCAAAGACGGGAAATAAAACGTTCGGAATTATTGAATTGCGTAACTTCCAAATGTGAAGAGATATCGACTTGCGGTTAGTGCCAGTCGCATCAGAATCATCAAGTTGGTTGGAAATATATGTTTTCCATAGAAAACAATTCAAAGACGGGAAATAAAACGTTCGGAATTATTGAATTGCGTAACTTCCAGACGGGAAGAGATATCGATTTGCTGTTAGTGCCAATCGCATCAGAATCATCAAATTGGTTGGAAATATATGTTTTTCATAGAAAACAATTCAAAGACGGGAAATAAAACGTTAGGAATTATTGAATTAAGTAACTTCCAGAGGGAAAGAGATATCGACTTGCGGTTAGTGCCAATCGCATCAGAATCATCGAGTTGGTTGGAAATATATGTTTTTCATAGAAAACAATTCAAAGACGGAAAATAAAACGTTCGGAATTATTGAATTGCGTAACTTCCAGACGGGAAGAGATATCGATTTGCTGTTAGTGCCAATCGCATCAGAATCATCAAGTTGGTTGGAAATATATGTTTTCCATAGAAAACAATTCGAAGACGGGAAATAAAACGTTCGGAATTATTGAATTGCGTAACTTCCAGACAAGAAGAGATATCGACTTGCGGTTAGTGCCAATCGCATCAGAATCATCGTATTGGTTGGAAATATATGTTTTTCGTAAAAAACAATTCAAAGACGGGAAATAAAACGTTCGGAATTATTGAAGTGCGTAACTTCCAAACGTGAAGAGATATCGACTTGCGGTTAGTGCCAATCGCATCAGAATCATCAAGTTGGTTGTAAATATATGTTTTCCATAGAAATCAATCCAAAGACGGGAAATAAAACGTTCGGAATTATTGAATTGCGTAACTTCCAAACGTGGAGAGATATCGACTTGCGGTTAGTGCCAATCGCATCAGAATCATCAAGTTGGTTGGAAATATATGTTTTCGATAGAAAACAATTCAAAGACGGGAAATAAAACGTTCGGAATTATTGAATTGCGTAACTTCCAAATGTGAAGAGATATCGACTTGCGGTTAGTGCCAGTCGCATCAGAATCATCAAGTTGGTTGGAAATATATGTTTTCCATAGAAAACAATTCAAAGACGGGAAATAAAACGTTCGGAATTATTGAATAGCGTAACTTCCAGACGGGAAGAGATATCGATTTTCTGTTAGTGCCGATCGCATCAGAATCATCAAATTGGTTGGAAATATATGTTTTTCATAGAAAACAATTCAAAGACGGGAAATAAAACGTTAGGAATTATTGAATTAAGTAACTTCCAGAGGGAAAGAGATATCGACTTGCGGTTAGTGCCAATCGCATCAGAATCATCGAGTTGGTTGGAAATATATGTTTTTCATAGAAAACAATTCAAAGACGGAAAATAAAACGTTCGGAATTATTGAATTGCGTAACTTCCAGACGGGAAGAGATATCGATTTGCTGTTAGTGCCAATCGCATCAGAATCATCAAGTTGGTTGGAAATATATGTTTTCCATAGAAAACAATTCGAAGACGGGAAATAAAACGTTCGGAATTATTGAATTGCGTAACTTCCAGACAAGAAGAGATATCGACTTGCGGTTAGTGCCAATCGCATCAGAATCATCGTATTGGTTGGAAATATATGTTTTTCGTAAAAAACAATTCAAAGACGGGAAATAAAACGTTCGGAATTATTGAAGTGCGTAACTTCCAAACGTGAAGAGATATCGACTTGCGGTTAGTGCCAATCGCATCAGAATCATCAAGTTGGTTGTAAATATATGTTTTCCATAGAAATCAATCCAAAGACGGGAAATAAAACGTTCGGAATTATTGAATTGCGTAACTTCCAAACGTGGAGAGATATCGACTTGCGGTTAGTGCCAATCGCATCAGAATCATCAAGTTGGTTGGAAATATATGTTTTCGATAGAAAACAATTCAAAGACGGGAAATAAAACGTTCGGAATTATTGAATTGCGTAACTTCCAAATGTGAAGAGATATCGACTTGCGGTTAGTGCCAGTCGCATCAGAATCATCAAGTTGGTTGGAAATATATGTTTTCCATAGAAAACAATTCAAAGACGGGAAATAAAACGTTCGGAATTATTGAATAGCGTAACTTCCAGACGGGAAGAGATATCGATTTTCTGTTAGTGCCGATCGCATCAGAATCATCAAATTGGTTGGAAATATATGTTTTTCATAGAAAACAATTCAAAGACGGGAAATAAAACGTTCGGAATTATTGAATTGCGTAACTTCCAGAGGGGAAGAGATATCGACTTGCGGTTAGTGCCAATCGCATCAGAATCATCGAGTTGGTTGGAAATATATGTTTTTCGTAAAAAACAATTCAAAGACGGGAAATAAAACGTTCGGAATTATTGAAGTGCGTAACTTCCAAACGTGAAGAGATATCGACTTGCGGTTAGTGCCAATCGCATCAGAATCATCAAGTTGGTTGTAAATATATGTTTTCCATAGAAATCAATCCAAAGACGGGAAATAAAACGTTCGGATATATTGAATTGCGTAACTTCCAGACGGGAAGAGATATCGACTTGCGGTTAGTGCCAATCGCATCAGAATCATCGTATTGGTTGGAAATATATGTTTTTCGTAAAAAACAATTCAAAGACGGGAAATAAAACTTTCGGAATTATTGAAGTGCGTAACTTCCAAACGTGAAGAGATATCGACTTGCGGTTAGTGCCAATCGCATCAGAATCATCAAGTTGGTTGTAAATATATGTTTTCCATAGAAATCAATTCAAAGACGGGAAATAAAACGTTCGGAATTATTGAATTGCGTAACTTCCAAACGTGGAGAGATATCGACTTGCGGTTAGTGCCAATCGCATCAGAATCATCAAGTTGATTGGAAATATATGTTTTCGATAGAAAACAATTCAAAGACGGGAAATAAAACGTTCGGAATTATTGAATTGCGTAACTTCCAAATGTGAAGAGATATCGACTTGCGGTTAGTGCCAATCGCATCAGAATCATCAAGTTGGTTGGAAATATATGTTTTCGATAGAAAACAATTCAAAGACGGGAAATAAAACGTTCGGAATTATTGAATTGCGTAACTTCCAAATGTGAAGAGATATCCACTTGCGGTTAGTGCCAGTCGCATCAGAATCATCAAGTTGGTTGGAAATATATGTTTTCCATAGAAAACAATTCAAAGACGGGAAATAAAACGTTCGGAATTATTGAATTGCGTAACTTCCAGACGGGAAGAGATATCGATTTGCTGTTAGTGCCAATCGCATCAGAATCATCAAATTGGTTGGAAATATATGTTTTTCATAGAAAACAATTCAAAGACGGGAAATAAAACGTTAGGAATTATTGAATTAAGTAACTTCCAGAGGGGAAGAGATATCGACTTGCGGTTAGTGCCAATCGCATCAGAATCATCGAGTTGGTTGGAAATATATGTTTTTCATAGAAAACAATTCAAAGACGGAAAATAAAACGTTCGGAATTATTGAATTGCGTAACTTCCAGACGGTAAGAGATATCGATTTGCTGTTAGTGCCAATCGCATCAGAATCATCAAGTTGGTTGGAAATATATGTTTTCCATAGAAAACAATTCAAAGACGGGAAATAAAACGTTCGGAATTATTGAATTGCGTAACTTCCAGACGGGAAGAGATATCGACTTGCGGTTAGTGCCAATCGCATCAGAATCATCGTATTGGTTGGAAATATATGTTTTTCGTGAAAAACAATTCAAAGACGGGAAATAAAACGTTCGGAATTATTGAAGTGCGTAACTTCCAAACGTGAAGAGATATCGACTTGCGGTTAGTGCCAATCGCATCAGAATCATCAAGTTGGTTGTAAATATATGTTTTCCATAGAAATCAATTCAAAGACGGGAAATAAAACGTTCGGAATTATTGAATTGCGTAACTTCCAAACGTGGAGAGATATCGACTTGCGGTTAGTGCCAATCGCATCAGAATCATCAAGTTGGTTGGAAATATATGTTTTCGATAGAAAACAATTCAAAGACGGGAAATAAAACGTTCGGAATTATTGAATTGCGTAACTTCCAAATGTGAAGAGATATCGACTTGCGGTTAGTGCCAGTCGCATCAGAATCATCAAGTTGGTTGGAAATATATGTTTTCCATAGAAAACAATTCAAAGACGGGAAATAAAACGTTCGGAATTATTGAATAGCGTAACTTCCAGACGGGAAGAGATATCGATTTTCTGTTAGTGCCAATCGCATCAGAATCATCAAATTGGTTGGAAATATATGTTTTTCATAGAAAACAATTCAAAGACGGGAAATAAAACGTTCGGAATTATTGAATTGCGTAACTTCCAGAGGGGAAGAGATATCGATTCGCGGTTAGTGCCAATCGCATCAGAATCTTCGAGTTGGTTGGAAATATATGTTTTTCATAGGAAACAATTCAAAGACGGAAAATAAAACGTTCGGAATTATTGAATTGCCTAACTTCCAGACGGGAAGAGATATCGATTTGCTGTTAGTGCCAATCGCATCAGAATCATCAAATTGGTAGGAAATATATGTTTTTCATAGAAAACAATTCAAAGACGGCAAATAAAACGTTCGGAATTATTGAATTGCGTAACTTCCAGAGGGGAAGAGATATCGACTTGCGGTTAGTGCCAATCGCATCAGAATCATCGAGTTGGTTGGAAATATATGTTTTTCGTAAAAAACAATTCAAAGACATGAAATAAAACGTTCGGAATTATTGAAGTGCGTAACTTCCAAACGTGAAGAGATATCGACTTGCGGTTAGTGCCAATCGCATCAGAATCATCAAGTTGGTTGTAAATATATGTTTTCCATAGAAATCAATTCAAAGACGGGAAATAAAACGTTCGGAATTATTGAATTGCGTAACTTCCAGACGGGAAGAGATATCGACTTGCGGTTAGTGCCAATCGCATCAGAATCATCGTATTGGTTGGAAATATATGTTTTTCGTAAAAAACAATTCAAAGACGGGAAATAAAACGTTCGGAATTATTGAAGTGCGTAACTTCCAAACGTGAAGAGATATCGACTTGCGGTTAGTGCCAATCGCATCAGAATCATCAAGTTGGTTGTAAATATATGTTTTCCATAGAAATTAATTCGAAGACGGGAAATAAAACGTTCGGAATTATTGAATTGCGTAACTTCCAAACGTGGAGAGATATCGACTTGCGGTTAGTGCCAATCGCATCAGAATCATCAAGTTGGTTGGAAATATATGTTTTCGATAGAAAACAATTCAAAGACGGGAAATAAAACGTTCGGAATTATTGAATTGCGTAACTTCCAAATGTGAAGAGATATCGACTTGCGGTTAGTGCCAATCGCATCAGAATCATCAAGTTGGTTGGAAATATATGTTTTCGATAGAAAACAATTCAAAGACGGGAAATAAAACGTTCGGAATTATTGAATTGCGTAACTTCCAAATGTGAAGAGATATCGACTTGCGGTTAGTGCCAGTCGCATCAGAATCATCAAGTTGGTTGGAAATATATGTTTTCCATAGAAAACAATTCAAAGACGGGAAATAAAACGTTCGGAATTACTGAATTGCGTAACTTCCAGACGGGAAGAGATATCGATTTGCTGTTAGTGCCAATCGCATCAGAATCATCAAATTGGTTGGAAATATATGTTTTTCATAGAAAACAATTCAAAGACGGGAAATAAAACGTTAGGAATTATTGAATTAAGTAACTTCCAGAGGGAAAGAGATATCGACTTGCGGTTAGTGCCAATCGCATCAGAATCATCGAGTTGGTTGGAAATATATGTTTTTCATAGAAAACAATTCAAAGACGGAAAATAAAACGTTCGGAATTATTGAATTGCGTAACTTCCAGACGGGAAGAGATATCGATTTGCTGTTAGTGCCAATCGCATCAGAATCATCAAGTTGGTTGGAAATATATGTTTTCCATAGAAAACAATTCGAAGACGGGAAATAAAACGTTCGGAATTATTGAATTGCGTAACTTCCAGACAAGAAGAGATATCGACTTGCGGTTAGTGCCAATCGCATCAGAATCATCGTATTGGTTGGAAATATATGTTTTTCGTAAAAAACAATTCAAAGACGGGAAATAAAACGTTCGGAATTATTGAAGTGCGTAACTTCCAAACGTGAAGAGATATCGACTTGCGGTTAGTGCCAATCGCATCAGAGTCATCAAGTTGGTTGTAAATATATGTTTTCCATAGAAATCAATCCAAAGACGGGAAATAAAACGTTCGGAATTATTGAATTGCGTAACTTCCAAACGTGGAGAGATATCGACTTGCGGTTAGTGCCAATCGCATCAGAATCATCAAGTTGGTTGGAAATATATGTTTTCGATAGAAAACAATCCAAAGACGGGAAATAAAACGTTCGGAAATATTGAATTGCGTAACTTCCAAATGTGAAGAGATATCGACTTGCGGTTAGTGCCAGTCGCATCAGAATCATCAAGTTGGTTGGAAATATATGTTTTCCATAGAAAACAATTCAAAGACGGGAAATAAAACGTTCGGAATTATTGAATAGCGTAACTTCCAGACGGGAAGAGATATCGATTTTCTGTTAGTGCCGATCGCATCAGAATCATCAAATTGGTTGGAAATATATGTTTTTCATAGAAAACAATTCAAAGACGGGGAATAAAACGTTCGGAATTATTGAATTGCGTAACTTCCAGAGGGGAAGAGATATCGACTTGCGGTTTGTGCCAATCGCATCAGAATCTTCGAGTTGGTTGGAAATATATGTTTTTCATAGGAAACAATTCAAAAACGGAAAATAAAACGTTCCGAATTATTGAATTGCCTAACTTCCAGACGGGAAGAGATATCGATTTGCTGTTAGTGCCAATCGCATCAGAATCATCAAATTGGTTGGAAATATATGTTTTCCATAGAAAACAATTCGAAGACGGGAAATAAGACGTTCGGAATTATTGAATTACGTAACTTCCAAACGTGAAGAGATATCGACTTGCGGTTAGTGCCAATCGCATCAGAATCATCAAGTTGGTTGGAAATATATGTTTTCCATAGAAAACAATTCAAAGACGGGAAATAAAACGTTCGGAATTATTGAATTGCGTAACTTCCAAATGTGAAGAGATATCCACTTGCGGTTAGTGCCAGTCGCATCAAAATCATCAAGTTGGTTGGAAATATATGTTTTCCATAGAAAACAATTCAAAGACGGGAAATAAAACGTTCGGAATTATTGAATTGCGTAACTTCCAGACGGGAAGAGATATCGATTTGCTGTTAGTGCCAATCGCATCAGAATCATCAAATTGGTTGGAAATATATGTTTTTCATAGAAAACAATTCAAAGACGGGAAATAAAACGTTAGGAATTATTGAATTAAGTAACTTCCAGAGGGGAAGAGATATCGACTTGCGGTTAGTGCCAATCGCATCAGAATCATCGAGTTGGTTGGAAATATATGTTTTTCATAGAAAACAATTCAAAGACGGAAAATAAAACGTTCGGAATTATTGAATTGCGTAACTTCCAGACGGTAAGAGATATCGATTTGCTGTTAGTGCCAATCGCATCAGAATCATCAAGTTGGTTGGAAATATATGTTTTCCATAGAAAACAATTCAAAGACGGGAAATAAAACGTTCGGAATTATTGAATTGCGTAACTTCCAGACGGGAAGAGATATCGACTTGCGGTTAGTGCCAATCGCATCAGAATCATCGTATTGGTTGGAAATATATGTTTTTCGTAAAAAACAATTCAAAGACGGGAAATAAAACGTTCGGAATTATTGAAGTGCGTAACTTCCAAACGTGAAGAGATATCGACTTGCGGTTAGTGCCAATCGCATCAGAATCATCAAGTTGGTTGTAAATATATGTTTTCCATAGAAATCAATTCAAAGACGGGAAATAAAACGTTCGGAATTATTGAATTTCGTAACTTCCAAACGTGGAGAGATATCGACTTGCGGTTAGTGCCAATCGCATCAGAATCATCAAGTTGGTTGGAAATATATGTTTTCGATAGAAAACAATTCAAAGACGGGAAATAAAACGTTCGGAATTATTGAATTGCGTAACTTCCAAATGTGAAGAGATATCGACTTGCGGTTAGTGCCAGTCGCATCAGAATCATCAAGTTGGTTGGAAATATATGTTTTCCATAGAAAACAATTCAAAGACGGGAAATAAAACGTTCGGAATTATTGAATAGCGTAACTTCCAGACGGGAAGAGATATCGATTTTCTGTTAGTGCCAATCGCATCAGAATCATCAAATTGGTTGGAAATATATGTTTTTCATAGAAAACAATTCAAAGACGGGAAATAAAACGTTCGGAATTATTGAATTGCGTAACTTCCAGAGGGGAAGAGATATCGATTCGCGGTTAGTGCCAATCGCATCAGAATCTTCGAGTTGGTTGGAAATATATGTTTTTCATAGGAAACAATTCAAAGACGGAAAATAAAACGTTCGGAATTATTGAATTGCCTAACTTCCAGACGGGAAGAGATATCGATTTGCTGTTAGTGCCAATCGCATCAGAATCATCAAATTGGTTGGAAATATATGTTTTTCATAGAAAACAATTCAAAGACGGCAAATAAAACGTTCGGAATTATTGAATTGCGTAACTTCCAGAGGGGAAGAGATATCGACTTGCGGTTAGTGCCAATCGCATCAGAATCATCGAGTTGGTTGGAAATATATGTTTTTCGTAAAAAACAATTCAAAGACATGAAATAAAACGTTCGGAATTATTGAAGTGCGTAACTTCCAAACGTGAAGAGATATCGACTTGCGGTTAGTGCCAATCGCATCAGAATCATCAAGTTGGTTGTAAATATATGTTTTCCATAGAAATCAATTCAAAGACGGGAAATAAAACGTTCGGAATTATTGAATTGCGTAACTTCCAGACGGGAAGAGATATCGACTTGCGGTTAGTGCCAATCGCATCAGAATCATCGTATTGGTTGGAAATATATGTTTTTCGTAAAAAACAATTCAAAGACGGGAAATAAAACGTTCGGAATTATTGAAGTGCGTAACTTCCAAACGTGAAGAGATATCGACTTGCGGTTAGTGCCAATCGCATCAGAATCATCAAGTTGGTTGTAAATATATGTTTTCCATAGAAATTAATTCGAAGACGGGAAATAAAACGTTCGGAATTATTGAATTGCGTAACTTCCAAACGTGGAGAGATATCGACTTGCGGTTAGTGCCAATCGCATCAGAATCATCAAGTTGGTTGGAAATATATGTTTTCGATAGAAAACAATTCAAAGACGGGAAATAAAACGTTCGGAATTATTGAATTGCGTAACTTCCAAACGTGAAGAGATATCGACTTGCGGTTAGTGCCAATCGCATCAGAATCATCAAGTTGGTTGGAAATATATGTTCTCGATAGAAAACAATTCAAAGACGGGAAATAAAACGTTCGGAATTATTGAATTGCGTAACTTCCAAATGTGAAGAGATATCGACTTGCGGTTAGTGCCAGTCGCATCAGAATCATCAAGTTGGTTGGAAATATATGTTTTCCATAGAAAACAATTCAAAGACGGGAAATAAAACGTTCGGAATTATTGAATTGCGTAACTTCCAGACGGGAAGAGATATCGATTTGCTGTTAGTGCCAATCGCATCAGAATCATCAAATTGGTTGGAAATATATGTTTTTCATAGAAAACAATTCAAAGACGGGAAATAAAACGTTAGGAATTATTGAATTAAGTAACTTCCAGAGGGAAAGAGATATCGACTTGCGGTTAGTGCCAATCGCATCAGAATCATCGAGTTGGTTGGAAATATATGTTTTTCATAGAAAACAATTCAAAGACGGAAAATAAAACGTTCGGAATTATTGAATTGCGTAACTTCCAGACGGGAAGAGATATCGATTTGCTGTTAGTGCCAATCGCATCAGAATCATCAAGTTGGTTGGAAATATATGTTTTCCATAGAAAACAATTCGAAGACGGGAAATAAAACGTTCGGAATTATTGAATTGCGTAACTTCCAGACAAGAAGAGATATCGACTTGCGGTTAGTGCCAATCGCATCAGAATCATCGTATTGGTTGGAAATATATGTTTTTCGTAAAAAACAATTCAAAGACGGGAAATAAAACGTTCGGAATTATTGAAGTGCGTAACTTCCGAACGTGAAGAGATATCGACTTGCGGTTAGTGCCAATCGCATCAGAATCATCAAGTTGGTTGTAAATATATGTTTTCCATAGAAATCAATTCAAAGACGGGAAATAAAACGTTCGGAATTATTGAATTGCGTAACTTCCAAACGTGGAGAGATATCGACTTGCGGTTAGTGCCAATCGCATCAGAATCATCAAGTTGGTTGGAAATATATGTTTTCGATAGAAAACAATTCAAAGACGGGAAATAAAACGTTCGGAATTATTGAATTGCGTAACTTCCAAATGTGAAGAGATATCGACTTGCGGTTAGTGCCAGTCGCATCAGAATCATCAAGTTGGTTGGAAATATATGTTTTCCATAGAAAACAATTCAAAGACGGGAAATAAAACGTTCGGAATTATTGAATAGCGTAACTTCCAGACGGGAAGAGATATCGATTTTCTGTTAGTGCCGATCGCATCAGAATCATCAAATTGGTTGGAAATATATGTTTTTCATAGAAAACAATTCAAAGACGGGAAATAAAACGTTCGGAATTATTGAATTGCGTAACTTCCAGAGGGGAAGAGATATCGACTTGCGGTTAGTGCCAATCGCATCAGAATCTTCGAGTTGGTTGGAAATATATGTTTTTCATAGGAAACAATTCAAAGACGGAAAATAAAACTATCCGAATTATTGAATTGCCTAACTTCCAGACGGGAAGAGATATCGATTTGCTGTTAGTGCCAATCGCATCAGAATCATCAAATTGGTTGGAAATATATGTTTTCCATAGAAAACAATTCGAAGACGGGAAATAAGACGTTCGGAATTATTGAATTACGTAACTTCCAAACGTGAAGAGATATCGACTTGCGGTTAGTGCCAATCGCATCAGAATCATCAAGTTGGTTGGAAATATATGTTTTCCATAGAAAACAATTCAAAGACGGGAGATAAAACGTTCGGAATTATCGAATTGCGTAACTTCCAGACGGGAAGAGATATCGACTTGCGGTTAGTGCCAATCGCATCAGAATCATCGAATTGGTTGGAAATATATGTTTTTTGTAAAAAACAATTCAAAGACGGGAAATAAAACGTTCGGAATTATTGAAGTGCGTAACTTCCAAACGTGAAGAGATATCGACTTGCGGTTAGTGCCAATCGCATCAGAATCATCAAGTTGGTTGTAAATATATGTTTTCCATAGAAAACAATTCAAAGACGGGAAATAAAACGTTCGGAATTATTGAATTGCGTAACTTCCAAACGTGGAGAGATATCGACTTGCGGTTAGTGCCAATCGCATCAGAATCATCAAGTTGGTTGGGAATATATGTTTTCGATAGAAAACAATTCGAAGACGGGAAATAAAACGTTCGGAATTATTGAATTGCGTAACTTCCAGAGGGGAAGAGATATCGACTTGCGGTTAGTGCCAATCGCATCAGAATCATCGAGTTGGTTGGAAATATATGTTTTTCATAGAAAACAATTCAAAGACGGAAAATAAAACGTTCGGAATTATTGAATTGCGTAACTTCCAGACGGGAAGAGATATCGATTTGCTGTTAGTGCCAATCGCATCAGAATCATCAAATTGGTTGGAAATATATGTTTTTCATAGAAAACAATTCAAAGACGGGAAATAAAACGTTAGGAATTATTGAATTAAGTAACTTCCAGAGGGGAAGAGATATCGACTTGCGGTTAGTGCCAATCGCATCAGAATCATCGAGTTGGTTGGAAATATATGCTTTTCATAGAAAACAATTCAAAGACGGAAAATAAACGTTCGGAATTATTGGATTGCGTAACTTCCAGACGGGAAGAGATATCGATTTGCTGTTAGTGCCAATCGCATCAGAATCATCAAATTGGTTGGAGATATATGTTTTTCATAGAAAACAATTTAAAGACGGAGAATAAAACGTTCGGAATTATTATTGAATTGCGTAACTTCCAGAGGGGAAGATTATCGACTTGCGGTTAGTGCCAATCGCATCAGTATCATCATGTTGGTTGGAAATATATGTTTTTCATAGGAAACAATTCAAAGACTAGAAATAAAACGTTCGGAATTTCCGAATTGCGTAACTTCCAGACGGGAGTAGATATCTACTTGCGGTTAGTGCCAATCGCATCAGAATCATCAAATTGGTTGGAAATATATGTTTTCCATAGAAAACAATTCAAAGACGGGAAATAAAATGTTCGGAATTATTGAATTGCGTAACTTCCAGACGGGAAGAGATATCTACTTGTGGTTATTGCCAATCGCATCAGAATCAACAAATTGGTTGGAAATATATGTTTTTCATAGAAGACAATTCAAAGACGGGAAATAAAACGTTCGGAATTATTGAATTGCGTAACTTCCAGACGGGAAGAGATATCGATTTGCTGTTAGTGCCAATCGCATCAGAATCATCAAATTGGTTGGAAATATATGTTTTTCATAGAAAACAATCCAAAGACGGGAAATAAAACGTTCGGGATTATTGAATTGCGTAACTTCCAGAGGGGAAGAGACATCGACTTGCGGTAGTGCCAATCGCATCAGAATCATCGAGTTGGTTGGAAATATATGTTTTTCATAGAGAACAATTCAAAGACGTGAAATGAAACGTTCGGAATTATTGAATTGCGTGACTTCCAGACGGGAAGAGATATCGATTTGCTGTTAGTGCCAATCGCATCAGAATCATCAAATTGGTTGGAAATATATGTTTTCCATAGAAAACAATTCAAAGACGGCAAATGAAACGTTCGGAATTATTGAATTGCGTAACTTCCAGAGGGGAAGAGATATCGACTTGCGGTTAGTGCCAATCGCATCAGTATCATCATGTTGGTTGGAAATATATGTTTTTCATAGGAAACAATTCAAAGACGAGAAATAAAACGTTCGGAATTTTCGAATTGCGTAACTTTCAGACGGGAGTAGATATCTACTTGCGGTTAGTGCCAATCGCATCAGAATCATCAAATTGGTTGAAAATATATGTCTTTCATAGAAAACAATTCAAAGACGGGAAATAAAATGTTAGGAATTATTGAATTGCGTAACTTCCAGACGGGAAGAGATATCTACTTGTGGTTATTGCCAATCGCATCAGAATCAACAAATTGGTTGGAAATATATGTTTTTCATAGAAAACAATTCAAAGACGGGAAATAAAACGTTCGGAATTATTGAATTGCGTAACTTCCAGACGGGAAGAGATATCGATTTGCTGTTAGTGTCAATCGCATCAGAATCATCAAATTGGTTGGAAATATATGTTTTTCATAGAAAACAATCCAAAGACGGGAAATAAAACGTTCGGGATTATTGAATTGCGTAACTTCCAGAGGGGAAGAGACATCGACTTGCGGTAGTGCCAATCGCATCAGAATCATCGAGTTGGTTGGAAATATATGTTTTTCATAGAAAACAATTCAAAGACGTGAAATGAAACGTTCGGAATTATTGAGTTGCGTGACTCCCAGACGGGAAGAGATATCGATTTGCTGTTAGTGCCAATCGCATCAGAATCATCAAATTGGTTGGAAATATATGTTTTTCATAGAAAACAATCCAAAGACGGCAAATAAAACGTTCGGAATTATTGAATTGCGTAACTTCCAGAGGGGAAGAGATATCGACTTGCGGTTAGTGCCAATCGCATCAGAATCATCGAGTTGGTTGGAAATATATGTTTTTCGTAAAAAACAATTTAAAGACGGGAAATAAAACGTTCGGAATTATTGAAGTGCGTAACTTCCAAACGTGAAGAGATATCGACTTGCGGTTAGTGCCAATCGCATCAGAATCATCAAGTTGGTTGTAAATATATGTTTTCCATAGAAATCAATTCAAAGACGGGAAATAAAACGTTCGGAATTATTGAATTGCGTAACTTCCAGACGGGAAGAGATATCGACTTGCGGTTAGTGCCAATCGCATCAGAATCATCGTATTGGTTGGAAATATATGTTTTTCGTAAAAAACAATTCAAAGACGGGAAACAAAACGTTCGGAATTATTGAAGTGCGTAACTTCCAAACGTGAAGAGATATCGACTTGCGGTTAGTGCCAATCGCATCAGAATCATCGAGTTGGTTGGAAATATATGTTTTTCGTAAAAAACAATTCAAAGACGGGAAATAAAACGTTCGGAATTATTGAAGTGCCCAACTTCCAAACGTGAAGAGATATCGACTTGCGGTTAGTGCCAATCGCATCAGAATCATCAAGTTGGTTGTAAATATATGTTTTCCATAGAAATCAATTCAAAGACGGGAAATAAAACGTTCGGAATTATTGAATTGCGTAACTTCCAGAGGGGGAGAGATATCGACTTGCGGTTAGTGCCAATCGCATCAGAATCATCGAGTTGGTTGGAAATATATGTTTTTCTTAAAAAACAATTCAAAGACGGGAAATAAAACGTTCGGAATTATTGAAGTGCGTAACTTCCAAACGTGAAGAGATATCGACTTGCGGTTAGTGCCAATCGCATCAGAATCATCAAGTTGGTTGTAAATATATGTTTCCCATAGAAATCAATTCAAAGACGGGAAATAAAACGTTCGGAATTATTGAATTGCGTAACTTCCAGACGGGAAGAGATATCGACTTGCGGTTAGTGCCAATCGCATCAGAATCATCATGTTGGTTGGAAATATATGTTTTTCATAGGAAACAATTCAAAGACGAGAAATAAAACGTTCGGAATTTTCGAATTGCGTAACTTTCAGACGGGAGTAGATATCTACTTGCGGTTAGTGCCAATCGCATCAGAATCATCAAATTGGTTGAAAATATATGTCTTTCATAGAAAACAATTCAAAGACGGGAAATAAAATGTTAGGAATTATTGAATTGCGTAACTTCCAGACGGGAAGAGATATCTACTTGTGGTTATTGCCAATCGCATCAGAATCAACAAATTGGTTGGAAATATATGTTTTTCATAGAAAACAATTCAAAGACGGGAAATAAAACGTTCGGAATTATTGAATTGCGTAACTTCCAGACGGGAAGAGATATCGATTTGCTGTTAGTGTCAATCGCATCAGAATCATCAAATTGGTTGGAAATATATGTTTTTCATAGAAAACAATCCAAAGACGGGAAATAAAACGTTCGGGATTATTGAATTGCGTAACTTCCAGAGGGGAAGAGACATCGACTTGCGGTAGTGCCAATCGCATCAGAATCATCGAGTTGGTTGGAAATATATGTTTTTCATAGAAAACAATTCAAAGACGTGAAATGAAACGTTCGGAATTATTGAAGTGCCCAACTTCCAAACGTGAAGAGATATCGACTTGCGGTTAGTGCCAATCGCATCAGAATCATCAAGTTGGTTGTAAATATATGTTTTCCATAGAAATCAATTCAAAGACGGGAAATAAAACGTTCGGAATTATTGAATTGCGTAACTTCCAGAGGGGGAGAGATATCGACTTGCGGTTAGTGCCAATCGCATCAGAATCATCGAGTTGGTTGGAAATATATGTTTTTCTTAAAAAACAATTCAAAGACGGGAAATAAAACGTTCGGAATTATTGAAGTGCGTAACTTCCAAACGTGAAGAGATATCGACTTGCGGTTAGTGCCAATCGCATCAGAATCATCAAGTTGGTTGTAAATATATGTTTCCCATAGAAATCAATTCAAAGACGGGAAATAAAACGTTCGGAATTATTGAATTGCGTAACTTCCAGACGGGAAGAGATATCGACTTGCGGTTAGTGCCAATCGCATCAGAATCATCATGTTGGTTGGAAATATATGTTTTTCATAGGAAACAATTCAAAGACGAGAAATAAAACGTTCGGAATTTTCGAATTGCGTAACTTTCAGACGGGAGTAGATATCTACTTGCGGTTAGTGCCAATCGCATCAGAATCATCAAATTGGTTGAAAATATATGTCTTTCATAGAAAACAATTCAAAGACGGGAAATAAAATGTTAGGAATTATTGAATTGCGTAACTTCCAGACGGGAAGAGATATCTACTTGTGGTTATTGCCAATCGCATCAGAATCAACAAATTGGTTGGAAATATATGTTTTTCATAGAAAACAATTCAAAGACGGGAAATAAAACGTTCGGAATTATTGAATTGCGTAACTTCCAGACGGGAAGAGATATCGATTTGCTGTTAGTGTCAATCGCATCAGAATCATCAAATTGGTTGGAAATATATGTTTTTCATAGAAAACAATCCAAAGACGGGAAATAAAACGTTCGGGATTATTGAATTGCGTAACTTCCAGAGGGGAAGAGACATCGACTTGCGGTAGTGCCAATCGCATCAGAATCATCGAGTTGGTTGGAAATATATGTTTTTCATAGAAAACAATTCAAAGACGTGAAATGAAACGTTCGGAATTATTGAGTTGCGTGACTCCCAGACGGGAAGAGATATCGATTTGCTGTTAGTGCCAATCGCATCAGAATCATCAAATTGGTTGGAAATATATGTTTTTCATAGAAAACAATCCAAAGACGGCAAATAAAACGTTCGGAATTATTGAATTGCGTAACTTCCAGAGGGGAAGAGATATCGACTTGCGGTTAGTGCCAATCGCATCAGAATCATCGAGTTGGTTGGAAATATATGTTTTTCGTAAAAAACAATTTAAAGACGGGAAATAAAACGTTCGGAATTATTGAAGTGCGTAACTTCCAAACGTGAAGAGATATCGACTTGCGGTTAGTGCCAATCGCATCAGAATCATCAAGTTGGTTGTAAATATATGTTTTCCATAGAAATCAATTCAAAGACGGGAAATAAAACGTTCGGAATTATTGAATTGCGTAACTTCCAGACGGGAAGAGATATCGACTTGCGGTTAGTGCCAATCGCATCAGAATCATCGTATTGGTTGGAAATATATGTTTTTCGTAAAAAACAATTCAAAGACGGGAAACAAAACGTTCGGAATTATTGAAGTGCGTAACTTCCAAACGTGAAGAGATATCGACTTGCGGTTAGTGCCAATCGCATCAGAATCATCGAGTTGGTTGGAAATATATGTTTTTCGTAAAAAACAATTCAAAGACGGGAAATAAAACGTTCGGAATTATTGAAGTGCCCAACTTCCAAACGTGAAGAGATATCGACTTGCGGTTAGTGCCAATCGCATCAGAATCATCAAGTTGGTTGTAAATATATGTTTTCCATAGAAATCAATTCAAAGACGGGAAATAAAACGTTCGGAATTATTGAATTGCGTAACTTCCAGAGGGGGAGAGATATCGACTTGCGGTTAGTGCCAATCGCATCAGAATCATCGAGTTGGTTGGAAATATATGTTTTTCTTAAAAAACAATTCAAAGACGGGAAATAAAACGTTCGGAATTATTGAAGTGCGTAACTTCCAAACGTGAAGAGATATCGACTTGCGGTTAGTGCCAATCGCATCAGAATCATCAAGTTGGTTGTAAATATATGTTTCCCATAGAAATCAATTCAAAGACGGGAAATAAAACGTTCGGAATTATTGAATTGCGTAACTTCCAGACGGGAAGAGATATCGACTTGCGGTTAGTGCCAATCGCATCAGAATCATCGTATTGGTTGGAAATATATGTTTTTCGTAAAAAACAATTCGAAGACGGGAAATAAAACGTTCGGAATTATTGAAGTGCGTAACTTCCAAACGTGAAGAGATATCGACTTGCGGTTAGTGCCAATCGCATCAGAATCATCAAGTTGGTTGTGAATATATGTTTTCCATAGAAATCAATTCAAAGACGGGAAATAAAACGTTCGGAATTATTGAATTGCGTAACTTCCAAACGTGGAGAGATATCGACTTGCGGTTAGTGCCAATCGCATCAGAATCATCAAGTTGGTTGGAAATATATGTTTTCGATAGAAAACAATTCAAAGACGGGAAATAAAACGTTCGGAATTATTGAATTGCGTAACTTCCAAATGTGAAGAGATATCGACTTGCGGTTAGTGCCAATCGCATCAGAATCATCAAGTTGGTTGGAAATATATGTTTTCGATAGAAAACAATTCAAAGACGGGAAATAAAACGTTCGGAATTATTGAATTGCGTAACTTCCAAATGTGAAGAGATATCGACTTGCGGTTAGTGCCAGTCGCATCAGAATCATCAAGTTGGTTGGAAATATATGTTTTCCATAGAAAACAATTCAAAGACGGGAAATAAAACGTTCGGAATTATTGAATTGCGTAACTTCCAGACGGGAAGAGATATCGATTTGCTGTTAGTGCCAATCGCATCAGAATCATCAAATTGGTTGGAAATATATGTTTTTCATAGAAAACAATTCAAAGACGGGAAATAAAACGTCAGGAATTATTGAATTAAGTAACTTCCAGAGGGGAAGAGATATCGACTTGCGGTTAGTGCCAATCGCATCAGAATCATCGAGTTGGTTGGAAATATATGTTTTTCATAGAAAACAATTCAAAGACGGAAAATAAAACGTTCGGAATTATTGAATTGCGTAACTTCCAGACGGGAAGAGATATCGATTTGCTGTTAGTGCCAATCGCATCAGAATCATCAAGTTGGTTGGAAATATATGTTTTCCATAGAAAACAATTCAAAGACGGGAAATAAAACGTTCGGAATTATTGAATTGCGTAACTTCCAGACGGGAAGAGATATCGACTTGCGGTTAGTGCCAATCGCATCAGAATCATCGTATTGGTTGGAAATATATGTTTTTCGTAAAAAACAATTCAAAGACGGGAAATAAAACGTTCGGAATTATTGAAGTGCGTAACTTCCAAACGTGAAGAGATATCGACTTGCGGTTAGTGCCAATCGCATCAGAATCATCAAGTTGGTTGTAAATATATGTTTTCCATAGAAATCAATTCAAAGACGGGAAATAAAACGTTCGGAATTATTGAATTGCGTAACTTCCAAACGTGGAGAGATATCGACTTGCGCTTAGTGCCAATCGCATCAGAATCATCAAGTTGGTTGGAAATATATGTTTTCGATAGAAAACAATTCAAAGACGGGAAATAAAACGTTCGGAATTATTGAATTGCGTAACTTCCAAATGTGAAGAGATATCGACTTGCGGTTAGTGCCAGTCGCATCAGAATCATCAAGTTGGTTGGAAATATATGTTTTCCATAGAAAACAATTCAAAGACGGGAAATAAAACGTTCGGAATTATTGAATAGCGTAACTTCCAGACGGGAAGAGATATCGATTTTCTGTTAGTGCCAATCGCATCAGAATCATCAAATTGGTTGGAAATATATGTTTTTCATAGAAAACAATTCAAAGACGGGAAATAAAACGTTCGGAATTATTGAATTGCGTAACTTCCAGAGGGGAAGAGATATCGACTTGCGGTTAGTGCCAATCGCATCAGAATCTTCGAGTTGGTTGGAAATATATGTTTTTCATAGGAAACAATTCAAAGACGGAAAATAAAACGTTCGGAATTATTGAATTGCCTAACTTCCAGACGGGAAGAGATATCGATTTGCTGTTAGTGCCAATCGCATCAGAATCATCAAATTGGTTGGAAATATATGTTTTTCATAGAAAACAATTCAAAGACGGCAAATAAAACGTTCGGAATTATTGAATTGCGTAACTTCCAGAGGGGAAGAGATATCGACTTGCGGTTAGTGCCAATCGCATCAGAATCATCGAGTTGGTTGGAAATATATGTTTTTCGTAAAAAACAATTCAAAGATGGGAAATAAAACGTTCGGAATTATTGAAGTGCGTAACTTCCAAACGTGAAGAGATATCGACTTGCGGTTAGTGCCAATCGCATCAGAATCATCAAGTTGGTTGTAAATATATGTTTTCCATAGAAATCAATTCAAAGACGGGAAATAAAACGTTCGGAATTATTGAATTGCGTAACTTCCAGACGGGAAGAGATATCGACTTGCGGTTAGTGCCAATCGCATCAGAATCATCGTATTGGTTGGAAATATATGTTTTCCGTAAAAAACAATTCAAAGACGGGAAATAAAACGTTCGGAATTATTGAAGTGCGTAACTTCCAAACGTGAAGAGATATCGACTTGCGGTTAGTGCCAATCGCATCAGAATCATCAAGTTGGTTGTAAATATATGTTTTCCATAGAAATCAATTCAAAGACGGGAAATAAAACGTTCGGAATTATTGAATTGCGTAACTTCCAGACGGGAAGAGATATCGACTTGCGGTTAGTGCCAATCGCATCAGAATCATCGTATTGGTTGGAAATATATGTTTTTCGTAAAAAACAATTCAAAGACGGGAAATAAAACGTTCGGAATTATTGAAGTGCGTAACTTCCAAACGTGAAGAGATATCGACTTGCGGTTAGTGCCAATCGCATCAGAATCATCAAGTTGGTTGTAAATATATGTTTTCCATAGAAATCAATTCAAAGACGGGAAATAAAACGTTCGGAATTATTGAATTGCGTAACTTCCAAACGTGGAGAGATATCGACTTGCGGTTAGTGCCAATCGCATCAGAATCATCAAGTTGGTTGGAAATATATGTTTTCGATAGAAAACAATTCAAAGACGGGAAATAAAACGTTCGGAATTATTGAATTGCGTAACTTCCAAATGTGAAGAGATATCGACTTGCGGTTAGTGCCAGTCGCATCAGAATCATCAAGTTGGTTGGAAATATATGTTTTCCATAGAAAACAATTCAAAGACGGGAAATAAAACGTTCGGAATTATTGAATAGCGTAACTTCCAGACGGGAAGAGATATCGATTTTCTGTTAGTGCCAATCGCATCAGAATCATCAAATTGGTTGGAAATATATGTTTTTCATAGAAAACAATTCAAAGACGGGAAATAAAACGTTCGGAATTATTGAATTGCGTAACTTCCAGAGGGGAAGAGATATCGACTTGCGGTTAGTGCCAATCGCATCAGAATCTTCGAGTTGGTTGGAAATATATGTTTTTCATAGGAAACAATTCAAAGACGGAAAATAAAATGTTCGGAATTATTGAATTGCCTAACTTCCAGACGGGAAGAGATATCGATTTGCTGTTAGTGCCAATCGCATCAGAATCATCAAATTGGTTGGAAATATATGTTTTTCATAGAAAACAATTTAAAGACGGCAAATAAAACGTTCGGAATTATTGAATTGCGTAACTTCCAGAGGGGAAGAGATATCGACTTGCGGTTAGTGCCAATCGCATCAGAATCATCGAGTTGGTTGGAAATATATGTTTTTCGTAAAAAACAATTCAAAGACGGGAAATAAAACGTTCGGAATTATTGAAGTGCGTAACTTCCAAACGTGAAGAGATATCGACTTGCGGTTAGTGCCAATCGCATCAGAATCATCAAGTTGGTTGTAAATATATGTTTTCCATAGAAATCAATTCAAAGACGGGAAATAAAACGTTCGGAATTATTGAATTGCGTAACTTCCAGACGGGAAGAGATATCGACTTGCGGTTAGTGCCAATCGCATCAGAATCATCGTATTGGTTGGAAATATATGTTTTTCGTAAAAAACAATTCAAAGACGGGAAATAAAACGTTCGGAATTATTGAAGTGCGTAACTTCCAAACGTGAAGAGATATCGACTTGCGGTTAGTGCCAATCGCATCAGAATCATCAAGTTGGTTGTAAATATATGTTTTCCATAGAAATCAATTCAAAGACGGGAAATAAAACGTTCGGAATTATTGAATTGCGTAACTTCCAAACGTGGAGAGATATCGACTTGCGGTTAGTGCCAATCGCATCAGAATCATCAAGTTGGTTGGAAATATATGTTTTCGATAGAAAACAATTCAAAGACGGGAAATAAAACGTTCGGAATTATTGAATTGCGTAACTTCCAAATGTGAAGAGATATCGACTTGCGGTTAGTGCCAATCGCATCAGAATCATCAAGTTGGTTGGAAATATATGTTTTCCATAGAAAACAATTCAAAGACGGGGAATAAAACGTTCGGAATTATTGAATTGCGTAACTTCCAGACGGGAAGAGATATCGATTTGCTGTTAGTGCCAATCGCATCAGAATCATCAAATTGGTTGGAAATATATGTTTTTCATAGAAAACAATTCAAAGACGGGAAATAAAACGTTAGGAATTATTGAATTAAGTAACTTCCAGAGGGGAAGAGATATCGACTTGCGGTTAGTGCCAATCGCATCAGAATCATCGAGTTGGTTGGAAATATAAGTTTTTCATAGAAAACAATTCAAAGACGGAAAATAAAACGTTCGGAATTATTGAATTGCGTAACTTCCAGACGGGAAGAGATATCGATTTGCTGTTAGTGCCAATCGCATGAGAATCATCAAGTTGGTTGGAAATATATGTTTTCCATAGAAAACAATTCAAAGACGGGAAATAAAACGTTCGGAATTATTGAATTGCGTAACTTCCAGACGGGAAGAGGTATCGACTTGCGGTTAGTGCCAATCGCATCAGAATCATCGTATTGGTTGGAAATATATGTTTTTCGTAAAAAACAATTCAAAGACGGGAAATAAAACGTTCGGAATTATTGAAGTGCGTAACTTCCAAACGTGAAGAGATATCGACTTGCGGTTAGTGCCAATCGCATCAGAATCATCAAGTTGGTTGTAAATATATGTTTTCCATAGAAATCAATTCAAAGACGGGAAATAAAACGTTCGGAATTATTGAATTGCGTAACTTCCAAACGTGGAGAGATATCGACTTGCGGTTAGTGCCAATCACATCAGAATCATCAAGTTGGTTGGAAATATATGTTTTCGATAGAAAACAATTCAAAGACGGGAAATAAAACGTTCGGAATTATTGAATTGCGTAACTTCCAAATGTGAAGAGATATCGACTTGCGGTTAGTGCCAGTCGCATCAGAATCATCAAGTTGGTTGGAAATATATGTTTTCCATAGAAAACAATTCAAAGACGGGAAATAAAACGTTCGGAATTATTGAATAGCGTAACTTCCAGACGGGAAGAGATATCGACTTGCGGTTAGTGCCAATCGCATCAGAATCATCGAGTTGGTTGGAAATATATGTTTTTCATAGAAAACAATTCAAAGACGGGAAATAAAACGTTCGGAATTATTGAATTGCGTAACTTCCAGAGGGGAAGAGATATCGACTTGCGGTTAGTGCCAATCGCATCAGAATCTTCGAGTTGGTTGGAAATATATGTTTTTCATAGGAAACAATTCAAAGACGGAAAATAAAACGTTCGGAATTATTGAATTGTCTAACTTCCAGACGGGAAGAGATATCGATTTGCTGTTAGTGCCAATCGCATCAGAATCATCAAATTGGTTGGAAATATATGTTTTCCATAGAAAACAATTCGGAGACGGGAAATAAGACGTTCGGAATTATTGAATTACGTAACTCCCAAACGTGAAGAGATATCGACTTGCGGTTAGTGCCAATCGCATCAGAATCATCAAGTTGGTTGGAAATATATGTTTTCCATAGAAAACAATTCAAAGACGGGAGATAAAACGTTCGGAATTATCGAATTGCGTAACTTCCAGACGGGAAGAGATATCGACTTGCGGTTAGTGCCAATCGCATCAGAATCATCGAATTGGTTGGAAATATATGTTTTTCGTAAAAAACAATTCAAAGACGGGAAATAAAACGTTCGGAATTATTGAAGTGCGTAACTTCCAAACGTGAAGAGATATCGACTTGCGGTTAGTGCCAATCGCATCAGAATCATCAAGTTGGTTGTAAATATATGTTTTCCATAGAGAACAATTCAAAGACGGGAAATAAAACGTTCGGAATTATTGAATTGCGTAACTTCCAAACGTGGAGAGATATCGACTTGCGGTTAGTGCCAATCGCATCAGAATCATCAAGTTGGTTGGGAATATATGTTTTCGATAGAAAACAATTCGAAGACGGGAAATAAAACGTTCGGAATTATTGAATTGCGTGACTTCCAGAGGAGAAGAGATATCGACTTGCGGTTAGTGCCAATCGCATCAGAATCATCGAGTTGGTTGGAAATATATGTTTTTCGTAAAAAACAATTCAAAGACGGGAAATAAAACGTTCGGAATTATTGAAGTGCGTAACTTCCAAACGTGAAGAGATATCGACTTGCGGTTAGTGCCAATCGCATCAGAATCATCAAGTTGGTTGTAAATATATGTTTTCCATAGAGAACAATTCAAAGACGGGAAATAAAACGTTCGGAATTATTGAATTGCGTAACTTCCAAACGTGGAGAGATATCGACTTGCGGTTAGTGCCAATCGCATCAGAATCATCAAGTTGGTTGGGAATATATGTTTTCGATAGAAAACAATTCGAAGACGGGAAATAAAACGTTCGGAATTATTGAATTGCGTGACTTCCAGAGGAGAAGAGATATCGACTTGCGGTTAGTGCCAATCGCATCAGAATCATCGAGTTGGTTGGAAATATATGTTTTTCGTAAAAAACAATTCAAAGACGGGAAATAAAACGTTCGGAATTATTGAAGTGCGTAACTTCCAAACGTGAAGAGATATCGATTTGCTGTTAGTGCCAATCGCATCAGAATCATCAAATTGGTTGGAAATATATGTTTTCCATAGAAAACAATTCGGAGACGGGAAATAAGACGTTCGGAATTATTGAATTACGTAACTCCCAAACGTGAAGAGATATCGACTTGCGGTTAGTGCCAATCGCATCAGAATCATCAAGTTGGTTGGAAATATATGTTTTCCATAGAAAACAATTCAAAGACGGGAGATAAAACGTTCGGAATTATCGAATTGCGTAACTTCCAGACGGGAAGAGATATCGACTTGCGGTTAGTGCCAATCGCATCAGAATCATCGAATTGGTTGGAAATATATGTTTTTCGTAAAAAACAATTCAAAGACGGGAAATAAAACGTTCGGAATTATTGAAGTGCGTAACTTCCAAACGTGAAGAGATATCGACTTGCGGTTAGTGCCAATCGCATCAGAATCATCAAGTTGGTTGTAAATATATGTTTTCCATAGAGAACAATTCAAAGACGGGAAATAAAACGTTCGGAATTATTGAATTGCGTAACTTCCAAACGTGGAGAGATATCGACTTGCGGTTAGTGCCAATCGCATCAGAATCATCAAGTTGGTTGGGAATATATGTTTTCGATAGAAAACAATTCGAAGACGGGAAATAAAACGTTCGGAATTATTGAATTGCGTGACTTCCAGAGGAGAAGAGATATCGACTTGCGGTTAGTGCCAATCGCATCAGAATCATCGAGTTGGTTGGAAATATATGTTTTTCATAGAAAACAATTCAAAGACGGAAAATAAAACGTTCGGAATTATTGAATTGCGTAACTTCCAGACGGGAAGAGATATCGATTTGCTGTTAGTGCCAATCGCATCAGAATCATCAAATTGGTTGGAAATATATGTTTTTCATAGAAAACAATTCAAAGACGGGAAATAAAACGTTAGGAATTATTGAATTAAGTAACTTCCAGAGGGGAAGAGATATCGACTTGCGGTTAGTGCCAATCGCATCAGAATCATCAAGTTGGTTGGGAATATATGTTTTCGATAGAAAACAATTCGAAGACGGGAAATAAAACGTTCGGAATTATTGAATTGCGTAACTTCCAAACGTGGAGAGATATCGACTTGCGGTTAGTGCCAATCGCATCAGAATCATCAAGTTGGTTGGAAATATATGTTTTCGATAGAAAACAATTCAAAGACGGGAAATAAAACGTTCGGAATTATTGAATTGCGTAACTTCCAAATGTGAAGAGATATCGACTTGCGGTTAGTGCCAATCGCATCAGAATCATCAAGTTGGTTGGAAATATATGTTTTCCATAGAAAACAATTCAAAGACGGGGAATAAAACGTTCGGAATTATTGAATTGCGTAACTTCCAGACGGGAAGAGATATCGATTTGCTGTTAGTGCCAATCGCATCAGAATCATCAAATTGGTTGGAAATATATGTTTTTCATAGAAAACAATTCAAAGACGGGAAATAAAACGTTAGGAATTATTGAATTAAGTAACTTCCAGAGGGGAAGAGATATCGACTTGCGGTTAGTGCCAATCGCATCAGAATCATCGAGTTGGTTGGAAATATATGTTTTTCATAGAAAACAATTCGAAGACGGAAAATAAAACGTTCGGAATTATTGAATTGCGTAACTTCCAGACGGGAAGAGATATCGATTTGCTGTTAGTGCCAATCGCATGAGAATCATCAAGTTGGTTGGAAATATATGTTTTCCATAGAAAACAATTCAAAGACGGGAAATAAAACGTTCGGAATTATTGAATTGCGTAACTTCCAGACGGGAAGAGGTATCGACTTGCGGTTAGTGCCAATCGCATCAGAATCATCGTATTGGTTGGAAATATATGTTTTTCGTAAAAAACAATTCAAAGACGGGAAATAAAACGTTCGGAATTATTGAAGTGCGTAACTTCCAAACGTGAAGAGATATCGACTTGCGGTTAGTGCCAATCGCATCAGAATCATCAAGTTGGTTGTAAATATATGTTTTCCATAGAAATCAATTCAAAGACGGGAAATAAAACGTTCGGAATTATTGAATTGCGTAACTTCCAAACGTGGAGAGATATCGACTTGCGGTTAGTGCCAATCACATCAGAATCATCAAGTTGGTTGGAAATATATGTTTTCGATAGAAAACAATTCAAAGACGGGAAATAAAACGTTCGGAATTATTGACTTGCGTAACTTCCAAATGTGAAGAGATATCGACTTGCGGTTAGTGCCAGTCGCATCAGAATCATCAAGTTGGTTGGAAATATATGTTTTCCATAGAAAACAATTCAAAGACGGGAAATAAAACGTTCGGAATTATTGAATAGCGTAACTTCCAGACGGGAAGAGATATCGACTTGCGGTTAGTGCCAATCGCATCAGAATCATCGAGTTGGTTGGAAATATATGTTTTTCATAGAAAACAATTCAAAGACGGGAAATAAAACGTTCGGAATTATTGAATTGCGTAACTTCCAGAGGGGAAGAGATATCGACTTGCGGTTAGTGCCAATCGCATCAGAATCTTCGAGTTGGTTGGAAATATATGTTTTTCATAGGAAACAATTCAAAGACGGAAAATAAAACGTTCGGAATTATTGAATTGTCTAACTTCCAGACGGGAAGAGATATCGATTTGCTGTTAGTGCCAATCGCATCAGAATCATCAAATTGGTTGGAAATATATGTTTTCCATAGAAAACAATTCGGAGACGGGAAATAAGACGTTCGGAATTATTGAATTACGTAACTTCCAAACGTGAAGAGATATCGACTTGCGGTTAGTGCCAATCGCATCAGAATCATCAAGTTGGTTGGAAATACATGTTTTCCATAGAAAACAATTCAAAGACGGGAGATAAAACGTTCGGAATAATCGAATTGCGTAACTTCCAGACGGGAAGAGATATCGACTTGCGGTTAGTGCCAATCGCATCAGAATCATCGAATTGGTTGGAAATATATGTTTTTCGTAAAAAACAATTCAAAGACGGGAAATAAAACGTTCGGAATTATTGAAGTGCGTAACTTCCAAACGTGAAGAGATATCGACTTGCGGTTAGTGCCAATCGCATCAGAATCATCAAGTTGGTTGTAAATATATGTTTTCCATAGAAAACAATTCAAAGACGGGAAATGAAACGTTCGGAATTATTGAATTGCGTAACTTCCAAACGTGGAGAGATATCGACTTGCGGTTAGTGCCAATCGCATCAGAATCATCAAGTTGGTTGGGAATATATGTTTTCGATAGAAAACAATTCGAAGACGGGAAATAAAACGTTCGGAATTATTGAATTGCGTAACTTCCAGAGGGGAAGAGATATCGACTTGCGGTTAGTGCCAATCGCATCAGAATTATCGAGTTGGTTGGAAATATATGTTTTTCATAGAAAACAATTCAAAGACGGAAAATAAAACGTTCGGAATTATTGAATTGCGTAACTTCCAGACGGGAAGAGATATCGATTTGCTGTTAGTGCCAATCGCATCAGAATCATCAAATTGGTTGGAAATATATGTTTTTCATAGAAAACAATTCAAAGACGGGAAATAAAACGTTAGGAATTATTGAATTAAGTAACTTCCAGAGGGGAAGAGATATCGACTTGCGGTTAGTGCCAATCGCATCAGAATCATCGAGTTGGTTGGAAATATATGCTTTTCATAGAAAACAATTCAAAGACGGAAAATAAAACGTTCGGAATTATTGGATTGCGTAACTTCCAGACGGGAAGAGATATCGATTTGCTGTTAGTGCCAATGGCATCAGAATCATCAAATTGGTTGGAGATATATGTTTTTCATAGAAAACAATTTAAAGACGGGAAATAAAACGTTCGGAATTATTATTGAATTGCGTAACTTCCAGAGGGGAAGAGATATCGACTTGCGGTTAGTGCCAATCGCATCAGTATCATCATGTTGGTTGGAAATATATGTTTTTCATAGGGAACAATTCAAAGACGAGAAATAAAACGTTCGGAATTTTCGAATTGCGTAACTTCCAGACGGGAGTAGATATCTACTTGCGGTTAGTGCCAATCGCATCAGAATCATCAAATTGGTTGGAAATATATGTTTTTCATAGAAAACAATTCAAAGACGGGAAATAAAATGTTCGGAATTATTGAATTGCGTAACTTCCAGACGGGAAAAGATATCTACTTGTGGTTATTGCCAATCGCATCAGAATCAACAAATTGGTTGGAAATATATGTTTTTCATAGAAGACAATTCAAAGACGGGAAATAAAACGTTCGGAATTATTGAATTGCGTAACTTCCAGATGGGAAGAGATATCGATTTGCTGTTAGTGCCAATCGCATCAGAATCATCAAATTGGTTGGAAATATATGTTTTTCATAGAAAACAATCCAAAGACGGGAAATAAAACGTTCGGGATTATTGAATTGCGTAACTTCCAGAGGGGAAGAGACATCGACTTGCGGTAGTGCCAATCGCATCAGAATCATCGAGTTGGTTGGAAATATATGTTTTTCATAGAAAACAATTCAAAGACGTGAAATGAAACGTTCGGAATTATTGAATTGCGTGACTTCCAGACGGGAAGAGATATCGATTTGCTGTTAGTGCCAATCGCATCAGAATCATCAAATTGGTTGGAAATATATGTTTTTCATAGAAAACAATTCAAAGACGGCAAATGAAACGTTCGGAATTATTGAATTGCGTAACTTCCAGAGGGGAAGAGATATCGACTTGCGGTTAGTGCCAATCGCATCAGAATCATCGAATTGGTTGGAAATATATGTTTATCATAGAAAACAATTCAAAGACGGGAAATAAAACGTTCGGAATTATTGAATTACGTAACTTCCAGACGGGAAGAGATATCGAGTTGCGGTTAGTGCCAATCGCATCAGAATCATCAAATTGGTTGGAAATATATGTTTTTGATAGAAGACAATTCAAAGACGGGAAATAAAACGTTCGGAATTATTGAATTGCATAACTTCCAGACGGGAAGAGATATCGATTTTCTGTTAGTGCCAATCGCATCAGAATCATCAAATTGGTTGGAAATATATGTTTTTCATAGAAAACAATTCAAAGACGGCAAATAAAACGTTCGGAATTATTGAATTGCGTAACTTCCAGAGGGGAAGAGATATCGACTTGCGGTTAGTGCCAATCGCATCAGAATCATCGAGTTGGTTGGAAATATATGTTTTTCATAGAAAACAATTCAAAGACGGGAAATAAAACGTTCGGAATTATTGAATTACGTAACTTCCAGACGGGAAGAGATATCGAGTTGCGGTTAGTGCCAATCGCATCAGAATCATCAAATTGGTTGGAGATATATGTTTTTCATAGAAAACAATTCAAAGACGGGAAATAAAACGTTCGGAATTATTATTGAATTACGTAACTTCCAAAGGGGAAGATATATCGACTTGCGGTTAGTGCCAATCGCATCAGTATCATCATGTTGGTTGGAAATATATGTTTTTCATAGGAAACAATTCAAAGACGAGAAATAAAACGTTCGGAATTTTCGAATTGCGTAACTTCCAGACGGGAGTAGATATCTACTTGCGGTTAGTGCCAATCGCATCAGAATCATCAAATTGGTTGGAAATATATGTTTTTCATAGAAAACAATTCAAAGACGGGAAATAAAATGTTCGGAATTATTGAATTGCGTAACTTCCAGACGGGAAGAGATATCTACTTGTGGTTATTGCCAATCGCATCAGAATCAACAAATTGGTTGGAAATATATGTTTTTCATAGAAGACAATTCAAAGACGGGAAATAAAACGTTCGGAATTATTGAATTGCGTAACTTCCAGACGGGAAGAGATATCGATTTTTTGTTAGTGCCAATCGCATCAGAATCATCAAATTGGTTGGAAATATATGTTTTTCATAGAAAACAATCCAAAGACGGGAAATAAAACGTTCAGGATTATTGAATTGCGTAACTTCCAGAGGGGAAGAGACATCGACTTGCGGTAGTGCCAATCGCATCAGAATCATCGAGTTGGTTGGAAATATATGTTTTTCATAGAAAACAATTCAAAGACGTGAAATGAAACGTTCGGAATTATTGAATTGCGTGACTTCCAGACGGGAAGAGATATCGATTTGCTGTTAGTGCCAATCGCATCAGAATCATCAAATTGGTTGGAAATATATGTTTTTCATAGAAAACAATTCAAAGACGGCAAATAAAACGTTCGGAATTATTGAATTGCGTAACTTCCAGAGGGGAAGAGATATCGACTTGCGGTTAGTGCCAATCGCATCAGAATCATCGAGTTGGTTGGAAATATATGTTTTTCATAGAAAACAATTCAAAGACGGGAAATAAAACTTTCGGAATTATTGAATTACGTAACTTCCAGACGGGAAAAGATATTGAGTTGCGGTTAGTGCCAATCGCATCAGAATCATCAAATTGGTTGGAAATATATGTTTTTCGTAGAAGACAATTCAAAGACGGGAAATAAAACGTTCGGAATCATTGAATTGCATAACTTCCAGACGGGAAGAGATATCGATTTTCTGTTAGTGCCAATCGCATCAGAATCATCAAATTTGTTGGAAATGTATGTTTTTCATAGAAAACAATTCAAAGACGGGAAATAAAACGTTCGGAATTATTGAATTGCGTAACTTCCAGAGGGGAAGAGATATCGACTTGCGGTTAGTGCCAATCGCATCAGAATCATCATGTTGGTTGGAAATATATGTTTTTCATAGGAAACAATTCAAAGACGAGAAATAAAACGTTCGGAATTATTGAATTGCGTAACTTCCAGAGGGGAAGAGATATCGACTTGCGGTGGTGCCAATCGCATCAGAATCATCATGTTGGTTGGAAATATATTCTTTTCATAGGGAACAATTCAAAGACGTGTGATGAAACGTTCGGAATTATTGAATTGCGTAACTTCCAGACGGGAAGAGATATCGATTTGCTGTTAGTGCCAATCGCATCAGAATCATCAAATTGGTTGAAAATATATGTTTTTCATAGAAAACAATTCAAAGACGGGAAATAAAACGTTCGGAATTATTATTGAATTGCGTAACTTCCAGAGGGGAAGAGATATCGACTTGCGGTTAGTGCCAATCGCATCAGTATCATCATATTGGTTGGAAAAATATGTTTTTCATAGGAAACAATTCAAAGACGAGAAATAAAACGTTCGGAATTTTCGAATTGCGTAACTTCCAGACGGGAGTAGATATCTACTTGCGGTTAGTGCCAATCGCATCAGAATCATCAAATTGGTTGGAAATATATGTTTTTCATAGAAAACAATTCAAAGACGGGAAATAAAATGTTAGGAATTATTGAATTGCGTAACTTCCAGACGGGAAGAGATATCTACTTGTGGTTATTGCCAATCGCATCAGAATCAACAAATTGATTGGAAATATATGTTTTTCATAGAAAACAATTCAAAGACGGGAAATAAAACGTTCGGAATTATTGAATTGCGTAACTTCCAGACGGGAAGAGATATCGATTTGCTGTTAGTGTCAATCGCATCAGAATCATCAAATTGGTTGGAAATATATGTTTTTCATAGAAAACAATCCAAAGACGGGAAATAAAACGTTCGGGATTATTGAATTGCGTAACTTCCAGAGGGGGAGAGACATCGACTTGCGGTAGTGCCAATCGCATCAGAATCATCGAGTTGGTTGGAAATATATGTTTTTCATAGAAAACAATTCAAAGACGTGAAATGAAACGTTCGGAATTATTGAATTGCGTGACTTCCAGACGGGAAGAGATATCGATTTGCTGTTAGTGCCAATCGCATCAGAATCATCAAATTGGTTGGAAATATATGTTTTTCATAGAAAACAATTCAAAGACGGCAAATAAAACGTTCGGAATTATTGAATTGCGTAACTTCCAGAGGGGAAGAGATATCGACTTGCGGTTAGTGCCAATCGCATCAGAATCATCGAGTTGGTTGGAAATATATGTTTTTCATAGAAAACAATTCAAAGACGGGAAATAAAACGTTCGGAATTATTGAATTGCATAACTTCCAGACGGGAAGAGATATCGATTTTCTGTTAGTGCCAATCGCATCAGAATCATCAAATTGGTTGGAAATATATGTTTTTCATAGAAAACAATTCAAAGACGGCAAATAAAACGTTCGGAATTATTGAATTGCGTAACTTCCAGAGGGGAAGAGATATCGACTTGCGGTTAGTGCCAATCGCATCAGAATCATCGAGTTGGTTGGAAATATATGTTTTTCATAGAAAACAATTCAAAGACGGGAAATAAAACGTTCGGAATTATTGAATTACGTAACTTCCAGACGGGAAGAGATATCGAGTTGCGGTTAGTGCCAATCGCATCAGAATCATCAAATTGGTTGGAGATATATGTTTTTCATGGAAAACAATTCAAAGACGGGGAATAAAACGTTCGGAATTATTATTGAATTGCGTAACTTCCAGAGGGGAAGAGATATCGACTTGCGGTTAGTGCCAATCGCATCAGTATCATCATGTTGGTTGGAAATATATGTTTTTCATAGGAAACAATTCAAAGACGAGAAATAAAACGTTCGGAATTTTCGAATTGCGTAACTTCCAGACGGGAGTAGATATCTACTTGCGGTTACTGCCAATCGCATCAGAATCATCAAATTGGTTGGAAATATATGTTTTTCATAGAAAACAATTCAAAGACGGGAAATAAAATGTTCGGAATTATTGAATTGCGTAACTTCCAGACGGGAAGAGATATCTACTTGTGGTTATTGCCAATCGCATCAGAATCAACAAATTGGTTGGAAATATATGTTTTTCATAGAAGACAATTCAAAGACGGGAAATAAAACGTTCGGAATTATTGAATTGCGTAACTTCCAGACGGGAAGAGATATCGATTTGCTGTTAGTGCCAATCGCATCAGAATCATCAAATTGGTTGGAAATATATGTTTTTCATAGAAAACAATCCAAAGACGGGAAATAAAACGTTCGGGATTATTGAATTGCGTAACTTCCAGAGGGGAAGAGACATCGACTTGCGGTAGTGCCAATCGCATCAGAATCATCGAGTTGGTTGGAAATATATGTTTTTCATAGAAAACAATTCAAAGACGTGAAATGAAACGTTCGGAATTATTGAATTGCGTGACTCCCAGACGGGAAGAGATATCGATTTGCTGTTAGTGCCAATCGCATCAGAATCATCAAATTGGTTGGAAATATATGTTTTTCATAGAAAACAATTCAAAGACGGCAAATAAAACGTTCGGAATTATTGAATTGCGTAACTTCCAGAGGGGAAGAGATATCGACTTGCGGTTAGTGCCAATCGCATCAGAATCATCGAGTTGGTTGGAAATATATGTTTTTCATAGAAAACAATTCAAAGACGGGAAATAAAACGTTCGGAATTATTGAATTACGTAACTTCCAGACGGGAAGAGATATCGACTTGCGGGTAGTGCCAATCGCATCAGAATCATCAAATTGGTTGGAAATATATGTTTTTCGTAGAAGACAATTCAAAGACGGGAAATAAAACGTTCGGAATTATTGAATTGCATAACTTCCAGACGGGAAGAGATATCGATTTTCTGTTAGTGCCAATCGCATCAGAATCATCAAATTGGTTGGAAATATATGTTTTTCATAGAAAACAATTCAAAGACGGGAAATAAAACGTTCGGAATTATTGAATTGCGTAACTTCCAGAGGGGAAGAGATATCGACTTGCGGTTAGTGCCAATCGCATCAGAATCATCATGTTGGTTGGAAATATATGTTTTTCATAGGAAACAATTCAAAGACGAGAAATAAAACGTTCGGAATTATTGAATTGCGTAACTTCCAGAGGGGAAGAGATATCGACTTGCGGTGGTGCCAATCGCATCAGAATCATCATGTTGGTTGGAAATATATTCTTTTCATAGGGAACAATTCAAAGACGTGTGATGAAACGTTCGGAATTATTGAATTGCGTAACTT
This sequence comes from Endomychus coccineus, assembly GCA_958510875.1. Lineage (NCBI taxonomy): Eukaryota > Metazoa > Arthropoda > Insecta > Coleoptera > Endomychidae > Endomychus > Endomychus coccineus. The sequence continues at coordinate 169,859,995 of OY294067.1, forward strand.
CCAGACGGGAAGAGATATCGATTTGCTGTTAGTGCCAATCGCATCAGAATCATCAAATTGGTTGGAAATATATGTTTTTCATAGAAAACAATTCAAAGACGGGAAATAAAACGTTCGGAATTATTATTGAATTGCGTAACTTCCAGAGGGGAAGAGATATCGACTTGCGGTTAGTGCCAATCGCATCAGTATCATCATGTTGGTTGGAAATATATGTTTTTCATAGGAAACAATTCAAAGACGAGAAATAAAACGTTCGGAATTTTCGAATTGCGTAACTTCCAGACGGGAGTAGATATCTACTTGCGGTTAGTGCCAATCGCATCAGAATCATCAAATTAGTTGGAAATATATGTTTTTCATAGAAAACAATTCAAAGACGGGAAATAAAATGTTAGGAATTATTGAATTGCGTAACTTCCAGACGGGAAGAGATATCTACTTGTTGTTATTGCCAATCGCATCAGAATCAACAAATTGGTTGGAAATGTATGTTTTTCATAGAAAACAATTCAAAGACGGGAAATAAAACGTTCGGAATTATTGAATTGCGTAACTTCCAGACGGGAAGAGATATCGATTTGCTGTTAGTGTCAATCGCATCAGAATCATCAAATTGGTTGGAAATATATGTTTTTCATAGAAAACAATCCAAAGACGGGAAATAAAACGTTCGGGATTATTGAATTGCGTAACTTCCAGAGGGGAAGAGACATCGACTTGCGGTAGTGCCAATCGCATCAGAATCATCGAGTTGGTTGGAAATATATGTTTTTCATAGAAAACAATTCAAAGACACGAAATGAAACGTTCGGAATTATTGAATTGCGTAACTTCCAGACGGGAAGAGATATCGATTTGCTGTTAGTGCCAATCGCATCAGAATCATCAAATTGGTTGGAAATATATGTTTCTCATAGAAAACGATTCAAAGACGGCAAATAAAACGTTCGGAATTATTGAATTGCGTAACTTCCAGAGGGGAAGAGATATCGACTTGCGGTTAGTGCCAATCGCATCAGAATCATCGAGTTGGTTGGAAATATATGTTTTTCATAGAAAACAATTCAAAGACGGGAAATAAAACGTTCGGAATTATTGAATTACGTAACTTCCAGACGGGAAGAGATATCGAGTTGCGGTTAGTGCCAATCGCATCAGAATCATCAAATTGGTTGGAAATATATAATTTTCATAGAAGACAAATTAAAGACGGGAAATAAAACGTTCGGAATTATTGAATTGCGTAACTTCCAGAGGGGGAAAGATATCGACTTGCGGTTAGTGCCAATCGCATCAGTATCATCATGTTGGTTGGAAATATATTTTTTTCATAGGAAACAATTCGAAGACGAGAAATAAAACGTTCGGAATTTTCGAATTGCGTAACTTCCAGACGGGAAGAGATATCTACTTGCGGTTAGTGCCAATCGCATCAGAATCATCGAATTGGTTGGAAATATATGTTTCTCATAGAAAACAATTCAAAGACGGGAAATAAAACGTTCGGAATTATTGAATTGCGTAACTTCCAGAGGGGGAAAGATATCGACTTGCGGTTAGTGCCAATCGCATCAGTATCATCATGTTGGTTGGAAATATATGTTTTTCATAGGAAACAATTCAAAGACGAGAAATAAAACGTTCGGAATTTTCGAATTGCGTAACTTCCAGACGGGAAGAGATGTCTACTTGCGGTTAGTGCCAATCGCATCAGAATCATCAAATTGGTTGGAAATATATGTTTTTCATAGAGAACAATTCAAAGACGGGAAATAAAATGTTAGGAATTATTGAATTGCGTAACTTCCAGACGGGAAGAGATATCTACTTGCGGTAATTGCCAATCGCATCAGAATCAACAAATTGGTTGGAAATATATGTTTTTCATAGAAGACAATTCAAAGACGGGAAATAAAACGTTCGGGATTATTGAATTGCGTAACTTCCAGAGGGGAAGAGATATCGACTTGCGGTAGTGCCAATCACATCAGAATCATCGAGTTGGTTGGAAATATACGTTTTTCATAGAAAACAATTCAAAGACGTGAAATGAAACGTTCGGAATTATTGAATTGCGTAACTTCCAGACGGGGAGAGATATCGATTTGCTGTTAGTGCCAATCGCATCAGAATCATCAAATTGGTTGGAAATATATGTTTTTCATAGAAAACAATCCAAAGACGGCAAATAAAACGTTCGGAATTATTGAATTGCGTAACTTCCAGAGGATAAGAGATATCGACTTGCGGTTAGTGCCTATCGCATCAGAATCATCGAGTTGGTTGGAAATATATGTTTTTCATAGAAAACAATTCAAAGACGGGGAATGAAACGTTCGGATATATTGAATTAAACTTCCAGACGGGAAGAGATATCGACTTGCGGTAAGTGCCAATCGCATCAGGATCATCAAATTGGTTGGAAATATATGTTTTTCATAGAAGACAATTCAAAGACGGGAAATAAAACTTTCGGAATTATTGAATTGCGTAACTTCCAGACAGGAAGAGATATCGATTTTCTGTTAGTGCCAATCGCATCAGAATCATCAAATTGGTTGGAAATATATGTTTTTCATAGAAAACAATTCAAAGACGGGAAATAAAACGTTCGGAATTATTGAATTGCGTAACTTCCAGAGGGGAAGAGATACCGACTTGCGGTTAGTGCCAATCGCATCAGAATCATCGAGTTGGTTGGAAATATATGTTTTTCATAGAAAACAATTCAAAAACGGAAAATAAAACATTCGGAATTATTGAATTGCGTAACTTCCAGACGGGAAGAGATATCGATTTGCTGTTAGTGCCAATCGCATCAGAATCATCAAATTGGTTGGAAATATATGTTTTTCATAGAAAACAATTCAAAGACGGGAAATAAAACGTTCGCAATTATTGAATTGCGTAACTTCCAGAGGGGAAGAGATATCGACTTGCGGTTAGTGCCAATCGCATCAGTATCATCATGTTGGTTGGAAATATATGTTTTTCATAGGAAACAATTCAAAGACGAGAAATAAAACTTTCGGAAATTTTGAATTGCGTAACTTCCAGACGGAAAGAGATATCTACTTGCGGTTAGTGCCAATCGCATCAGAATCATCAAATTGGTTGGAAATATATGTTTTTCATAAAAAACAATTCTAAGACGGGAAATAAAATGTTCGGAATTATTGAATTGCGTAGCTTCCAGACGTGAAGAGATATCTACTTGCGGTTATTGCCAATCGCATCAGAATCAACAAATTGGTTGGAAATATATGTTTTTCTCAGAAGACAATTCAGAGACGGGGAATAAAACGTTCGGAATTATTGAATTGCGTAACTTCCAGACGGGAAGAGATATCGATTTGCTGTTAGTGCCATTCGCATCAAAATCATCAAATTGGTTGGAAATATATTTTTTTCATAGAAAACAATTCAAAGACGGGAAATGAAACGTTCGGAATTATTGAATTGCGTAACATCCAGAGGGGAAGAGATATCGCCTTGCGGTTAGTGCCAATCCCATCAGAATCATCGAGTTGGTTGGAAATATATGTTTTTCATAGAGAACAATTCAAAGACGGAAAATAAAACGTTCGGAATTATTGAATTGCGTAACTTCCAGATGGGAAGAGATATCGATTTGCTGTTAGTGCCAATCGCATCAGAATCATCAAATTGGTTGGAAATATATGTTTTTCATAGAAAACAATTCAAAGACGGCAAATAAAATGTTCGGAATTATTGAATTGCGATACTTCCAGACGGGAAGAGATATCTACTTGCGGTTATTGCCAATCGCATCAGAATCAACATATTGGTTGGAAATATATGTTTTTCATAGAAGACAATTCAAAGACGGGAAATAAAACGTTCGGAATTATTGAATTGCGTAACTCCCAGACGGGAAGAGATATCGATTTGCTGTTAGTGCCAATCGCATCAGAATCATCAAATTGGTTGGAAATATATGTCTTTCATAGAAAACAATTCAAAGACGGGAAATAAAACGTTCGGAATTATTGAATTGCGTAACTTCCAGAGGGGAAGAGATATCGACTTGCGGTGGTGCCAATCGCATCAGAATGATCGAGTTGGTTGGAAATATATGTTTTTCATAGAAAACAATTCAAAGACGTGTAATGAAACGTTCGGAATTATTGAATTGCGTAACTTCCAGACGGGAAGAGATATCGATTTGCTGTTAGTGCCAATCGCATCAGAATCATCAAATTGGTTGGAAATATATGTTTGTCATAGAAAACAATTCAAAGACGGCAAATAAAACGTTCGGAATTATTGAATTGCGAAACTTCCAGAGGGGAAGAGATATCGACTTGCGGTTAGTGCCAATCGCATCAGAATCATCGAGTTGGTTGAAAATATATGTTTTTCAAAAAAAAAAAAACAAAGACGGGATATAAAACGATCGGAATTATTGAATTACGTAACTTCCAGACGGGAAGAGATATCGACTTGCGGTTAGTGCCAATCGCATCAGAATCATCGAGTTGGTTGGAAATATATGTTTTTCATGGAAAACAATTCGAAGACGGGAAATAAAACGTTCGGAATTATTGAATTACGTAACTTTCAGACGGGAAGAGATATCGACTTGCGTTTAGTGCCAATCGCATCAGAATCATCAAATTGGTTGGAAATATATGTTTTTCATAGAAGACAATTCAAAGACGGGGAATAAAACTTTCGGAATTATTGAATTGCGTAACTTCCAGACGGGAAGAGATATCGATTTTCTGTTAGTGCCAATCGCATCAGATTCATCAAATTGGTTAGAAATATATGTTTTTCATAGAAAACAATTCAAAGACGGTAAATAAAACGTTCGGAATTATCGAATTACGTAACTTCCAGACGGGAAGAGATATCGAGTTGCGGTTAGTGCCAATCGCATCAGAATCATCAAATTGGTTGGAAATATATGTTTTTCATAGAAGACAATTCAAAGACGGGAAATAAAACGTTCGGAATTATTGAATTGCGTAACTTCCAGAGGGGAAGAGATATCGACTTGCGGTTAGTGCCATTCGCATCAGAATCATCGAGTTGGTTGGAAATATATGTTTTTCATAGAAAACAATTCAAAGACGGGAAATAAAACGTTCGGAATTATTAAATTACGTAACTTCCAGACGGGAAGAGATATCGAGTTGCGGTTAGTGCCAATCGCATCAGAATCATCAAATTGGTTGGAAATATATGTTTTTCATAGAAGACAATTCAAAGACGGGAAATGAAACGTTCGGAATTATTGAATTGCGTAACTTCCAGACGGGAAGAGATATCGATTTTCTGTTAGTGCCAATCGCATCAGAATCATCGAATTGGTTGGAAATATATGTTTTTCATAGAAAACAATTCAAAGACGGGAAATAAAACGTTCGGAATTATTGAATTGCGTAACTTCCAGAGGGGAAGAGATATCGACTTGCGGTTAGTGCCAATCGCATCAGAATCATCATGTTGGTTGGAAATATATGTTTTTCATAGGAAACAACTCAAAGACGAGAAATAAAACGTTCGGAATTATTGAATTGCGTAACTTCCAGAGGGGAAGAGATATCGACTTGCGGTTAGTGCCAATCGCTTCAGTATCATGTTGGTTGGAAATATATGTTTTTCATAGGAAACAATTCAAAGACGAGAAATAAAACGTTCGGAATTTTCGAATTGCGTAACTTCCAGACGGGAAGAGATATCTACTTGCGGTTAGTGCCAATCGCATCAGCATCATCAAATTGGTTGGAAATATATGTTTTTCATAGAAAACAATTCAAAGACGGGAAATAAAACGTTCGGAATTATTGAATTGCGTAACTTCCAGAGGGGAAGAGATATCGACTTGCGGTTAGTGCCAATCGCATCAGTATCATCATGTTGGTTGGAAATATATGTTTTTCATAGGAAACAATTCAAAGACGAGAAAGAAAACGTTCGGAATTTTCGAATTTTGTAACTTCCAGACGGGAAGAGATGTCTACTTGCGGTTAGTGCCAATCGCATCAGAATCATCAAATTGGTTGGAAATATATGTTTTTCATAGAAAACAATTCAAAGACGGGATATAAAATGTTCGGAATTATTGAATTGCGTAACTTCCAGACGGGAAGAGATATCTACTTGCGGTTATTGCCAATCGCATCAGAATCAACAAATTGGTTGGAAATATATGTTTTTCATAGAAGACAATTCAAAGACGGGAAATAAAACGTTCGGGATTATTGAATTGCGTAACTTCCAGAGGGGAAGAGATATCGACTTGCGGTAGTGCCAATCGCATCAGAATCATCAAGTTGGTTGGAAATATTCGTTTTTCATAGAAAACAATTCAAAGACGTGAAATGAAACGTTCGGAATTAATGAATTGCGTAACTTCCAGACGGGAAGAGATATCGATTTGCTGTTAGTGCCAATCGCATCAGAATCATCAAATTGGTTGGAAATATATGTTTTTCATAGAAAACAATTCGAAGACGGCAAATAAAACGTTCGGAATTATTGAATTGCGTAACTTCCAGAGGGGAAGAGATATCGACTTGCGGTTAGTGCCAATCGCATCAGAATCATCGAGTTGGTTGGAAATATATGTTTTTCATAGAAAACAATTCAAAGACGGGGAATAAAACGTTCGGAATTATTGAATTACGTAACTTCCAGACGGGAAGAGATATCGACTTGCGGTTAGTGCCAATCGCATCAGAATCATCAAATTGGTTGGAAATATATGTTTTTCATAGAAGACAATTCAAAGACGGGAAATAAAACTTTCGGAATTATTGAATTGCGTAACTTCCAGACGGAAAGAGATATCGATTTTCTGTTAGTGCCAATCGCATCAGAATCATCAATTTGGTTGGAAATATATGTCTTTCATAGAAAACAATTCAAAGACGGGAAATAAAACGTTCGGAATTATTGAAATGCGTAACTTCCAGAGGGGAAGAGATATCGACTTGCGGTTAGTGCCAATCGCATCAGAATCATCGAGTTGGTTGGAAATATATGTTTTCCATAGAAAACAATTCAAAGACGGAGAATAAAACATTCGGAATTATTGAATTGCGTAACTTCCAGACGGGAAGAGATATCGATTTGCGGTTAGTGCCAATCGCATCAGAATCATCAAATTGGTTGGAAATATATGTTTTTCATAGAAAACAATTCCAAGACGGGAAATAAAATGTTCGGAATTATTGAATTGCGTAGCTTCCAGACGTGAAGAGATATCTACTTGCGGTTATTGCCAATCGCATCAGAATCAACAAATTGGTTGGAAATATATGTTTTTCATAGAAGACAATTCAAAGACGGGAAATAAAACGTTCGGAATTGTTGAATTGCGTAACTTCCAGAGGGGGAGAGATATCGCCTTGCGGTTAGTGCCAATCCCATCAGAATCATCGAGTTGGTTGGAAATATATGTTTTTCATAGAGAACAATTCAAAGACGGAAAATAAAACGTTCGGAATTATTGAATTGCGTAACTTCCAGATGGGAAGAGATATCGATTTGCTGTTAGTGCCAATCGCATCAGAATCATCAAATTGGTTGGAAATATATGTTTTTCATAGAAACCAATTCAAAGACGGGAAACAAAATGTTCGGAATTATTGAATTGCGAAACTTCCAGACGGGAAGTGATATCTACTTGCGGTTATTGCCAATCGCATCAGAATCAACAAATTGGTTGGAAATATATGTTTTTCATAGAAGACAATTCAAAGACGGGAAATAAAACGTTCGGAATTATTGAATTGCGTAACTTCCAGACGGGAAGAGATATCGATTTGCTGTTAGTGCCAATCGCATCAGAATCATCAAATTGGTTGGAAATATATGTTTTTCATAGAAGACAATTCAAAGACGGGAAATAAAACGTTCGGATTTATTGAATTGCGTAACTTCCAGACGGGAAGAGATATCGATTTGCTGTTAGTGCCATTCGCATCAGAATCATCAAATTGGTTGGAAATATATTTTTTTCATAGAAAACAATTCAAAGACGGGAAATAAAACGTTCGGAATTATTGAATTGCGTAACTTCAAGAGAGGAAGAGATATCGCCTTGCGGTTAGTGCCAATCCCATCAGAATTATCGAGTTGGTTGGAAATATATGTTTTTCATAGAGAACAATTCAAAGACGGAAAATAAAACGTTCGGAATTATTGAATTGCCCAACTTCCAGATGGGAAGAGATATCGATTTGCTGTTAGTGCCAATCGCATCAGAATCATCAAATTGGTTGGAAATATATGTTTTTCATAGAAACCAATTCAAAGACGGGAAACAAAATGTTCGGATTTATTGAATTGCGAAACTTCCAGACGGGAAGAGATATCTACTTGCGGTTATTGCCAATCGCATCAGAATCAACAAATTGGTTGGAAATATATGTTTTTCATAGAAGACAATTCAAAGACGGGAAATAAAACGTTCGGAATTATTGAATTGCGTAACTTCCAGACCGGAAGAGATATCGATTTGCTGTTAGTGCCAATCGCATCAGAATCATCAAATTGGTTGGAAATATATCTTTTCATAGAAAACAATTCAAAGACGGGAAATGAAACGTTCGGAATTATTGAATTGCGTAACTTCCAGAGGGGAAGAGATATCGACTTGCGGTGGTGCCAATCGCATCAGAATCATCGAGTTGGTTGGAAATATATGTTTTTCATAGAAAACAATTCAAAGACGTGAAATGAAACGTTTGGAATTATTGAATTGCGTAACTTCCAGACGGGAAGAGATATCGATTTGCTGTTAGTGCCAATCGCATCAGAATTATCAAATTGGTTGGAAATATATGTTTTTCATAGAAAACAATTCAAAGACGGCAAACAAAACGTTCGGAATTATTGAATTGCGTAACTTCCAGAGGGGAAGAGATATCGACTTGCGGTTAGTGCCAATCGCATCAGAATCATCGAGTTGGTTGGAAATATATGTTTTTCATAGAAAACAATTCAAAGACGGGATATAAAACGATCGGAATTATTGAATTACGTAACTTCCAGACGGGAAGAGATATCGACTTGCGGTTAGTGCCAATCGCATCAGAATCATCGAGTTGGTTGGAAATATATGTTTTTCATGGAAAACAATTCGAAGACGGGAAATAAAACGTTCGGAATTATTGAACTACGTAACTTCCAGACGGGAAGAGATATCGACTTGCGGTTAGTGCCAATCGCATCAAAATCATCAAATTGGTTGGAAATATATGTTTTTCATAGAAGACAATTCAAAGACGGGAAATGAAACTTTCGGAATTATTGAATTGCGTAACTTCCAGACGGGAAGAGATATCGATTTTCTGTTAGTGCCAATCGCATCAGAATCATCAAATTGGTTGGAAATATATGTTTTTCATAGAAAACAATTCAAAGACGGGAAATAAAACGTTGAATTGCGTAAATTCCAGAGGGGAAGAGATATCGACTTGCGGTTAGTGCCAATCGCATCAGTTCATCATGTTGGTTGGAAATATATGTTTTCCATAGGAAACAATTCAAAGACGAGAAATAAAACTTTCGGAAATTTTGAATTGCGTAACTTCCAGACGGAAAGAGATATCTACTTGCGGTTAGTGCCAATCGCATCAGAATCATCAAATTGGTTGGAAATATATGTTTTTCATAGAAAACAATCCAAAGACGGGAAATAAAATGTTCGGAATTATTAAATTGCGTAGCTTCCAGACGGGAAGAGATATCTACTAGCGGTTATTGCCAATCGCATCAGAATCAACAAATTGGTTGGAAATATATGTTTTTCATAGAAGACAATTCAAAGACGGGGAAAAAAACGTTCGGAATTATTGAATTGCGTAACTTCCAGACGGGAAGAAATATCGATTTGCTGTTAGTGCCAATAGCATCAGAATCATCAAATTGGTTGGAAATATATTTTTTTCATAGAAAACAATTCAAAGACGGGAAATAAAACGTTCGGAATAATTGAATTGCGTAACTTCCAGAGGGGAAGAGATATCGCCTTGCGGTTAGTGCCAATCCCATCAGAATCATCGAGTTGGTTGGAAATATATGTTTTTCATACAGAACAATTCAAAGACGGAAAATAAAACGTTCGGAATTATTGAATTGCGTAACTTCCAGAGGGGAAGAAATATCGACTTGCGGTTAGTGCCAATCGCATCAGAATCATCGAGTTGGTTGGAAATATATATTTTTCATAGAAAACAATTCAAAGACGGAAAATAAAACATTCGGAATTATTGAATTGCGTAACTTCCAGAGGGGAAGAGATATCGCCTTGCGGTTAGTGCCAATCCCATCAGAATCATCGAGTTGGTTGGAAATATATGTTTTTCATACAGAGCAATTCAAAGACGGAAAATAAAACGTTCGGAATTATCGAATTGCGTAACTTCCAGAGGGGAAGAAATATCGACTTGCGGTTAGTGCCAATCGCATCAGAATCATCGAGTTGGTTGGAAATATATGTTTTTCATAGAGAACAATTCAAAGACGGAAAATAAAACATTCGGAATTATTGAATTGCGTAACTTCCAGACGGGAAGATATATCGATTTGCTGTTAGTGCCAATCGCATCAGAATCATCAAATTGGTTGGAAATATATGTTTTTCATAGAAAACAATTCAAAGACGGGAAATAAAACGTTCGGAATTATTGAATTGCGTAAATTCCAGAGGGGAAGAGATATCGACTTGCGGTTAGTGCCAATCGCATCAGTATCATCATGTTGGTTGGAAATATATGTTTTTCATAGGAAACAATTCAAAGACGAGAAATAAAACTTTCGGAAATTTTGAATTGCGTAACTTCCAGACGGAAAGAGATATCTACTTGCGGTTAGTGCCAATCGCATCAGAATCATCGAATTGGTTGGAAATATATGTTTTTCATAGAAAACAATCCAAAGACGGGAAATAAAATGTTCGGAATTATTAAATTGCGTAGCTTTCAGACGGGAAGAGATATCTACTTGCGGTTATTGCCAATCGCATCAGAATCAACAAATTGGTTGGAAATATATGTTTTTCATAGAAGACAATTCAAAGACGGGGAATAAAACGTTCGGAATTATTGAATTGCGTAACTTCCAGACGGGAAGAGATATCGATTTGCTGTTAGAGCCAATAGCATCAGAATCATCAAATTGGTTGGAAATATATTTTTTTCATAGAAAACAATTCAAAGACGGGAAATAAAACGTTCGGAATAATTGAATTGCGTAACTTCCAGAGGGGAAGAGATATCGCCTTGCGGTTAGTGCCAATCCCATCAGAATCATCGAGTTGGTTGGAAATATATGTTTTTCATACAGAGCAATTCAAAGACGGAAAATAAAACGTTCGGAATTATCGAATTGCGTAACTTCCAGAGGGGAAGAAATATCGACTTGCGGTTAGTGCCAATCGCATCAGAATCATCGAGTTGGTTGGAAATATATGTTTTTCATAGAGAACAATTCAAAGACGGAAAATAAAACATTCGGAATTATTGAATTGCGTAACTTCCAGACGGGAAGATATATCGATTTGCTGTTAGTGCCAATCGCATCAGAATCATCAAATTGGTTGGAAATATATGTTTTTCATAGGAAACAATTCAAAGACGGGAAATAAAACGTTCGGAATTATTGAATTGCGTAAATTCCAGTGGGGAAGAGATATCGACTTGCGGTTAGTGCCAATCGCATCAGTATCATCATGTTGGTTGGAAATATATGTTTTTCATAGGAAACAATTCAAAGACGAGAAATAAAACTTTCGGAAATTTTGAATTGCGTAACTTCCAGACGGAAAGAGATATCTACTTGCGGTTAGTGCCAATCGCATCAGAATCATCAAATTGGTTGGAAATATATGTTTTTCATAGAAAACAATTCAAAGACGGGAAATAAAACGTTCGGAATTATTGAATTGCGTAAATTCCAGAGGGGAAGAGATATCGACTTGCGGTTAGTGCCAATCGCATCAGTATCATCATGTTGGTTGGAAATATATGTTTTTCATAGGAAACAATTCAAAGACGAGAAATAAAACTTTCGGAAATTTTGAATTGCGTAACTTCCAGACGGAAAGAGATATCTACTTGCGGTTAGTGCCAATCGCATCAGAATCATCAAATTGGTTGGAAATATATGTTTTTCATAGAAAACAATTCAAAGACGGGAAATAAAACGTTCGAAATTATTGAATTGCGTAAATTCCAGAGGGGAAGAGATATCGACTTGCGGTTAGTGCCAATCGCATCAGTATCATCATGTTGGTTGGAAATATATGTTTTTCATAGGAAACAATTCAAAGACGAGAAATAAAACTTTCGGAAATTTTGAATTGCGTAGCTTCCAGACGGGAAGAGATATCTACTTGCGGTTATTGCCAATCGCATCAGAATCAACAAATTGGTTGGAAATATATGTTTTTCATAGAAGACAATTCAAAGACGGGGAATACAATGTTCGGAATTATTAAATTGCGTAGCTTCCAGACGGGAAGAGATATCTACTTGCGGTTATTGCCAATCGCATCAGAATCAACAAATTGGTTGGAAATATATTTTTTTCATAGAAAACAATTCAAAGACGGGAAATAAAACGTTCGGAATAATTGAATTGCGTAACTTCCAGAGGGGAAGAGATATCGCCTTGCGGTTAGTGCCAATCCCATCAGAATCATCGAGTTGGTTGGAAATATATGTTTTTCATACAGAACTATTCAAAGACGGAACATGAAACGTTCGGAATTATTGAATTGCGTAACTTCAAGACGGGAAGAGATATCGATTTGCTGTTAGTGCCAATCGCATCAGAATCATCAAATTGGTTGGAAATATATGATTTTCGTAGAAAACAATTCAAAGACGGGAAATAAAATGTTCGGAATTATTGAATTGCGAAACTTCCAGACAGGAAGAGATATCTACTTGCGGTTATTGCCAATCGCATCAGAATCAACAAATTGGTTGGAAATATATGTTTTTCATAAAAGACAATTCGAAGACGGGAAATAAAACGTTCGGAATTATTGAATTGCGTAACTCCCAGACGGGAAGAGATATCGATTTGCGGTTAGTGCCAATCCCATCAGAATCATCGAGTTGGTTGGAAATATATGTTTTTCATAGAGAACAATTCAAAGACGGAAAATAAAACGTTCGGAATTATTGAATTGCGTAACTTCCAGATGGGAAGAGATATCGATTTGCTGTTAGTGCCAATCGCATCAGAATCATCAAATTGGTTGGAAATATATGTTTTTCATAGAAACCAATTCAAAGACGGGAAACAAAATGTTCGGAATTATTGAATTGCGAAACTTCCAGACGGGAAGAGATATCTACTTGCGGTTATTGCCAATCGCATCAGAATCAACAAATTGGTTGGAAATATATGTTTTTCATAGAAGACAATTCAAAGACGGAAAATAAAACATTCGGAATTATTGAATTGCGTAACTTCCAGACGGGAAGAGATATCGATTTGCTGTTAGTGCCAATCGCATCAGAATCATCAAATTGGTTGGAAATATATGTTTTTCATAGAAAACAATTCAAAGACGGGAAATAAAACGTTCGGAATTATTGAATTGCGTAAATTCCAGAGGGGAAGAGATATCGACTTGCGGTTAGTGCCAATCGCATCAGTATCATCATGTTGGTTGGAAATATATGTTTTTCATAGGAAACAATTCAAAGACGAGAAATAAAACTTTCGGAAATTTTGAATTGCGTAACTTCCAGACGGAAAGAGATATCTACTTGCGGTTAGTGCCAATCGCATCAGAATCATCAAATTGGTTGGAAATATATGTTTTCCATAGAAAACAATCCAAAGACGGGAAATAAAATGTTCGGAATTATTAAATTGCGTAGCTTCCAGACGGGAAGAGATATCTACTTGCGGTTATTGCCAATCGCATCAGAATCAACAAATTGGTTGGAAATATATGTTTTTCATAGAAGACAATTCAAAGACGGGGAATAAAACGTTCGGAATTATTGAATTGCGTAACTTCCAGACGGGAAGAGATATCGATTTGCTGTTAGTGCCAATAGCATCAGAATCATCAAATTGGTTGGAAATATATTTTTTTCATAGAAAACAATTCAAAGACGGGAAATAAAACGTTCGGAATAATTGAATTGCGTAACTTCCAGAGGGGAAGAGATAACGCCTTGCGGTTAGTGCCAATCCCATCAGAATCATCGAGTTGGTTGGAAATATATGTTTTTCATAGAGAACAATTCAAAGACGGAAAATAAAACGTTCGGAATTATTGAATTGCGTAACTTCAAGACGGGAAGAGATATCGATTTGCTGTTAGTGCCAATCGCATCAGAATCATCAAATTGGTTGGAAATATATGATTTTCGTAGAAAACAATTCAAAGACGGGAAATAAAACGTTCGGAATTATTGAATTGCGTAACTTCCAGACGGGAAGAGATGTCGATTTGCTGTTAGTGCCAATAGCATCAGAATCATCAAATTGGTTGGAAATATATTTTTTTCATAGAAAACAATTCAAAGACGGGAAATAAAACGTTCGGAATAATTGAATTGCGTAACTTCCAGAGGGGAAGAGATATCGCCTTGCGGTTAGTGCCAATCCCATCAGAATCATCGAGTTGGTTGGAAATATATGTTTTTCATACAGAACAATTCAAAGACGGAAAATAAAACGTTCGGAATTATCGAATTGCGTAACTTCCAGAGGGGAAGAAATATCGACTTGCGGTTAGTGCCAATCGCATCAGAATCATCGAGTTGGTTGGAAATATATGTTTTTCATAGAGAACAATTCAAAGACGGAAAATAAAACATTCGGAATTATTGAATTGCGTAACTTCCAGACGGGAAGATATATCGATTTGCTGTTAGTGCCAATCGCATCAGAATCATCAAATTGGTTGGAAATATATGTTTTTCATAGAAAACAATTCAAAGACGGGAAATAAAACGTTCGGAATTATTGAATTGCGTAAATTCCAGAGGGGAAGAGATATCGACTTGCGGTTAGTGCCAATCGCATCAGTATCATCATGTTGGTTGGAAATATATGTTTTTCATAGGAAACAATTCAAAGACGAGAAATAAAACTTTCGGAAATTTTGAATTGCGTAACTTCCAGACGGAAAGAGATATCTACTTGCGGTTAGTGCCAATCGCATCAGAATCATCAAATTGGTTGGAAATATATGTTTTTCATAGAGAACAATCCAAAGACGGGAAATAAAATGTTCGGAATTATTAAATTGCGTAGCTTCCAGACGGGAGGAGATATCTACTTGCGGTTATTGCCAATCGCATCAGAATCAACAAATTGGTTGGAAATATATGTTTTTCATAGAAGACAATTCAAAGACGGGGAATAAAATGTTCGGAATTATTAAATTGCGTAGCTTCCAGACGGGAAGAGATATCTACTTGCGGTTATTGCCAATCGCATCAGAATCAACAAATTGGTTGGAAATATATTTTTTTCATAGAAAACAATTCAAAGACGGGAAATAAAACGTTCGGAATAATTGAATTGCGTAACTTCCAGAGGGGAAGAGATATCGCCTTGCGGTTAGTGCCAATCCCATCAGAATCATCGAGTTGGTTGGAAATATATGTTTTTCATACAGAACAATTCAAAGACGGAAAATAAAACGTTCGGAATTATTGAATTGCGTAACTTCAAGACGGGAAGAGATATCGATTTGCTGTTAGTGCCAATCGCATCAGAATCATCAAATTGGTTGGAAATATATGATTTTCGTAGAAAACAATTCAAAGACGGGAAATAAAATGTTCGGAATTATTGAATTGCGAAACTTCCAGACAGGAAGAGATATCTACTTGCGGTTATTGCCAATCGCATCAGAATCAACAAATTGGTTGGAAATATATGTTTTTCATAAAAGACAATTCAAAGACGGGAAATGAAACGTTCGGAATTATTGAATTGCGTAACTCCCAGACGGGAAGAGATATCGATTTGCGGTTAGTGCCAATCCCATCAGAATCATCGAGTTGGTTGGAAATATATGTTTTTCATAGAGAACAATTCAAAGACGGAAAATAAAACGTTCGGAATTATTGAATTGCGTAACTTCCAGATGGGAAGAGATATCGATTTGCTGTTAGTGCCAATCGCATCAGAATCATCAAATTGGTTGGAAATATATGTTTTTCATAGAAACCAATTCAAAGACGGGAAACAAAATGTTCGGAATTATTGAATTGCGAAACTTCCAGACGGGAAGAGATATCTACTTGCGGTTATTGCCAATCGCATCAGAATCAACAAAATGGTTGGAAATATATGTTTTTCATAGAAGACAATTCAAAGACGGAAAATAAAACATTCGGAATTATTGAATTGCGTAACTTCCAGACGGGAAGAGATATCGATTTGCTGTTAGTGCCAATCGCATCAGAATCATCAAATTGGTTGGAAATATATGTTTTTCATAGAAAACAATTCAAAGACGGGAAATAAAACGTTCGGAATTATTGAATTGCGTAAATTCCAGAGGGGAAGAGATATCGACTTGCGGTTAGTGCCAATCGCATCAGTATCATCATGTTGGTTGGAAATATATGTTTTTCATAGAAAACAATTCGAAGACGAGAAATAAAACTTTCGGAAATTTTGAATTGCGTAACTTCCAGACGGAAAGAGATATCTACTTGCGGTTAGTGCCAATCGCATCAGAATCATCAAATTGGTTGAAAATATATGTTTTCCATAGAAAACAATCCAAAGACGGGAAATAAAATGTTCGGAATTATTGAATTGCGTAACTTCCAAACGTGAAGAGATATCGACTTGCGGTTAGTGCCAATCGCATCAGAATCATCAAGTTGGTTGGAAATATATGTTTTCCATAGAAAACAATTCAAAGACGGAAAATAAAACGTTCGGAATTATTGACTTGCGTAACTTCCAAACGTAAAGAGATATCGACTTGCGGTTAGTGCCAATCGCATCAGAATCATCAAGTTGGTTGGAAATATATGTTTTCCATAGAAAACAATTCAAAGACGGGAAATAAAACGTTCGGAATTATTGAATTGCGTAACTTCCAGACGGGAAGAGATATCGACTTGCGGTTAGTGCCAATCGCATCAGAATCATCAAGTTGGTTGGAAATATATGTTTTTCGTAGAAAACAATTCAAAGACGGGAACTAAAACGTTCGGAATTATTGAATTGCGTAACTTCCAGACGGGAAGAGAAATCTACTTGCGGTTATTGCCAATCGCATCAGAATCATAAAATTGGTTGGAAATATATGTTTTTCATAGAAAACAATTCAAAGACGGGAAATAAAACGTTCGGAATTATTGAATTGCGTAACTTCCAGACGGGAAGAGATATCGACTTGCGGTTAGTGCCAATCGCATCAGAATCATCGAGTTGGTTGGAAATATATGTTTTTCATAGAAAACAATTCAAAAACGGGAAATAAATTGTGCGGAATTATTGAATTGCGTAACTTCCAGACGGAAAGAGATATAGATTTGCTGTTAATGCCAATCGCATCAGAATCATCAAATTGGTTGGAAATATATATTTTTTATAGAAAACATTTCAAAGACGGGAAATAAAACGTTTGGGAATATTGAATTGCGTAACTTCGACACGGGAAGAGATATCGACTTGCGGTTAGTGCCAATCGCATCAGAATCATCGAGTTGGTTGGAAATATATGTTTTTCATAGAAAACAATTCATAGACGGGAAATAAAACGTTCGGAATTATTGAATTGCGTAACTTCCAGACGGGAAGAGATATCTATTTGCTGTTAGTGCCAATCGCATCAGAATCATCAAATTGGTTGGAAATATATGTTCTTCATGGAAAACAATTCAAAGACGGGAAATAAAACGTTCGGAATTATTGAATCGCGTAACTTCCAGACGGGAAGAGATATCGACTTGCGGTTAGTGCCAATCGCATCAGAATCAACGAGTTGGTTGGAAATATATGTTTTTCATAGAAAACAATTCAAAAACGGGGAATAAAACGTGCGGAATTATTGAATTGCGTAACTTCCAGACGGAAAGAGATATAGATTTGCTGTTAATGCCAATCGCATCAGAATCATCAAATTGGTTGGAAATATATATTTTTCATAGAAAACATTTCAAAGACGGGAAATAAAACGTTTGGGAATATTGAATTGCGTAACTTCGACACGGGAAGAGATATAGACTTGCGGTTAGTGCCAATCGCATCAGAATCATCGAGTTGGTTGGAAATATATGTTTTTCGTAGAAAACAATTCAAAGACGGGAACTAAAACGTTCGGAATTATTGAATTGCGTAACTTCCAGACAGGAAGAGATATCTACTTGCGGTTAGTGCCACTCGCTTCAGAATGATCAAATTGGTTGGCAATATATGTTTTTCATAGAAAACAATTCAAAGACGGGAAATAAAACGTTCGGAATTATTGAATCGCGTAACTTCCAGACGGGAAGAGATATCGACTTGCGGTTAGTGCCAATCGCATCAGAATCAACGAGTTGGTTGGAAATATATGTTTTTCATAGAAAACAATTCAAAAACGGGAAATAAAACGTGCGGAATTATTGAATTGCGTAACTTCCAGACGGAAAGAGATATAGATTTGCTGTTAATGCCAATCGCATCAGAATCATCAAATTGGTTGGAAATATATATTTTTCATAGAAAACATTTCAAAGACGGGAAATAAAACGTTTGGGAATATTGAATTGCGTAACTTCGACACGGGAAGAGATATCGACTTGCGGTTAGTGCCAATCGCATCAGAATCATCGAGTTGGTTGGAAATATATGTTTTTCATAGAAAACAATTCATAGACGGGAAATAAAACGTTCGGAATTATTGAATTGCGTAACTTCCAGACGGGAAGAGATATCGATTTGCTGTTAGTGCCAATCGCATCAGAATCATCAAATTGGTTGGAAATATATGTTCTTCATGGAAAACAATTCAAAGACGGGAAATGAAACGATCGGAATTATTGAATTACGTAACTTCCAGACGGGAAGAGATATCGACTTGCGGTTATTGCCAATCGCATCAGAATCATCGAGTTGGTTGGAAATATATGTTTTCCATCGAAAACAATTCAAAGACGGGAAATAAAACGTTCGGAATTATTGAATTGCGTAACTTCCAGAGGGGAAGAGATATCGACTGGCGGTAAGTGCCAATTACATCAGTATCATCGAGTTGGTTGGAAATATATGTTTTTCATAGAAGACAATTCAATGACGGAAAATAAAAATTATTGAATTGCGTAACTTCCAGACGGGAAGAGATATCGATTTGCTGTTAGTGCCAATCTCATCAGAATCATCAAATTGGTTTGAAATATATGTTTTTCATACAAAACAATTCAAAGACGTGAAATGAAACGTTCGGAATTATTGAATTGCGTAACTTCCAGACGGAAAGAGATATCGATTTGCTTTTAGTGCCAATCGCATCAGAATCATCAAATTGGTTCGAAATATATGTTTTCCATAGAAAATGATTCAAAGACGGTAATTAACACGTTCGGAATTATTGAATTGCGTAACTTCCAAACGTAAAGAGATATCGAATTGCGGTTAGTGCCAATCGCATCAGAATCATCAAGTTGGTTGGAAATATATGTTTTCCATAGAAAATGATTCAAAGACGGGAAATAAAACGTTCGGAATTATTGAATTGCGTAACTTCCAGATGGGAAGAGATATCGATTTGCTGTTAGTGCCAATCGCATCAGAATCATCAAATTGGTTGGAAATATATGTTTTTCATAGAAACCAATTCAAAGACGGGAAACAAAATGTTCGGAATTATTGAATTGCGAAACTTCCAGACGGGAAGAGATATCTACTTGCGGTTATTGCCAATCGCATCAGAATCAACAAATTGGTTGGAAATATATGTTTTTCATAGAGGACAATTCAAAGACGGGAAATAAAACGTTCGGAATTATTGAATTGCGTAACTTCCAGACGGGAAGAGATATCGATTTGCTGTTAGTGCCAATCGCATCAGAATCATCAAATTGGTTGGAAATATATGTTTTTCATAGAAGACAATTCAAAGACGGGAAATAAAACGTTCGGAATTATTGAATTGCGTAACTTCCAGACGGGAAGAGATATCGATTTGCTGTTAGTGCCAATCGCATCAGAATCATCGAGTTGGTTGGAAATATATGTTTTTCATGGAAAACAATTCAAAGGCGGGAAATAAAACGTTCGGAATTATTGAATTACGTAACTTCCAGACGGGAAGAGATATCGACTTGCGGTTGGTGCCAATCGCATCAGAATCATCGAGTTGGTTGGAAATATATGTTTTTCATGGAAAACAATTCAAAGGCGGGAAATAAAACGTTCGGAATTATTGAATTACGTAACTTCCAGACGGGAAGAGATATCGACTTGCGGTTGGTGCCAATCGCATCAGAATCATCGAGTTGGTTGGAAATATATGTTTTTCATGGAAAACAATTCAAAGACGGGAAATAAAACGTTTGGAATTATTGAATTGCGTAACTTCCAAACGTAAAGAGATATCGAATTGCGGTTAGTGCCAATCGCATCAGAATCATCAAGTTGGTTGGAAATATATGTTTTCCATAGAAAATGATTCAAAGACGGGAATTAACACGTTCGGAATTATTGAATTGCGTAACTTCCAAACGTAAAGAGATATCGAATTGCGGTTAGTGCCAATCGCATCAGAATCATCAAGTTGGTTGGAAATATATGTTTTCCATAAAAAATGATTCAAAGACGGGAAATAAAACGTTCGGAATTATTGAATTGCGTAACTTCCAAACGTAAAGAGATATCGAATTGCGGTTAGTGCCAATCGCATCAGAATCATCAAGTTGGTTGGAAATATATGTTTTCCATAGAAAATGATTCAAAGACGGGAAATAAAACGTTCGGAATTATTGAATTGCGTAACTTCCAGATGGGGAGAGATATCGATTTGCTGTTAGTGCCAATCGCATCAGAATCATCAAATTGGTTGGAAATATATGTTTTTCATAGAAACCAATTCAAAGACGGGAAACAAAATGTTCGGAATTATTGAATTGCGAAACTTCCAGACGGGAAGAGATATCTACTTGCGGTTATTGCCAATCGCATCAGAATCAACAAATTGGTTGGAGATATATGTTTATCATAGAGGACAATTCAAAGACGGGAAATAAAACGTTCGGAATTATTGAATTGCGTAACTTCCAGACGGGAAGAGATATCGATTTGCTGTTAGTGCCAATCGCATCAGAATCATCAAATTGGTTGGAAATATATGTTTTTCATAGAAGACAATTCAAAGACGGGAAATAAAACGTTCGGAATTATTGAATTGCGTAACTTCCAGACGGGAAGAGATATCGATTTGCTGTTAGTGCCATTCGCATCAGAATCATCAAATTGGTTGGAAATATATTTTTTTCATAGAAAACAATTCAAAGACGGGAAATAAAATGTTCGGAATTATTGAATTGCGTAACTTCCAGAGGGGAAGAGATATCGCCTTGCGGTTAGTGCCAATCCCATCAGAATCATCGAGTTGGTTGGAAATATATGTTTTTCATAGAGAACAATTCAAAGACGGAAAATAAAACGTTCGGAATTATTGAATTGCCTAACTTCCAGATGGGAAGAGATATCGATTTGCTGTTAGTGCCAATCGCATCAGAATCATCAAATTGGTTGGAAATATATGTTTTTCATAGAAAACAATTCAAAGACGGGAAACAAAATGTTCGGAATTATTGAATTGCGAAACTTCCAGACGGGAAGAGATATCTACTTGCGGTTATTGCCAATCGCATCAGAATCAACAAATTGGTTGGAAATATATGTTTTTCATAGAAGACAATTCAAAGACGGGAAATAAAACGTTCGGAATTATTGAATTGCGTAACTTCCAGATGGGGAGAGATATCGATTTGCTGTTAGTGCCAATCGCATCAGAATCATCAAATTGGTTGGAAATATATGTTTTCATAGAAAACAATTCAAAGACGGGAAATAAAACGTTCGGAATTATTGAATTGCGTAACTTCCAGACGGGAAGAGATATCTACTTGCGGTTATTGCCAATCGCATCAGAATCAACAAATTGGTTGGAAATATATGTTTTTCATAGAAGACAATTCAAAGACGGGGAATAAAACGTTCCGAATTATTGAATTGCGTAACTTCCAGACGGGAAGAGAGATCGATTTGCTGTTAGTGCCAATAGCATCAGAATCATCAAATTGGTTGGAAATATATTTTTTTCATAGAAAACGATTCAAAGACGGGAAATAAAACGTTCGGAATAATTGAATTGCGTAACTTCCAGAGGGGAAGAGATATCTACTTGCGGTTAGTGCCAATCGCATCAGAATCATCAAATTGGTTGGAAATATATGTTTTTCATAGAAAACAATCCAAAGACGGGAAATAAAATGTTCGGAATTATTAAATTGCGTAGCTTCCAGACGGGAAGAGATATCTACTTGCGGTTATTGCCAATCGCATCAGAATCATCAAATTGGTTGGAAATATATGTTTTTCATAGAAGAGAATTCAAAGACGGGAAATAAAACGTTCGGAATTATTGAATTGCGTAACTTCCAGACGGGAAGAGATATCGATTTGCTGTTAGTGCCATTCGCATCAGAATCATCAAATTGGTTGGAAATATATTTTTTTCATAGAAAACAATTCAAAGACGGGAAATAAAATGATCGGAATTATTGAATTGCGTAACTTCCAGAGGGGAAGAGATATCGCTTTGCGGTTAGTGCCAATCTCATCAGAATCATCGAGTTGGTTGGAAATATATGTTTTTCATAGAGAACAATTCAAAGACGGAAAATAAAACGTTCGGAATTATTGAATTGCCTAACTTCCAGATGAGAAGAGATATCGATTTGCTGTTAGTGCCAATCGCATCAGAATCATCAAATTGGTTGGAAATATATGTTTTTCATAGAAACCAATTCAAAGACGGGCAACAAAATGTTCGGAATTATTGAATTGCGAAACTTCCAGACGGGAAGAGATATCTACTTGCGGTTATTGCCAATCGCATCAGAATCAACAAATTGGTTGGAAATATATGTTTTTCATAGAAGACAATTCAAAGACGGGAAATAAAACGTTCGGAATTATTGAATTGCGTAACTTCCAGACCGGAAGAGATCGATTTGCTGTTAGTGCCAATCGCATCAGAATCATCAAATTGGTTGGAAATATATGTTTTTCATAGAAAACAATTCAAAGACGGGAAATAAAACGTTCGGAATTATTGAATTGCGTAACTTCCAGACGGGAAGAGATATCTACTTGCGGTTATTGCCAATCGCATCAGAATCAACAAATTGGTTGGAAATATATGTTTTTCATAGAAGACAATTCAAAGACGGGAAATAAAACGTTCGGAATTATTGAATTGCGTAACTTCCAGACCGGAAGAGATCGATTTGCTGTTAGTGCCAATCGCATCAGAATCATCAAATTGGTTGGAAATATATGTTTTTCATAGAAAACAATTCAAAGACGGGAAATAAAACGTTCGGAATTATTGAATTGCGTAACTTCCAGAGGGGAAGAGATATCTACTTGCGGTTATTGCCAATCGCATCAGAATCAACAAATTGGTTGGAAATATATGTTTTTCATAGAAGACAATTCAAAGACGGGAAATAAAACGTTCGGAATTATTGAATTGCGTAACTTCCAGACCGGAAGAGATCGATTTGCTGTTAGTGCCAATCGCATCAGAATCATCAAATTGGTTGGAAATATATGTTTTTCATAGAAAACAATTCAAAGACGGGAAATAAAATGTTCGGAATTATTGAATTGCGTAACTTCCAGACGGGAAGAGATATCGATTTGCTGTTAGTGCCAATAGCATCAGAATCATCAAATTGGTTGGAAATATATTTTTTTCATAGAAAACAATTCAAAGACGGGAAATAAAACGTTCGGAATAATTGAATTGCGTAACTTCCAGAGGGGAAGAGATATCTACTTGCGGTTAGTGCCAATCGCATCAGAATCATCAAATTGGTTGGAAATATATGTTTTTCATAGAAAACAATCCAAAGACGGGAAATAAAATGTTCGGAATTATTAAATTGCGTAGCTTCCAGACGGGAAGAGATATCTACTTGCGGTTATTGCCAATCGCATCAGAATCAACAAATTGGTTGGAAATATATGTTTTTCATAGAAGACAATTCAAAGACGGGGAATAAAACGTTCGGAATTATTGAATTGCGTAACTTCCAGACGGGAAGAGATATCGATTTGCTGTTAGTGCCAATAGCATCAGAATCATCAAATTGGTTGGAAATATATTTTTTTCATAGAAAACAATTCAAAGACGGGAAATAAAACGTTCGGAATAATTGAATTGCGTAACTTCCAGAGGGGAAGAGATATCGCCTTGCGGTTAGTGCCAATCCCATCAGAATCATCGAGTTGGTTGGAAATATATGTTTTTCATAGAGAACAATTCAAAGACGGAAAATAAAACGTTCGGAATTATTGAATTGCGTAACTTCAAGACGGGAAGAGATATCGATTTGCTGTTAGTGCCAATCGCATCAGAATCATCAAATTGGTTGGAAATATATGATTTTCGTAGAAAACAATTCAAAGACGGGAAATAAAATGTTCGGAATTATTGAATTGCGAAACTTCCAGACAGGAAGAGATATCTACTTGCGGTTATTGCCAATCGCATCAGAATCAACAAATTGGTTGGAAATATATGTTTTTCATAGAAGACAATTCAAAGACGGGAAATAAAACGTTCGGAATTATTGAATTGCGTAACTCCCAGACGGGAAGAGATATCGATTTGCGGTTAGTGCCAATCCCATCAGAATCATCGAGTTGGTTGGAAATATATGTTTTTCATAGAGAACAATTCAAAGACGGAAAATAAAACGTTCGGAATTATTGAATTGCGTAACTTCCAGATGGGAAGAGATATCGATTTGCTGTTAGTGCCAATCGCATCAGAATCATCAAATTGGTTGGAAATATATGTTTTTCATAGAAACCAATTCAAAGACGGGAAACAAAATGTTCGGAATTATTGAATTGCGAAACTTCCAGACGGGAAGAGATATCTACTTGCCGTTATTGCCAATCGCATCAGAATCAACAAATTGGTTGGAAATATATGTTTTCCATAGAAGACAATTCAAAGACGGAAAATAAAACATTCGGAATTATTGAATTGCGTAACTTCCAGACGGGAAGAGATATCGATTTGCTGTTAGTGCCAATCGCATCAGAATCATCAAATTGGTTGGAAATATATGTTTTTCATAGAAAACAATTCAAAGACGGGAAATAAAACTTTCGGAATTATTGAATTGCGTAAATTCCAGAGGGGAAGAGATATCGACTTGCGGTTAGTGCCAATCGCATCAGTATCATCATGTTGGTTGGAAATATATGTTTTTCATAGGAAACAATTCAAAGACGAGAAATAAAACTTTCGGAAATTTTGAATTGCGTAACTTCCAGACGGAAAGAGATATCTACTTGCGGTTAGTGCCAATCGCATCAGAATCATCAAATTGGTTGGAAATATATGTTTTTCATAGAAAACAATCCAAAGACGGGAAATAAAATGTTCGGAATTATTAAATTGCGTAGCTTCCAGACGGGAAGAGATATCTACTTGCGGTTATTGCCAATCGCATCAGAATCAACAAATTGGTTGGAAATATATGTTTTTCATAGAAGACAATTCAAAGACGGGGAATAAAACGTTCGGAATTATTGAATTGCGTAGCTTCCAGACGGGAAGAAATATCGATTTGCTGTTAGTGCCAATAGCATCAGAACAATCAAATTGGTTGGAAATATATTTTTTTCATAGAAAACAATTCAAAGACGGGAAATAAAACGTTCGGAATAATTGAATTGCGTAACTTCCAGAGGGGAAGAGATAACGCCTTGTGGTTAGTGCCAATCACATCAGAATCATCGAGTTGGTTGGAAATATATGTTTTTCATAGAGAACAATTCAAAGACGGAAAATAAAACGTTCGGAATTATTGAATCGCGTAACTTCAAGACGGGAAGAGATATCGATTTGCTGTTAGTGCCAATCGCATCAGAATCATCAAATTGGTTGGAAATATATGATTTTCGTAGAAAAAAATTCAAAGACGGGAAATAAAATGTTCGGAATTATTGAATTGCGAAACTTCCAGACAGGAAGAGATATCTACTTGCGGTTATTGCCAATCGCATCAGAATCAACAAATTGGTTGGAGTAGATACAGTGAACGCGTTCTGGGACAGGAAGTGTGACGTCACTTCCGGTCTGTGCTCCGATGTTTGCTATTATCAGGTCTCCACTTCCGGTCTGCGCTGGCGATGTATGTTATCGGGTAGATAACGTTATCGGCTAGATAGCGTTATCAGTGATTGTGAGTCACCCATGCTGGCGATTTGTGTAATTAGTGTTATCGGGTAGATAACGTTATCGACTAGATAGCGTTATCAGTGATTGTGAGTCACCCATGCTGGCGATGTGTGTAATTAGTGTTATCGGGTAGATAACGTTATCGGCTAGATAGCGTGATTGTGAGTTTGGTCTACGTATAAATAGAAATGCTTAGTTTGAAATATTAATCTTATCAATGAGGTTTCCTGTCATCAACAAGTCGTAACTTGTATGTGGTAGATAATAGAGCCATTGTATTCAATTCTAAACGGAAACAGATAACACTTTGTTTTGCAACCAACTGATTGGTTGATATTTTATCTACGAGAAATGCTTAGTTTGAAATATTAATCTTATCAACAACAAAATGAAAACGTAAACTGTTTCTTGTGCTGATATTGATAACTCAGCAAATTATCGTGGGAATGTGTCACGTAGGCAACTGTAGGAATCGCGCGCAGCGTAGATAAGAAGGTGGAAATGGTATTGTCTCGAATATAATTTAATCATTACACATTTGATTCTCTAACGTGCAACTCGTGTTTTTTTGTGTGGTGCAATTTGAGGTAAGTCTATATTATTATTTGATTGAGAAGACTCTCATTTCACGTTGATATATTTCAAATGAATATGATTCGTATGATAATAAAATCGATTTAGGGAACTTTTATTTCAAATTGTCAACAAGCTAGCTCTCCACTTAAATTCACACACCGATTATTACATTTACTTACTATTGTACACTCAGATTCACACCGATTATTACCACTATTGTTTTCTCGACCGATGTTTTGGAGATATACCGAATTCTATTGAGTAATATTTATCCTTGTTCAATTTGTGGTAAGTCTATATTATTATTATTTGATTGAGAAAACTCTCATTTCAAGTTGATATATTTCAAATTAACTTCAAATGAATATGATTCGTATGATAATAAACTCGATTTAGGGAACTTTTATTTCAAATTGGTTCATTTCAAATTAACTTCATGTCAACAAGCTAGCTCTTCACTCAAATTCACACCGATTATTACATTTACTTACTATTGTACAATGAGATTCACACCGATCATTACCACTATTGTTCTCTCGATCGATGTTTTGAAAATATACCGAATTCTTTTGAGTAATATTTATCCTTGTTATAGATATTCATATCATAATGAGCATGGAAGCATTAAACTCGTGTTCTCTATTACAGAGATTTCCTACGAAAAAGTTAACCAGCTCGAAGAAGGTGAAGTTTATAAGATAACTAATGCAAAAATTATAAACACCCGGTTTGGAGAATCTGTGCTAGCAGAGATTGACGATTTTGGTGTTTTCCTCCCAAAACGTTTAACACCACTACTCAAACCTCTGTTGGATCGCATCAATGAAAAACAATGCATAGGACTGATTTATAGAGGAGAGGAACATTTTGGGAAATCGAATCCAGCAGCAAAAATCGAGTTCCGAGAGATTCAGGGAGCGTTCGCAGACTTCAAAGTGGTGGGTGTAAAGTAAGATTTTTGTTCTATCATTATCATGGACTCTATTTCAAAGATTAGCACCGAAATTGTTAAAATTATCGATCAGGCTCAAAAAGATTTGTATAAGTCAAAATTCCCCCCTCAGGGAACAACGAAATGGAAAGAGTTTTGTACGAAATATATCCGTACTTTCTCGAGACATTTGATGAAAGATGATTTGAATTTAGCTAATAAGAATCAACTTCAGACAAATATCGGTCATATAAAGCGTTTCAAAATTTTTTTACAAATTAGAGATAAACCATCTATATCAAATAAGAATCGCAGTGATAGAATCAGATGGGAGGATTGACAGTCTGCTTTTAAATGTAGAATAAGAACTGGATTGATTATCAATATTTCGCATTTAGACCCAATTAATTTTTTATATGATGCTTTTCATCTTTTCAATACTAGAATCTCCAAAATCCTTCATGAATATAATTTTATTAAAGTTAATTAAACATTTTGTGTTATTCAGACAGATTTTAAATATTTTCATACACGATCAATAGGAATAGATAATACAACGAATTTATTAGAATGGTATAAAGATAATATTATTGAGAAACTTTCTACAGAAGAATTCCAAGAGAAAGATTCAAATTGGAGTCTCAGAAATATAGTAAGTCTGCAAATAAATATCAATAAACATGAGGTAATTAATTCGGGATCTTCCTATATAGTTCTTCCTAAAGAAATTGCGGATAAACATGCTGTTATCAATGTTAAAAATTATGATGAGTATTGTCTCGCTTGGGCAGTAACAGCTGGATTGCATTCTGCTATTAACACAAATTCAAGTCGAACATCTTCATATCCTCATTTTAGTACTGTTTTAAATATACAAAATTTAACTTTCCCGAAGCCTATTTCACAAATCCATTTATTCGAGAAGCTGAATAATATAAGCATTCACGTTTTTGTGTTAGAATTATGCGATAAAACGGATGGTGCTGCTGATAAGGAAAAATTAAAGGTTCTCCCCGCATATCTATCAAAAAATAAACTAGAAAAACACTTTAATTTGTTGTTGATTCAGGATAAATATTATCGCGATGTAGAATCTTCAGATACATCGAATTTTGTTAATCCAATAGTTAAATTCCATTATTGCTTGATTAAAAATTTAGCTCGACTTATTAATTCGCAAATTACTACTAGAAATAAAACTTATTTATGTGAACGTTGTTTGAATAATTTCAAGAGCGAGATAAAATACAAGACTCATATCGAAGATTGTGGAGAAATAAATACATGTAAAATAAAATTCCCTAAAGAAGACCATTTAGTTTTCAAGAATTATTCAAATAAAATTCCAATGCCATTTGTGATTTATTTCGATTTTGAGGCTCTATTGCTACCAATCCAAAATTGTTCTCCATCAAATTCAGCTTCATACACCAACCGAAAACAATTACATGAAGCTTACAGTGTAGGCTATTATCTGAAATGTTATTTCGATGATTCCATTTCGAAATATGATAGTTATCGAGGTTCAGAACCAGCCAAATGGTTAACCGAACAATTAGACAAAATTAGTATATTCATAGAGAAGAAATTGAAGTGTAACATATCTATGAGTTTGAGTGCGGTTGATTTATCATCCATAATGGGGGAAACTAAATGTCATATTTGTGAAAAATGTTTTACCGATGGGGATATACGTGTAAGAGACCACTGTCATTTCACTGGGGTTTTTCGCGGCTTAGCACACCAACATTGTAATTTACAATATAAACATAAATTTATAGTGCCTGTTTTAGCTCATAATCTATCTGGGTATGATATGTTCCTATTGATACGAGATTTAGCTAAAGCGAACAAACAGAACATTCAAGTACTACCAATCAATAAAGAAAAATATATAAGTTTTACTAGAGGTTCCTTCTCTTCCCCAGTTAAATTCCGTTTTATCGATTCATGTAGATTTTTGAATACATCACTAGATGAGTTGGTGTCCTTTTTGAATGTAGATCAATTGAAAATTTTGAAGCGTGAATATAATCATTTGACAAACGATCAGTTCAAATTATTAACCCGTAAGGGGGTTTTTCCATATGAATATTTAGATAGTTGGAATAAATTGACGGAACCAAATTTACCACCAATCGAAAATTTTTATAATAAATTGAAAGATGAATCAATAAGTGAAGGAGACTATGAACATGCTCAAAACGTTTGGCAAAAATTTAATTGTAGTAATTTAGGTGAGTATTCCGATTTATACTTGAAAACAGATGTTTTGCTATTGGCAGATGTTTTTGAAAATTTCAGAGCCAAATGTTTAGAGATATATAAACTTGATCCTACGTATAATTTCACTTTACCGGGCTTCTCATGGGAGTGTATGTTGAAATATACAAATATTTCTCTTCAGTTTCTAAAAGATATAGATATGATTATGTTTATAGAAAGGGGGATACGAGGAGGTGTTAGTCAATGTAGCAATAGATTCGCGGCTGCTAATAATAAGTATATGAAAGATTATAATTCACAAGAGGAAAGTAGCTATCTCATGTATTTTGATGTTTGTAATTTATATGGGTGGGCTATGGCGCAATATTTACCTTATGGTAACTTTGTATGGTACGATGATCTTAACATCGATGTAAGAGACATTTCGGATGAAAGTCCTGTTGGATATATTCTAGAAGTAGATCTAGAATACCCTTAGAAATTACATGACACCCACAAAGACTTACCGCTATGTCCATTGCACTCTACACCTCCCAATGCTAAACAAGCAAAATTATTATCGACGTTATACAATAAATCTAAATATATAATTCATTATAGGAATTTGAAACAATGTTTAGCGTTGGGGATGGTGTTGAAGAAGGTACATAGAATCCTTAAGTTTAGCCAATCCAATTGGTTGAAAGCTTATATCGATTTAAATACACGATTACGTGCAGCTGCAAAGAATAAATTCGAAGAGGCTCTTTTCAAACTCATTATAAATGCAATATTTGGGAAATCGATGGAGAACGTACATAAGCATCGGAGCGTTAAATTAGTTAATACATGGTATGGACCATTTGGAGCGCGATACTATATTTCGCAACCGAATTTCAATAGTAGTAAGATTTTTGATGAAAATTTGATGGCAATCGAGCAAAACAAACTCGAAATATTATTTAATAAACCAATTTATATAGGAATGGCTATTTTAGATATTTCAAAAACTTGTGTGTTTGATTTTCATTATAACTTTATGCTGAAAATATATAAAGATCCCGAAGCGATAAGGCTGTGTTATACAGATACTGATAGTTTGATCTATCATATAATAACAGACGATGATATTTATGAGACCATTATGAAGAAAAACGTTCAAAAATTTGACACTAGCGATTACGCATTAGATAATATTTTTGAAACTCCACCTATAAACAAGAAAGTGGTCGGATTAATGAAGGACGAGAACCAAGGACATATAATGACAAAGTTCATCGGTTTACGCTCTAAAATGTACAGTTATAAGGTGGAAGGGAAAGAACCCGTTATAAAAGCTAAAGGTATTAGAGATTCGGTTTTGAAATATTCTTATAACTTTTGAGGATTATGTTAAATGTCTTGAAGAAGAAATCGAGATATATAGAGTCCAAAAATCTATCAGATCTTTCAACTTTAACCTCTACACTATAGAACAAAATAAAATTGCCCTCAGCCCTTTTGACAACAAGAGGTTCCTGATAAAGAATAGAACAAACACCTTACCTTATGGGCACTATTCACTATTATCTTGATGTTTGTTTCAATATGTTAATTTTGTTATTTGTATTGTATTTGTATTCATATATTTTAATAAAAAATCTTTCTCTGATGTATGTGTTAATTTTATTATTTGTATTGTATTTGTATTCATTTGTCTTAATGAAAAATCTTTCTATGATGTATGTGTTAATTCTAATATTTGTATTGATATGCTAATTGTAATTGTATTCATATGTTACATACTTGTTTTAGTAGAAACTTTCTATGATGTGTGTTTTTTAATAAAGAAACAAAAACTGTTGATCATATTTTATTGTTCTAAATCATACAAAACCTTATTTTTATAGTAAAATAACATTTCTTTAAGTGTATTGGTCAATAAACATTTTGGCGATGAAATATTAATAAAACAATATAAGAGTTCTAATGCACTGGCATGATTCCTCATGCTTTTTATCACATCAATAACATTGTGATAGTATGAAGAGAAATCAAATTGTTCGAGAAAAGACACTCGATGTGATAACACTCCATCGTTGATATTAATAATTTCTCGAACATCTTCCTCGCACAACCAAAAATGAATACCATGCTTCGTAACTTGAAGTACTTTTTCATTATTGTCCCACACAAGTTGAACTATTTGGCAATATTCATCGGATGCTATGGGGGCAGGATCGAAATCTGTTTGCAAACTTGAGAAGAAATCTCTGATTTCAGTTCGAAGAATTTCGATGGAGTCATACCATTCCAGCAGTCCAAAGGTGAGTTTACAATTTTGCGAAGAATGGATAAGTGATATTGTTGGTGCGAATATTCGCATAGGACTCAATCCACACTTTATTCCATAACCCCCCTCCAATGGGTATGTTGTATTCAACAATAGAAATTTTCCATCCCGGATTAACATTTCAAACTCTTCAAACATTCGATCTAACTCGGAACTATCTTCGGATGTACCACCACTATCTTGGTACGACATTTCACTACAACTGAACTGATTGTTAGATTTTCTCTAACATACAGCCTGAAGATCACACACGCACGCGCAGATCATATAATATCACTTCTAGCAATCCAACTTTTCTCCTCTATTCCCAACCATTTGACGTATATTTTATCATCTTTTTTCCGAAGCACTTTCTCAATCAAAAAGACATCAGGTTGTTTGGTCTTCTGCAATTCTTCCTCGTAGAAACAACCGCTGATTGCGGAGTTCTTCATATCCTCGAGTAGATACGTGACTGGGTTAGTGATTTTAACTTTTATAATTTTAAAGAGCTCCGCCGACCAATTAGGCGGATATGATTTTTCGAAAATATGTTTGGCTTTGCTTATACGTACCACATCACCCACGTTGAATTTATGTGGTAAAGCCAACTTGAGGTGTGTAGCATCGCTTCAATATCACGCTCTCATTTTGTTTTGTCACCTTGAATGGAGCCATATTTATAGTTCTATGTTTACGTTTATTATATTTTTCAGTGATTTCTTGAAGTATATCAATCCATCTATATTTTCCTTTCAAACTAAATTGTTTGTAGAGCGCTCCTTTCAAGGTTCGAATAACACGTTCAGCAATGGCGGCTTTCTTCACACTATACGTATTAGAATGGTTGATTTTGTGTTTTCTCATCAGCTCGTCAAAATGGTTATTAAAGAATTCTTTACCTTGATCGCTTTGCAGATTCCTAGGTTTACGTCCTCCTCCTCCTCCTCCTTCAGTCAATATAGAATCAACTGCTTTCCGAACCTCGTCGGCTGATTTCGTTTTCAATGAACGAGTCCACACGAATTTCGAGAAGCAATCGATCATCACCAAAATATACTTGAATCCTCGATTTTCACGAGTATAATTACCCATTTCGGCTAGATCCATCTGCCACAAGTCATCCAGTCCCTTCAAAATTGTACGACGACGTTTGAAATTTTTTCGGGCTGGCTTATGAATCTCATCGACAACTTGTTGCATCGTTTTTCAATTATTGTCTAGTTGGAGTTATACGTTTCGGGTTGGTTGATGAGGTGGTAGCGTCATTTGGTCTTTTCTTCGAGGGTGTTGTCATACGTTGTTCCAACGCCAGCAGCCTACTCACAATATTCTCCTGATGTACATCCATTATGTTATAATCTATAGTGATCTTGTTCAATTTATCATTATGATCATGCAAAATAACGCGTTGACTCTTATGATATGTTTCGAAATTATCAGTGAATTTCTTGAAGATATCGAGTACATAAGCGGTATTAGCTACAACGGTTTTGAGATCCTTATCATTTTTTTTCTCGTATTCATCCAATTCTTTATGTAAACTCGTGAAGCTAGCATCACTTTGATTTTTGTGCGATTGTATGTTGATGGAGAAACTACTCATCTCTCCAATTAATTTCTGAATCTTATGTGAAAAGTCATCGTTGAAGATGCGCTCCAAGTTCTCCCCAATCTTCGCACTCACATCATCGACATAAATCTTGCTTGCAACATCGTTCTTGAATGTGGGCCTTTTCACATTACAAATTTTCACGTTCTCGATATCTACATCGCCATCTGGTGTACGAGCTAGAACGTGTGAAAACATCGATTGTCGAAGAGCGTTGATGCTGGTTGAACCACCAATCTTCGTCCAAACTTATCAAGACTCATCGTGTAAATGATATGAAACAGTAATGAACACACACTAATATATGATATCGGCTTCTCGTAGCTCATTTATTATAGCGACTATCTCATTGTCGTGAGATGTATTCCCAGCTTGTTGAGATGCCATCAAAAGACTCAGTCGTTTCACAAGTTCGTTTGGATCGTTCCAGTACACGTATTCCACTGGTTCGTTGTTATATGTCAATTGCATACCGCTACCGAGAGCTTCCTCATGAATTAGAGGTCGAATTATTTTAATGTACTTGTATCTTCGAGTACCTTTCAAGTTTCCAGCACTATTTCTGTGGGGATTTGTCAAGTTCAGAATCATCCTGTAATTCATCTTATCTTTCTTGGTGAAATTTCTAGGTTTGTCATAGAATATAAGTTCACACAGACCGACGGTACTTTTGAATTTTCTTCCTTGTGTCACGATAGTATCTCTATTTTTGAAATCGATTAATTTACCTCCTAGCAACCATGACAACGAACTAGCATCGTAAACTGGGCCATAAACTTTATCGACTTTTCTACTCCCCGACCAATAATCACCGATATATTTTTGAATTAACTCTGGGTAAGATTCTAATACGTCATACTCATCATCATCGCTGTCAGACTCTTCAATAACAGTTTTCATACTTGCATCGCTTACATCCAATACCGTTTCTCTTTCATCTTCCTCCTCTTCCTCCTCCTCCTCCTCCTCTTCATCCGCATCATCCTTTTCTTGCTTGATTTCACGTTTAATCAATGGTGTATTATTGGATTTGATTATTTCCCGAAGTGGTTCCGATATGGGTTTAAATAATTTATTTGATCGACTCGTCCTCTTCCGTTTTACCCAGTTTCAATGTGAGATATTTCTTGCGTATAGATCGTGCCAATTGAGCGATTTTTCGCTTACGTGCTAACCGTTCAGCGTCCATTGTGTATTTGCTGAAGATTTCACGTTCACACTTTAATATATACATCGAAACCTTTGCGGTATCTTCCATTGTTCAAATCGAAATCTTTAGCAATTATCAATGTTCCAAATTTCTCCATCCAACACATAGAACACATCTTTTTGAATCGATCGAAAGTAACGTCTGGGGATACGTGCTCATCAAACACATGTTTTAGATTTATTTCATCCTATTTAAATAACACGATCAGGTTAGAATTATCGCGAATCAGTTGTTTAGTAATTTTGGAGTATGTCTGACATAGATGTGATGCGTCAATGTTTCTATGTCTACACATCGAATAATATTCTCGAATTTTCTGTTGTGTCTCACAGGATATGTCATCAAAAATGAAGATAGAATTTGGTTTTGCATCGTTCGGACTTATAATTTCTTCATTTTCTTTATATGGGAAATAACCAACTCCTTTTACTCGTTCCAAAATCTCCTGCAACAGTATGTACTTATCTTGATATAATGACTTCGAGTATACGTAAACGTTTTCAAACTTGACACCATTTGGATTGAATAACAACGATAACATAACCTTTGTTTTTCCGCATCCGCTCGGACCACAAATTAAAGCACGAAAAGAGTTTGGTAACAGTTTATCATGTTTACCAATGCGATTAGTTCCAACTTTTAAATCTAAATTCTCGATTGGGAGTGTCTGTTCATGTTGAACGGTCTTCATTGTGTGAACCATTTCTACTTAATGATAACGTATAAAAGGAAAAATCATCAGAGCGTATGCTCATTAACAATGTTGATTCATCAAGGTGAAGGTTTATTGAATACACTCATAAACAAGCTCCCGTTTGAATTACACATTCCTTCATATCAATTCTGTGGTCCTGGAACTAAATTGGAAAAGCGTCTTGCACGCGGTGATAAAGGTATCAATCCTCTAGATTCCGCTTGTCGCGAACACGATATAGCTTATTCACAAAACAAATCTCTGGAGGAACGTCATAAGGCCGATAAAATATTAGAGGACGCTGCTTGGAAACGAGTTAAATCAAGAGACGCTAGCGCAGGTGAAAGACTCTCTAGTTTATTGGTTACCGGTGGGATGAAGGTTAAACGAAAACTGGGTATGGGTATCAAGAAACGGAGGCGACAACGACGATGTTGTTTCCGGAAAGATATTGTTGGAAGCATCGCAAAGTCAATGGAGCCATCTTCTTCATTGAGAAAATCCGCTATGAACGCGTTGAAAGCCGCACGGATCGCGATTAAACGAGCTGGAGGTAAAAAGCGTATCAGAGTACCAAGAGTAATACCACTACCAAAATCTGGAGGATTCCTCTCACTATTACTACCCATCTTAGGAGCTCTAGGAGCCTTAGGATCGGTTGCAGGAGGTGCAAGTGCTATCGCAAATACGGTGGTTAACGCTAAAAATGCCCAAAAAAAGTTTGAAGAAGATCAACGTCACAACAAAGCTATGGAATCGCTGGGAAAAGGTTTATACTTGAAACGCAACGCTAAAGGAGGATATGGATTGTTTTTGAAGAAGCAACAAAAAAACTTTCAATAAAGCTACCCGATGATAGGCCAATGTACGATCGAGATTTGATACGTTTCGCTAGAATTCTGAAAATCCCAAATTTTCGAGGTGTCTTTATGCGAGATACGCTACCGCACAAACCTAGACGTCGTAAATGTATCATTCTAAATTTGGACTTGACTAAAAACAATGGAACGCATTGGGTAGCGTTTAGAAAAATCGATAACGATGTAGAATATTTTGATTCTTTTGGAAATTTGAAGCCACCAAAGGAACTCGTTCGATATTTGGGCGAGAACGTTAGGATTTTCTACAATAACGACACCTATCAGAACTATAATCAAGTGATATGTGGACAGCTGTGTTTGAAATTTCTCAGTCACACTCGACTATTCGAAGACTAACAACCACACACCACCATGGATTTCACTTCTGCAGTAATACAATACATATGTGAAAATGAGAGTAGTAGTAGTGGGAGTAGTTTGAGGAGAATCATCGATTTTATTTATGGAAATTTGATCGAGGCTATCAATAAACCTACTAGCGAACTTACACGTAAGAATTTAACGTTTCTACCGATGGAATACATCCTGAAACATTTGGATGTGGTGTTTCTCAATCAGAATGAGGTTCCGGAACATATGTTTGATTACCTTTACCGTCATATGCAGTGTAAGGAACATGTCGATGAAGATTGCGATGGTCCACAACCCCCACGCAAACTATG
Organism: Endomychus coccineus; assembly: GCA_958510875.1. Classification (NCBI taxonomy): domain Eukaryota; kingdom Metazoa; phylum Arthropoda; class Insecta; order Coleoptera; family Endomychidae; genus Endomychus; species Endomychus coccineus. The sequence goes on from OY294067.1 coordinate 169,897,532, forward strand.
TTCGCAATGTTTATCTGAGCAGATTTCTCACATCATGGAGAACGAGGAAATAACTCATCACGAGAAGCAAGTGTTGATAGAAGAAGTTTGCAAAGACGATCCATACTTATTCCATCTATTAATGTTAAAATATAAATAGAGATGTTTCAATAAATTTTTATCAGTATCATGTCTCAGTTGTTCACGTTAACAAGCACCAACCATATATTCTCGTTTACACCGCAGAATTCGATTGTGCTGAGGCCAGACAAAAAATATTATTTAGCATTGTTGGGATTCAATTCATACAATTCCATACCCAATATAGAGAACGAGAAATTCTACTATTACGTAAAAGGAGATAAAACAAAAGCGAAGACTCTTGAAGCGATAACAATTCCGGCTGGAAACTATGAGATAAGCGATATCGAAGAATTTATCAGGAAAGAATTGAAGGTTAAAGAAGATATATTCTCGCTGAAACCGAATAACAATACGTTAAAGTGTGAAATATTCCATAAAAATCACGATATTTCGTTTGAAAAAAACGATAGTCTTGCTAAAATATTAGGATTTTCGCGGGGGGTATTGAAGAAGGGTGTGGTGCACGTGTCTGATTTATCTGTCAACATAATAAAAGTCACCAACATACGTTTCGAGTCGAACATTACAGTGGGAGCCTTCTATCGAAATAGACCTGCGCATACGATCTACGATTTACCTATCACCATCGACCCCGGCTATAGGATTGTGGAGCGTCCGAAGAATCCTCTCTATCTACCAGTATCCGAAATCGGAGAGATTACCAACATAACCGTACTAGCTTTAGATCAGCATTTGAAACCAATAAACTTTCGTGGTGAAGAAAGTATTCTACATTTACATTTACAAGAAGTGTAAAAAATATGGGGTTGTTTGTGGACAACAACAACAATAAAAACAGTTCTCCCACCACATCGTCATCAGTCTTCAACAAAACCCCTAAAGTGCGTGACCTACTCACCAGAGCCAACATCGTAATTTTGAAATCATTAGGGTTTCGTCTTAAACAAGAATGTCATTATCCAAAATGAAGTATGCACGTAACAGTAGCGATGCCAGAGATGTTCATCATACAGCGATCATCTCACCTATATTCGATATATACCAGGAACCGAAATTTGATGAATCGATTCGAAAAGCCGAGTACAGATCGATTACACCATTCGTCAAGGCGTTCAATAACAGCGATATCATAGAGTTTGGAATAAATCAAGTAGGCGCTTTTTTTGCTATGAAAGATACTCTGTTGGCGATCAAAGGAAAAATCGAAGTTAATGGAGTGGGGAATGTAATATTGGTACCTAATTATGGACCTTTTCTTTTCGACTCGTGTTCCTACAGCGAGAGCGGTAGAGACATCGAAACTGTACGTGACCCTGGAATAGTTAGCGCGGTGCGAGGATTCACATGCTATTCTCCCACAGATTCGACGCATATGTCTATAGCCAGCTGGACCTATCCGGAATAAAGTGTTATATTGAACGCAACAAAGTCGTTCAGTTTACTCATCCCACTCAAGCATATTTTCAACATTTTCAACGATTACACCCGAATCACGTTCGGACGACAAACGATCCGATTGGTACGTGCTCGAAACGATAACGATTGCGTTATAATTGAGAACGCGGCTACCACAGTCAAATTTCTGATCGATAGTATAGAATTGAAGGTGAAATGCATCTATCCCAACGATCTCATCAGAGAGAAGCTATTGCGATCCATCAAATAGGATTCTCCTATTCTATTCGCTTTCCGGAAGTGGGAGCTGCACGAGTTGCCTGCCATAACGGTCGATGCGAAGAGAGAAATATGGGCTGTGAAAACTAGCGCGTCCGTCGAAAAACCACGGTATGTTATCGTATTTTTCCAAACCTATAAACGTAACAATGTGAAAGCTAATCCTACAATATTCGATCATGTGGATATATCAAGTATCCGCTTATCGCTGAACGGAGAGTATTGGCCTAACGAACGAATGAACTTGGACTTTGCCAAGGAAGATTTCGTTCTAGCCCACCAAAACTATACCGATTTCTATCCTAGCTACACGAATTCCACAACAAAACATCTCATATTGGCTTATGATAAATTCAAAAAACGCGCGCTTTACATCATCGATTGTTCTAGACAAGAGGAGGCGGTAAAATCATCAACAGTCGACATACGATTGGAGATTGAAGCGGATAAAGGATTTCCAGCCAATACCAAGGCATATTGCATCATCATTCACGATTGCTTGATGGAATACTACCCCCCCACCGAAATTGTCAAGAGTCTCAATTAAACATCAGTCAGTCTAAATCGAAACTTCAAGCGAATCGAAAATCCGTGTGGTATTTACAAAAGTCTTATCATGGACTCGATTATGTATCTGGGAATTTGGATTATGAAGGAATGAATAATATTCTTAAATCGATTCTCTTGTGTGCAGTCGACTATATTTATGTCCGAGGACAGCAAAAAGCCGAATTTTTGAGAAGGAAGTGTATAGAATTGGATGTTTACCCACACATCGTAGATGTTCATAGTTTCGATGGTACTCAATGTGAAACGGGAAAATTCGAGCGAACAAACAATTTGACCTGTCTGAATCATCGTAATGACGGTGGAAAATACATGTGTGCAGTTCACCATGTGGATAAATTACAGCAGTGGTTTCTGAATGTAATACTACCTAAATGATATGTATTTTATTCTGAAATAAATATTATTATCAATCTTTTGTTTTTTTCAATAAAACACATCCTTTATATAATAATTATTATTTATTTAAATGGTAAATAGCTTTCTTCACATTTTTAACAAACATTTTCAATAATAACACTGATAAAGAAGATAAAATAACATACAAAATTGCGAAAATTTTGGGGATTTCTCCTTCTATTGCAGATGATGTGAGTGTAGATGTCTTTTGTACAAGATGTGGTGAACATGGTGATTGTCGGATCATTTGCCATTCAGCCATATCCCCCTCACTTCGATCGAAGAATAAGAGTTTAAGTTTATAATGTATGGTTGTACGATTGTCTTGTGGGATGTTGAATGTGAATACCTCCAATTGGTTATCGTTGATTTTTTGAAAATTCATCGGAATCCATTCGGTACGGTTACACTGTCCACCACCGCTGCCGACATCATCCTTCAGACAAATATAGATGCGTTCAACGTGTTGGGGAACGTTCGCGTATAGAATACCATTCAGAATTGTGGTTAGAATCACAAAATTTGTTTTTAACACCCCCACTCCCATCATCCTCACTGTTTACACTTAATTTGTTCAGCAGTCTTATAACTTCAATTTTATCTGCGTAAAAATTCAAGTCTCTTCTTAGTTTATGAACTTTTTCCACGAATTCGCAAAGTCTGCGTGTGTATTCTTCAAAAGATATATCCATAATGATATATTTGTAGATTTACTAGATATCTATATTATTATTTTAAGAGCCACATAACATCTTCCTTCGTAAGAAATTCGAATAACTTCCAACTATTCGCACTAGAACACATAGGATTCACACTATTGGGGTGATGTAAACAGATGAATTCACAATTTCCTCGCTCTAATTTTGGACATTTACCTTTCAAATTCACCACTTCTACTCGATCTAACCCCAATTCTTGGAACGCCCCCCGTAGAAACTTAGCTTTTATATTCCCACATACATAAACACTAGCATCCGGATCGATATTTTCCTTCAAAATTTCATACAATTCATCATATTCCTGATAGCCAGAGTTCCATGGAATCCCGTGATATTTTTCACAATGAAATATTTTCTTCATTTGCCTCTCAGATAGTTGATCCATCGATTTTGATGGTTTGAATAGAAAATATTTCTCCAACCTTCTATCACAGTCCAACAAAGAGAGTTCCTTGATTTTATATACGTTTGCAGAAATCGGGAAACTTTGAATATCAACCACTATAGACGACATTTCAAACTAGAATGATAAACTATCCAAATATCTAGTTGCACATGCGCAGATCATTAACATATTTCTTTGACGAAATTTCGAAAGAGTACGTCGAAGCACAAAATTTGTAGTGATGATGGACTTATTCTATAGTCGACCTCCCCTCCTATCTCAGAAAACAGTTGAAACATCTTAAAGGTGTAAGAATTTGAAGTATCTCTTCGGATGCTGCGCATGTCCATTATCTCACATCGGTACGGTAGAAGTGCGATCCGATAAAAATCATCATCAATATCATGTAGCACTCTAAAACAATCAAGTATATACGATCCTGGTTTCGGAACGATACCCGAAATTTGATGCAATATGATTTTTCCCATTCTTCTATGTTTATATTTGAACTGACCTTCTATATTCATATCGATTATCTTCCAATCTTCTGGAGGTGGATCGAAATCTCCTCCGAAATAGAAAATATCAGCATACGCCCAATCGGTCGAGGCCCCCACCAGGAAAGTTATGAATTCTCCAGCGATTATCCAATTTTTGGATGGTAATTGTAATTCTTCGAGGATTTCCATCATATTCGGCGGACATGCGCTTATTACGAATTTCTTCGCATCGTACACGGTGGTAAGCACACTATGAATAAAACTGTTGTATAATCGAGGAGACATTATCACGAACTGAGTTCGATTTAGTTGAAGCAGTCACACACACCCTCATACTCTGCGCTATTGACTTTTTCAACCTTAAATATAGAATCAAAACTAAATGGTATTCTTGCGGGTGAGAGATAAGAGGTCGATCGAACTGGTAAGTATACATGTAAAATAATAAAATCATGAACATTTTCAGATAAAAATGACGTGGGTTCGGATCCCTTTCAATCTTTCTCACCAAAGAATACCATTTTTTTTTTCATTTGATGTACACGTCGTAGACGTTATGATCGATTCACAACCGCCATGATACCTCGTTGACCACCTCACGTGATAGCTGCCATGACACCTTGCTTGCTCGAAACCACGTGTCTAGGACCTTTCTTACAAACAAGCTGTATATACAACATAACATACTCTTGTATATACCCTGTATATACATTCAAACAATAATTACAAACACCGAATGCCAATCGTCAGCATAAACTGAGTAACTCGCAATCACTGATAACGCTATCTACTCGATAACACTAATTACACACATTGGATGTTGATCGCCAGACCGGGTGACTCACAATCACTGATAACGCTATCTACCCGATAACGTTATCTACCTGATAACACTAATTACACACACATCGCCAGCATGGGTGACTCACAATCACTGATAACGCTATCTAGCCGATAACGTTATCTACCCGATAACATACATCGCCAGCGCAGACCGGAAGTGGAGACCTGATAATAGCAAACATCGGAGCAAAGACTGGAAGTGACGTCACACTTCCTGGTCCAGAACGCGTCCACTGTATCTACTGACATATTCAAATATTGGAATAATCGAAACAAGAATAATTTGCTAAATTAAAAAAAAAAATTTTAACTTTCCAATTAATACATTGAACACCGAAAAATGTAGGTAATAAATTCAAATTTCTTCACCGAGCTATAATAAAATTTGGCACTTCTCACATGAAAAAAAAAACCTGAGACTTTAGATATTAAAAAAATATATTTTCCGAATTTGACAGAAGGGACTCATGAACCACAAACGCAAAGAGGCATAACACAAGGCATATGGCAATTATAATAATGGTGGAATACAAAAAATTGTATACCCTAACTCCTTCCTTCGACTGATGTCCAAATCTCCCAAGAGCCTCCACTAGAATTATTCTCCTGGCCTTCTACCAATCTGTGTGTGCCTTTCTCGATAAAATGAACTGATATACTGTCCTGAATACTGCAAAATTTTGATAGACACCCAACAAATCTCCGGGCTTCGAACTCTACAGCTAAAACACAAATCCAAATTAATATATTGCCACAATAATCACGAAATATCAATGAATAAATCACCCATCAACTACAATACTTTTTGCCCTCAAAAAGACCTAATTTGGGTAATGTATGTGCCAACAACAAACAATAACAAATCACTGCATTCTACACAATAATTCATTCAAACCAAATACAAAATAATTAATTCCTCCGCAAGGAACGTTTAGGGGCGCCACTATTACGACGTGCAATTATTCATACCCAAATTTTTATTCATTAATAATACTAAATTAATAATTAATTTAACAACCTACGTAAATACCAATTATTCACCAGGAATTCAAATAAAACAAATCAATCAAGCCGTAAATAGTTTTACTTGCCAGTATATATGCTCGCGGAATAGCTCAGTGAGGCTGTAGGTCCTGGGTAAATATATACTTGGACAACAGAGATTTATATATAGCGCCAACCCCGTTTGAAGTTGCCACTAGCAAGTAAGCTTCCCAAATTTGATAAAACTGGGGTAAATTCAGATTTAAGTTAACGCAGATGTTAAACTTGATTTCTCTATACTTCCTATTTGTGATAACAAGTCAAAATAAAATGCAGACTACGTTAATATATTATTGTTTATTTTCCAAAAAAAATGAATATAACCCAATACAGAAAATCGACTACCGTGTAATCGAGCAGTTGAATAAATATCAATTACAGAATTGTACCTACATGGACTACTTTGTAGCCAATACAATGAATAAATTTAAATACAAAATGGTTACAAAAATCTTAATTTTACTAAATGATGAGTTTAAATGTCAAATGTCACAATAATACATATGAAATACGATTATTCATTTACGAATGCAATATTCAAATAAAACTTAACGTATCATGGCAACATACCCAATATTTAATTGATATGAAACTTAATAATTACACAATGGATATTTCAAAATGACCACGGCACGCTCGTATAGAACGATGCTATCGTCCTCTAGCTCGCTAAATAGTTGGCGGTCACAGCCCTCTACACGAACGTGAATGAATTTAACAATAACTTGTCCTACGACAAGGAAAACAAATTTACACTTCAGGCAAGAAAATGAAGAATTTACGAAAGTTCGACTGACGAAACCTTCTCTGCCAATAAATGAAATTATCTGGCTCAGGTCGACTTAACTTATCCCTGTGGATAGGTCATAAATGACCGTAAGCTAATATCATCATCATCGCCAGCCCAAATACGGAATGAATTTGTTACACGAGGTGAATTAATACAACAATAAATCATACACAATATTAATATGACAATGATGATTCACTCATCTGAAATGTCTCGTAAGCAAATCCACTTCCAGCAACTCGAGTGACGACCTTCTAAATGACAGAACACTCAGTGACAGACAGCTGGAATGTCCCCAGATGCCGAATTTCGTATCTTCACTTAGCGGGCGTTTCGCTTCACAAATCAGCATCCACGAAATACGTTGTACACCACTAACGTTGGTGGGCCACTACAGCTGGCGTCTTAATTCTTCCCAAACTGCTCCCTACAAATAACGTTACGACTGAATAATTGCAGATACGGATCCGATTGTCAATAAATGCATACTACAATACTGATTAATTGCTCCACAAATTGATGAGTTCGATATTTGATTATATTTTTATGAATTACCAAGATATTTTACATTATCATTTAATTACAAAAATATATATATATATATAATTTGCAAGTCGGCCATGTTAGGAAAACTCACATTATCATTTAATTACAAAAAATATATATAATTTGCAAGTCGGCCATGTTAGGAAAACTCACCTACAACGATCGAATATAGCGAAAGAGAAGGTTCCTCCAAATTAATCGTACTGAATACTCCGATTACACGATTAAATGATTCTCCAAGAAAATCTTCAATAAGTTGTAAATTTGTTATATCTGGTATTTTCCACCATTAATCACTAACTGATTTTTAAACAATTTTTACAAGTGTACGACTTGGAACACAATTGGAAAATGAAAGACGTTGTCGACATACCCGACAATCTCGTTTCCCTCCGTCTCACAAAACTACCGACATAGAACAATTAAAACCCGATGCTAAGATAAACCAAAGAAACGCGATACCACAGATGTACTTTGTCACACTCCGAACAACTAACGTCACTGAAACATAGATACATAGATTATAATTACCTGTGTCAGAGACTATAGTCGTTTCTTAAGTCGTGTCACTTCCACCACGTAACACTTCGGATGTCAATCACAAACATGTTTCTATAATATTTTCATACACTGGTTAAAGGATTGTACTTCACTAAGCGATCGTGTATTATTAGACAATAAGCTGATGTTTCATCAGGAATATCTGTATTTGTCTCTAGCTCCAATCTAATGTCCACAGCACCATCTTTCAACGAATCGTTCTGACGACTGCAATCTATCACTGCTAACGGTGTTATTTTTTTTAAATATTCTGGTGATATGCAAGGTTTACTTTGATGTTCATGATAGTATGACGGTTGGAACTGCGCAAACATTTGATATAACGAAGTTCAGTGATTAGTATCAAAGTTCAAATATAGGTTATCATATGGATACACTTCTGAATTTAAGTATAATTTGATATTACTCAAATTACAGTGATCAAAGTAGCTAGCATTTCTTGTTTTATCATTTTTTCTATTTGTTTGAAACCCAAATATAACAAAACGTGGTTTTTCCAGTTGAGATGTAGTCTTAATTGCCCATGTATGATTTTTTGTTTTTTGTAAAAGAGGATATTCCTGCAGTTCCCAATATCTAAAAGCAATATCGAGGTCTCTGTTGTTATCGATATATTTCAATAAGTGTGCGTCTGCGACTGATACATGTGGCATTTTCCATATAATTTTCTGCAACTTAACTTTAGGTTTATCTGTTGCAACTGTTGTATGTATTGAGTTCTAGTCAGAGTTACTCCGTATCAACACCAATTCTTGACGTATATTCAGGATAATTCTATTGAAATCCTCTGCAAATCCCATAATACTTTTCAATGGTATACACACACTGAAATTACCCTTGCCATCAGCAATTTTGAGGAGTTGATCACCAATCTCCCAACATGCATTTTTCAAACGTTTATTATCATTGTCTGTGTATGAAACATAACCCTTCATCAAAGATGTAATTACAGGATTTTTAACTCTATCTATAATAGTACCACCAAGTTCAAATCGTATTTCTTCGAATAGAAAAAGTATTCCATTGTTAACGAAAGTTACGGTTGTTAAAGGCTTACCAGCTTCATCTGTTAGTGTTCCTTCAAGATATAAGTAACTCTGAGAAGATAACGTGTATATGTCTTGTGTTTGAATTGGTATTCTTATTTCATCGTTATTATTTGATGTTGTAGCTGCATACGGTTGATGGGTATGGTACTCTGAATTTATTATTGAATTATCAGAATAGTCAGATTCGTTAATTTTCAAAATATTACTATTCATTTTTCAGTATATTTTCACGAACAACGTAAATATATTATACATTTTTCAATGCCAATTCTAATATTCAATTTCAGATTGCACCAACATTTTCGGATTTTATCACCGATGTTGACTGTGTACAATAAAACCTAGGTCACGTAAAGTTTTTCTACTCTCAGGTGTTAACACTTTAAGTTTTCTTCAAGAACTGAATTTGTTGCATTCCGTTTTGGGTTTTATATCTTCCCAAATATCAGTTGTAAAATTTGAATCGATGTTATATCTAAAAACCATTTCTTTCTCTCTCACTTAATTTCTTTTAGATGAAGTCTGACCGCTATCACTTCACCTTTAAAATTGACCAAATTTCCATCTTGATCGACAATTTTGAGCACAATGTCATTAATATCACATGTGTTGATTGGTAAATAGATAACATTCGAAGGATTTTGTACAATCTTATAGCCAGGTGATACGTAAGGATAGAACATATATAACATGTGGACAGGTTTACCAATATTATATGAATTTGTAACTAGATTACATTCCACACCAAACGCATTCACTCTAAAAATATTGATGAGATAATCCGATATATGTCTAATATTTTTCTTCAATTTTCTCTTCTTAAATCCTAGAAATTTACCAATACTATTAGGCAAGGTAAAATCTATGTCCTTGTTGCACTTTAGTTCACATTTCGAAGTCTTCACGTTAGCTATAAGATCTACGAAAGTTTTTTTTCTACTTCTTCTCCCACATTAATCAAATGATGATTGATATATATTCTAATGTTTTCAATTTCATGATAACCTTCTGGTATTTCTAGAAAAACTGTCTGATTCAAATGGAATTTATTGTTACTTTCATCAATATTTGGTATTGAATTATAAGTCACAAAGTCAATTAGACCTAAAACATAATTAGAATTATCATTTAACCGAACAGAAGGATATATGTTTGAAGGAATAACCGCTTTTCGGTCTGATAATGTAAATGTGTAGGACATGTTCATCTACAAGATGATGGAACGTGAATAAAACTAATTATATGAATAATTGCTATTTATTATTCAAAAACTGTAAACACAAATGACCACAGTGTTAACTATTATACATTTGATAACGATCGTGGTTGTATAAAATATTACAACGACCTCTAGAATTAAAATATTTGATAGTTTCTAATGGAGGTTTTAAATTTCCATAACTATCGAAATAATAAACGTTATTCACACATACACCAATGTGTACCTGGTCCATTAATACCATCCATATTTATTATGCCAGCTTCATTGATATGTATTGTTTTTGGTAATCTATCCCGCATAAAAACTCCTCTAAAATTGGAAATTTTCAATTGTTTTGCATAGTTTAGTATATCGATATTCGTTAAAGGTCGTCTAGGTAATGTTATCGATAGTTTTTTGAGAGGTACTTCTGCAGTTGTGGTGCTGAAAAAAGTCTCAAACCAGTCTTGTAGGGTCTCATGTACACACCTCTACCCAATGCAATAGATTCCATTGTTTTGTTGTGTCGTTGGGATTCTTCCAATTGTTGTTGTGCACTTCAAGCGTTTAACCCGGCTTCCGCAATAGTAGCGGCTCCACCACTCAAAGCACCTAGAGCACTCAAACCAGCGAATAATGGTATCGAAGGTAAACATTCTCCTGTTTTCGGAACTTTGAAAATTCTCGATTTAGGTATTGTTATTTTCTGTTTGGGCTCATTGGAAGCTTTCAACGCTAATGCAATTGCACTTTTCAAATCTCTTGGTTTATGATGAAGCATACATTTTTTTATACGATTCGTTAGAGTAATAAACAAAATCTTTCTTTTATTTGTTTTTTATTGCTTTTTCTTCTAGGAGCCTTTTTTGTCAATGTTGTTCTGACAAAAATTATTTTACCTATGAAGTGAAAATGAATAACCAATTATATTTAAAAGAATTTTACTTTTTTATTTGATTCAAATTCGTTATCATTATCTTGTAGCTTACGTTTCCTATTAGCTATCATGTCATCATAATCCATTACATCACTTTCTTCCAATTTAGGTTGTTTTAAATAGAAATTATCGTCATTGTTGTTGTTGCTGGTCCGTTTCCTTTTTGGTAGCGGAATTTCCTATATCACTTTTGTATTGGAATCTGATTTAATAATTTTAAACGGTACATCATTATCATTGTCATCATCATAATAATCATCATCATCATCATCATCATCATCAGAGTTCATCTTCCGTTTTTTCGATTTAGGAGTCCATTTTTTTGGTATAATATCATCCACAAGAGGTTTACGAATGAATTTTTTTGAAATAATATTGTTTGCTTTTATTTTTTTTTGTTAAAACTGGTTTGGAATTTTTCAATATTTTCAAGCACAACTCAAGATTTTCCAAATTATTTTTCAACGCATTTTTAGACTTTCTAATTAAACCACTACATCTACTCAATATTTTAAAACAATTTTTTGGGGGTTCATCATAACCCATTCCAAGTTTAACTTTTGCTTTGATTATACCCGCTATCTAATGAGTTTAACTTTTCACCGAGAGATGCACTACCAGAATGAAAATTTTCCATCGCTCTTTCAGCTAATGTAGTATCTGCTTCGTGATGCCGACTTAAATTTTTTCCTTGTGAATATAGAATATCACGTTCCATACATGCTCTATCTAAATTGTTAATAGCTTTATCGCCACGATCTAACCTTTTTTGAAGTTTTGTTCCAGGACCACAAAAATTTTAACCAGGTAAATGTAATTCAAATGGTAAACTATTGATCATATTATTAAAGTATCCATTTCCAACGTAATACTACATTTCCAGTTGTCTACTGTCAAAAATGTTTGGATAAACTATTTAAATATCACAGTAACGGGGGTTCATACATTAGTTTCATCATGTTGATTGTCACAATGATCAAAATTACTAAACAAAAAATCACACTTCCTGTTAATAATCATGATATGGAAACAGAGAAAAATCATAAACATGGTATATTATTACCTTCAACGATAAGGACTATCATTGTAGGTCCTTTAAACTGTGGTAAGACAAATGTAATGATCAGTCTGATTGAACATGAGAATGGATTAAAATTTGAAAACGTATATTCATATTGAAAGCTTCTGTATCAACCGAAATATAAATATTCAGAGGAACTATTAAAACCAATAAAAGGTATTGGATATTATGGTTTTATTAATAGTGAACATATATTGGAACCTTCAGCGGCTAAGAAGAATTCGATATTTTTATTTGACGAGGTGTCCTGTGCCAACCAGAAGGTGATAAGATAATATTTTAGTATGGGAAGACATAATCACATCGATTGTTTTTACTTATGTCAAACTTATGCAAAAATACCTAAACATTTAATAAGAGATAATGCCAATTTATTTATTCTCTTTAAACAAGACGACCTGAATTTGAAGCACATAAATAATGATCATGGGGGAACTGATATGACTTCTGGAGAATTCAGAAATATACGTTCATACTGTTGGAAGGAACCATATGAATTTTTATGTATTGTTAAAGATGATGCTATTGATAAAGGAAGATATAGAAAGTGTTTTGATAATTTCATACATCTATAAACTATTTTATAAAAGAAAAACCTAATGAGAAACTATTCAATAAATGTTTGGAGCTGTTCAATATCTGTTTGGAGCTGTTTAATAGCTGTTTTAATATGTTCAAAAGCTGTTCTTAAGCTGTTTAATAGCTGTTTGGAACTGTTTAATTGGTTAATTAGATATATATCAACCTACTTTATTCAAACATACTTAGTTTGAAATATTATATCGTAGAGTGAAGAACATCATCATCAATATGAATATTACGCAACGACATTTAAAACAAAAACTAATGAAGAAACTTGAAGAGATAAAAAATAAATTGGATGTATTAAAACATGGTGAAATTCTCAAGGAAAAAATATTTTCACCGATAACTAAACATTTGAAAAATATAGAAAATAAATTAGATAAGAAAACTGCCAATATTCATGCAGATTGTAGCGGTTATGATGGTGGAGAAAGTGAATATTTTTCACCAAAAAATGAACAGTCTGATGATTATCTTGTTCCTATTAAAAATACTGATTCAGATGTGAATAATTCACATACTCCTGGTACATCAAAGCGAATATTTTCTTCAACGCCAAAACTTAATTCCAGACGACTACCAACAGACAGTTTCGAACAATCAATAATTGAAGAATTAGAAGAATGTAATATACTTTAGTATTATTGTATTAAAGTGTATTGAACTTATATCAAACAAATAGTTGCACATAAATGCAACTCTTGCAAATACTTGCTGATCCAACAGGTCACGGGTATAATGAACTGCTAAGTGATGTCGATTGTAATATGTATGTATTTAGAACAGTAATAAATCAGATACGAGATGGGGAAGAAGTGTGTCTTCTAATTATGCTATAACCTCCCCATAGTAAGGATACTTTACATGGCGATCCTGCCTATTCGTACCTTGTGAGTCCATACCAGTTAAGTTAGTGTAAGTGTAAAACATTTTGAAAAAAAAAAAAAATGGGTTCATCGCAAACGAAAGAAGAACTAGTGGTTGCTGCAGCCGGTAACAGTGGCGGACAAAGCATTACAACTATGCGAGATATTTTTGGACTTACCGGGACTGTCTTAATAGTGGCAGTTATATTAGCATTCTGTTGTTACCGATGTAAACAAAATTTCGAGAAGAAAATTAGGAGAGAAATTGCAAGAAGTAGGGATCAAGTTTAGTTCAAATCCATTATTACCTAAAAGTGAAAAAAAAAAATAAGAACAATGAACACAATTATAAGCAATAGTGAGGTGTGCTCAAGTGTGCCAAACGTCCGAGAATGATGCTAACACCATAATAATTGTCACCAGTCCATGTCAGCTATCACCGAATTTCAACACCTATTGGAAGAAGTGAAAGTGCTACACCGAAACCTCAACAAGGATAATGACAGCCGACGGAAAAACATTCAAGTGACTAAACGTAAGATTAAGAAGTTAGATAATTTTAAATTAGAATTTGTAGAATTAAGGAAAAATTTTAATAGTAAGAGTTATGAAAAAACTACTGTACAAGAAGCAAAGGCATACGTAGAGTCAATTTCAAAATTTATTGAACTTATTGAGGAAGTTTTAAAATATAGGTTAACAGAAAATGAGTTTGAGGAACATAAGTCTTTGATCTCCTCTGAAACAGCTCAACATATATCAGAACATAGTAGCGTAAATATAAAAGGAAAGATGGCTGGTAATTTTGATTTAAAAACAGCTGCGGGTATGTTGCCTATTATGAACGGAACGGAAACAGTTACTCAACAACTTATTGATGCCATAGAGTTATATGATGCGTTACTTGATAACAATGGTCAAGCTTTATTAACAACATATGTTATAAAAAGGTGTCTTTCAAAAAGCGCAAAACTGAGATTATCCCAAACTTATGCAACTAACACGAATTTAATTGCTGATCTTAAAAAGTACTTCATAACTACAAAATCTTCTGCAGTTTTAGCGGTACAATTAAGCAATGCTAGACAAGGGGGTAAGTCTATTGAAAAATTTGGAGAAAATATCGAAGAATTACTGGTAGATCTTACTATTACTCAAGCGGAAGGTAATCAAAATGCTGTGCAAATATTACGTTCAGCTAATGAAAAGATAGCAATCAATGCGTTTGCAAATGGATTACAAAATAAAGAATTGCGAACTATTATCAAAGCTAGGAATTATTCTAAATTAAACGAAGCTATTTGTGGGGCAAAAGAGGAAGACGTGCCACAGAGAGACCAAAACGTTTTTTACATGCGTGGGTGTGCTAATCATAGTAAACGAGGTTGCAATTACCGGGGTAACTACAGAGTTCAAAATTCATCGTCAAGTAAGTTCACGGGAAATTACAAACCGCAATATAATAAACAAAGTTCAAATCAGTATAGAGGTCAAAATTCTCATAGAGGTAGATTTAGAAATAATATGCATAGGGTGTATCATGTAGACAGTATCAATCCAGGTACAAGGAACAATAGTGCACACGAGTTACGAGGTACTCCGGAAAACGAAATATTTTTTCGAGGCCCAAAGGAGGAAACAAATTAAAGATAACGGTGTAATTTTTAGTTTAAACGGTTTGAATTTTGTACGAATGATGTATGGAGATAAGGAGCTATCTATCATTTCTGGTAGATACAGGAGCATCGGTGAGCATTATTTTTGAAAAATATTTAGAAAAGAATCAGATAATAAACTTTTCAAAAAAAGTGCGAGTCAAAGGAATTTCGGGATCAAAATATTCACATGGTTCTGCAAATATAAAAATGAAAGTTAGCAACAATATAAAAGTATATCATGAATTTTTGGTGATGGATGAGTTTGAATGTGGTATGCATGGAGTGATTGGTTCAGATTTTTTTCAAAAACATTCAGCGAATTTAGATTTCGAGAAATCTACATTTTCGTTTTGGTATAAGGAAGAAAGAATTTCATTACCCATGTACTCAAATTATGAGAAGAGCGTTACTTTACCAGCTCGATGTGAAATAATTAAATTTTTTCAAGTTGATACTAGCAAGGATTGTGTTGTGTTAAGAGATGAATTATGTGACGGTGTTTTTATTGCCGGTACATTAGCTAAACCTGATAACGGCAACATGATACCTATTAGATTACTCAACACGAGGGATCAAGATATTATAATAAAAAACTTCAAACCAAAAATCGACATGCTAGACAATTATCAAATATGTAACTTCAGTAAGGAAAATACAAAGTCAGTAAGTCGCGTGGATGAGTTGTTTAACTTAATAAAAATGGATCATTTGAATAAAGAGGAAAAGTTTTCTTTACAAAGAGTTTGTGCAAAATATGCCGACGTTTTTCATTTAGAGAACGACCTTCTAAACGTAACAAACGTGTATAAACAAAAAATTTACATACAAAAATCTACAACACCAGCGTATGTGAAATCTTATCGGTTACCTCAATCGCAAAAAGACGTAGTACATAAAGAAATTGAGAAGATGTTAAAAAACAAAATTATAGAAGAAGCTCAATCAGATTGGTCAGCACCATTATTAATTATTCCTAAAAAAGCGGATCAAACAGGAGAAAAGAAATGGCGTATAGTCATAGACTATAGAATTCTCAATAATAAAATTCAAGACGATAAATTTCCATTACCATGTATTACAGACATTTTAGATTCACTTTCAGGTTCTGTTTATGTTTCACATCTGGATCTTGCTCAAGGTTACTTTCAAGTAGAATTAGATCGTAAAAGTAGACCATATACTGCCTTCAGTACCGATCGAGGGCAATATCAAATGACAAGGATCCCAATGGGATTAAAAACAAGTCCCAGTGGATTTTCAAGAGCAATGACTATTGCTATGACGGGATTAACCCACGACATTTGCTTTATTCATTTAGATGATTTAATTGTTTTTGGTAATAACTTACAAAATCACAACAAAAATTTAACTAAAGTTTTACAAAGATTAAAAGAGGTAAATTTAAAACTGAATCCTAACAAGTGCGAATTTTTGAAAAAAGATATTTTATATCTAGGTCATATAATTTCGGCGGAAGGTGTCTCTCCTGATCCTTCTAAAATTCAGACAATTCATAATTATCCAATTCCAAGTGATGGCAACGCCACCAAGCGATTTGTAGCATTTGCCAATTACTACAGAAAATATATTGAAGGATTTGCACATATTGCAGCTCCCTTGAATAACCTTACAAGAAAAGGTGTAACATTCAAGTGGACAGAAGAGTGTCAAAAATCTTTCGAAACCCTAAAAAGGGCTTTAATTAACCACCCTATATTGCAGTATCTCAATTTTTCGAAAGACAATTGTTTCATTTTGAAAACGGACGCATCCGGGTACGCGATTGGTTCGGTTCTTTGTAATGGGGACGATAAACCAGTGGCGTACGCCAGTAGATCTCTGAATAAATCAGAAAAAAATTACAGTACTATAGAAAAGGAACTACTTGCTATAGTGTGGGCAATCAAACATTTTAGACCTTACCTTTACGGGCGGACATTCACGATATACTGTGATCATAGACCTTTAATTTATTTATTTGGAATGACTAACCCATCAAGTAGACTGACAAAATTCCGATTGACTTTGCAAGAATACGATTTTACAGTTAAATATATAAAAGGCAAAGACAACGTAACAGCTGATGCATTATCAAGAATAGAAATAACCGCAAATGAACTCAAAACCATGAGTTATCAGATAACTGAGACTGAATGTCATGTTGTAACAAGATCTCGAAGCAGAAACTTAGCATCAAATGTCACAGACACTTTTAGCAATCCTCTGGACAAACGGATAGGCCACCCGGGAGTCGTGGAATTGTTAAAATGCCCTGATAATTTTGCTGAATTACGTTTCATATCTAAGCGAGACTTTAAAACAATAAGCGAAAATGAAAATTATGAACAGGTGTTACATAATATAATTAACCATAAAAGCTTACAAATAAAGTTTATTCCTCAAGAAACTCGATCAACACTGACTTATAGAACATTGTTGAGAGACTTGAGAATAATTTGTATGAAATATAATATTCCGGAATTGTTAATTATTGAAAATGAAAGATGTGCACAAAGTATAAAAGAGTTAATAAATATTTCACATGACATAAAAAACGCAGGTATAAAAATTTCTATTGTAAAAGGAGTTACAAATATAACTGATCCCGACACAAGACAACTTATTTTAAATGACTTTCATATGTTACCTACAGGGGGACATGGAGGTATCA
Source organism: Endomychus coccineus (assembly GCA_958510875.1). NCBI lineage: Eukaryota > Metazoa > Arthropoda > Insecta > Coleoptera > Endomychidae > Endomychus > Endomychus coccineus. The sequence continues at coordinate 169,915,692 of OY294067.1, forward strand.
ATCGTACGTACAACAACATCAAAAAATACTACCTATGGCCCGGTATGAGGAAAGACATTGAAAATTTTATAAAACGATGTGACGACTGTCAGAGATACAAACATACTATACACAACAGACAGCCTATGACAATAAGACTACAGCATCATATCCTTTCCGAAAAATTTTTCTCGATTTAGTTGGTCCTTTAGATTTAGACTCGGATGAAAATCGCTATATACTAACATTGCAGTGTGAGTTAACAAAATTTGTAGAAGGATATGCTTTGCCGAATAAGGAAGCGACAACAGTTGCTAAGGCTTTTGTTGATAATTTTATTTTACGATACGGAATTCCGGATGAAATAGCGACGGACAGAGGGACTGCATTTTTGTCAAAAACGTTGAAAGAAACTGGCAAGCTATTACAAATTAATCAATTACACTCGACAGCATATCATCATCAATCTCTGGGTGCTCTAGAGAATTCACATAAATCTTTAGGAAACTATTTACGTATTCAAGTATCTAAAAATTTAAACACTTGGAGTTCGTGGGTACCATATTGGTGTTTCGCATTCAATAATACGGTACATACAGAAACGAAATATACCCCTTATGAACTAGTATTCGGTAAAACATGCAAATTACCATCCAATATTAGTAATAGTATTGACCCACTCTATAGTTTTGACGATTACCCACTCCAATTGAAGTATAGGTTGCAACAAGCATGGGATGATGCTAGAAATAACTTGATGGCATCAAAAGTTAAGAGAGAAAACCGATACGACTTTAAAACTAAAGATATAAGTTATAGCATAGGGAGTACGGTTATGATTAAAAATGAATCAGGAAGTAAATATGATTGTTTGTTCAAAGGTCCTTTCGTAGTAGTAGAGGAACAAGACCCTAACATCATTGTCAATATTGAAGGCAAATTGGTAAAAGTTCACAAAAATAGAATCAAGTCATATTACACCTAGCAGGATAATAATAATGAAAAAAAAAATAATAAAAATAAAAATAAAGTTTAATGATGTTTATGTTATGTTTAATTATTAATATGTATATGTATTAGGATTAATAATTGAATCAGAGGTAAAGCTATTTAGATATAATTATTGGGATTATTGTATATTAATTTTAAGTTAATGGTTATGAAAAAATATTTTGATATAAAAACAAAAAATTTTTTTAGTTTTCCCGAGGGAGATGTAATATACTTTAGTATTATTGTATTAAAGTGTATTGAACTTATATTAAGCAAATAGTTGCACATAAATGCAACTCTTGCAAATACTTGCTGATCCAACAGGTCACGGGTATAATGAACTGCTAAGTGATGTCGATTGTAATATGTATGTATTTAGAACAGTAATAAATCAGATACGAGATGGGGAAGAAGTATGTCTTTTTATTATGCTATAACCTCCCCATAGTAGGGATACTTTACAAGAAGATGATGATGATGATTACAATGATAAAGTAAATATTATTAGAACTAGAAATGATGATATAGCTGAAAAATCATTTATTGACTATTTGAAACAATACGAACCATTACCGCGAGAATATATAAGGGAAATGATAACGGGTGACTTGAGAGATTTTGATCAAAAGTACGGAATCCGTCACAATCCTATGACGGAGGAATTTTCGATTGGGAATTCAAATTTAAAAATAAATGGTACAGACATAGTAGTTAAAGGCAGAACATATACTGGTACTAGAGGATTATATGAATTACTTTTTAAAAAACAACCAAAATATTATACATTGAATGATAAAAAGGCTTATAATGAAATTCTACTAAAAACAGCTGCTAAACATAGGTATTATCAAACGAATAAACAGATTGATGTATGTAGATCTCAAAAATATAAGAAAATAATTGCACCAATGTCAGGACGTGGTTTATCGATGGAAGTAAACAATAAATCTATAGATTATGTATTTTGGGATGACCCAAATGAACTTATAAATCGTTCACAATTATTAATCGCTTCACAACACGCCGGTCACACTGGTCACACAAATGAAATCAATTCCATTGTGGAAGAATCACGAGAAACATAGATCATTGAATAAGACAATCATGTCTAAATTTATCACGGAAGCAAAAAGACAAGTTGTCGAAGAAATACATAAACCTGTTAGAATTAATATGAAAAGACGTAGAGTTATTTTGAAATCATTAAATGACTTATATCTGGCTGATCTTGTTGAAATGATTCCATACTCTGAAGAAAATAAGGATCACAAATATATATTAGTTGTAATTAATTGTTTTTCCAAAGATGTTTGGGCATTTCCCTTTGAAAACAAGTCTGGTGCTGAGGTATCAAATAACATGGAGAAAGTTCTGAAAATAAAACCACCAAATAATCTACAAACGAATATGGGTAAAGAATTTTTCAACAAGGAATTCGAACAATTGATGAAAAAATATGAAGTAAATCATCATAATGTATTCAGCGAGAAAAAAGCATCTATAGTTGAAAGAGTCAATAGAACATTGGAGAATATTATGTGGAAAGAATTGAGTTTACAAATGGTTGGATTTACTACAAAAAGTTGTCACACAATATAATAATACCAAACATCGTACCATAGAAATGAAACCAATCAATTTTACTAAGAAACATGAAAAACAACTTTTGAACGCAGTTTATAGTCATATTAAATTAGCTCCAACAAATTTGAAATTTACATTAGGAGATCATGTGCCTATTTCAAAATTTTGAGGGATATTTGATAAAAGATACACCCCTAACTGGTCAACGGAAATATTTCCAATAAGAAAAATTCAACTCACAAATCCAGTTACATATTTAATAAAAGACTCAAGTAATGAAGATATTCTTGGAGGATTCTATGAACAACAACTACACAAGGTTAAATATCCAGATGTACCTATATTTGGTGGAAAAAATTTTCAAAAATGAAAAATTAAAAGGTATACGTCGAATGGTTAGGATTCGATAATACTCATAACAGTTGGATAAACTCTGACAATGTAGTTTAATGTGAAATAAATCATTATTATTATCATTATTTGAATGTTTTTATTATAAACTCCCATTCAATATCCTAATTATAACATCTCATATCATATTTGTTTGATCTTTGTGACCTCAACAGAGATAATCATAAGAATATCATGTTTGTTCCTCCTTTGTGAACCCTCATTGACGTCAGCAGAGATAAGAAACCTGCAAGTCTTGACAAGAAAATTAAAATTCATATTAATATCATATTTGTTTCACCTTTTGAGACCTCTACTAACATCAACACAGATAAGAAAATAACAAGTCTCGATAGAATGAAAATTACTATTTTCAAACTAATTGTAGAAATAAAAATCACATCCACTTGAAATTATTATGGGCGAGGCTAAGCTCACCTTTACGTATAATCAAGGTGACATTAATTAGACCCATGTGAGGCGGGCTATATCACACCCTCTGATTATTGACGACAACTTCTTCAAAGAAGCCTCTGGTCATTGACAACAACACCCCCCACAAGGAGTTAGAGTTGATGGACAGAGGCGGATGGACATGCCATCGAAGTGTAACAGAATCATGCCTGTATAACTACTGACCTGTCTGAATCATCGCAATGACGGTGGGAAATACATGTGTGCAGTTCACCATGTGGATAAATTACAAAAGTGGTTTCTGAATGTAATACTACCTAAATGATACGTATTTCCTGAAATAAATATTATCGTTATCATTTTTATGTTTTTAATAAAACACCTCTTTTATATAATTATTATTCATTCGAAACTTTCTTCACATTTAAAAAAAATATTTTCAATAATAACACTGATAAAGAAGATAAAATAGCAAACAAAATGCTCGCTCTAATGTTGGACATTTATCTTTTAAATTTACCACTTTAACTCGATCTAACCCCAATTTTTGGAACGTCTTCCGTAGGAACTTGGCTTTTAACTTCCCACATATATGAACAGTAGCATCCGGATCGATATTTTCCTCCAAAATTTCACACAATTCATCATATTCCTGATATCCCGAGTTCCATGGAATCCCGTGATATTTTTCACAATGAAATATTTTCTTCATTTGCGCCTCGGATAGTTGATCCATCGACTTTGGTGGTTTGAATAGGAAATATCTCTCCAACTTTTTCTCACAGTTCAATAAAGAGAGTTCCTTGATTTTATGTAGTTTTGGAGGAATCGGGAAACTTTGAATATCAACCGCTACAGATGACATTCCAAACTGGAATGATAAACTATCCAAATATCTAGTTACACATGTTGTAACGACCCGACTTTTGAATGAATCGTCACAGGTCATTCTTCATGACAGAAACCTATAATAATTTGATTTTATATCTTTGAACTTCCTCCCAATTGAAGAACTCTATCTTAAATGATATAGTTGTCTGTATTCAATTAATATGGTGCGGATCCAACGAACACTATATTGTAACCCCCACATCCGATTCATTAATTGGGAAGGGAGAGTCGGAATAAAACAGGTTGCGGTTGATATCCAACCATCTTTTGTGTTACTGTGATATAATGTAGGTCTTAACCAAAGTTATCGAATTGTTTTTTGAGTAGCATTGAATCTTTAAAATTTCATTCATAACCTGGCTAACTCTGGTTTATGCAAAACTTCGATTGTTTCCTGCTCTTATAACAGGCACCTAGATCTCTTGATTATAGATTTTGTAATTTCACTCTTATTATCATTTATTCAATTTGCCAAATCATTTCAGTCCATTTCCTGAATACACGTGGGATTAATGTATAGTAGTAGATACAGTGGGCTACCTTTGGGACAGGAAGTGTGACGTCACTTCCGGTCTGTGCTCCGATGTTTGTAATTATCAGGTCTCCACTTCCGGTCTGCACTGGCGATGTGTGTAATTAGCGTTATCGGGTAGATAACGTTATCGGGTAGATAGCGTTATCAGTGATTGTGAGTCACCCATGCTGGCGATGGGCATCCAGTGTGTGTAATTAATGTTATCGGGTAGATAACGTTATCGGGTAGATAGCGTTATCAGTGATTGTGAGTCACCCGGTCTGGCGATCGACATCCAGTGTGTGTAATTAGTGTTATCGAGTAGATAACGTTATCGGGTAGATAGCGTTATCAGTGATTGTGAGTCACCCGGTCTGGCGATCGGCATCCAGTGTGTGTAATTAGTGTTATCGAGTAGATAACGTTATCGGGTAGATAGCGTTATCAGTGATTGTGAGTCACCCGGTATGGCGATCGGAATCCAGTACGTGTAATTAGTGTTATCGGGTAGATACATATAATTATAAATGCTTAGTTTGAAATATTAATCTTATCAATGAGGTTTCCTGTCAACAACAAGTCGTAACTTGTAGATTGTGTGGTATATAATAGAGCGATTGTATTCAATTTTAAACGGAAACAGATAACACTTTGTTTTGCAACCAACTGATTGTATGCGGTTGATATTTTCTCTACGAGGAATGCTTATTTTGAAATATTAATGCTATCAATGAGGTTTCCTGTCAACAACAAAATTAAAACGTAAACTGTTTCCTGTGCCGATATTGATAACTTAGCAAATTAGCGTGGGAATGTGTCACGTAGGCAACTGTGAGAATCACGCGCAGCGTTGATAAGAAGGTGGAAATGGTATTGTCTCGAATATAATTTAATCATTTCACATTTGATTCTCTAACGAGCAACTAGTGTTTTTTGTGTGGTGCAATTTGAGTTGAGTCTATATTATTATTATTATCTGATTGAGAAAACTTTCAAGTTGATATATTTCAAATGAATATGATTCGTATGATAATAAACTCGATTTATGGAACTTTTATTTCAAATTGGTACATTTCAAATTAACATCATGTCAACATGCTAGCTCTTCACTTAAATTCACACCGATTATTACATTTACTTACTATTGTACACTCAGATTCACACCGATTATATTACATTTACTAACTATTGTTTTCTCGATCGATGTTTTGGAAATATACCGAATTCTTTTGAGTAATATTTATCCTTGTTCAATTTGTGGTAAGTCTATATCATTATTATTATTATTATTTGATTGAGAAAACTCTCATTTCAAGTTGATATATTTCAAGTTAACTTCAAATGAATATGATTCGTATGATAATAAACTCGATTTAGGGGGGTTTTTATTTCAAATTGGTACATTTCAAATTACCTTCATGTCAACAAGCTAGCTCTCCACTCAAATTCACACCGATTATTTAATTCACTTACTATTGTACACTCAGATTCACACCGATTATTACATTTACTAACTATTGTTCTCTCGATCGAAGTTTTGGAAATATACCGAACACTTTTGGGTAATATTTATCCTTGTTATAGCATGGAAGCATTAAACTCGTGTTCTCTATTACAGAGATTACCTACGAAAAAAGTTAACCAGCTCGAAGAAGGTAAAGTTCATAAGATAACTAATTCAAAAATTGTCAACACCCGGTTTGGAGAATCTGTGCTAACAGAGATTGACGATTTTGGTGTTTTCCTCCCAAAACGCTTACCACCACTACTCAAACCTCTGTTGGATCGCATCAATGAAAAACAATGTATAGGACTGATTTATAGAGGAGAGGAACATTTTGGGAAATCAAATCCAGCAGCAAAAATCGAGTTCCGAGAGATTAAGGGAGCGTTCTCAGACTTTATAATATTCATAAAAATAAAAAAAAAACGAAGTGGTGGGTGTAAGGTAAGATTTTTGTTCTATTATTATCATGGACTCTATTTCAAAGATTAGCACCGAGATTGTAAAAATTATCGATCAGGCTCGGAAAGATTTCTATAAGTCAAAATTTCCCCCTCAGGAAACAACGAAATGGATAGATTTTTGTACGAAATATATCCGTACTTTCTCGAGACATTTGATGAAAGATGATTTGAATTTAGCTAATAAGAATCAACTTCAGACAAATATCGGTCATATAAAGCGTTTCAAAATTTTATTACAAATTAGAGATAAACCATCTATATCAATTAAGAATCGCAGTTATAGAATCAGATGGGAGGATGGACAGTCTGCTTTTAAATGTAGAATAAGAACCGGATTGATTATCAATATTTCGCATTTAGACCCAATCAATTTTTTATATGATGCTTTTCATCTTTTCAATACTAGAATCTCCAAAATCCTTCATGAATATAATTTTATTAAAGTTAATTCAACATTTTGTGGCGAGTACATTGAAGGGAACGTTAACGATGAACTTATTCAGACAGATTTTAAATATTTTCAAACACGATCAATAGGAATAGATAATACAACGAATTTATTAGAGTGGTATGAAGATAATATTATTGAGAAACTTTCTACAAAATTAGAAGAATTCCAAGAAAAAGATTCAAATTGGAGTCTCCGAAATACAGTAAGTCTGCAAATAAATATCAATAAACATGAGGTAATTAATTCGGGATCTTCCTATATAGTTCTTCCTAAAGAAATTGCGAATAAACATGCTGTTATCAATGTTAAAAATTATGATGAGTATTGTTTCGCTTGGGCAGTAACAGCTGGATTGCATCCTTCTATTAACACAAATTCAAGTCGAACATCTTCTTATCCTCATTTTAGTACTGTTTTAAATTTACAAAATTTAACTTTCCAGATGCCTATTTCACAAATCCATTTATTCGAGAAGCTGAATAATATAAGCATACACGTTTTTGTGTTAGAATTATGCGATAAAACAGATGGTGCTGTTGATAAGGAAAAATTAAAGGTTCTCCCCGCATATCTATCAAAAAATAAACTAAAAACGCACTTTAATTTGTTGTTGATTCAGGATAAATATTATCGCGATGTAGAATCTTCAGATACATCGATTTTTGTTAATCCAATAGTTAAATTCCATTATTGCTTGATTAAAAATTTAGCTCGACTTATTAATTCGCAAATTACTACTGAGCATAAAACTTATTGATGTGAACGTTGTTTGAATAATTTCAAGAGCGAGATAAAATACAAGACTCATATCGAAGATTGTGGAGAAATAAATACATGTAAAATAAAATTCCCTAAAGACGTTCATTTAGTTTTCAAGAATTATTCAAATAAAATCCCAATGCCATTTGTGATTTATTTCGATTTTGAGGCTCTATTGCTACCAATCCAAAACTGTTCTCCATCAAATTCAGCTTCATACACCAACCGAAAACAATTACATGAAGCTTACAGTGTAGGCTATTATCTGAAATGTTATTTCGATGATTCCATTTCGAAATATGATAGTTATAGAGGTTCAGAACCAGCCAAATGGTTAACCGAACAATTAGACAAAATTAGTATATTCATAGAGAAAAAATTGGTGTGTGGTACCTATGAGTTTGAGTGCGGTTGATTTATCATCCATAATGGGGGAAACTAAATGTCATATTTGTGAAAAATGTTTGACCGATGGGGATATACGTGTAAGAGACCACTGTCATTTCACTGGGGTTTTTCGCAGCTTAGCACACCAACATTGTAAATTGCAATATAAACATAAGTTTGTAGTGCCTGTTTTAGCTCATAATCTATCTGGGTATGATATGTTCCTATTGATACGAGATTTAGCTAAAGCGAACAAACAGAACATTCAAGTACTACCAATCAATAAAGAAAAATATTTAAGTTTCACTAGAGGTTCCTTCTTTTCCCCAGTTAAATTCCGTTTTATCGATTCATGTAGATTTTTAAATACATCACTAGATGAGTTGGTGTCCTTTTTGAATGTTGATCAATTGAAAATTTTGAAGCGTGAATATAATGATTTGACAAACGATCAGTTCAAATTATTAACCCGTAAGGGGGTTTTCCCATATGAATATTTGGATAGTTTGAATAAATTGAGCGAACCAAATTTACCACCAATCGAAAATTTTTATAATAAATTGAATGATGAATCAATAAGTGAAGGAGACTATTAAAATGCTCAAAACGTTTGGCAAAAATTTAATTGTAGTAATTTAGGTGAGTATTCCGATTTATACTTGAAAACAGATGTTTTGCTGTTGGCAGATGTTTTTGAAAATTTCATAGCCAAATGTTTAGAGATATATAAACTTGATCCTACGTATAATTTCACTTTACCTGGCTTCTCATGGGAGTGTATGTTGAAATATACAAATATTTCTCTTCAGTTTCTAAAAGATATAAATATGATTATGTTTATAGAAAGGGGGATACGAGGAGGTGTTAGTCAATGTAGCAATAGATTCGCGGCTGCTAATAATAAGTATATGAAAGATTATAATTCATAAGAGGAAAGTCGCTAACTCATGTATTTTGATGTTTGTAATTTATATGGGTGGGTTATGGCGCAATATTCACCTTATGATAACTTTGTATGGTATGATGATCTTAACATCGATGTAAGAGACATTTCGGATGAAAGTTCTGTTGGATACATTCTAGAAGTAGATCTAGAACATCCTCAGAAATTACATGACACCCACAAAGACTTACCGCTATGTCCATTGCACTCTACACCTCCCAATGCTAAACAAGCTAAATTATTATCGATGTTATATAATAAATCTAAATATATAATTCATTATAGGGATTTGAAACAATGTTTAGCGTTGGGGATGGTGTTGAAGAAGGTACATAGAATCCTTAAGTTTAGCCAATCCAGTTGGTTGAAAGCTTATATCGATTTAAATACACGATTACGTGCAGCTGCAAAGAATAAATTCGAAGAGGCTCTTTTCAAACTCATTATAAATGCAATATTTGGGGAATCGATGGAGAATGTACGTAAGCATCGGAGCGTTAAATTAGTTAATAAATGGTATGGACCATTTGGAGCGCGATACTATATTTCTCAACCAAATTTCAATAGTAGTGAGATTTTTGATGAAAATTTGATAGCAATCGAGCAAAACGAACTCAAAATATTATTTAATAAACCAATTTATATAGGAATGGCTATTTTAGATATTTCAAAAACTTGTGTGTTTGATTTTCATTATAACTTTATGCTGAAAATATATAAAGATCCTGAAGCGATAAGGCTTATACAGATACTGATAGTTTGATCTATCATATAATAACAGACGATGATATTTATGAGACCATTATGAAGAAAAACGTTCAAAAATTTGACACTAGCGATTATGCATTAGATAATATTTTCGAAATTCCACCTGAAACAAGAAAGTGGTCGGATTAATGAAGGATGAGAACAAAGGACATATAATGACGAAGTTCATCGGTTCACGCTCTGAAATGTACAGTTATGAGGTGGAAGGGAAAGAACCCGTTAAAAAAGCTAAAGCCAAAAGATTCGGTTTTGATATATTCTATAACTTTTGAGGATTATGTTAAATGTCTTGAAGAAGAAATCGAGATATATAGAGTCCGAAAATCTATCAGATCTTTCAACTTCAACCTCTACGCTATAGAACAAAATAAAATTGCCCTCAGCTCTTTTGACAACAAGAGCTTCCTGATAAAGAATGGAACAAACACCTTACCTTATGGACACTATTCACTATTATCTTAATGTTTGTTTCGATATGTTAATTTTGATATATGTTAATTGTAATTGTATTCATATGTCAAATACTTGTTTTAATAAGAAATTGTTCTATGATGTATGTGTTAATTTTAATATTTGTATTGATATGCTATTTGTAATTGTATTCATATGTTACATACTTGTTTTAATAAAAACTTTCTATGATGTATGTATATGTGTTTTTTAATAAGAAACAAAAACTGATGATCATATTTTATTGTTCTAAATCATACAAAACCTTATTTTTATAGTAAAATAACATTTCTTTAAGTGTATTGGTCAATAGACATTTTAGCGATGAAATATTAATAAAACAATGCAAATGTTCTGATGCACTAGCATGATACCTCATGCTTTTAATGACATCAGTAACATTGTGATATTATGAAGAAAAATCAAATTGTTCGAGAAAAGACACTCCATGTGATAACACTCCATCGTTTATATTAATAATTTCTCGAACATCTTCCTGACACAACCAAAAATGAATACCATGCTTCGTAACTTGAAGTACTTTTTCATTATTGTCCCACACAAGTTGGACTATTTGGCAATATTCATCGGATGCTATGGGGGCAGGATCGAAATCTTTTTGTAAACTTGAGAAGAAATCTCTGATTTTAGCTCGAAGAATTTCGATGAAGTCATACCATTCCAGCAGTCCAAAGGTGAGTTTACAATTTTGCGAAGAATGGATAAGTGATATTGTTGGTGCGAAGATTCGCATAGGACTCAATCCACACTTTATTTCATAACTCCCCTCCAATGGGTATGTTGTATTCAACAATAGAAATTACTCATCTTGGTGGATGTACCACCACTATCTTGGTACGACATTTCACTACAACTGAACTGATTGTTGGATTTTCTCTAACATACAGCCTGAAGATCACACACGCACGCGCAGATCATATAATATCACTTCTAGCAATCCAACTTTTCTCCTTTATTCTCAACCGTTTGACGTACATTTTATCACCTTTTTTCCGAAGCACTTTCTCAATCAAAAAGACATCAGGTTGTATGGTCTTCTGCAATTCTTCCTCGTAGAAACAACCGCTGATTGGGGAGCTCTTCATATCCTCGAGTAGATACGTGACTGGGTTAGTGATTTTAATTTTTATAATTTTAAAGAGCTCCGCAGACCAATTAGGCGTATATGATTTTTCAAAAATATGTTTGGCTTTGCTTATACGTACCACATCGCAAACGTTGAATTTATGTAGTGAAGCCAACTTGAGGTGTGAGTAGGATCGCTTCAATATCACGCTCTCATTTTGTTTTGTCACCTTGAATGGAGCCATATTTATAGTTCTATGTTTACGTTTATTATATGTTCCCGTGATTTCTTGAAGTATATTAATTCATCTATATTTTCCTTCCAAACTAAATTGTTTGTAGAGCGCTTCTTTCAAGGTTCGAATAACACGTTCAGCAATGGCGGCTTTCTTCATACTATACGTATTATAATGGTTGATTTTGTGCTTTTTCATCAGCTCGTCAAAATGCTTATTGAAGAATTCTTTACCTTGGTCGCTTCGCAGATTCCTAGGTTCACGTCCTCCTCCTCCCTCAGTCAATATAGAATTAACTGCTTTCCGAACCTCTTCGGCTGATTTTGTTTTCAATGGACGAGTCCACACGAATTTCGAGAAGCAATCGATCATCACCAAAATATACTTGAATCCTCGATTTTCACGAGCATAATTACCCATTTCGGCTAGATCCATCTGCCACAAGTCATCCAGTCCCTTCAAAATTGTACGGCGACGTTTGAAATTTTTTCGGGCTGGCTTATGAATCTCATCGACAAGTTGTTGCATCGTTTTTCAATTATTGTCTAGTTAAAAATCATCGGTTTATAGGATTTGGAGTTATACGTTTCGGGTTGGTTGATGGGGTGGAGGTGGTAGCATCATTTGGTCTTTTCTTCGAGGGTTTCGTCATACGTTGTTCCAACGCCAGCAGCCTACTCACAATATCCTCCTGATGTACATCCATTATGTTATAATCTATAGTGATCTTGTTCAATTTATCATTATGACCACGCAAAATAACGCGTTGACTCTTATGATATGTTTCGAAATTATCAGAGAATTTCTTGAAGATATCGAGTACATAAGCGGTATTCGCTCCAACGGTTTTGAGATCTTTATCATTTTTCTTCTTGTATTCTTCCAATTCTTTACGTAAACTCGTAAAGCCAGCATCACTTTGATTTTTGTGCGATTGTATGTTGATGAAGAAACTACTCATCTCTCCAATTAATTTCTGAATCTTATGAGAAAAGACATCGTTGAAGATGCGCTCCAAGTTCTCCCCAATCTTCGCACTCGCATCATCGACATAAATTTTGCTTGCAACATCGTTCTTGAATGTGGGCCTTTTCACATTACAAATTTTCACGTTCTCGATATCTACATCACCATCTGGTGTACGAGCTAGATTGTGTTAAAACATCGATTGTCGAAGAGCATTGATGCTGGTTGAACCATCAATCACAGATCTCCGTCCAAACTTATCAAGATTCATCGGGTAAATGATATGAAACAGTAATGAACACACACACTAATATATGATATCGGCTTCTCGAAGCTCAATTATTATAGCGACTATCTCATTGTCGTGAGATGTATTCCCAGCTTGTTGAGATGCCATCAAAAGACTCAATCGTTCCACAAGTTCGTTTGGATCGTCCCAGTATACGTACTCCACTGGTTCGTTGTTATATGTCAATTGCATACCGCTACCGAGAGCATCCTCATGAATTAGAGGTCGAATTATTTTAATGTACTTGTATCTTCGAGTACCTTTCAAGTTTCCAGCACTATTTCTGTGGGGATTTGTCAAGTTCAGAATCATCCTGCAATTCATCTTATCTTTCTTGGTGAAATTTCTAGGTTTGTCATAGAATATAAGTTCACACAGATCGACGGTATTTTTGAATTTTCTCCTTCGTGTCACGATAGTATCTCTATTTTTGAAATCGATTAATTTACCTCCTAGTAAACATGACAACGAACTAGCATCGTAAACTGGGCCATAAACTCTATCGATTTTTCTACTCCCTGACCAGTAATCACCGATATATTTCGTTCCTCTTTCATCTTCCTCCTCTCCATCATCCTCCTCCTCCTCCTCCTCCTCCTCCTCCTCTTCATCCGCATCATCCTGTTCATGCTCACTTTCACGTTTAATCAATGGTGTATCATTGGATTTGATTATTTCCCGAAGTGGTTCCGATATGGGTTTAAATAATTCATTTATCGACTCGTCCTCTTCCGTTTTACCCAGTTTCAATGTGAGATATTTCTTGGGTATAGATCGTTTCAATTGAGCGATTTTTCGCTTACGTGCTAACCGTTCAGCGTCCATTGTGTATTTGCTATAGATTTCACGTTCACACTTTAATATATACATCGAAACCTTCCGGTATCTTCCATTGTTCAAATCGAAATCTTTAACAATTATCAATGTTCCAAATTTCTCAATCCAACACATAGAACACATCTTTTTGAATCGATCGAAAGTAACGTCTGGGGATACGTGCTCATCAAACACGTGTTTTAGATTTATTTCATCCTGTTTGAATAACACGATCAGGTTAGAATTATCGCGAATCAGTTGTTTAGGAATTTTGGAGTATGTCTGACATAAATATGATGCGTCAATGTTTCTATGTCTACACATCGAATAATATTCTCGAATTTTCTGTTCTGTCTCAGAGGATATGTCATCAAAAATGAAGATAGAATTTGGTTTTGCATCGTTCGGACTTATAATTTCTTCATTGTCTTTATATGGGAAACAACCAACTCTTTTTACTCGTTCCAAAATCTCCTGCAACAGTATGTATTTATCGTGATAAGTAAACGTTTCCAAACTTGACACCATTTGGATTGATTAACAACGATAACATAACGTTTGTTTTTCCGCATCCGCTCGGACCACAAATTAAAGCACGAAAAGAGTTTGGTAACAGTTTACCATGTTTACCAACGCGATTAGTTCTAACTTTTAAATCTAAATTCTCGATTGGAAGTGTCTGTTCTTGTTGAACGGTCTTCATCGTGTGAAACATTTCTACTTAATGATAACGTATAAAAGGAAAAATCACCAGAGCGTATGCTCATTAACAATGTTGATTCATCAAGGTGAAGGTTTATTGAATACACTCATTAACAAGCTCCCGTTTGAATTACACATTCCTTCATATCAATTCTGTGGTCCTGGAACTAAATTGGAAAAGCGTCTTGCACGCGGTAATAAAGGTATCAATCCTCTTGATTCCGCTTGTCGCGAACACGATATAGCTTATTCACAAAACAAATCTCTGGAGGAACGTCATAAGGCTCATAAAATATTAAAGGACGCTGCTTGGAAACGAGTTAAATCAAGAGACGCTAGCGCAGGTGAAAGACTCTCTAGTTTATTGGTTACTGGTGGGATGAAGGTTAAACGAAAACTAGGTATGGGTATCAAGAAACGGAGGCGACAACGAGGATGTTGTTTCCAGAAAGATATCGTTGGAAGCATCGCAAAGTCAATGGAGCCATCATCTTCATTGAGAAAGTCCGCTATGAACGCGTTGAAAGCCGCACGGATCGCGATTAAACGAGCTGGAGGTAAAAAGCGTATCAAAGTACCAAGAGTAATACCACTACCAAAGTCTGGAGGATTCCTCCCACTATTATTACCCATCTTAGGAGCTCTAGGAGCCTTAGGATCGGTTGCAGGAGGTGTAAGTGCTATCGCAAATATGGTGGTTAACGCTGAAAATGCCCAAAACAAGTTTGAAGAAGATCAACGTCACAACAAAGCTATGGAATCGCTGGGAAAAGGTTCATACTTGAAACGCAACGCTAAAGGAGGATACGGATTGTTTTTGAAAAAGCAGCAGCAAAAAAACTATTAATTGAGCTACCCGATGATAGACCAATGTACGATCGAGATTTGATACGTTTCGCTAGAATTCTGAAAATCCCAAATTTTCGAGGTGTCTTTATGCGAGATACTCTACCGCACAAACCTAGACGTCGTGAATGTATCATTCTAAATTTGGACTTGACTAAAAACAATGGAACGCATTGGGTAGCGTTCAGAAAAATCGATAACGATGTAGAATATTTTGATTCTTTTGGAAATTTGAAGCCACCAAAGGAACTCGTTCGATATTTTGGCGAGAACGTTAGGATTTTCTACAATAGCGACACCTATCAGAACTATAATCAAGTGATATGAAGACTCAATTTGTAGTAGATGTGGGGAGGCGGATGAAACTGCCTCTCATATCCTAGCAGAATGTCCAGCACTGGCTTCTCTCAGGCTACAACACCTCGGCAGTACATATATGCTGCCTGAAGCAATAAGAGATATAAGTCCAGGCAAAATCTTAGCTTTTGGCACGGCCTTGGGCCTGCTGGATTGATTCTCGTATCAAGATGCGCACAATGGACCCAATCAAGCGGTCTAAGTGCTCCGGACTCGTCCGCCCCCGTTCTGATTGATTGATTGATTGATTGATTGATATGTGGACAGCTGTGTTTGAAATTTCTCAGTCACACTCGACTATTCGAAGAGTAACAACCACACACCACCATGGATTTCACTTCTGCAGTAATACAATACATATGCGAAAATGAGAGTAGTAGTGGGAGTAGTTTGAGGAGAATCATCGATTCTATTTATGGAAATTTGATCGAGGCTATCAATAAACCTACGAGCGAACTTACACGTAAGAATTTATCGTTTCTACCGATGGAATACATCCTAAACCATTTGGATGTGGTGTTTCTCAATCAGAATGAGGTTTCGGAACATATGTTTGATTACCTTTACCGTCATATGCAGTGTAAGGAACATGTCGATGAAGATTGCGATGGTCCACAACCCCCACGCAAACTATGTTCTCAATGTTTATCTGAGCAGATTTCTCACATCATGGAGAACGAGGAAATAACTCATCGCGAGAAGCAAGTGTTGATAGAAGAAGTTTGCAAAGACGATCCATACTTTATGAGATCATACTTATTCCATCTATTAATGTTAAAATATGAATAGAGATGTTTCAATAAATTTTTGTTAGTATCATGTCTCAGTTGTTTACGTTAACAAGCACCAACCATATATTCTCGTTTACACCGCAGAATTTGATTGTGCTGAGGCCAGACAAAAAATATTATTTAGTATTGTTGGGATTCAATTCATACAATTCCATACCCAATATAGAGAACGAGAAATTCTAATATTACGTAGAAGGAGATAAAACAAAAGCTAAGACTAAGACTCTTGAAGCGATAACAATTTTGGCTGGGAACTATGAGATAAGCGATATCGAAGAATTTATAAGGAAAAAATTGAAGGTTAAAGAAGATATATTCTCGCTGAAACCGAATAACAATACGTTAAAGTGTGAGATATTCCATAAAAATCACGATATTTCGTTTGAAAAAAACGATAGTCTTGCTAAAATATTAGGATTTTCGCAGATGGGATTTAAGAAGGGTGTGGTGCACGTGTCTGATTTATCTGTCAACATAATGAAAGTCACCAACATACGTTTCGAGTCGAACATTACAGTGGGAGCCTTCTATCGAAATAGACCTGCGCATACGATCTACGATTTTCCTATCATCATCGACCCCGGCTATAGGATTGTGGAGCGTCCGAAGAATCCTCTCTATCTACCAGTATCCGATATCGGCGAGATTACCAACATAACCGTACTAGCTTTAGATCAGCATTTGAAACCAGTAAACTTTCGCGGTGAAGAAAGTATTCTACATTTACATTTACAAGAAGTATAGAAAGTATGGGGTTGTTTGTGGACAACAAACTATTCCCCCACCACATCATCATCAGTCTTCAACAAAACACCTAAAGTGCGTGACCTACTCACCAGAGCCAACATCGTAATTTTGAAATCATTGGGGTTTCGTCTTAAACAAGAATGTCATTATTCAAAATGAAGTATGCACGTAACACTAGCGACGCCAGAGATGTTCATCATACAGCGATCATCTCACCTATTTTCGATATATACCAGGAACCGAAATTTGATGAATCGATTCGAAAAGCCGAGTACAGATCGATTACACCATTCGTCAAGGCGTTCAATAACAGCGATATCATAGAGTTTGGAATAAATCAAGTAGACGCTTTTTTTTTGCTATGAAAGATACTCTGTTAGCGATCAAAGGGAAAATCGAAGTTAATGGAGTGGGGAATGTAATATTGGTACCTAATTATGGGCCTTTTCTTTTCGACTCGTGTTCCTAAAGCGAGAGCGGTAGAGACATCGAAACTGTACGTGACCCTGGAATAGTTAGCGCTGTCCGAGGATTGACATGTTATTCTCCCACAGATTCGACGCATATGTCTATAGCCAGCTGGACTTATCCGGAAGAAAGTGTTATATTGAACGCAACAAAGTCGTTCAGTTTACTCATCCCACTCAAGCATATCTTCAACATTTTCAACGATTACACCCGAATCACGTTCGGACGACAAACGATTCGATTGGTACGTGCTCGAAACGATAACGATTGCGTTATAATTGAGAACGCAGCTACCACAGTCAAATTTCTGATTGATAGTATAGAATTGAAGGTAGAATATATCTATCCCAACGATCTAATCAGAGAGAAGCTATTGCGATCCATCAAAAGCGATTCTCCTGTTCTATTCGCTTTCCGGAAGTGGGAGCTACACGAGTTGCCTGCCATAACGGCCGATGCGAAGAGAGAAATATGGGCTGTGAAAACCAGCGCGTCCGTCGAAAAACCACGGTATGTTATCGTATTTTTCCAAACCAATAAACGTAACAATGTGAAAGCTAATCCTACAATATTCGATCATGTGGATATATCAAGTATCCGCTTATCGCTGAACGGAGAGTATTGGCCTAACGAACGGATGAACTTGGACTTTGCCAAGGAAGATTTCGTTCTAGCCCACCAAAACTATACCGATTTCTATCCTAGCTATACGAATTCCACAACAAAACATCCCATATTGGCTTATGATAAATTCAAAAAACGCGCGCTTTACATCATCGATTGTTCTAGACAAGAGGAGGCGGTAAAATCATCAACAGTCGACATACGATTGGAGATTGAAGCGGATAAAGGATTTCCAGCCAATACCAAGGCATATTGCCTTCACGATTGCTTGATGGAATACTACCCCCTCACCGAAATTGTCAAGAGTCTCAATTAAACATCAGTCAGACTAAATCGAAACTTCAATCGAATCGCATCATCATGAGAATCGCATTAGTTGACATTCAGGGGTTCTTCATTGACGATGCCTTCCATCCAAAAGAAATGTGTATACAAATTGGATTCAAACGTAATTATTCCTTATTCAAACCGCACACATCTTATTCATCGCTAAATGCAAAGGAGCGAAAATCCGTATGGTATTTACAAAAGTCTTATCATGGACTCGATTATGTATCTGGGAATGTGGATTATGAAGAAATAAATAATATTCTTAAATCGATTCTCTTGTGTGCAGTCGACTATATTTATGTCCGAGGACAGCAAAAAGCCGAATTTTTGAGAAGGAAGTGTATAGAATTGGATGTTTACCCACACATCGTAGATGTTCATAGTTTCGATGGTACTCAATGTGAAACGGGGAAATTCGAGCAAACAAATAATTTGACCTGTCTGAATCATCGTAATGATGGTGGAAAATACATGTGTGCAGTTCACCATGTGGATCCTGAGGCTTCGGGGTGTCAGCTACCAGGCGGGTCGGCAGGTGGCGGATAGCCGAATGTCCAGGAACAGACTTGTCTGTATCTGGATAGCCCCGAATATACTGAATAATGGGTCCCGTACAGATGCCCCAAAAACCCAAGCCAAGGTGTGAGATACCGTGCCGAAGGCTGAATGGCACTGGAGTACAGTGCCGCGAACGGTTCCTCTGGGAAACCGGGTCGAATCCCAGTTGTATGCAGACCTTCCATCCGTATGGGGCTCTGCGGATGGCGACCAACCTTTCCCCAACACTCGTGGGATCCATATGACAGACCAACAAAAAAAACCTAAAACCCAAGGAGGCTCCGTACCGGTGCCTCCATCCCCTTCCTCCTCTCCTTCCCTGGAAGAAGGCTCCTCAGGGGTGCCTTCCTCCTCCCAACCCTCGGAAGGCTCCTTACTGGTGCCTTCCTCCTTTTCGCAGGTAGGCTCCTCTTCGGTGCCTACCAGCGACTCCCAATCCACCGAACACCCCCCGGGGATCTCGCAAGAGGACCCCGAGGAGATAAATACCTTGTCCAGGGCACTGGGCAGGGTCAAAGTGAAACGGCCCAACATTTGTGGGGCCGAGAGGAAGCGTCGCCGGAGGATGCGGGAGGCCGGGGAATCCGCTAAATCGGGTATCCCGGTAGCCATGCCGCCTCCGGCGCCTTCCGGAAGTAAGACGCCAAGTCTGGGGGCCATCAAACGCCCCCGAACTCCAGCTTCCACTCCCGAGAGCACCCGCGTGGTCAAACGCCGCAGACCTCAAGGGCCTGCGGCGGGCAGCTATACGGGGGCTCTTACCGGGGAAGGAATCCTGCAGCTTGCCGTCTTTCGGGAGGGCAGGCAGGATGCAGGCTTCACTCCCGATGAACTCCTGGAGTTCACAGACGCAGTGGGGGACGCGGTCTCCGCGCTGACGGAGGAGGCCCTGCCCCCCGCTTTCATCCAACAAGGCTGTGGAAGCGTTGTCTGCTTATTACAGCGGCGGACTCCGCTTCCAAGGATTGGCTATCACAAGTGATAGCCACCATAAGGCCTTGGGAAAACGTCAACCTCCTGGCGGTAGAGCCAAAAGCTCTTCCCAGAAGATGGCGGGCGATGTTGTGGCTGCCTGGGAAAAGGCACCCGACAAACCAGGATACCTTAGGTGCCCTGGAAAAACAAAACCCGGGGCTCAGAGCCACCTCTTGGGGGATACTCGAGAGAAAGAAAGAGCCCAACGGGCTAAGACTGATCGTCGGGCTGGATCAGGAGTTCATTGACCGCTTAGGGACGATGGACTTCCAGCCTTTCGTCAGAGCAACGAGGGCCCAAGTAACATTACTAGGGCCCTCTGCGAAAGAGCAGGGGCCAGTTAAAAGCACTGACCCCTCCTCTCAGGAATAGGGAAAGGCCGAGACCTCTCGGCCTTTCTTAACGTACGAGCCCAGGCTGAGGGCTTTTCTCTTTAGCCGGGATTATTTCAAAATGGCAGGCAAAATAAAATTTTTGCAGGCTAACCTTCAGCACGGCAAGTCTTCGACTGCAGTGTTGATGAAAAGGCTCTCCGAGCTCAAAATAAACGTATGCTTGCTACAAGAGCCGTGGGCTTATCACGGCCGTGTGAAAGGCCTACGCCAAAGAGGAGGCAAGCTACATTACTGCACCTCCGAGGAGATGCCGAGAGCGTGCATCTTCACAAAGGATGTCGATGCCTTCCCGATGCCGGAATTCTGTCACAGGGATCTGGTTGCGGTTAGGATATGGCACCTTGTGGAAGGAGTCCGAACGGAGGTGGTAGTTTGCTCTGCATACATTCCCTACGGCTCCAGCAACCCTCCACCTGCGGAAGTGGTCGAATTAGTTAGACGTTGTGAGGGGCGGGGAGTGCCACTCCTTCTGGGATGCGACGCCAATTCTCACCACACGGTATGGGGAAGTTCGGACGTCAATTTGAGAGGGACGGCGCTGCTTAAGTTCCTCATTTCTACTCAGCTGGAGGTCCTCAATAGAGGGTCAACGCCTACCTACTTCACCACACGCAGACAGGAAATAATTGACTTAACCCTTAGCTCTAGATCAATCAAGGGTTGGGTCCGAAGATGGAATGTGTCAACGGAAGTCTCACTTTCGGACCATAGCCACATTCTGTTTGAGTTGGAATCTGATTCCAACCCAGACAAGTATTACAGGAATCCGAGAGCCACCAACTGGGTCCTATTCAGAGAGGAACTAAGCGGTAGGCTCTCTCATCTTCCTGCATTTCAAGGAGGTCGGGAAGAGGCTGATGCCGCTGTGTGTGGAATCAGCAAGGCCCTGACCTCTGCTTATGAAGTATGCTGCCCCCTCAAACGAAGGAGGGACGGCAATAACACCCCCTGGTGGACTTCTCAAGTGGAGGAACATCGGGAACGGGTAAGAAAACTCTTCAACAAGGCGAAGAGGACGTCGTGTAGTTCAGACTGGGAGACCTTTAAAGTCGCCCAAAAGAACTATAAGAAAGCTCTGAGGAGCTCCAAAAGAGATTCGTGGCGTACCTACTGTGAGGGCATCAATAAGATGCCGTCAGCAGCGAGGTTATGCAAGGCCCTCTCCAAGGATTCCTCGATTGGCACAGGATCAGTGATTCTGCCGAACGGGGAGTACACGTCATCCCCGGACGAAACGCTACGACATCTAATGTCGGTGCATTTCCCCGGGTCTGATGACAACCTCATAGGCACACCACCCGAGGACTTCCGTGTCAACGCGAGAGCGACTGACTACAGGATGGCCTCGAATGTGGTGAGCTATGAAAGAGTGCGCTGGGCCATTTCGAGCTTTGCGCCCTATGAATCACCGGGTGAGGATGAAATCTTCCCGGCTCTCTTACAAGAGGGCTTGGAGCTTATCACCCTCCTGGTGCTCCGGATATTCCGATTTTGTATCGCCTCCGCCTTTATACCAAGGCTTTGGAGATCGTTCAAAGTCGTTTTCATTCCTAAGGCGGGAAGAACTGACTTCACTCAAGCCAAATCTTTCCGCCCTATTAGCCTCACATCCTTTCTCTTGAAAGCGCTGGAGAGGTTGATTGATAGGTATATAAAAGACGGCGCCCTAACGGACTTTCCGCTTCACCGTCGACAGTACGCCTATCAGGCTGGCAAATCAACCGAGACGGCCCTTCATCACCTGGTAACCCAGATCGAAGGAGCTATTAACCTCGGACAGTGCGCCGTTGGCATTTTCCTGGATATAGAAGGAGCGTTTGACAATACCTCCTTCGAGTCCATGAGTCATGCTGCGGAGAGACATGGAATCGATCACACCTTGGTTAGGTGGATCAAGTCCATGCTCTCGCAGAGACTGATAACGGCGCACCATAATGGCAGCGTCGCATGTACATACGTCACCCGTGGGTGCCCCCTCAGGGAGGAGTACTGTCTCCGCTCCTGTGGTGCCTGGTGGTGGACAGTTTGTTGGTCGAGCTGAATGAGGCTGGGTTTTACGCCCAAGCTTACGCAGACGACTTGGCAGCTGTGACCCTCGGAAGACACCCGGCCACCTTGTGCGAGCGGCAAAATACCGCACTTGCCATCGTTGCACGCTGGTGCCAGGCCGAGGGACTCAGGGTGAATCCTGAAAAGATCGAAGTGGTTCTTTTCACGAGGAAACGGAAACTGGGACCGCTACCAGACATTCGCCTGTTTGGAAGGTCCCTGCACATGAAAGGCTCAGTGAAGTACCTTGGAGTTATCCTCGATGCTAAACTGAGCTGGAAAATGCACCTGGAAACCCAGGTAAGGAAAGCTGTTGCTTCCTTATGGGCATGCAGGAGAGCATTCGCGAATACATGGGGTCTACGGACACAGGTCCTGCACTGGATCTACACGGCCATGATCCGCCCAATCATAACCTACGCAGCCGTTGTGTGGTGGCCGGCGACAGAAACGGCTTTGTCCCGTCTGGCGCTGGACAAGGCTCAACATCTTGTCTGCGTGGGGATAACGGGGGCTATGAGGACCGCGCCCACCAGGGCTCTGGAGGTTCTGGTGGGTATCGTTCCTCTACAACTCCATATCAAAACGGTGGCTGCGGGTACGGCGTATCGGCTGGCTGGTCTGGGCCAGTGGGTCGGTGCGTCTACGCCTCGTGGTCATGGCAAAATCTGGGATTGGGCAGCCGAGAACTGCCCGATCCTCCGACAGACGCAGGATGCGATAGCGCCGGCGGTCAGGTTTCAAACACCAGACATTCTCATAACTCAGAGGATGGACTGGGAGAACAAGGACTCTGAGCCGCTTCCGCCAGGGGGACTCGTGTGGTTCACGGACGGGTCTAAGACTGGCGGTTTCAGCGGAGCCGGAGTCTACTCGCGCACACCCAGAAGGGAGATTTCAGTTTCCCTAGGTGGCCACGCAACCGTTTTTCAGGCTGAGGTCTGTGCAATACGGACATGTGCCCTGGAAAATCTCAGACTAAACTACCGAGGTAGACGGATTTACATCTGCACTGACAGCCGAGCGGCCCTGGGCGCACTTCGCGCTCACAGAATGACTTCTAGGCTTGTCTTGGAGTGCAGGGAAACTCTGGTTGAATTAGCCAGAAGAAACAAACTTCAGCTAGTGTGGGTACCTGCCCATTCTGGTGTGAAGGGAAACGAAGTGGCCGATGAATTGGCCAAACGGGGCTCCTTGAGCGCCCCTGGCCCCGACTCCACGATCGGAATGTCATCGACCACCGGGCTCCACGCCCTCAAGGAGCTGCTGGACAGACAGTGGCTCTCGATCTGGCGTGGTTCCCCAGGCATGAGGCAGGCGAAGCTCCACATCAGGGAATTCTCGCCTAAACTCTCTAAAACCCTACTCTCTATGAGCAGGAAAGGCCTTAAACTGGTGACAGGACTCCTCACAGGACACTGTCATCTGAATAGACATCTACGCACAATGGGCATTGTCGAAGACTCAATTTGTAGTAGATGTGGGGAGGCGGATGAAACTGCCTCTCATATCCTAGCAGAATGTCCAGCACTGGTTTCTCTCAGGCTACAATACCTCGGCAGTACATATATGCTGCCTGAAGCAATAAGAGATATCAGTCCAGGCAAAATCTTAGCTTTTGGCACGGCCTTGGGCCTGCTGGATTGATTCTCGTATCAAGGGGCGCACAATGGACCCAATCAAGCGGTCTAAGTGCTTCGGACTCGTCCGCCCCCGTTCTGATTGATTGATTGATTGATCACCATGTGGATAAATTACAGCAGTGGTTTCTGAATGTAATACTACCTAAATGATATGTATTTTATTCTGAAATATTATTATTATCAATCTTTTGTTTGTTTTAATAAAACACCTCCTTTATATAATAATTATTATTTATTTAAATGGTAAATAGCTTTCTTCACATTTTTAACAAACATTTTCAATAATAACACTGATAAAAAAGATAAAATAACATACAACATTGCGAAAATTTTGGGGATTTCTCCTTCTATTGCAGATGATGTGAGCGTAGATGTCTTTTGTACGAGATGTGGTAGACATGATGATTGTCGGATCATTTGCCATTCAGCCATATCCCCCTCACTTCGATCGAAGAATAAGAGTTTAAGTTTATAATGTATGGTTGTACGATTGTCTTGTGGGATGTTAAATGTGAATACCTCCAATTGGTTATCGTTGATTTTTTGAAAATTCATTGGAATCCATTCGGTACGGTTAGACTCCCCACCACCACCACCGCCGAAATCCTTCAGACAGATATAGATGCGTTCAACGTGTTGGGGAACGTTCGCGTATAGAATACCATTCAGAATTGTGGTTAGAATCACAAAATTTGTTTTTAACACCCCCACTCCCATCATCATCACTTTTTACACTTAATTTGTTCAGCAGTCTTATAACTTTAATTTTATCTGCGTAAAAATTCAAGTCTCTTCTTAGTTTATGAACTTTTTCCACGAATTCGCAAAGTCTGCATGTGTATTCTTCAAAAGATATATTCACAATGATGTATTTGTAGAATTACTAGATATCTATATCATTATTTTGAGTGCCACAGAACATCTTCCATCGTAAGAAATTCGAATAACTTCCAACTATTCGCACTAGAACACATAGGATGCACACTATTGGGGTGATGTAAACAGATAAATTCACAATTCCCTCTCTCTAATTTTGGACATTTACCTTTCAAATTCACCACTTCTACTCGATCTAACCCCAATTTTTGAAACGCCTCCCGTAGAAACTTAGCTTTTATCTTCCCACATACATAAACAGTAGCATCCGGATCGATATTTTCCTTCAAAATTTCATACAATTCATCATATTAATGATAGCCCGAGTTCCATGGAATCCCGTGATATTTTTCACAATGAAATATTTTCTTCATTTGCCCCTCGGATAGTTGATCCATCGGTTTTGATGGTTTGAATAGAAAATATTTCCCCAACCTTTTCTCACAGTCCAACAAAGAGAGTTCCTTGATTTTATATACGTTTGCAGAAATCGGGAAACTTTGAATATCAATCACTATAGACGACATTTCAAACTGGAATGATAAACTATCCAAATTATCTAGTTGCACATGCGTAGATCATTGACATATTTCTTTGATGTTAACGAAATTTCGAAGGAGTACGTCGAAGCACAAAATTTGTAGTGATGGTGGACTTATTCTATAGTTGACCTCCCCTCCTATCGCAAAAAACATTTGAAAAATCTTAAAGGTGTAAGAATTGGAAGTATCTCTTCGAATGCTGCGCATGTCCATTATCTCACATCGGTACGGTAGAAGTGCGATCCGATAAAAATCAACATCAATATCATGTAGCACTCCAAAACAATCAAGTATATACGATCCTGGTTTCGGAACGATACCCGAAATTTGATGCAATATGATTTTTTCCATTCTTCTATGTTTATATTTGAACTGACCTTCTATATTCATATCGATTATCTTCCAATCTTCTGGAGGTGGATCGAAATCTCCTCCGAAATAGAAAATATCAGCATATGCCCAATCGGTCGAGGCCCCCACAAGGAAAGTTACGAATTCTCCAGCGATTATCCAATTTTTGGATGGTAATTGTAAATCTTCGAGGATTTCCATCAAATTCGGAGGACATACGCTTATTACGAATTTCTTCGCATCGTACACGGTGGTAAGCACACTATGAATAAAACTGTTGTATAATCGAGGAGACATTATCACGAACTGAGTTCGATTTTGTTGGAGCAGTCACACATACAGCAACACACTCCCTCATACTCTGCGCCATTGACTTTTTCAACCTAAAATATACAATCAAAACTAAATGGTATTCTTGTGGGTGAGAGATAAGAGGTCGATCGAACTGGTAAGTATACATGTAAAATAATAAAATCATGAACATTTTCAGATTTTGTAACCAACTCCCGCCCAAATGACTAATTTTGGTGGAAGATTAGTTGTCCCCTAAGGTTACGGTACGGTCATGTACCTTAGCAGACCTGCCTGGGTTTCTTACAAGTAATAAGGTCAGAGTTCTTCTAGTTTAGTTTTGTGGTTGGTATTTGAGAGATGCTCTTCCTACAGAAGAATAATGTCTTTGCCTTGAATAAAATGATGACGAACCTTTGTAGCTATTTATTAACAGAAATAAATCATTAACTATTTACAATATTATATACAATTATCAACAATCAAAATATCTATACAAAGTTTTCACTGGAAGTGACAACATTTATAAGACAGTGATATTCGGTCATTCCTATATGATATAAGCTATTCGATTATTAAATCCAAATGATTCCGCGAAAGTTTTTTATCAGGCTCACTAACAGCTGGTATCTCGATTAGGTCAATATACCCTAACACGATGTAAGAAATGAGAATATCAGATTGTACACGTCTTCCTGAATTCGACTCGGAAATCTGTTTACTTGAGAGGTGACCAAGCACCCGTGTACTACTGTGTCTCTCCTTATGACAATTTATTACGCCTCGGTTTATCTTTTGGTTTAATAGAAATACGGAATTAGTGTTCGGAAGAACAAATTACTATTAAATTGTTCACGGGGAATCCCTAACTTGAAATGGAACTCAATCTCTTTACGGAAATTTTTAATTGTTAACTAAACTGGTATTCATCATTGCATTCATATGAAACGACTGTCAACACTGAATTGTCTCGTAGAATTTGATTGAAAATTAAAACAAAAATTGATTCTTCACGGAAAATATTATTAAATCATGAACGGAACAGCTCTTCTCAATATATTCAGGAAAAACAATCGTCAACACTTGACTGTTTTCTAGAATTATTGAAATAGACTCAGATTCAAATAGTGACGGAAAATAATTACTAATTAATATTATTGCCCAAGTAAGTCACCTCTACCGAAATAAAGGAATCAAACTTTGTTACACTATGTGTATAAAAACACGACAGCAGAGTGTTGAAAGTATTCTACATTTACATTTACAAGAAGTATAGAAAGTATGGGGTTGTTTGTGGACAACAATAATAAAAACAGTTCCCCCACCACATCATCATCAGTCTTCAACAAAACACCTAAAGTGCGTGACCTACTCACCAGAGCCAACATCGTAATTTTAAAATCATTGGGGTTTCGTCTTGAACAAGAATGTCATTATCCAAAATGAAGTATGCACGTAACACTAGCGACGCCAGAGATGTTCATCATACAGCGATCATCTCACCTATTTTCGATATATACCAGGAACCGAAATTTGATGAATCGATTCGAAAAGCCGAGTACAGATCGATTACACCATTCGTCAAGGCGTTCAATAACAGCGATATCATAGAATTTGGAATAAATCAAGTAGACGCTTTTTTTTGCTATGAAAGATACTCTGTTAGCGATCAAAGGGAAAATCGAAGTTAATGGAGTGGGGAATGTAATATTGGTACCTAATTATGGGCCTTTTCTTTTCGACTCGTGTTCCTAAAGCGAGAGCGGTAGAGACATCGAAACTGTACGTGACCCTAAAATAGTTAGCGCTGTGCGAGGATTGACATGTTATTCTCCCACAGATTCGACGCATATGTCTATAGCCAGCTGGACTTATCCGGAAGAAAGTGTTATATTGAACGCAGCAAAGTCGTTCAGTTTACTCATCCCACTCAAGCATATCTTCAACATTTTCAACGATTACACCCGAATCACGTTCGGACGACAAACGATTCGATTGGTACGTGCTCGAAACGATAACGATTGCGTTATAATTGAGAACGCAGCTACCACAGTCAAATTTCTGATTGATAGTATAGAATTGAAGGTAGAATATATCTATCCCAACGATCTAATCAGAGAGAAGCTATTGCGATCCATCAAAAGCGATTCTCCTGTTCTATTCGCTTTCCGGAAGTGGGAGCTTGTAACGAACAGGTCGTTACGTGATTATATAGAACTATTTATTAAACGGATTAGATTTCTTCTCGTTAGTAATCATGCAACTGATTAATTAAAGACATCTGCTAGTCAATGATATCGATTTCTGAAACTACCTCTCATGTCATGAGATGTCACTAAATATCGCAGAGTGGGGTTATAGCTCGGCGGAAATCGAAAAGACGGCATTGTGGTTTGTGCTCTGATCCCGGTAAGTCGAGAAAATTTGTTTCATAAAATTTTATATACCTTTTCTTAATTTTTCTTCCGAACTATTATCCACAACAGACTATTTAATTTGATTTAGATTTGTAATTAGTGTCTGGATGTTTTGAGCCTGATTGTGATAATAGTTCAGTAGATTTCTCTCGACTTGCTTGTGTGCGTGCAAATCCAATCATTTGCGGATAGCATATTTCAGAATATCTTTTCCATCGTAACATCGATTGTTGTTATCTCTTGTGGTAGGATAATCTAACGTAACGTATGCAGGTTCCTTGATAATATTTCTGAACTCCTTGTAAATTTAATTCCGTATTGACACATGCTAATTTTTATTTGGGACTCGTCCGAGTCACCATTTTGTAACTCTGATACGTAGTATTCAGAGCCGTCTTCGACTGCATCGTGCTATAATTAGATTTGGAATTTTCACAAGGTATTATTCAATTCTTGCTTATTGAATTAAGATTATCAGGATTGCTGCGTTAGCGTGATAGCGAAATAGAGTGAAACATCAATCTGTTGCCAAATTAATTCAAGTTCTAGTTATGTGCTAACCGGCAAATTCAACTTATTATTCACTTCCTTTCATTCACAATTTGATTAAATTACTTTATATTTTTTTTGTAGCATTAATTCAATTACCTATTATTTATTGCTTAATTTTAAGTAATTATTGTAACCTTATAATTCCTTCAGAAATTATTGTATTCAATAAAAATTGATATCTCTTCAAGATATCTATTTGTAATAGTGTTTTACATTTTTGGGAAGATAACATTATCGGAGGTGGAATCATTTGGTTGTTCCGGCCGATGGTGTTACCTGTCCTTGTTCTCAAGTCAGGTACTGTTCGTTTTTTTGACATTACAGGGATTTGAACGCTTGAGGGTCCTCACCCATTCACTCCTAGACGGTTTAGTGACTTTCCTGACAAGACCAGCTTCCAGTTCCTACGAGATCCAAGGAGGGTAACATTTTTTTTAGTCGATAGACCATTATTTCATGATCTGATTTTGTTGTTTACCAATATTGTATTCACTAATTTCACTGAGCCATTCGTGGACTCCTTATTACTTTCCTATTCATTCTATCAAGTAATTAATTGACTTAATTTTATCAAGTAATACATGTTATAAACTATCATTCATTTTCTGGTTAAATACCAAATTGTAATTCTTTACTTCGAATTTCACCTTTATTTATAAATTTATACCTTGTATAAACTGTAAATTCATTTTCTGGTTAAATACCAAATTGTAATTCTTTACTTCGAATTTCACCTTTATTTATAAATTTATACCTTGTATAAACTGTAAATTCATTTTCTGGTTAAGTACCAAATTGTAATTCTTTACTTCGAATTTCACCTTTATTTATAAATTTATACTTTATATAAACTGTAAACTTGTTTCCTGGTTAATACCAAATTCCAACAGGAATAAATCAATTTGTTAAGTTGAATTTATATTGTTTTTCTAATTTCCATCAACTAATAAACCATCTCGTGGTGCTTGTATTCTAGGCTGTGAATTCATTTATTTTTATAGTTGTTCAGTAAGCAAGTGGCGCTCAAACAATTCACCAGTCTAGAATTACAAGGCACGTTTCACTACGAGCCCTGAGATTAACTATTTCAAATTGAGCTAGTAGGGTCAATATAAACCGGCCTAAGCGGGTCCGTTTCACTGGCGCCCAGCATAGATGGGCTGCCGTTTCACACCCGTTTCACAGACGTTTCACTGGCGCCCAACTCTTAACGTGGTCACGAACATAGTTGATGGTTATTGAGAAAAATATAATTTAGAGGTGAATAATTGGTCATTTTAGTATTTTTTTAGTGTGACTTTGATAACTTTACTTGAATTTGCATTTGAATTTTCATATTTTTTACCTGTTAGTAGGTGTATTAGTCACTTAGTATTACTTTTATCTAGTGAGGTTGAGATTTTCTGGAAATATGCGATCAGCTGTTTTCAGCTGTTTAGGTTCAGCATTGAATCCTATATTAGGTATTGCTGTTTTATTTGTTTCTTATAGTTCATTGTTTTAAACAATGTGTAGAGTCATGTTTCATATGTGCTAGTTTTTTTTCACTATGGTGAATTGCTTAATCAAATCATTTGAGTCAATTTATGGTTTTTCAGTATGGGATACTTCCCTAATTTTTGTTTAAACAGTTCTGGACCTCAATTTTGATACATTTTTTTCTTTTTATAGCAAATGTCGAAAATCAAAATGTGGAAATTGTTCATTAAGAACTTTATATTGGAAATGACGACTCTGCAAAGGGATGGCAGTTACAGAGATGAGGAATAAGATCCTAGCAGGTTGCTAATGTTGCGGTGGACATTGAGGTTGCATTTATGACTGTCAGTTTTGAGGAGTCGAGACCCTTAATTGCCACAGTAGATGAATACTGTTAAGGAAGCTGCAAATTATTGGTGATCTGCGGGGGATCCTCTGTTGCTCTGATCTGCATCGGTCTCTCTTCTGTTCGGATATCGTTAAGTATCATTATTTATATTTTTTTAAATTTACATTTTGATTGTCGTGCTATTTTACATTTGAATTTTCATCGTATAGGTAACAAAATTTTTTTTTCCCATTTCAGTAACTGTTGTTTAGATTCTTTATATTTTGTTTTTTAGTAACACTCATTTTAGGGTTGATCACCCTTAAAATGTAGTTGAATTTGGAAGTTTGATATTGGTCACTCTTCAAATCCTTGTAGTTTATCTTTTGTATAGTTCAAGCTATAGTTTTTTTTTTTGGATTACCCATTTATAGGTTTTGAATTTAGAAGTGTTACTTCTAAATTGGGTATGCTATTTTTGGTAGGTCTATCTTCTTAGTGTTGCGACACTCAGGAGTAGACTGATTTATAGGGAGTTATTGTCTGGGAAACGTATAATTTCAGAAATAAGCTCCAAATTACAGAGTCAATCCTAGAGTAGGCAATTTTTAATTTGGGATCATAGGGTCCAGTTGTTGCTGAAATTGGGGGTGACTATGAGTTTTTTGTGAAAGTAGGGAATATGAATTGGATTTAAGATCCCCTTCCCTAGAGTTTTCATGATTTAAACTCATTATAATAACGAGTTGAATTTTTCCAGTGTTACAACTTTAATTTGGAGTCTGACGGCTCATTGGTTGTAAGGAGTGAAAAAACTCGGTTATTTTCATAGATTATAGGTAATAGCATATCTTTGGGGTACATCAACTATAGCTGATTCAATTTTTAGTTTTTTTTCAATTATTATCTTACCTTTTTGATTACCAAATGATTGTGATGATTCTCATTTATATTTTTATAGTTTAGCACATATGAGCATATTTTTTTTCTGTGATCTTTGTGTCAGTGCCTACATTTTAAAATGATAGGTTTTGTAAGATTTCTGGTTAAACCAGTTTTCTTTGAATTTTTTTGGGTCTTTTGGAAAATTATGAAGCTTCACTTCAAATTTTTAGTAAATTCTTGTTCAGTGTTGTATTCCATTCACTTTAGGTCCGGAGTGTAGGGGACTTTAAATTTGACCTACACTTATGCTTGGGATAGCTTTGTGAGAACTTCCATTCACTAGTAGTCCGGAAAGTAGGGGATTTTTAATTGGACCTATTTTTTTTGCGTGGGATAATTTAAGTGAAAACATCTATTCACTTTTGTGAACTAAGTTCACTTATGTGCCAGTCTCTTAATTATTTTCTCTTTTAAATCTGTAGAAGGCTAATGTTGTGTCCCGAATTTTAAATTTGGATTATAGATATAGCTTTGTAATTATAGTGAAATTACAAATAATTCATTAGTTCCTTCTTTCTGAGATTTTTTTTTGAGCTGGTACATTATATTTCTTTATTTTTCTGTCAATTTTTGTTCCTATGGATTAAATCTTTATAGTATGTCTATCTAGAATTTGTGGATTAATCCATTTGGGATAGTTTACCGTATATTTTTTTAAATTTTTTCCTGCAGAGGATATATAGAATCACTTTTAGGGCTGTTAGCCACTACAGTGCATTATATTACATTTTGTTGTTGATTTTATTTAGTTTTCTTTTGGTGATGTTCACTAAAGTGTGAACAATTCATTAGTAAAATGTATAGAACTTTTTAATTTTCATTTTAATTTTTTAGATTAACTTTTGAGTACCGTAATATTGGGATTGGTCATCCAATATTTATGTAAGGACCGTAAAACTCCTTTTGAGTATCGTGATTCTGGAGTTGGTCAACCAGTCTCTACGTCAAGATCGATTTTTTTTAGTATTCTCTTAAACATTTTTGGAGCTTCACTTCAAAATTTTTCTCGTGGTAGAGGGGGAATGTAACGAACAGGTCGTTACGTGATTATATAGAACTATTTATTAAACGGATTAGATTTCTTTTCGTTAGTAATCATGCAACTGATTAATTAAAGACATCTGCTAGTCAATGATATCGATTTCTGAAACTACCTCTCATGTCATGAGATGTCACTAAATATAGCAGAGTGGGGTTATAGCTCGGCGGAAATCGAAAAGACGGCATTGTGGTTTGTGCTCTGATCCCGGTAAGTCGAGAAAATTTGTTTCATAAAATTTTATATACCTTTTCTTAATTTTTCTTCCGAACTATTATCCACAACAGACTATTTAATTTGATTTAGATTTGTAATTAGTGTCTGGATGTTTTGAGCCTGATTGTGATAATAGTTCAGTAGATTTCTCTCGACTTGCTTGGGTGCGTGCAAATCCAATCATTTGCGGATAGCATATTTCAGAATATCTTTTCCATCGTAACATCGATTGTTGTTATCTCTTGTGGTAGGATAATCTAACGTAACGTATGCAGGTTCCTTGATAATATTTCTGAACTCCTTGTAAATTTAATTCCGTATTGACACATGCTAATTTTTTTTTGGGACTCGTCCGAGTCACCATTTTGTAACTCTGATACGTAGTATTCAGAGTCGTCTTCGACTGCATCGTGCTATAATTAGATTTGGAATTTTCACAAGGTATTATTCAATTCTTGCTTATTGAATTAAGATTATCAGGATTGCTGCGTTAGCGTGATAGCGAAATAGAGTGAAACATCAATCTGTTGCCAAATTAATTCAAGTTCTAGTTATGTGCTAACCGGCAAATTCAACTTATTATTTACTTCCTTTCATTCACAATTTGATTAAATTACTTTATATTTTTTTTGTAGCATTAATTCAATTACCTATTATTTATTGCTTAATTTTAAGTAATTATTGTAACCTTATAATTCCTTCAGAAATTATTGTATTCAATATAAATTGATATCTCTTCAAGATATCTATTTGTAATAGTGTTTTACATTTTTGGGAAGATAACATTATCGGAGGTGGAATCATTTGGTTGTTCCGGCCGATGGTGTTACCTGTCCTTGTTCTCAAGTCAGGTACTGTTCGTTTTTTTGACATTACAGGGATTTGAACGCTTGAGGGTCCTCACCCATTCACTCCTAGACGGTTTAGTGACTTTCCTGACAGGACCAGCTTCCAGTTCCTACGAGATCCAAGGAGGGTAACATTTTTTTTAGTCGATAGACCATTATTTCATGATCTGATTTTGTTGTTTACCAATATTGTATTCACTAATTTCACTGAGCCATTCGTGGACTCCTTATTACTTTCCTATTCATTCTATCAAGTAATTAATTGACTTAATTTTATCAAGTAATACATGTTATAAACTATCATTCATTTTCTGGTTAAATACCAAATTGTAATTCTTTACTTCGAATTTCACCTTTATTTATAAATTTATACCTTGTATAAACTGTAAATTCATTTTCTGGTTAAATACCAAATTGTAATTCTTTACTTCGAATTTCACCTTTATTTATAAATTTATACCTTGTATAAACTGTAAATTCATTTTCTGGTTAAATACCAAATTGTAATTCTTTACTTCGAATTTCACCTTTATTTATAAATTTATACTTTATATAAACTGTAAACTTGTTTCCTGGTTAATACCAAATTCCAACAGGAATAAATCAATTTGTTAAGTTGAATTTATATTGTTTTTCCAATTTCCATCAACTAATAAACCATCTCGTGGTGCTTGTATTCTAGGCTGTGAATTCATTTAATTTTATAGTTGTTCAGTAAGCAAGTGGCGCTCAAACAATTCACCAGTCTAGAATTACAAGGCACGTTTCACTACGAGCCCTGAGATTAACTATTTCAAATTGAGCTAGTAGGGTCAATATAAACCGGCCTAAGCGGGTCCGTTTCACTGGCGCCCAGCATAGATGGGCTGCCGTTTCACACCCGTTTCACAGACGTTTCACTGGCGCCCAACTCTTAACGTGGTCACGAACATAGTTGATGGTTATTGAGAAAAATATAATTTAGAGGTGAATAATTGGTCATTTTAGTATTTTTTTAGTGTGACTTTGATAACTTTACTTGAATTTGCATTTGAATTTTCATATTTTTTACCTGTTAGTAGGTGTATTAGTCACTTATTATTACTTTTATCTAGTGAGGTTGAGATTTTCTGGAAATATGCGATCAGCTGTTTTCAGCTGTTTAGGTTCAGCATTGAATCCTATATTAGGTATTGCTGTTCTATTTGTTTCTTATAGTTCATTGTTTTAAACAATGTGTAGAGTCATGTTTCATATGTGCTAGTTTTTTTTCACTATGGTGAATTGCTTAATCAAATCATTTGAGTCAATTTATGGTTTTTCAGTATGGGATACTTCCCTAACTTTTGTTTAAACAGTTCTGGACCTCAATTTTGATACATTTTTTTTTTTTATAGCAAATGTCGAAAATCAAAATGTGGAAATTGTTCATTAAGAACTTTATATTGGAAATGACGACTCTGCAAAGGGATGGCAGTTACAGACATGAGGAATAAGATCCTAGCAGGTTGCTAATGTTGCGGTGGACATTGAGGTTGCATTTATGACTGTCAGTCTTGAGGAGTCGAGACCCTTAATTGCCACAGTAGATGAATACTGTTAAGGAAGCTGCAAATTATTGGTGATCTGCGGGGGATCCTCTGTTGCTCTGATCTGCATCGGTCTCTTCTGTTCGGATATCGTTAAGTATCATTATTTATATTTTTTTAAATTTACATTTTGATTGTCGTGCTATTTTACATTTGAATTTTCATCGTATAGGTATCAAAATTTTTTTTTCCATTTCAGTAACTGTTGTTTAGATTCTTTATATTTTGTTTTTTAGTAACACTCATTTTAGGGTTGATCACCCTTAAAATGTAGTTGAATTTGGAAGTTTGATATTGGTCACTCTTCAAAACCTTGTAGTTTATCTTTTGTATAGTTCAAGCTATAGTTTTTTTTTTGGATTACCCATTTATAGGTTTTGAATTTAGAAGTGTTACTTCTAAATTGGGTATGCTATTTTTGGTAGGTCTATCTTCTTAGTGTTGCGACACTCAGGAGTAGACTGATTTATAGGGAGTTATTGTCTGGGAAACGTATAATTTCAGAAATAAGCTCCAAATTATAGAGTCAATCCTAGAGTAGGCAATTTTTAATTTGGGATCATAGGGTCCAGTTGTTGCTGAAATTGGGGGTGACTATGAGTTTTTTGTGAAAGTAGGGAATATAAATTGGATTTAAGATCCCCTTCCCTAGAGTTTTCATGATTTAAACTCATTATAATAACGAGTTGAATTTTTCCAGTGTTACAACTTTAATTTGGAGTCTGACGGCTCATTGGTTGTAAAGAGTGAAAAAACTCGGTTATTTTTATAGATTATAGGTAATAGCATATCTTTGGGGTACATCAACTATAGCTGATTCAATTTTTAGTTTTTTTTCAATTATTATCTTACCTTTTTGATTACCAAATGATTGTGATGATTCTCATTTATATTTTTATAGTTTAGCACATATGAGCATATTTTT
Organism: Endomychus coccineus; assembly: GCA_958510875.1. Classification (NCBI taxonomy): domain Eukaryota; kingdom Metazoa; phylum Arthropoda; class Insecta; order Coleoptera; family Endomychidae; genus Endomychus; species Endomychus coccineus. The sequence goes on from OY294067.1 coordinate 169,952,438, forward strand.
TTTCTGTGATCTTTGTGTCAGTGCCTACATTTTAAAATGATAGGTTTTGTAAGATTTCTGGTTAAACCAGTTTTTTTTGAATTTTTTTGGGTCTTTTGGAAAATTATGAAGCTTCACTTCAAATTTTTAGTAAATTCTTGTTCAGTGTTGTATTCCATTCACTTTAGGTCCGGAGTGTAGGGGACTTTAAATTTGACCTACACTTATGCTTGGGATAGCTTTGTGAAAACTTCCATTCACTAGTAGTCCGGAAAGTAGGGGACTTTTAATTGGACCTATTTTTTTTGCGTGGGATAATTTAAGTGAAAACATCTATTCACTTTTGTGAACTAAGTTCACTTATGTGCCAGTCTCTTAATTATTTTCATTTTAGAATCTGTATAAGGCTAATGTTGTGTCCCGAATTTTAAATTTGGATTATAGATATAGCTTTGTAATTATAGTGAAATTACAAATAATTCATTAGTTCCTTCTTTCTGAGATTTTTTTTTGAGCTGGTACATTATATTTCTTTATTTTTCTGTCAATTTTTGTTCCTATGGATTAAATCTTTATAGTATGTCTATCTAGAATTTGTGGATTAATCCATTTGGGATAGTTTACCGTATATTTTTTTGAATTTTTTCCTGCAGAGGATATATAGAATCACTTTTAGGGCTGTTAGCCACTACAGTGCATTATATTACATTTTGCTGTTGATTTTATTTAGTTTTCTTTTGGTGATGTTCACTAAAGTGTGAACAATTCATTAGTAAAATGTATAGAACATTTTAATTTTCATTTTAATTTTTTAGATTAACTTTTGAGTACCGTAATATTGGGATTGGTCATCCAATATTTATGTAAGGACCATAAAACTCCTTTTGAGTATCGTGATTCTGGAGTTGGTCAACCAGTCTCTACGTCAAGATCGATTTTCTTTAGCATTCTCTTAAACATTTTTGGAGCTTCACTTCAAAATTTTTCTGGTGGTAGAGGGGGAATGTAACGAACAGGTCGTTACGTGATTATATAGAACTATTTATTAAACGGATTAGATTTCTTTTCGTTAGTAATCATGCAACTGATTAATTAAAGACATCTGCTAGTCAATGATATCGATTTTTGAAACTACCTCTCATGTCATGAGATGTCACTAAATATCGCAGAGTGGGGTTATAGCTCGGCGGAAATCGAAAAGACGGCATTGTGGTTTGTGCTCTGATCCCGGTAAGTCGAGAAAATTTGTTTCATAAAATTTTATATACCTTTTCTTAATTTTTCTTCCGAACTATTATCCACAACAGACTATTTAATTTGATTTAGATTTGTAATTAGTGTCTGGATGTTTTGAGCCTGATTGTGATAATAGTTCAGTAGATTTCTCTCGACTTGCTTGGGTGCGTGCAAATCCAATCATTTGCGGATAGCATATTTCAGAATATCTTTTCCATCGTAACATCGATTGTTGTTATCTCTTGTGGTAGGATAATCTAACGTAACGTATGCAGGTTCCTTGATAATATTTCTGAACTCCTTGTAAATTTAATTCCGTATTGACACATGTTAATTTTTTTTTGGGACTCGTCCGAGTCACCATTTTGTAACTCTGATACGTAGTATTCAGAGTCGTCTTCGACTGCATCGTGCTATAATTAGATTTGGAATTTTCACAAGGTATTATTCAATTCTTGCTTATTGAATTAAGATTATCAGGATTGCTGCGTTAGCGTGATAGCGAAATAGAGTGAAACATCAATCTGTTGCCAAATTAATTCAAGTTCTAGTTATGTGCTAACCGGCAAATTCAACTTATTATTTACTTCCTTTCATTCACAATTTGATTAAATTACTTTATATTTTTTTTGTAGCATTAATTCAATTACTCATTATTTATTGCTTAATTTGAAGTAATTATTGTAACCTTATAATTCCTTCAGAAATTATTGTATTCAATATAAATTGATATCTCTTCAAGATATCTATTTGTAATAGTGTTTTACATTTTTGGGAAGATAACATTATCGGAGGTGGAATCATTTGGTTGTTCCGGCCGATGGTGTTACCTGTCCTTGTTCTCAAGTCAGGTACTGTTCGTTTTTTTGACATTACAGGGATTTGAACGCTTGAGGATCCTCACCCATTCACTCCTAGACGGTTTAGTGACTTTCCTGACAGGACCAGCTCCCAGTTCCTACGAGATCCAAGGAGGGTAACATTTTTTTTAGTCGATAGACCATTATTTCATGATCTGATTTTGTTGTTTACCAATATTGTATTCACTAATTTCACTGAGCCATTCGTGGACTCCTTATTACTTTCCTATTCATTCTATCAAGTAATTAATTGACTTAATTTTATCAAGTAATACATGTTATAAACTATCATTCATTTTCTGGTCAAATACCAAATTGTAATTCTTTACTTCGAATTTCACCTTTATTTATAAATTTATACCTTGTATAAACTGTAAATTCATTTTCTGGTTAAATACCAAATTGTAATTCTTTACTTCGAATTTCACCTTTATTTATAAATTTATACCTTGTATAAACTGTAAATTCATTTTCTGGTTAAATACCAAATTGTAATTCTTTACTTCGAATTTCACCTTTATTTATAAATTTATACTTTATATAAACTGTAAACTTGTTTCCTGGTTAATACCAAATTCCAACAGGAATAAATCAATTTGTTAAGTTGAATTTATATTGTTTTTCTAATTTCCATCAACTAATTAACCATCTCGTGGTGCTTGTATTCTAGGCTGTGAATTCATTTATTTTTATAGTTGTTCAGTAAGCAAGTGGCGCTCAAACAATTCACCAGTCTAGAATTACAAGGCACGTTTCACTACGAGCCCTGAGATTAACTATTTCAAATTGAGCTAGTAGGGTCAATATAAACCGGCCTAAGCGGGTCCGTTTCACTGGCGCCCAGCATAGATGGGCTGCCGTTTCACATCCGTTTCAAGCTACACGAGTTGCCTGCCATAACGGCCGATGCGAAGAGAGAAATATGGGCTGTGAAAACCAGCGCGTCCGTCGAAAAACCACGGTATGTTATCGTATTTTTCCAAACCAATAAACGTAACAATGTGAAAGCTAATCCTACAATATTCGATCATGTGGATATATCAAGTATCCTCTTATCGCTGAACGGAGAGTATTGGCCTAACGAACGGATGAACTTGGACTTTGCCAAGGAAGATTTCGTTCTAGCCCACCAAAACTATACCGATTTCTATCCCAGCTACACGAATTCCACAACAAAACATCCCATATTGGCTTATGATAAATTCAAAAAACGCGCGCTTCACATCATCGATTGTTCTAGACAAGAGGAGGCGGTAAAATCATCAACAGTCGACATACGATTGGAGATTGAAGCGGATAAAGGATTTCCAGCCAATACCAAGGCATATTGCATCATCATTCACGATTGCTTGATGGAATACTACCCCCTCACCGAAATTGTCAAGAGTCTCAATTAAACATCAGTCAGACTAAATCGAAACTTCAATCGAATCGCATCATCATGAGAATCGCATTAGTTGACATTCAGGGGTTCTTCATTGACGATGCCTTCCATCCAAAAGAAATGTGTATACAAATTGGATTCAAACGTAATTATTCCTTATTCAAACCGCACACATCTTATTCATCGCTAAATGCAAAGGAGCGAAAATCCGTATGGTATTTACAAAAGTCTTATCATGGACTCGATTATGTATCTGGGAATGTGGATTATGAAGAAATAAATAATATTCTTAAATCGATTCTCTTGTGTGCAGTCGACTATATTTATGTCCGAGGACAGCAAAAAGCCGAATTTTTGAGAAGGAAGTGTATAGAATTGGATGTTTACCCACACATCATAGATGTTCATAGTTTCGATGGTACTCAATGTGAAACGGGGAAATTCGAGCAAACAAACAATTTGACCTGTCTGAATCATCGTAATGATGGTGGAAAATACATGTGTGCAGTTCACCATGTGGATAAATTACAGCAGTGGTTTCTGAATGTAATACTACCTAAATGATATGTATTTTATTCTGAAATATTATTATTATCAATCTTTTGTTTGTTTCAATAAAGCACCTCCTTTATATAATAATTATTATTTATTTAAATGGTAAATAGCTTTCTTCACATTTTTAACAAACATTTTCAATAATAACACTGATAAAAAAGATAAAATAACATACAACATTGCGAAAATTTTGGGGATTTCTCCTTCTATTGCAGATGATGTGAGCGTAGATGTTTTTTGTACGAGATGTGGTAGACATGATGATTGTCGGATCATTTGCCATTCAGCCATATCCCCCTCACTTCGATCGAAGAATAAGCGTTTAAGTTTATAATGTATGGTTGTACGATTGTCTTGTGGGATGTTAAATGTGAATACCTCCAATTGGTTATCGTTGATTTTTTGAAAATTCATTGGAATTCATTCGGTACGGTTAGACTCCCCACCACCACCACCGCCGAAATCCTTCAGACAGATATAGATGCATTCAACGTGTTGGGGAACGTTCGCGTATAGAATACCATTCAGAATTGTGGTTAGAATCACAAAATTTGTTTTTAACACCCCCACTCCCATCATCATCACTTTTTACACTTAATTTGTTCAGCAGTCTTATAACTTTAATTTTATCTACGTAAAAATTCAAGTCTCTTCTTAGTTTATGAACTTTTTCCACGAATTCGCAAAGTCTGCGTGTGTATTCTTCAAAAGATATATTCACAATGATGTATTTGTAGACTTACTAGATATCTATATCATTATTTTAAGTGCCACAGAACACCTTCCATCGTAAGAAATTCGAATAACTTCCAACTATTCGCACTAGAACACATAGGATGCACACTATTGGGGTGATGTAAACAGATAAATTCACAATTACCTCTCTCTAATTTTGGACATTTACCTTTCAAATTCACCACTTCTACTCGATCTAACCCCAATTTTTGAAACGCCTCCCGTAGAAACTTAGCTTTTATCTTCCCACATACATAAACAGTAGCATCCGGATCGATATTTTCCTTCAAAATTTCATACAATTCATCATATTAATGATAGCCCGAGTTCCATGGAATCCCGTGATATTTTTCACAATGAAATATTTTCTTCATTTGCCCCTCGGATAGTTGATCCATCGGTTTTGATGGTTTGAATAGAAAATATTTCTCCAACCTTTTCTCACAGTCCAACAAAGAGAGTTCCTTGATTTTATATACGTTTGCAGAAATCAGGAAACTTTGAATATCAATCACTATAGACGACATTTCAAACTAGAATGATAAACTATCCAAATTATCTAGTTGCACATGCGTAGATCATTGACATATTTCTTTGATGTTAACGAAATTTCGAAGGAGTACGTCGAAGCACAAAATTTGTAGTGATGGTGGACTTATGCTATAGTTGACCTCCCCTCCTATCGCAAAAAACATTTGAAAAATCTTAAAGGTGTAAAAATTGGAAGTATCTCTTCGAATGCTGCGCATGTCCATTATCTCACATCGGTACGGTAGAAGTGCGATCCGATAAAAATCAACATCAATATCATGTAGCACTCTAAAACAATCAAGTATATACGATCCTGGTTTCGGAACGATACCCGAAATTTAATGCAATATGATTTTTCCCATTCTTCTATGTTTATATTTGAACTGACCTTCTATATTCATATCGATTATCTTCCAATCTTCTGGAGGTGGATCGAAATCTCCTCCGAAATAGAAAATATCAGCATATGCCCAATCGGTCGAGGCCCCCACAAGGAAAGTTACGAATTCTCCAGCGATTATCCAATTTTTGGATGGTAATTGTAAATCTTCGAGGATTTCCATCGAATTCGGAGGACATACGCTTATTACGAATTTCTTCGCATCGTACACGGTGGTAAGCACACTATGAATAAAACTGTTGTATAATCGAGGAGACATTATCACGAACTGAGTTCGATTTTGTTGGAGCAGTCACACATACAGCAACACACTCCCTCATACTCTGCGCCATTGACTTTTTCAACCTAAAATATACAATCAAAACTAAATGGTATTCTTGTGGGTGAGAGATAAGAGGTCGATCGAACTGGTAAGTATACATGTAAAATAATAAAATCATGAACATTTTCAGATAAAAATGACGAGGGTTCGGATCACTCTCAATCTTTCTCACCAAAGAATACAATTTTTTTTTCATTTGATGTACACGTCGTAGACGTTATGATCGATTCACAACCGCCATGTTACCTCGTTGACCACCGAAGGATCACGTGATAGCTGCCATGACACCTTGTTCGAAACCACGTGTCTAGGACCTCTCTTACAAACAACCTGTATATACAACATAACATACTCTTTACAAACCCCCTGTATATACATTCTAACAATAATTACAAACACCGAATGTCAATCATCAGCATAAACTGAGTAACTCGCAATCACTGATAACGCTATCTACTCGATAACACTAATTACACACATTGGATGTTGATCGCCAGACCGGGTGACTCACAATCACTGATTACGCTATCTTCCCGATAACGTTATCTACCCGATAACACTAATTACACACATCGCCAGCATGGGTGACTCACAATCACTGATAACGCTATCTACCCGATAACGCTAATTACACACTGGATGCCCATCGCCAGCATGGGTGACTCACAATCACTGATAACGCTATCTACCCGATAACGCTAATTACACACTGGATGCCCATCGCCAGCATGGGTGACTCACAATCACTGATAACGCTATCTACCCGATAACGTTATCTACCCGATAATGCTAATTACACACATCGCCAGCGCAGACCGGAAGTGGAGACCTGATAATTACAAACATCGGAGCACAGACCGGAAGTGACGTCACACTTCCTGTCCCAAAGGTAGCCCACTGTATCTACTTATAGTATATTTTTGCTTCTAACTCTTCATAATACGAACAACGTAGCGTTATCCAAATCGGGAAGGAACGAAACATATAGAGGCTAGAACTAACCACTCCATATTTATAATTCCACGAGCCTTGTTTTCAATACCTTCAATTATAGAGATAACGTGGGACTTGTTCAACAATCCCGTAATCGTAACAAAAAGTCTTAATAATACGAAATCCACCCACGTGGTTCTAGGAATCTCTGAACTTTAACTCATAACTAACTTCAAACTCAATTCATTTTTCTCTAACTTTGTTTAAATTCATTTTGTTAAAATTCTAGTGAATTCTTAATAATTGTCACATATTAAATTAATTTCTAATTGTAATCATAATTTATCTTGGCTTCACCTATCAACATTTTTCTAATATAACTTAACTCAACTATTCACAGCGTCAATACTGAGCCATTGCACGTATTAGATTTCACTTCTTTTGTGGACATCCTACTCGTGTATTTTCTTTCTTTTTTGATAGGAGGATATTGGATCCAATACACTGCTAGAGACCTCGCGGAACCATCATCAGCCGGAGGAACACAGGGGAGTAATTTTAATATCTCTGTTGCAACTTTCATTACCATGATGAATTAGATGCTGGTCGTAATTGCAGAGTCAAAGTAGATTGATTATCTTTATTTACAATTGTTTCAATTCTATATCGGTGCCATGAAATGGCATGCGAGTTTGTATACTCATTTTTCCTATTGTTCATTAATAATTGAATATATTTGTTATTGTTTTTATATGCTTTGTTTCTTTTCTTTTTTACTTACTACCAATTCAATGATGTTTATTTCTTTATTTGTAACAGCCTGAAATTCTTCTTTCTTTACTCGTGGTGGCGCCGCCCAGGGTTGTTGTTTAAAAAGTAATAGGGCAAGTATCATCATTGTTAACGTAAAGGGCCGAACAACCACGAATTTGAGCTAGTTTGGGAAATATTAGTAACTTGGGTAAATTCATCTTTTTGATTAATTGAGAATCAAGGGAAGGTGGAAATTGTGTAGCTTACAATTATTTTATTACATCTGGCACCCAACAATTATTTCATTACATTTGACGACCAACGTGGTTAAAGATTTCACAATCACACTTACGGTATTTCATTACACTTGGCGCCCACAACGTGTTTAAATCATTGCTAGATAAGCATAAAGGAAATTAAAAGCATATTTTCAGTTTGACCAATTTTGAATCATCTGGTGAAATTCGTTTATTTCATTGCATGTGATTATTATCTCATATTGGTATTTTATTCCGTTACTGGTTGTGAATTATATTCCTCAAGTTTCAAGTGATAACGCTGCGAAACAGTTTTTATAGTGTCATTCGATTTAGGTTAGTTGTAGTAATTTTTTTTTATATGTTGCGGTACATATTGATAAATAACTTATAGAGAATTAGGTTACACGGAATTCAAACAGTAAGGTAACGCGTTATTTCGTTTTGGAGATAACCACATGCTAATTTGTTATATTTTACCGGATTTGTTTGGGCATTTGAATTGAGTAAAGGATATTTGAAGTTGAAATTTCTATTGTTCTATAATACATAAAGTTCTTGTAAAGTGGTCGGTTAATTCATACTAAATCTATTAATTATGAAACCGAATCATTTCAAGTCCAAGGAGTTGAATTACGAATTGATTATACGAGGTATAACACCCGAGAGTGATGCAGACGTAAGAAGGAGAAACTTGAGAGCATTGCTTTTGCGGGAGAGGGGAAATCGTAGTTTAACTCAGGTAAAGGATGTATTGCCTTTTGAGAAAAATGAATCAGAGATTGTCGATTCAATTCAAGACATATCGGACGTAATAAACAGGTACAAAGGTGAGGCTAGGGCTAATCAAAAACGCATTGAAACCAGATTGAATCATTTATCAAATCGAGTAAATCGTCTAGAACCTACATCAGATTACCAAATTTCAGTTAAAAAAACCCTTGAAAATGAGACTTTAACTCTTGAGGGTGAATTTGCATCTAGATTGCTAGATGATGAGATTCCAGTATCGCCATTGATACATGTCCCACAATCTACACCGCCTATTAGAAGAAGAAGAAGAAGAAGAAGAAATATTTATTTAAATAGGTTACCCTAATATACAAAAAATATAATACTATACAATAAATTCAACAGTAGTATACAATAAATTAAACAGTAGAATATATAAAAAATTCAGAATACAAGTAAACCTAATTTAGTTCAAATATAAGGCACAATTTAATAATTAACATATTCTTCAGACATTATATTTTATCAAACATTTTGTATGAATTCCAATAACTGTTTTTTGAAAATGCTTAATGATGGGCTAGATTTAACTATGTTTGGTAGTTTATTATAAGTAGCAAAGCCTTTAAAAAACAAAGAATTCATGGCACTTCTCTTATTCGTTCTGTATACATACAAATTGGCGTTGTTTCTTGTGGCATATTCATGAACATCTGAATTCAAATTAATAAATTCACTAAAGTATGAAGGTGCTAAGTTATTTAGTATTTTATATATAAAGATCATTGATAAGTAATACAATCGTAAAAAAACTGAAAGCCACTGCAATGTTTGTAACATGATTCCTATTTCCGTGAATCTACTCGCTTTTAGAACTATGCGCATACCTCGATTTTGAAGTTTTTGTAGTTGTGATGTTTGATTTAGATTAAAAAGGAAAATAATAGAAGCACAGTAGTCAAAGTGAGGTTGAATAATAGCATTATATACAGTGACTTTTGTTTGAGTGGATAAATTTCTAGAAATTCTTGAAAGAAAATATAGTTTTTTAGATATTTTTTTGCAAACATAATCGAAGTGGTTGTCAAAAAGTAATAAATTATCTATCTGGAAACCGAGATATTTAATACATTCCACAATTTCAATTTTTTCATTATTAATTTGCAGATTTACTTCATCTAAATCAATATTTTGTAGCTTATATTTAGTTGTTATTATCATACCTTTAGTTTTTGTTGTATTTATTTTCAATTTATTTGCCATGAGATATTCATTAACTTCCTTGAGTGCAAAATTCATTTTCTCAATAGCTCTATCTAAGTTTGTGTCATAGCATGCCAATAGTGCATCATCTGCAAATAAGTTTACAAAGTCTACATTAACGAACAAGTTTATGTCATTTAAGTACAGAATAAAAAGCAGAGGACCTAAAACGCTACCCTGTGGAACACCTATATTTATATCCGATTCCTGCGAGATGTTATTCTGGACTCTAACTTTTTGTTTTCTATGGGATAAATAATCAGCAAACCACTGATAAACATTACCATCAATGCCATATCCTTTTAACTTCATCAAGAGAATATTACGATCAATCGTTTCGAAAGCCCTCTTCAGATCAAGAAAAACCGCTACAACAAATTTATTGTTATCAATTTCTCTTTTGAATTTAGACAAAGTAAGTTGTAATGCAGATTCGCAAGAATATTTTTTTCGAAAACCTGATTGGTTATTTATTAGAATTTCATTTTTTTCAACATGTTCAAGTACCTGATTGTACACAGCTAATTCAAGAATTTTTTCTATGGGTGGTAATGTATTTATAGGTCGATATTCACTGGCCTTGATTGTATTGCTTACTTTTGGTATAGGAACTACGGTACTTACTTTTAAAGAATTGGGAATTTTAGAAGTTTGAAAAGAAGTATTTAAAAAGTTTAAAATGATATGGCCGCAGGTTTCAAAAATGACTTTCAGCATTTTGGAATTCAAGATCTCATGGACGTTAATTTTGTTATCTAAAGAGTTAATAATTAAACGCAGTTCATTCATGGATAATAAGTGAAACTGAAACTTAGGATATAAATTATAATTGTAGTATTTCCAGTCATCGACATTATTAATACTATCAACAACTTGCTGACTACTGGTAATGAAGTAGTAATTAAATTCATTTACTATTTCAGTTTTGTTTTTCACAATATTATTCTGGTTTGTTAAGTTGAATTCTATACAGCTCGGAAAGTTTTGGCAATTTAAGTTTATCAGCTTTTTTAATGTTTTCCACATAAGTCGAGAGTTATTTTTATACATATCTACTTTTTCAAAGAAATATTGTTCTTTTTTCCTCTTCAATAAATTCACTACTTCATTTCTTTCTTTCTTAAATTCTTCCCATTTCACTCTTTTATTTGAGTCAACAGTTGATACAAAATCTTTATATGTTTTATCACGTTGTTTAATTTTTTTATGGATTTCGTTGTCAAACCATGGTATGTTATTTCTGTAATGGCAGACTCGAATTGGTGCTACCTTATTGATAACTAATTGACAGTTATTGAAAAAATGTTGATATATAACATTTACATCTGTTGAATTTGTATCCCAATTACATGAGATTAAATCTAGTTTAATTTTATCCAAATTTTGCTCACTTAGATTTCTATAATTTCTGATAGAAGTAGTTTCATTTCTGTTATCTTTGAGACAGATAGATATTAAAGAATGGTCACTTAATTTAGGTGTAGAATGAACAAAACAATTAGCATAATTATTATTAACTAGTACATAATCAATTAGCGTTTCACTTTTGTTTGTAATTCTGGTGGCGTCCAGTACTAATTGATCAATTCCATATTGTAGAAACATAGCTTTGATTTTTCTTATATAAAAACTGTTATTTAAATAATCTAAATTGAAATCTCCCACCAAAATGCAACGCATATTACTAGCAAAGAGATCCTCACATATATTTTCCAAATTTTCTAAGAATAACGCATCCGAACTAGATGGCGAATGATATAGACATCCAACTAACCATTGACACGTACCAAAATTTATCCTTATTACCTTACACCAATAATTATCCTTTAATATGTAAGTCTTCTTTATTGAAAACTGCAGAGTATTCTTCACATAGATCACAACACCCCCCGTTTGCCGATTTGGAGAATCACATCGAACATGACTATAACCATCGAGTTTGATTTCTGAATCTTCAATTTCACTTGTTATTCTTGCCTCACTAACTAGAATTACTTTTGGAGAGTAGCACAAAATGCTTATTTGTATTTGATCGATTTTGTTCAGCAGACTTTGGGCGTTCATGTAGATGATATCAGTGAAGAGGTGTATATTAGGGTCATTTATAGGTTTTTTCGTTGTGAAGTAACATTTTTATTGACTATGGTTGGCTTATTGTTGATAAACTTCATTGTTTTTGAATCATCACCATTTTTTATGTACTCATCAAGTTTGGCTTTAATGCTTTTAAAATAGTCTTGTTGTGCTTTGGTTTGATCTCCAGATATCCTCATTCCTGGGATTTTAGTTGATTTGTTTTTCAAGACAAGTTTAGCGTCCTCTGGAGAGCTCAGAATAACTTTGATTGGCCTAATTTTTGCTTCATTAAATTTCCCAAGCCTAAACAGTTTAACATTGTTTTTGTTGATATTATAATCTTCTAACATGTACTCAACTGCTTGTTTGTCTTCTGAGTTCCGTTCATTTTGAGTATTTTCATGTGATTCATTTACATTATACATCATTATGTTTGAAGCTCTATTTTGCCTATCTAGCATTTCCGCAATCATTTCTTCCATGTCTGGTCCCTGACCTACACTAGTTGTATTTGATATCTGTGCACTTTCTTCTTTATCTGTGAGTTTTTTTACAAGTTCTTTGAGTTCTGATATTTCTTTGATGAGGGCTGGTACTTTATAAAAACCATCTTCACACTGCTCACAAAAAAATTCTAGTTTTCTCCTGGTTTTCAACTGCATACATTTTATTTCGGATCCTGTTAAATTTCCACATTCATTGCACAGTAATAACTTACAACTATCACATGCAAATAACTGACCATTGTCAAACTTTTTATTGCACTTAACACAAATTTCCATATTTCCAGATTTTAGGCAAAATAATGTTGCTCCGCCACTGGTCCAGCAACAAGCAGGTACAAAAATGGGAAATAATTGTTATCAGCTTTTTTTGTTGGAAGTTTATCTTCAACTGATAAAGAAATGGAATCGAATAGCAGTTTTTTTATATATCCTTGTTTTTATTTATTTACCAATTGCAGTATTATCTTAATGCAGCACTTTTATAATACTTTATTTAATATCAACTTTGGTAAATTGGAAAGCTGATGAAATTATCTTTCCATTGGTATAAAAAACTTATTAAACTTTTACGAATTTACCAGCAATATTGTCAATTTTATGGGAGCACATACACTTTCAAAGATAACATACCACAACGAGTGAATTCCGTCAATTCCTAAACATAATTCAGTTCCGGTTTACAAATGGGACTTATATCATGATGGGTCAAGTGACCATCACAGATTGTTTGAATTTTTGGAAAGGGTGGAAGAATTGAGAGTATCACGAAATATCGATGAGACTGATTTGTTTAATTCAGCAGTAGATTCATTTAAGGGAGACGCATCAATTTGGTACAGATCTATTAAAACCACAGTATCTCCTTGGAATGAATTAGTGGATGCTTAAAAATTAAAGTTTTTACCTAAATATTTAGATTTTGGAATTTGGGAGCAAATTAAAGCACGTGAACAGGCATCCGGGGAGAGAAGTAGTTTATATATAGCTTCAGTAGAAACCTTGTTTACGAGACTGAAAATAAAGCCGGACCTACCTACGCGTCTTGAACAGCTAATGTCAAACCTACAACCATACATGCTAAAACAATTTTCTTTACAAATAATTAATAGATTTCATAAAGTAGAATGGAATGAGTGGTAGGAAACACTCCGTAAAAGTTCTAAAAATAATTCAACCACTCCCAAATTAATTAAACTTCCGGACGATAATAGACCATATTTGAACATTGGTATTTATAGTGATTTAATTCCAGCTTTGGTGGATTCAGGTTCGAATATAAACATAATTGGTTCCAAAGCTTATTATCTTTTGAATCAGTATAAATTAAAAATGACTAATGACTTAGATAATTTACATGTGACAACAGCTGATGGTATTAACCAATCAGTATAAGGTAAAATTGTATTACCGATAACTTTTAATGGTGTTAAAAGTTCAGTTCCTTTTATAGTGATACCTTCGATTCAACATTCTTTGATCTTAGGAATCGAATTTTGTTTTTTGTAAATCTAACAACTTTATTGATTTTGGTGATTTTGTCTGGGGAACCCATACTGAAACAAGTAGAGCGGAAGTTTACAAGGTTATGATTCATTGTCGAAATCTCAAATCTCTCAACTTAAGAGGGGAATAAATCTTTCTACCTCTAGGTAGAACGACATTAATTGAACATGAAATTGTTGTAACTGAATCTAAACCCTTCAGGATTAGGCAGTACCCTTTTTCACCAGCGATGCATTAACATCTACTCTATGAAATAGATGAAATGTTGGAACTTGGGGTTATTCAACCATCAAATTCCCCATACCGTAGTCCAATGTTACTGGTGAAAAATAAAGATAAATCTTTCAGAGCTTGTTTGGATAGTAGATATTTGAACAAAATTACGGTGAGTGACGCATACCCACTTCCGTTAATTGATTCTATTTTGAGTAAACTACAGGGAGCTAATTACCTTACTACAATCGATTTGAAAAAGGCTTTTTGGAATATTCCTTTGGAAGAAAATTCTCGACAGTATACAGCTTTTGGAATTCCTGGCAAAGGTCTTTACGAGTTTTGCGTAATGCCTTTTGGCCTCACTAACGCACCTGCTACAATGCAGAGACTTATGGACAACCTGATCGACGAATCAGTAAATCAATTTGTATTTCCCTATCTCGACGACATAATTATAGCCACTCCCACTTTTGAAGAGCATATTAAAATGCTAAGACTGATTCAGGAAAAGCTGAAATTTGCTAACTTGGCAGTTAATGCGGAGAAGTGCGAATTTTGACGCCCCTCACTTAAATTTTGGGATTTATCATCGACAAGGAAGGCCTACGTCCGAGCGAAGATTTAATAGATGCTGTCCTGAATTTTTCATCACCAAAAACCACGACTCATGTTCGTAGGTTGTTGGGGTTGATTTCGTTTTATCGTCGTTTTATTCCAGACTGCTCTACTATTGCAGCACTTATTTCCGATCTTCTGGAAAATAAGAAGAAAGGGCAAACAATATGTTGAGAATTGATCAATTGACAGCTGACCCGACCTATCCTAACTACACACTTTGTTTTATATAGAGTAAATGTTGGCTATTATGTATTCAAATAATTTTTAAAATGTGTCATACTTCTGTAACTGTATTTTTTGGACGACTGTGGGCAGAGGCAATGAACCACGCGATCTTCACGATCAACCAGACAGGAACTAGCAACGTACCAGGGAAAAGTCCTGCAGAACTTTGGTTTGGAAGGAAAATGAAGATTCAGAAACTGCGACCCTTTGGTTGCGAATGTTATGTGCTGACGCAAGCACAGAAGAGAGGCAAGATTGATAGAAAATCAGAAAAGGGAATTCTGGTTGGCTATGACATTGATTCGCCCTGCTACAGGGTTTATCTGAAAGAGAAGAGAGAAGTTGTCAGCTCAGACAATGTAATCTTCGACGAGGAAAAGATAAGACTGAGGCAAGGCACTGAACTTGAGGCACCGACACCAGAGGGAATACGTGAGAAGCAAGAAGAAAGCAGCAGTGAGTCTGATCAAAAAGACGAAACCTGGGGGAATGGAGAAAGTGCGAAAGAGTAAAGCGACAACGAAAATGGGACACCACTGCCAGAAGAAGAGCCAGGAAAGAGAATTTTGCGAGATCGTCGAAATTTACAACCACCACCGAGATTGAGAGATTGCGTACTTGACTCACGTCGTGGAGGAAAGATTGCAAAAGTAGCCATGATTGGTGAAACAGAGGACATTCCGGTGAGCGAGGCACTTGAAGATGAGAAGTGGAGACAAGCAATGCAGGAGGAGTACGACTCGTTGATGGAAATGAAAACTTGGAAGCTAGTGAACTGTCCAGAAGAAGTGAAGCCAATCACTTGTCGTTGGGTACTTCGAGAGAAGGCAGACGGAAGACTCAAGGCCAGACTCGTGGCAAGAGGATTTGAACAGAAGGAGGGAGTGGACTACATGGAAACCTTCAGTCCAGTAGCCCGCCATGCATCGATTCGACTACTTCTAAGCCACGCAGCGTCAGAGAAAATGAAGTTGGTATCGTTTGATGTGAAAACGACATTTTTGTATGGAAACCTGGAGCAGGATATTTATATGAACCAGCCTGAAGGGTTTGACAACGGATCAAGGAAAGTTTGCAAGTTGGATAAAAGTCTCTACGCGCTCAAACAAGCTCCAAGGATGTGGAACGAGAGGGTCACCACATACTTTGAAAAGAAGATAGGTCTGATCAACACTGATGACGACTTATGTATCTACTACAACAAGGACAAGAACATTATGCTCTCACTCATCGTGGATGATGGATTGGTAGCTGGGAAAGATGTAGATGAAATATACAAACTCTTAGGCGAGATAAGCAAGGAATTTCAGATCACATTCAGCAAGAAAGCACAGGGCAACCTAACGTATTTGGGCATGGAAATCAAGATCGACAAAGATGGTATCTTCGTGAATCAGCCTCGTTACACGGAGAAGATCTTGAGAAAGATGAAACTTGAACAGTGCAACCCAGCATCCACACCCATTCAGCAAGGAATGATCACTAAGAAGACAGATTTCAAGAACGACGAGCCACTTCCGGCGAACAACAATTATCGCGAGACGATAGGAAGTTTGCTGTACTTAGCTACAATTACCAGGCCAGACATTAGCTTCGCTGTGAATTACCTCAGTCGATTCTGCAACAAGCCCATGAAAAGCCATCAGGCGATGGTGAAACGTGTGTTCCAGTATCTGAGAGGGACATCAACAGCAGGAATTCATTTCGAAGGAGACAAAGAACTCGTAGCCTACACCGATTCAGACTTTGGAGGAGACTCTGAGACAGGTCAGTCAACGAGTGGAGTGTTGGTGATGAGAGGAGGACCAGTGATCTGGTACTCACAGAAGCAGCGTCTGGTAGCGACTTCAACTGCAGAAGCTGAGTACCGAGCCGCGGTGTCAGTGATTGACGATGTGTGCTGGATCAAACGAATCGCACTGGAACTTGGTATCCTGGAAACTGATCAGCCGATCAACCTGAAGGTCGACAACATGTCAGCCATCCACGAAGGAAAGACGACCAGAGGAAAGAAACACATTGAGATATCACGAAAGTACATCCTGCAACATGTTGGCAACACTGTGACACTGCAACACGTCGAAAGCAGCAAACAGATTGCAGACATTCTTACCAAGCCACTCAACAGAAGAGTTTTCGAGACGTTCCGCTGTAAATTGATCAAGGAGGAGTGTTGAGAATTGATCAATTGACAGCTGACCAGACCTATCCTAACTACACACTTTGTTTTATATAGAGTAAATGTTGGCTATTATGTATTCAAATAATTTTAAAAATGTGTCATACTTCTGTCACTGTATTTTTTGTGTGCAAGTTATAAGTTAATAAACTGAACATTATTCAACTCTGGACTTCATCTTTTCTCAACAAAGAACCCAAAACCCACTCAAATTAACAACACAATACTATGGAATTCGGATGCAGAAGCAGCCTTCTGTGAATTAAAACGGAGACTTACGACAGCCCCGGTATTGAAAAGTTCAGATTTTTCCAAACCTTTTTCAATACATTGTGACGCCAGCGACGTAGGCGTAGGTTGTGCCCTCTTCCAAGAACACGATGGTCAACATTATCCGGTAGCTTATGCTAGTCGTTCTCTGACCAAGGCAGAGAGAAAATATACAGTAACAGAGCGGGAACTTATGACCGTATTGTTCGGATTGGCTGAATTCCGTTGTTTTGTTGAAGGAACTCGCGTTACTGTATACACAGACCATGCCAGTCTCGCGTGGTTACACAATTTGAAGGACCCAGTCGGTAGACTAGGAAGATGGGCAATAAAACTATCACAATATGAAATCGATATAAAACACCGTCCTGGCTCACAAATGGTAGTCCCGGATCATCTATCCCGTGACGTGGAAATGGTTGATGTAATTAACGCTGATGAGTTGATACCCGATGAGTGATATACAAACATGCTGGGATCAGTGATGGAATTTCCAGATAGATATCCCGATTTCAAAGTAGTAGGTAATGTTCTTTATAAAATTGTTAAATTATCTAATAATGTAACTTCAAATTTAGTTGAGTGGAAATTGGTTGTCCCTACGGCAAATGGGGCGAAAATTTTTGATGAATTTCATTGTGACCCAACTGCAGCTCATTTGGGTATTTCGAAAACCTTGTTCCGTATCTCAGAACTTTACTATTGGCCTCGTATGCGGCAAGACACAATACGTTTTTGTAGAAAGTGTTTAATTTGTGCTGCTCACAAGAGCTCCAATGAACGAAGACCTGGGTTAATGGGTCAAATGAAAAAAATTAATTTTCCACTCCAACTATTAAGTATAGATTTGTTGGGACCCCTTCCGAGATCTAAAAAGAGGAACAAATTCATTTTTGTAACCGTCGACTGGTTTACAAAATTTTCATTCATTTTTCCATGTGCTAAAGCAAATACAGCAACAGCAATAAAGTTATTAGAAAATAACATTTTTCTTACCTTCGGTGTTCCTCAGATTATTCTTTCTGATAACGGAAGCCAGTTTACTTCTAAACAATTCAAAGACTTTTTGGCTGATTATAAAATCCAGAAACATTGGTTAAACGCTCGTTGTCACCCTCGGGTGAATAATAGTGAACGAGTGAACCGAGTAATAATAACGGCAATATCATCTTATATTCACGACAATCACAAGGAGTGGGATGTGAATATAAACAAACTTACCCAAGCCTAACGTCTGGCTGAACATGATTCAAGTGGGTACAGCCCTGCTTTCCTAATGTTGGCTCGTCAAGTTCCTACTAAAGGAGATTTTTATGGTGAAGTAAGAGACAATAATATTCTGGATATAAATAATAAAATTCATAGACAAGCCGACGTAGATGGTTTAAGCGAATTGTTTAGTAATGTCAGGAAGAAAATTGCAATAGCCTATGAAAACTATAAGAGGTATTATAATCTGAGGGAACATAATCTTCAATTCGAAGTAGGTGATAAAGTTTGGAAAAAGAATCAAGTTTTATCAAACGCTGCAGAATATTTTTCTTCCAAACTGGCACCGAAATATATACCATGTACAGTTACTAGAGTACTATCTAATCTGTGTATGAATTGCAGGATAAAATCAACCAAAATGTGGGTAATTGTCACATTAAAGGCCTAAAGGCCGATTTATGTTATGATAGCAATGATGACATCCAGGAAAAGGAGGTGTCCAGTGATGAAGGATAGTGAATTTCACAGACTGTTGACACGGTGGTGGAAATTGATGTTGCACGTATGCCTAATGACTGAGAACAATTCGAAGTTATTACAGTAGGTGAATGCAGTTATGAAAGCTGCCGACCGTTGATATTCCGTGAAATGCTTGTTTTTCCGATCTGCACATCTTGAGAATGATTATTTTGGTTAAAACATGAGTAATGTTTTATATTTTACCTTTCCAAGATGTTAGGGTGTCAATTTGAGACAGGGTTGTCTATACAACTAACATAGGAAGGGGTAATTTTGGATTACCTATCCAATTGCATTATTTAAATATAATTTGAGATGTTACACACCTGTGATTATTAAATGTAGGAAACAGTGATCCAGTGATTTTTGCGTTGTTGTTATGATGGGAGGTTGCTTAATTTGAGACAGATGTTAGTCTATTCAGGCAAAATCCCAGTTGGGGAAAGATAATATATATATATATATATAGAAGTGAAATATATTATCAAATTTTTTTTTCATTTCAGACAAATAATACAACTAAAGAATTCAGTGTGGTGGGTTATGACCTATTTTTTTTATCGATGTAATGTCAATACTTACATTCAATAACTTTTTTTTTCTCACTATTAATTATAATTATTATTATAATTTTTTTTCTTGAAGATTTAAGAAATACAACACTAGATTGAGAGTAACAAAATTATCACCATATCGGGTTTTCTAGACTCCATCCCGTTTACTCTCTTTCAGTGGTTTAGCAAAATAAAGCCCAGTCATCCTCTCTTACTTCTCTTGACTTGACCATACTCACCAAGCTCTCGTAGAATTGTTGGGTATTTGTTTTAGTACATCGGATTAAGATGTATGTTTTTTTTCGACATTGTGTCAAAACACCTTTCAGTAAAGTTCTTAAGACTTGTACTGGATTTAATTTTTAAATTCATGATTTAAAATTCAATCTTAAGTGTCCTAGGGACACCAACTTCACTCAATTGCTATATTGTTTTCAGTTGAGTTTCTGGATACTGTAACTATCCATATGAGATTAATCATTATAACCTTTTGTTGATTTTTGCGATCATCTACTGATAATCTTCCACAGGACTCAACTTTGGCGCGTGTCCAAATGGTGGTAGTACCTAACAGGGTTGCCTCACTAGGATTAGGTCGTCCTTGTTGAAGGTTTAGTATGTGCGGGAGGGACTAATTTTGTCGATGCCCCGCAATGCTAAATTTTTAACAAATTTGCGTTTTGTATGATTTTTTTTTCATTTTGTTATGTTTGTAGCTTCAAATCTGTGAAGGAGGGACGAACTAATTCTGGAGGTAGGGTTGATCGACCGCAATTTCGTTTAGTGGTGCGGCGGACAGGAATGGATTCTACCTGGATGCACGAAGCGTTTCTACCAATCTTACGCCGCTCGGTAGGATCATTACATTTCTGGACGTGGCACTACTGGAGGGAAGAGCGTGAGTGAAGCAGGATATCCAGGATTAGTAAGAACCGAACTCATAGTTTCAGATCTTTCGATCCAAAGTGAAGGATCCAAAGATATTTATTTTTCTCCATGTTTCCAATATTACTATTGGTAGGAAACAAAATTTTAATAACCGTATACTTATTGAGGGGAATAGTGGACCTATTCTAGATTATTCATCAGTATATTTTTCAGCTCAATTTACATATTCTAATTATATTTACGCACCTTTTGAATTTCTTGTCTTGGGTTTAATTGCGATTGCTCTCTCTCTAAATCAAATACAATTTCATTTGCGGTATTTAGTAACTTTTCAGATTCTGTATAAATTCAGTAATTTCTTTCAACTTTGTTACAATTGAATTCATTAAGTATCAATCAACATTTTATATTGTAATTTTTTTAGAGAAAAAAATTTTTTCTTCATTCTTGCGTAATTTTTTTTTTTCCGGAGATAGGGTGGAATGTAACGACCCGACTTTTGAATGGATCGTCACAGGTCATTTTTCATGATAGAAACCTATAATAATTTGATTTCATATCTTTGAACTTCCTCCTAATTAAAGAACTCTATCTTAAATGATATAGTTATCTGTATTCAATTAATATGGTGCGGATTCAACGAACACTGTGTTGTTACCCCCACATCCCATTTATTAATTGGGGAGGGAGAGTCGAAATAAAACCGGTTGCGATTGATATCTAACCATCTTTTGTGTTACTGAGATGTAAGGTAGGTCTTAATCAAAGTTATTAAATTGTTTTTTGAGTAGCATTGAATCTTTAATATTTCATTCATAATCAGGCTTACTCTAGTTTATGCAAAACTTCGATTGTTTCCTGCTCTTATAACAGGCACCTGGATCTCTTGATTATAGATTTTGTAATTTCACTCTTATTATCAATTATTCAATTTGCCAAATCACTTGAGTCCATTTCCTGAATACACGTAGGATTAATATATCGTATATTTTTGGTTCTAACTCTTCATAATACGAACAACTTAGCGTTATCCAAATCGGAAAGGTACGAAACATATAGAGGGTGGGCTAGAACTAACCACTCCATATTTATAATTCCACGAGCCTTGTTTTCAATACCTTCGATTATAGAGATAACGTGGGACTTTTTAACAATCCCGTAATCGTAACAAAGAGTCTTAATAATACGGAATTCATCACGTGTTTCTAGGAATCTCTGAACTTTAACTCATAAATAACTTCAAAATCAATTCATTTTGTTAAAATTGTATTGAATTCTTAATAATTGTCACATATTAAATTAATTTGTAATTGTAATCATAATTTATCTTGGCCTCACCTATCAACATTTTTCTAATATAACTTAACTCGATTATTCACAACGTCAATAATGAGCCATTGCACGTATTAAATTTCACTTCTTTTGTGGACGTCGTACTCGTGTATTTTCTTTCTTTTTCGATAGGAGGATATTGGATCCAATATACTGCTAGAGACCTCGCGGAATCATCATCAGGACCACCGGAGGAACACAGAGGAGTAATTTTAATATCTCTGTTGCAACTTTCATTACCATGATGAATTTGATGCTGGTCGTAATTGCTGAGTTAAAGTAGATTGATTATCTTTATTTACAATTGTTTCAATTTTATATCGGTGCCTCGAAAGGGCATGCGAGTTTGTATACTTATTTTTTCCTATGCTTATTTCTTCATTTATAACAGCCTGAAATTCCTCTTTCTTTACTCGTGGTGGCGCCCAGGGTTGTTGTTTAAAAAGTAATAGGGCAAGTATCATCATTGTTAACGTGAAGGGCCGAACAACCATGAATTCGAGCTAGTTTGGGGAATATTAGTAACTTGGGTAAATTCATCTTTTTGATTAATTGAGAATCAGGGGAAGGTGGAAATTGTGTAGCTTACAATTATTTTATCACATTTGGCACCCAACAATTATTTCATTACATTTGACGACCAACGTGGTTAAAAATTTTACATTCACACTTACGGCATTTCATTACAATGTGCGTAGATCATTGACATATTTTTTTGATGTTATCGAAATTTCGATAAAGGGTGTCTAATCACAAAATTTGCAATGATGGTGGACTTATTCTATAGTTGTCGTCCTCGACCTCACCTCCTATCTCTGAAAACATTTAAAACATCTTAAAGGTGTACGAATTGGAAGTATCTCTTCGGATGCTGCGCATGTACATTATCTCACATCGGTACGATAGAAGTGCGTTTCGATAAAAATCATTATCGATATCACCTAGCACTCTAAAACAATCAAGTATATACGATCCTGGTTCCGGAACGATACCCGAAATTTGATGCAATATGATTTTTCTCATTCTTCTATGTTTATATTTGAACTGACCTCCTATATTCATGTCTATTATCTTCCAGTCTTCTGGAGGGGGATCGAAATCTCCTCCGAAATAGCATACGCCCAATCGGTTGAGGCCTCAACAAGGAAAATTATGAATTCCGCAGCGATTATCCAATTTTTGGATGGTAATTGTAATTCTTCGAGGATTTTCATCTAACTCGGACAGACGCTTATTACGAATTTCTTTGCATCGTAGACGGTGGTTAGCACACTATGGATAAAACTATTGTATAATTGAGGAGACATTATCACGAACTGATTCGATTTCGATTTAGTTAGAGCAGTCACACATACTTTGATTCAACAACAACACACCCCCTCATACTCTGTGCATGTCAAGTTATTGACTTTTCCAACCAAAAATATACTATCAAAACTAAATGGTACTATCGCGGGTGAGAGATAAGAGGTCGATCGAACTGGTACGTATACATGTAAAATCATAAAATCAGGAACATTTTCAGATAAAAATGACGCGGGTTCGGATCCCTCTCGATCTTTCTCACCAAAGAATACCAATTCTTGAATCAATTCATTTGACGCACACGTCGCAGACGTATGATCGATTCACACGTGCAGCCGCCATGATACCTCTTGACATACGCCATGACACCTCGTTAACCTCCTCGTTCGGATCACGTGACAGACGCCATGACACCCCGTTGACCACCTCGTTGAACAATCACGTGATAGCCGCCATGACACCTCTTTCGAAACCCCGTGACCTCTCTCTCTCTTACAAACCAAACAACCTGTACATAACACACTCTTCACAAACACCCTGTATATACATTCAAACAACCAAACTCGCAATCAATGATAACACTATCTACCCGATAACACTAATTACAAACACCGGATGCCAATCGCCAGCACAGATCTGATGAGTAGACCGGATATCCTGTTGCAGGAATTTGGTCGTGGATGAGCTACTGGTTAGGTGGAGCCGTGCTGGTATTGAGGCGGTTAGTTATGCGAATAACATAGCCATACTCTCCAGAGAAGCCTGTGATGGTACCTTGCAGGAGCTGGTTCAACAAGCCTTAATGATAACATAAGTCTAGTGTGGATAGAACGAACTCTCCATTCAGCCGTAAAAATCAACATTATCTTCTTCTCCAGAAGGTACAAGACCGGATCTCTGAAGAAGATGGTAATACGGGGCAAGTCAGTTGACTTTTCCGAGACATTAAAATATGTGGGAGTCACCCTGGACAAAAAACTACTCTGGCAGAAGCAACTGGAGACTAGGTGCCAAAATGTTACGATAATTTTTAGGTAGTGTTAGAGAGCTATTGGCATGATGTGGGGTTTGGAGCCTAAGCAATTGATGTAGCACTACTCAGCTATTATTATCTCAAGACTCGATCATGCATTCCTCATATGGTGAAGGAGAACTGAACTGGCTACAGCCCAGAAAGACCTGCACAGAATACAGGTACTCGCTTTCAGAGGTATTACATACATGGGGGAGAGTTCACCGACTGCCCTGAAAAACGTAGTAGGTGATAATGTACAAGGGTGTTTGACGAATTGCACTGAACTCTATATCAAGCTCGCTACTTTCTCGACCAATACCAATACCGTCAGACGTAGCGTGAAATCTGTCAAAATTTTAAGTCAATCATTATACAACTTTTGATATTACATTGGACGTAGGTAGTCTTTACATGAGAGAATGGCTTTCGTAAGATGTGAAAATTGTCTTTATAAATGTGGAAAGCATAACGTACCATACGAAATTTTAAGAATAATGATAATGGAATTCAAAAAACTCACTCACTCCGACTCCAAATCGCTTTTGAAGAAATACTTGACCGATGAGCTTTTTCATCATTTGAAGTCTCTGAAAACATCTTATGATTCCAATTTATTAGATTGCTGCTGTTCAGGTAACGGATATTATTATATTTCAAATATCGTTTCGCAATATGAATTATATACACAAGACGAATATTCCGTTTTTTGATATCCTGTCAGTCATGGCATTATAGCGATCAAACTACAAATCGATATTCATCATTTTCGGAAAGGTGGAATTCACTCCTCGATTCGACTTAAGAAATCTCTGTATTTCGGAATAATATTGATCTCCCTGCAACGAAATAATGCACTATATCATAGATACTGTTAACAAAATTACCCCCATGGCAGTAGACATCAATATCAAGTTTATTCGAAACTAAAATCATCGATGATATGATTCCTTTGTATCTAGTTCTATTTATGTAAAGTTTTGCAGCACCCTGTTTGAGTATGTTCAGGAAAATTTCAAACTTCAGGCGGTATATGGTTCGCCGCTACTGGTGCTTCACTTCGGAATTCCACAACGGACTCTCCGTCTACAATGGGGCCAAATATCACAGATCTCTGGAATATAATGAGAATAATAATTCTAGCATGCTTAAAATCATTCAGTGACATAATTCTCAACCTCAAAGATTGATAAAATCATTGATTCATAGTTACCGAATGTAATTGCTGGATGAGTTCTCATTTGGAGATAACAGTTCATCAAACTTTTGATTTTCAATCCAAAGCTAAGTTTGAAACCTGAGTAGATGAATAAGTATACATATTTCCGGAATTCTTCGGCACCTGGAATTTCCGAAATGAGTTCCGTTAAAACCCAGTTCTCGGATGTCAAATACCTTGAATGGGTAGAGCGCAAATTCGATGAAAAATTCTGTCTTGAACATACACATTCTAGGAATCATAAACCTATTATCCTAAGAAGACAGAATTGTTTATACTCAAAAACGATCAGACATTGCCAAATTTCGGGCCACTCAGACCCCTGTATATTACAAGTATGGCCGACTGAAATGTGCTGTTGTCGGATTAGTTGTTTTGTGTGCCAGACTGAGATTTGTGATTATTATTAAAACGTCCATAGCATAATTTATTGGTTATATTATAATAATAATAATAATGATAGTTCATTCAACAAGACATACATACATACAGCAATATGAAACAATACAAAAATCATAATAATGAATATAAAATGCTTGTGAATAAATGAAAATGAGCTCATTAAATTCTTTAAGAATTGTTTCTGAGCGATATGAGTAAATGATATCAATTCACAGAGAAAAATAATATGAATCCAAACACATAATATATTTAAATATATGATATTTAAAACATAGTTGTTATGAACTAACAGTTGAAAGGAACCTGGCAATTTGCACCATTAGTAGAATGCAACACAATACAGTTGAAGCCCACGACACCACTACCCCCACCCCAAACCATAACCCATTCAAACCAACCTTGCCGAGACGCGTTCGCCACCAAAGACGCAAGCAAACCGTTTTACAGGCTTACACATATCCTCGCCAGTGATCGTATCGCAGCCGACAAGCGCCCTAAACAAGCCACCTGTGCCATCAAATCTAATTGTGGCTTCTTTGAGTTGAAAGGAAATTCAATTCACTCGGCAAGCCGATTTAAAAGAAATTCATAAATGAATTGTGTATAAAAAGGTATCACTCGAGAAAAATAGTTACAGGAAGATTACAGGTTCCTGTTAATTTTATGGTATACAAATTAGTGTTAATGTTACATTACTGAATATTTATGGCCATAAATAATCCATCAAATAATTGATCTTTATTATAAATTAAAGAGGGAATGGAAATATTCTCTACCGTTTTGAAGAATCCATTTATTAATGAGACGTTTGTGTTCAGTATAATTATAGCAGCATCGAATTTCATGCGGAAATAAATTAATTAGTCTTGGTTCGAAATATGTAAAATTTCTCATTGAGTGTAGTTTTTTGAGTTTTGGTAATTGTATTTCACCTAGGCTACGTGTACCGTGGTTGTGGGGAACTATTTGACACAAATGTTTATTCTTTGCAAAGTAAAGTAGAACTGCTTTGCAGTAGACCTGCCTGGGATCTAACATTTGCAATTCCTTGTAGACTAGATGAGATGGATATTGAAGTTTTTCCCCTAGCATTGTCTTCAAGAACCTCCCTTGTAGTCGTTCTATTTTTAGATAATTATATCCGCTAAGTTCACCCCATGCAATAATTCCGTATTGTATAAACGAATCCATTAAAGCTTAATAGATAAGATGTCTGATTTTTTCATTCATCTTATTACATGTGAATTCCGTCGTAGATGACTATCTATAGTTAGTCATAGGTATTTAAAAGATGTTACTGATTGAATTTCAGAAGTATTAAGCTTTAATGAGTTAAAAACGGGTAAATTTTTGTTCAGGATTGTTATAGTTAAGTATTTATTTTTCGTGATATTGATGGAGAGCATATTAGTGTCATACCAATCTTTTATATAATTAAGATCGGATATAGCTATAGCAGTGACTTCATCTCAGTTGTTGCCTTCGTGAATACCTACCGTATCGTCCGCAAATGCCGATATTTCTCCTAGAAGTGTTGGAGTAATTAGAAGGTCATTTACATATAGCGAGAATAGTGTATGTCCTATTACGGTACAACTATTTCTATTGAAATTTGGATACTGACATGCTCACCGATATTTACTTTTCGAGTACGGTTTGTGAGGTAGCTTTGAAATAGACATAATGCTATACCACGAATACCAATACATTCTAGCTTGCTTAACAAGAGACTATGAGATACAGTGTCAAAGGCTCTCGCTAAATCTATAAAAACACAGATGAATTTTTTATTGTTATCGATGCCATTGTGAATCTTACTTGATGAGTTAGCGATAGCATCTTGTGTAGACAGATTTTCATGAAAGTCATATTAATTAGGAGCTAGTATGTTAAATTTATTTATGAACTTGTTAAGACGTATTGCTATAACTTTCTCAAATATTTTAGAAAATACTGATAGTACAGATATTGGTCTATAGTTTGACATGTTATTTTTATGACCCCTTTTCTGAATGGGTGTTACTGATTCACACTTAAATATTTTTGGAACGAATCTTCTTCTAAACAACGATTTATAAGATTGCATAGGGCTCTATAATAAGATGTGCTATGGTATTATTGGTATTCACAGTTTTAGATGCCATTGCATCTTCTCCTGGGGATTTGTTTGTCCTTAGAATTATAATAATTTGTTTCATTTCACTCTTAGTTGTTGGTTCGAAATAAATTGAGTTCTGGATGACCTTGCTAATATGTTCAGTTTTATTGGTATTAGTATTTATTTTTGCTGTTAAATTTTTGCCGACACTACTAAAATATTTATTGAACTAGTCAACAATAATTTTTTTATCATAAATAATCACATTGTCAAATTCAAGTTCTTCAATTCACTCTTTCTTTTTAACACCACAGCATTCTTTCACTACATCTCATATATGTTTGCTATTTTTAGGATCGGCTTTGAATTTTATTTCTGTAATAATGGTATTTGGTATTTTTCATGAGGTTGGTTAATTTTTTTCTGAATCTACTGTTAATTTGTTTCGATAACTCCGTCTTATCTCTTAAATAATTACGAGAAAGAGAATCCCTTGTTGCTATGTCTAAAATTTTCTCATTAGTTATCCACTGTTTTCGTTTTTTTGTAATTTTTTTCTTAATTTTACTAGTGGAATATTTAATACCTTCGAAAACGTTATTTTAAAAAATATTGGCGCATGATTCTATGTCAGTAGCGGCATAGAATTTATTCCAAGGTATGCTTTGAAAATAGGAGATAAGTTCAGTGTTGTCGGTTACATTAAAGAATAATTGGTTTGTCCCTTTAGGAGACATTGATAAAGAATTGTAATGTATTGAATTCATTGAACATAAAATAAAATAATGATCTGTAATGGTGGAAGTTAGTACTATGGGAACTATATCATCGATCTTCAAACTAGCTGAGGTTTTTGCAAATATATGGTCGATGCAGGATGCTGTTGTTGCAGTAACTCTTGTAGGCTTATTCATAAGGCTACATATTCGTACAAAATTTCGAAGTATTCGGTGCTGATAGAATTATTAGTCTCTAGGATATTTATGTTCAGATCTCCAATAATGAAGTTTGATTTTCTGAAAATTTTTTTGCTTAAGTAATTATCTAGATAACTAATAAATTCTTTAGATTTACAATATGAGGACGGTAAATTGCTACCACGTTTATATCGATATTTGATTTCTTTATTTCACAGTTAAGAATTTTTATATTACCCAACAATTCAATTGAAACTGAGCAAAGTAAGGTATGATGTACATAGACTACTACTCCATCATTTTGATTCAGATTAATTATTTTTATCTGAAAATCTCCAACAAGCTGATTCTTTATAAAAAATGTATTTTATCAATATCTTATGAGAACTGGTGTGTAATCAAAATGAAAGATGAGAAAAGGAATGCTTAACGAATAATCAGGATAGATAAATATGTTGTTTTGTTAAGCCTTAACGATGTGTCACTCTTCGTTATTTCTTTAGGGATAATACCGAATTGGATAGTCACCTAGTTGTCGGTCTTTCGCTAATAGTTTCAAAGTTCCGGTCTTGATAGCTTCCAATTTTTCTTTCTAGTTTTTTTTATTTCTTCTCCTATTGGTTGGAAAACTTCTTCGCATGAATTGTTCGGTTTTCTTCTTTGAACATTTAGCGAGTCTGGGTAGATCTGTTGTTTAGAACTATTGGGTTTAGATGGTGCACTCGATAGTCTGGGCACTCCTATTTCTTGCTATTCTTTGACGCTGTATGCGTTATCGTTTAGAAAAAGTTTGTTCTGTTTGATGAAAGCTTTATTGTTTTTTTCACGTCGTGCGAGGTAAAGATGTTTTCTCAAGACTTTTTGTTCTTCTCTTTCCTCAATAGACAAGTCGTTTGAGATGAATATTTTTGTTCCTTTTAGTTTATAAGTGTTCTTCAGAACATATAATTTGTTTAGAAAAGACGTAAATTCTATTTTTATTGGTCCGTTAGCTTTTTTCCTAATCGATGTATATTGCTTATATCAGGCAGTACTATACTGGTTTCTAGTAGGTTGTTCAAACTGTTTAAGGTGAATTCGAGTGAGTTATTTTCTAGTGGATCAAGTCCAAATACAATTAGGTTGTTTTTCTTTTTCTCTTTTTCAAGGTACTCAACTTTTTCCTTCAGTATTAAATTCTCCTTCTCTATTTCATCAATGTGTTTCTTGAAATCCTCGATTTTCAGTACCATACGAGATTCTGAAGCTTCAATCTTATGTTCTATTTCTTGGGAGTTCAGTTTCATTTCCTTGAATATTTCATTCAGCGTTATATGTTCATTTGGTGCTTTTGACATTCTGTTATTGGTTTTCATCACAAGTTGAAACGATTGAGGAATCGGTGTAAAAACATAAGTTAACAAAGTGAGCTCTTATATTTGTATATTCCGGTGTGATATATCCGAATGTAATAGATGTAATCACCTTTTTCAAGAGCAGTACACTGCAATTTTGTCAGGCAACCAGGAAGATAATACAGGAACAGTTTTCATCCTTGTTGTAAGATTTGAGCCATTCAAATACGTGAACTGGTACCTTTTGAAATATGTTATTTATCGGGAGCGATTTTGGAACAGTGCTTATACTACAACTCACTCATTCACATATTAGAAGAAATACTGCAGAAATGTCGTTTTTTCTGAAAATAATTCCAAAATTTATGGTAACCTGGAATATACAACCGAATTATAGAATATTAAAATTTTTAAATATGGAACTATTCCATTCCATTGCATCATTTGATCAGAAAGCGGCAACGCCGCGCACCATTTATGAATGGGGACTTGGTTCTGCACTACGCAATTTGACAGCTTCCGTATTCCTCGTGGATATTTCGGAGCGGTGTTGCCTTATAAGTCGTACCAAGCTTTCAATCATAGTTCATAAAACTTTTCGTGATTTTCATTAGTTATTTGTGAAATTTAGTGTGGATTGTTGATTGTTGTGTAAGAAACTGGATATTTTAAGCCCTGATGTTCTCTTTCACAAGTTAGTATTGCTTACTATATGCAGTGTAGTAGATGATATGGCGATTTATATATTAAAATGAACATACTTATAATTTTAGAGATTTTGTCTTACAAATTTTGAATTTTTTCATATGGAAGAGTTCCGTTTATTGCGTTCGATGAATTGCAGAGCAATTTAGAACATTTTGGTATTACTAATTCAGGTTATCGGCTGATAGTGAAAGGAGAAAAATTTGGATATCTCTCTTTGACTGGCAGGAAGATCGACGTCCGACCAAATACTTTCATGTATTTTCCTGTAATATTTTGATGCAACTGATATCATAACGAAGGGAGATGAAAGGTTCGAAATACGTGAAGCCAGATGCAAATCCACTACCACGTCATTCAACATTTCAGTTCACATCTGACAAGTAATTTGCAATAATTATTGATTGGCAAAAATTGCGTTTGCAAAAATTACACTATATTAAGTATACAGCTTCTTGTCAAGCTTGATAATACAAGATTGGGCAAGTAACAAAGTGAGGGTACCAAATGCAAATGGTCCAGTGCACATTGGTGGACATTTCCAATGTGCAACACGTTACTTCATATAGGATTTTTTGAATTTATAATATATTATGCTGAAATTCAAAAACCTGTTAGATTCATTAAACCTATATAGTGATTAGCAAAAAATGTGAGTTGTAATTTCAATCATTTTACAGAGCTCGAACTCAACAATTTATGATACTCCTCCAAAAAGACCAGCAGGGTGAATGTTTCTTTATATTTTCTTGTATGAAAAGGTCATCGTTCACAGATGCCTCCACCACCAATTGTTAATTTTTTCAACATTCCAATTATAAGTTACTACAAATGTTTCACCCACCTTGAATAAACATTTCACTGTACCCTGAACATTTGTATCCACTTTCATTCTGAACCTTCAAAAATTTCCAAAAAAAAATTATATAATATAAAATATAAGAAGTAAAATATTGTAATATGATTTTTCAAGCAAGGAGTACTCACATATGACGTGGAGGGAACACGTGTTCCAAAATGTAAAACAATTAAATTGCAGAAACAAATAAGAAAAAAGTATAGAAATTATCAAAATGTACCATAGATCAGTTTTGAATGAACAAAATACCATGCATTAAAACGTTTTAACTCAAGGACAAAAACATTTTTTTAAAACTGAAGATATTTGTTGCATTAATTTTGTTGCTTCGCCAGTGAAAGTTCACCCTTCCAGTCAAAGGTGTAACGAAGCTCGAAAATATTGAATAATTATTCAATGTGAAACACGTAGATTGGTTGTTAATTTTAGATTTCGTTTATATTAGTATTTAGAATTCGTAATTCTCAATAATTATTTTGTTGTATAGGAAGATAGTTAGTACCAGGCATTGACATCCGTGTGGTTTGAGCGTCAAATTTGCATACGGTTCCATTCATAATTCGCGTATATTTTGATTTCATTCAGAAACGTGCATATTTCGTATCAACGAAAAATATCGGAACAGATGTAACCATAAAAACGGCACAAAATCGAGGAACTGGTGAACCATCATGAGCGTGAAATGAGCAACAAAAAGTTCTGCTGGAGCTAGTGTAGGTGACTTGACCAGAACCTCGATTGGTATAAAAGAACGCCTCGCAAGCGTTGAATGAAATCATTGTCAGTGAGACAGTGCGAAAAGGCAGCCAGAGCGATCATTTCAGAAATAACCAGTTGTGCCGCCAAAAGTAAGTGTTCCACCAGTTACCAGTTGGAGTATTATGTAATTTTGCTAATTGATGGATGAATAACCGTTTTTGTTGCTGCTGGAGATTTGTTCAAAGGATTAATGAACAACTAAAAAGAAATATGATACTGAATTTAGATCATTTGCCTCAACGTTATCCTTCTATTCTCCAAAGGCAAATGATTTTAGGAAAATCTTCAATCGAAGTTTGCCTCATTCAGGGACTATATCTAAATGGTACAGGTGTATTGAAGGTAGTTCAGGTTTCACTAAAGGAGCACTAACTGCTTTGAATTTAAAATAGAAGAATTCATCAACACCTCTTCTGTGTAACTTGGTCTTGGACGAAATCTCTACATGGCGACAGATTGAATGAACTGGAAAAAATTTACAAGTTATGTAGACATTGGTACCAATCTGAACTCACATACACTACCAGAAGCGAGAGAGGCGTTAGTATTGATGCTTATCTGCATAAATGGAACTTGGAAAGTTCCTGTTGAATATTTTTTGTTAGATGGGGTGGTAGCTAATATAGAGGCCGAATAAGTGAAACAATTTCATGAATTTATTATTGAAAGTGGTGTAGTAGCTTCGTTGACATTTGATGATGCCTCCACAAATATTTTAATTGCTGAAAAGTTGGGTGCAGATTTTAGTAATCCAATGAATTAGAAAACAAGTTCCAAAAGTCCAGTCACAAATACTGACCTTTATATACTTATTATTATATATTTTGTTTTGTGCGGAAATAATTCAGAGCTGAATTTGTATGAAGTGGACTGTAATATTATAGCGGTTGAAGTAAAATTTGAACAAAATCTTAAGATCCTACCTTACAGTGTGTAGTTAGTTGTTATTCCTGCTTAAGTGCGGCAGGAAGAGTCCTGAATCCTCCGGGACAGCATGCTGAACCGGCCGGTTTCTTCTAGATGAATGCTGTGGTCGTGGTCACTCAAGTTTAGATTCAAAAGTTGAAAATAGCGGTTGTAAATGAAATGGCGGAGTAGCGGTTTTAAAAATTAACACAAGTGTTTCCTCTGTTCACCATTAGACGAATACTGTTTTAATAGACAATTGACAGAGCGAGCACACGTGATCGATAAGATATTAAGTATCATTATCGCGCAACAAGTGTAGCGAAGGATCTATAGATTAGTTTTGAGGGGAAATGAATGATTTGAATGCGTTATCTGAAATGCTCAATTTTAGGTAAAAGAAGAAAATTATTGAATGAATTGATAATATTATTTAAATGAATTTAAAAGTACGTGGGGACGCAACATACTGCCTCACCAAAATACGCTAGTATTTTGCGAGGTTTAAGCGATTGGTAGCGGACAAAGTTTGGCGACGGGTTGTCGAAGCACACCAATGAGAGTTTCCACTGAGGCGACCCTCACCGTACCATCCGTTCCAGGAAAAACTTGTTCAACCCTACCTGAAGGCCAACGTGAAGGACCCGTATTATCAGTTTTTATTAATACTAACGTACCAGTGATGATAGGAACAGAAGAATCTGTCCATTTGCTACGTTGATGCAAAGTGTGCAAATATTCTGGTGCATACGTTGGATTAATTGCCATCTTGAAAGGCAGTTGAGGGAGACATCCATCAGATCAACTTCAGGTACGGCAACTGAAGGCTCCATCGTTAGAAAATGACCAGGAGTCAAAGCTCTCAGATCGTAGGATCATTGCTCATGAGAGTCAAAGGACGCGAGTTCAGAACCGCTTCGATTTGAGCAAAGACCGTTTGTAATTCCTCGTAAGTGAGGATTTGTTCCCCAATAACTCGTATAAAATGAGTTTTGACAGATTTTACGCCGCTTTCCCAGAGACCACCAAACCACGGAGATGAAGGGGAAATTTGATAGAACGATATGCCTTCTTGTATCGCCGAGGATTCCATAATACTAGTGATTTGCTTCTGAGCAGCTAGAAAATTCGTTCCACAATCACTATAAATACACTGACATCGACCTCTTCGAGCAACAAATCGTCGCAAAGCAGCTAGGAAAGCCTCAGCAGATAAATCGGAAGCAACTTCGAGATGTAATGCCTTGGTTACTAAACATACGAAAAGACACTGATAGGCTTTTAAAGGTTTTGCCCCTCGCAGTCTACACATTGTAATACGGAACGGACCAGCATAATCTACACCTACATGCAGAAATGGTTCAGCTGGAGTGACCCGTACAGCATGCAAATTGCCCATTCGAGGTTGAGTAGCTAAGGGGTTGATTTTCCAGCAGCGAAGACATTTAGATAGTACTCGGCGTATAGAACGTTTAGCAGATAGAATCCAAAAAAGATGAGAAATCAAGGAATGAACTGTTTGAATTCCAGCGTGAAG
Organism: Endomychus coccineus; assembly: GCA_958510875.1. Classification (NCBI taxonomy): domain Eukaryota; kingdom Metazoa; phylum Arthropoda; class Insecta; order Coleoptera; family Endomychidae; genus Endomychus; species Endomychus coccineus. Next base: position 169,987,529 of record OY294067.1, read on the forward strand.
ATGATTTTCGTGATAGTGTGGAATTATCAGATCCGTTAGTCGACAATGACTTGGAAGTAATACGGGAAACTTTCGATCATATGAAACAGGGGCGAAGTGAAGTCGGCCTCCGACTCGCAGAAGTCCCTGATCATCAACAAACGGAGACAACCTTTTCAACCATTTTTGACCTTTATTTTCCTTGATAAGGGAAATTTCACTGGAAAAGAACAAGGTCTGAGTATATTTAACCAAAACTAATATAGCTGGATGGAGTTCAGCAAACATAATAGGTCCCGTCTTTCTTCCTTTGGGTTTTCGGGTATCATGAATGAAACGTAGAATTAGCACTAGAACGCGGGAAATGGTATTTAGACAGGAATGTTGGTTGATTAGGTTATCGAGGAAATTTGGTTGTGCAGTGTTAAAGGGTGTCACCTTCTTTTCTTCTATAAGAGCTTCGACAGGTTCCGATGAATTTTCCCCGGACAAAGATGGACTACAAGACTTTCTCAGAAATGGAGGGCCTCGCCACCAAAGTGCATTGTCTAATAGTTGAGAAGGGAGTGGACTCCTTGAACCCAGGTCAGCAGGATTATCAGCTGAAGGAACATGAAACCAACAAGAGAGTGCAACATTTTCTTGAATGAATGCCACTCTGTTGCTCACGAAAGTTTGTCACCTGTGCGCTGAAGCGCGAATCCAACATAACGCTATAGAGGAGTCACTCCAACATATGATGTTATTGAATGACATTTTCCCATGAAAAGTGCGTACAACAAATGATCCTAATTTGGCTCCAAGAACTGCAGCACAGAGTTCAAGTTTCGGAATAGATGATTTTTTAAGTGGTGCCACTTTGGCTTTCGCACACACGAAAATGGAAGTTATTTTCAAACTGGACGAGAATACAAAATAAATTACCACACAATAGCCCTTTTCAGAGGCATCGACGAAGCAATGTAAGGTACATGACTCATACGTAGTATTGGATAATTGACGTGGCAAATTTATCTTTGTCAATTCAAGAATCTCAGATGAGAAACTTTTCCAGATTTGAAAAAACTCTTGGGGGGTGTTTCATCCCAATCTAGTTTGAGACACCATAATTTCTGGATTAAATATTTTATCATAAAGGTGACTGGGGACAAGATCCCTAGGGGGTCGAAAATTCTCGCCAAATTGGAGAGAAGGTTGCGTTTAGTACAGCGGGAGTCAAATGATTTGACAGAAAATTTGAACATATCTGAAGTGGGATTCCACTGAAGTCCTAATACTTTCAGGGAACTTCCATGATCGGAATCAAAAGGGATTAATGGACAAGTCAGAATCGGGCAAATGGGACAAAAGTGAAGGATGATTTCTGGACCATTTTCGCAATTCGAATCTTCCCCTTTTTAGAACCTCAATCAATTCCCTTTGAATCTCAAGGGCACCCTCCAGAGTTGAGCTCACCGTGCAAACGTCATCGACGTAGACATCCTCTCGCAGAACTTCCGCGGCTAGAGGAAACTCATCCGCATGATCGTCTGCCAATTTCAGCAATGTTCTGATTGCCAGATATGGAGACGAATCCACCCCATAAGTTATTGTTTTGAGACGATAATCTTTGATTGGATCAGTTGAGTTTAAACGCCAAATGATTCTCTGAAAATCTTGTTGCTCCTTCACCACTAAAATTTGGTGATACATCATTTTTATATCAGCGAGGAGAACAAACAAGTGGCGACGTAAATTTAGCAGAATAGAGAATATATTTTCCTGGAGCTTGTGTCCAATCATCAAGTGGTCATTGAGGGGAAATCCATTCGGTAAGCGTGCTGAAGCATTGAAAACCACCCTCAACTTAGTGGTCAAGCTATCAGGCTTTATCACACAATGGTGGGGAATATAGTAGGTCGAAAGTGGTGTGGATGTTTCTGAAATCAATTCCATATGGCCCAGACTGAGATATTCTCTCATAAAATCTGAATACTGATTATACACAGGTGGATTTTTTAAGAGCCGTCTCTCTAAAGATAAGAAACGTTGAACTGCTAGAGAACGAATATCTGGAAATATTGGAGGAGTATCACGGAACGGAAGAGACACAATATATCTCCGATCTTGATCTCGTGAGGTGGTACTGGAAAATAATTTTTCACAAGATATATCTTCCGGGGATAAAACATGCATTTCAGGAACTTGTTCCACCTCGAAGAATTTTTTCATGGTCATATCAAAGATTCGGAATTCCCTACAGTACAAAAAAAGGAGTTCACAGAGGGATTAGGTGGCATATTTACCTTCCCCATGAGGACATATACAAAGATAGTGTTAACAGCATCGGGTCCACCATCCTTTCTCAGAATGCGACCATCGAGCAAAATACTTGTGAAGACATCAGCACCTAATAATATATCGATCTCTCCTGGATGATTGAAAAGAGGATCAGCTAGTGAGAGGTTGGATATATAGGGCCAATTTTTATTAGGTATTGAAGAGGTTGGCAACTGATCACATATGCGGGTCAGAATCACCGCATTTACTAGCAAGTTAGGAACAAGTTTCTTACATGGTCTAACAGTTACTTCCTCAATTTGGGCTAGAGTTTGCATGTCACCTAAACCATTTAGATTTATGGTTAGATTACTTCCTCGTAATCCTTAACGATGGATACTTTTTTTAGTTATGGAGGAGGTCATGCTCCCTGAATCGAGAAGACATCTCATATTTATATAATTTCCAAATTTGTCCAAAACTTCCACTTGGGCAGTAGACAGTAACACACTAGCGGTATAAGAAAGAAATGCGGTCTGAACTTGTAGGTGTAAATTAGTATTCAAACTGCTAGAGGTTGAAGGTTTACCTCTGTCAGTAGTTGTAGTCGGAGGTGTAGCTGAGTCAGATTCTAGCGGTGGCTTATCAACTGTTCCAAAATGGAGTAATGTGTGATGTAGCTGATCACACTTGTAACATTTTACTTTACTTTTACATTGTTTGAGAGGATCAGAGCTACTCAAACAATTGACACAACATTTTTGATGTTCGACTATTCGATAACTTTCATTCGGAGATTTACTCAAGAAATCTGGAAAACGATATAAAAGATGATCTTGTCTGCAAATAGGACATCGATATGTTTTAGTTTGAACCATAAAACTAGAAGTTCGGTATGTTGAATTTGGTTTACTGGATTCCAGTTTCTTTGGCTTTAATTTACGGGACATGTTTGTGTTTTCGATAGCACTACACTGTTTTGATAGTAATTCATAAAGCGTAGCGTAAATTGGAAAATCAGTAGAATCATGATGAAGTTCAAAACGTTTAGCCAAAGAGGCATCCAATCTCTTCAGTGTCATCTGGACAAGAATAAAATCCCACTGATCAACAGACAACTCCATATTTTTCAAGGCTGCAAGATTAGCAATAAAAATATCCAACATGTGAAGCAAAGCAGTGGCATCATCATTAGTTAACTTGTAACGAAGCTTAAATTCTGAAAGATTGTTTAATTTAGATCAGGCAATAAATACGGATGTTACATGTAATTTCAGTTTGAACAGTTCATTATTTCAATAGATATGAATGAATTCCGAATGTGTATTCCGTGATTGTCACTTTTCTAAATCTCCCTAATTTCAAATAAGTATAATTATTCAAATAGATGAATCTAATTCATGCCCGTTCAAAATTGCATTTCATTCCGATAAAAATATGTTGCAAAAACAGGGGCTGGCCAGTTAAGACACCAAACTTTGTGCAGCCTTATGTATAAAAAGGGCGAACAACCTAAGAACTTCGATAACACTTGTTTACTCCGCTGGGAAGAACTGGTGTGATATCATTAGCGCGAATTTTAGATCTAAAAAGTAGAGTCACTTTTAACCATTGTTCGGGGCATGAGTAAAAACTATTGGCACAAAAATAAGGATTTGGTGGAGCAGACCTGTCCAGAATCTCGGAAACATATAAAAGCCGTGACAGCCGAAAGATCGCTCTCTAGTGTTTTTGAATTTCGAGCCGTACAGTATCTCTTGTGTTTGTGAATTTCGATCAGTGCAGTTACTCTCTTGTGTTTTTGATTTTCAATCAGTGTAGTAGCTCTCTTGTGTGTTTTTGATTTTGATCAGTAAAGTAGCTCTCTAGTGTTTTTTTGAATTATCCGAGTTCAAGTCAGATTTGAAAAAGTGAATTAACAATAGTGTTCCGTTTAAGTGAAATTTCGTATAAGGTAAATGGCTTAATATTTTATATTCGGGCATTACGATATATCTTCCGAATCCGAACCGACCGTATTTAAACCATCGACATATACATATGGACTGCGCGTGGCAATGATTAGCGCGGGTAGTGCCGGCGAGAGAGAGGGGAAAACGAAGAGGACTAATACTGTCTTTATCTATTTTATCTATCGCGTTTCTATTGGCCGCTGCGTTGCCATGGAAATGCAACATGACTGTAGCTAGTATGTTTACGTCCCGAGCCGATAGATAAAGACAGTATTAGGCCTCTTCGTTTTCCCCTCTCTCACGCCGGCTCTACCCGCGCTTATCATTGCCACGCGCAGTTCATATGTATATGTCGATGATTTAAACCGTTTGATATATCGTAGTGCGTTTTAACAACATTTCAAGTAATATGGCTATCTGAATATTTACCGAATACAGCTATTATGATAGGACCTGTTTGATTCGTACTTTTCCGCAAATTGATAATTCCTGAATCATTTGTCAACCGATTCCGTACCGCAGAATTGAACTTAGTTACCGAACTTATCGTAGAGTTGATATCTTGAAAGAGCTTTCATTTACCGTTTGAGCTTCATTACATTTTCCGTCTGGGTGTAATTTTGTGAAATAATACCGTTCAATTGCATTTAAATTGATTATTCTGAAAGTGTACTTGTTAAAATCATTATATATTTTAATATTTGGAATTCCCTGTTTTATTAAATTATTTCTGCTCCATCTTTAACGAGCTAAGTTATAACCAGGTATCAATTGTAATTAAAGCCTACAATTTCGATACTGTTTTCTGCCCATTGGACTCTGGTTATACTTCACTGTAGCTACCCTAGGGACAAGGCTATCTTTAGATAGCATAGTGACGAGCCTTGTGGAGAGGACCCTAGCAGAAGTCCTCAAAAGGAGTTAACCTTTGGGAAAAATCTGGCGTCCGAGGATTCGAAGCTTACCGCAGTAAGCAATTTACCGAAAAGCGACAAGGTCACGTTATAAACTTTGGAGTACTTTCAATGGCTGCCCAATATGCAGCAGCTATCAGTCTAGAGTTTTTATACCTTTTGATGATAGATTCATATGCAATATTATAGTTAGAACTTGTCATTGGCAAGTCTTGTACAAGTGCTAACGGTGCAGCTCTCAATGATCCAAGTAAATAATTGAATTTTTCAATATCGCTCAAACTAGAATTCTTATGAATTAGGGCATCATACATACCAATATGAGAGTTGAAAGCGGTAATGTTACCACTGAATTGAGGCAGTACTATTTTAGGCAAAGTGACATTAGTATGATGATGATTAGGAATATGAGCTTGTTTGTCGACATTTTGTTTGAACAACTGGAATTCTATTGTTTTTATCTGAAAATACATTTTCTCGAATTGAGTACGACCATTATCCTCAGATATATAGTTGTTCTCTGGAGTCTCTGCTCCATCTGCAGGCAAGAGCCCAATAAGATTGTTTCGATATTTAAAGAATTCGTCTCGAATTGATTCGATTTGTTCGAACCTGAATTTGAAGACTGTAAGATAGTTTGAATCAGTTTCTGCAAATTTCGCGGTTTCGAAAACCTCTTCTAATCGTTTGATTTCAGTTTGTCTATGATATTGATATCTCTTTCTTTTCTCCACATCACTAGATGGGGGAGCCATTTTACCAAAGTTCTGATAAAATTTCCCGAAAAAGCAAATAGAATTGCACTTTTAATTGGGGAGAGAAAACCTTGAATTCTGATGAAATAAATGAATTGAGCAATAATCGTTCAACCTGGAACAGATGATGGTAGGCGTCAAGTCGACGTACAAAATAATTTAGAATTCGCAAGAAATTGATTTTCACAAAGATTTGTATAGGCAAGCGTGGCTGACAATCATCGACTCAAACTCTGTCGGCAATTAGATTCAAATTGGCTTCAAATCAGACAGATAAGTACGAGTTAACCGACTACCTGCACAAGAAATGCGTTCTTATGATTTGTTAGAATAGAAAATATCTCGAAATGAGTGTTTCAGATTATGCGTAAATAATATCAAATGATAGCGAAGATTTCAATACTTAATATTTGAATGAATTAGCAAGTACACGAAATAAGCAATCCGGTTCGTAATGGACCAATGTTTTCCGCAGGAATAATTCAAAGCTGAATATGTATGAAGTGGACTGTAATATTATAGCGGTTGAAGTAAAATTTGAACTAAATCTTAAGATCCTACCTTACAGTGTGTAGTCAGTTGTTATTCCTGCTTGAGTGCGGCAGGAAGAGTCCTGAATCCTCCGGGACAGCGTGCTGAACCGGCCGGTGTCTTCTAGATGAATACTGTGGTCGTGGTCACTCAAGTTTAGATACAAAAGTTGAAAATAGCGGTTGTGAATTAAATGGCGGAGTAGCGGTTTTAAAAATTAACACAAGTGGTTCCTCTGTTAACCATTAAACGAATACTGTTTTAATAGACAATTGACTGAGCGGGCACACGTGATCAATAAGATATTAAGTGTCATTATCGCGCAACGAGTGTAGCGAAGGATCTATAGATTAGTTTTAAGCGGAAATGAATGATTTGAATGCGTTATCTGAAATGCTCAATTTGAGGTAAAAGAAGAAAATTATTGAATGAATTGATAATATTATTTGAATGAATCTAAAAGTACATGGGGACGCAACATATTTATATGTATATCTGGATGCATGTCATAATGAAACTTGATCGAAATTGTTTTGCTTCACGAAATAGACTGAAGGATTCAGATGAAAGAAATGTAAAATGAAGTTATATATCCAGCTTGGTTGAAACTCAAAATATAGGAGGAATACATTCAGCAATGAAGGTCAGAATGAGGCATCTTCAATGAGCACGAGAAAAGATGATGTTTTGTTTGGCTACTCAAACCTTGAGCAGGAGTGTGAGTGATGCTATGAACCTTCTTCGTGAAGATCTGGAATGTTCTAACTTCCAAGGCTCATAGGCTACATCAGAATTCATATTGAATTTCAACAATCTATTTGACATATTGAATTCTGGGAATGTATTTGCCAAATATCCATACAAAGAATGTCTTCAACCAAAAACTTGAAACGGATCACTCTGTTCCTGAGGATCAGTAGTGATGTGTTGCCCGAACTAGCTCGATAAGATTATTCATTCTCAGGGCTCGTAGTGAAACGTGTCCTGTGATTCTAGACTTCATGGATTGCCTGAGCACCAACTGCTTCAGAATAAACAAAACTATAAAGAATCCACAGTCAAGAATTCAGGCACTACGAGGTGGATAAAAGTTGATAGATATTCAGAAAAATGAGACAAAGTTCAACTTAACAATTTGATTTTATTCTTAGTAGGAATTTGAATACAATTAAAATGATATACAATTCTTGTATTGAACAAAATGATTGAGTATAACGTAAATTAAAATTGAAATTTGAATTATATGATATATAAAAAATCAATCTCAATAACAAAGGTATGAAAGAAATATAAATTCAGTTATGAACTTTGAGTTCACTTACATCAAATTACAGAAGTTATCAAATACAAAATTAGATGTGAACATTTGAGTTCGATTACTACAAGAAAAAATTAGTGAAACACAAATTTAGTTGGATAACAAAAATCAGTAAAATGAAAATATGGTCATTCAAACTAAAAAATATTACAGTCTTTGGAATTTGAAGGAGCTGGAGTCGGCTCTGCCAGGAAATTCCCTAAGCCGTCACGGACGAAAGGACAGAGGTACCTCAATCGTTCAGACCCTGTAAATAAAAAAAAACGAACAGTACCTTGGCATAAGTTCGATGAACTTGTAACTCAATCAGTAGGAGTAGTCATAAGATTCCACAACTGATAATGTTATCTCCCAAACTGTATAAACACTGTATGAACAATATTGAAATCTTGAAGAGAGTATTGTTACAATCAATCAATCTGAAGGAAATCTGAAAAGAATTATGCTACTACAATTGATGTTTGAAATTTGTAAAAATAAAGGTGAATACTGAAAAGAATTAATGAATAAGTCAGAAATTGTCAATTAGCATAAGATACTGATTTACGTCATTTGATTCGTACGAAGGAATTGTGGTTTGCAATTTATACGATATCTTGAACAAGCGTGACAATGGTATCAATTAAGATCTCAGAAAGCAGTAATTGAGTTCCCTACTCCTATGTTCACCCATAACAATATTCAACCTCACCTATAAGTCTAATAAGACATAACCCTGTGTACTTATGTATCAGGTCAAAAAATGGGGAATCCCAAATTCACGCAATACGACACGTGCTATATTGCCAGGTTAAACATGAAGAGTAAAAATACTGTACTACCAGTCTGCCTACGACCCGTTAAATTATTTTTGTATGAAGATTGAGAAAAATACTCAATGATGCCAAAGATTATCTCAGAATTATGCTAGATAACGAAGTGATTCGCCATGAATGCTGAGAGGTTTGTTGAGAATTATTTCCACTGAAATATATCGACGCTCAGGGACTGTACATATCCTGAATTCTAATTACGATATCAAATCAAATTAAATAGTCCCTGATGTCAATAATATTTCAATGGTAGATTAAAAATGACTATAAGATAAAAGGATTATTGAATCTCAACTTATCCCGTCAAGCATTAACCACGTAATGGCCACCTCAAATTTCCGTTTTCCCTACCACCCTTTACTTGCGAATCGCACACCGTGCGACGACGAGGAATACGAATTTCAATTATCGATTCCCTATTGATCGGGTAGATGACTCTGTTAATTATTACGAGATAAGTTAATCTACAAACCGAACAGAAATCGTTATTCTAATCATTACAGCGTTATTTATACCAGTAACGTGGGAAGCGTTACGAACTGTAGAGCTTATAAACTTATAATACTTATTTCCTACATAATTATTCTCTACTTTCATCAACTGCATAATGTAGAGAATGCTTCTATTCAATAATGGAAAATGACATGTACGAACTACGTTTTCGGTTGAAATAATCAAATCTCTGAACTGTACTAAGGACTGCAAATAATTTTGTACGGAAGTTAAATATGATTTAAAATTACAGTAGTTATTAGGCCCTATTATTTGTTGATTTGAAACGGATCACTCTGTCCCTGGGGATCAGTAGTGATAAGATGCCCCAACTAGCTCAATACCATTATTCATTCTCAGGGCTCGTAGTAAAACGTGTCCTGTGATTCTAGATTTTATGAATTACCCTGAGCGCCAACTGCTCTAGAATAAACAAACTAAAGAAGATTCCGCAGTCAAGAATTCAGGCAATACGAGGTGGATAAGAGTTGATGGATAATGTAACGGTTTCACCGTTATGTGTTTAAAGAACACTGTAATGAATAGATTAATATTTCTTTTCGGTTAAGAAACTTGTCATATGATTTCTCAGAGACATCTGCCCAGTCAATAAGACATCGACTATTGAAACTAGCATTCCTTATGTTTGATGTCGCTAGGTATCGCGAGGAGGGGTAGATATCAGAACGGAAGTCTAAAACGGGCATTGTCTTGACAGTGTTGATCGAGGTATGTCGATTTTCAATGATTCTTTTGTTTTATAATCATTTCTTAAATTTGCTATTGAAATATAATCAATCAGTGACTATTTAATTTGATTTGTCTTCGTAATTGGAATGCAGGATGTACGGTCCCTGAACGTGGTTCAGTGGAAATAAATATCAACTTACCTCACGGCACCTCACACAATCACTTTGTATTTTAGCATAATTCAAAGATAATTTTCCTCATCTCTGCATAAATTGTTGTAATTTTTATACGTAAACAATATAACGAGACGTAGGCAGATTGCAGGGATAGTATTTTCTTGTCTTCTTTGTGTTCAACCCCACAATTAGCACACGGTAGTTTTGAGTGATTTTTTTGAATCGCCATTTTGTAGTCCTGGTTCATGAGAAAGCAGAGTATGTCTTATTAGACTTAAAACGTGCAATAAATATTGTTCGGGTATCATAGAGAAGCTAATTCAATTACTGCTTATTGAATACGTGATAATCCCGTCTGCTACGCTCATTCAGAGTATGTTATAAATTACAAACATCAATTCTCATGTGCAAATCAATTCAAGTAATTCAGATGTTATGCTAATTGACAAATTCCGAATTATTATTCATTATTCTTTTCAGTTACTTGCTTAGTTTTCCAATTTAAATATAAATTATAATAACTTAATTCTTTCAGATTGTTGTTCGACTTAATATCTCTCCAAGATGCCAATATTTTTATATAGTGATTTTACAATTTGGGAGATAACATAATCAGTTGTGGAATCGCATGGTTATTCCGATTGATTGTGTTACTCGTCCCTTTGAACTTAGGTCAGGTGCTGTTCATTTATGTAATTACAGGGTATGAACGAGTGAGGTGCCTCTCTCTTTCTTCCCGTGACGGTTTAGTGGATTGCCTGACCGGACCGTTTTCAGCTCCATCAAGTTCCAAGGACGGTGACATTTTTTACGTGATAATCCCGTCTGCTACGCTCATTCAGAGTATGTTATAAATTACAAACATCAATTCTCATGTGCAAATCAATTCAAGTAATTCAGATGTTATGCTGATTGACAAATTCCGAATTATTATTCATTATTCTTTTCAGTTACTTGCTTAGTTTTCCAATTTAAATATAAATTATAATAACTTAATTCTTTCAGATTGTTGTTCGACTTAATATCTCTCCAAGATGCCAATATTGTTATATAGTGATTTTACAATTTGGGAGATAACATAATCAGTTGTGGAATCGCATGGTTATTCCGATTGATTGTGTTACTCGTCCCTTTGAACTTAGGTCAGGTGCTGTTCATTTATGTAATTACAGGGTATGAACGAGTGAGGTGCCTCTCTCTTTCTTCCCGTGACGGTTTAGTGGATTGCCTGACCGGACCGTTTTCAGCTCCATCAAGTTCCAAGGACGGTGACATTTTTTAGTTTGAATGACCATGTTTTCATTTCACTGATTTTGTTATCCAACCGAATCAGTGTTGCACTAATTTTCATAGTAACCTATTTACAGGATTCACCTTCAATTTTTGTATTGGATAACCTCTCTAAATAATATAATTAGATTCAAAGGTCTTAACTAAATTTATATTTCATTTATTCTTGTTATTGAAATTGTATCTCAAGTATCTGATTTTTATATTTCTACTATTCAAAATTCAATTTTACTTCATATTATACCAAACTCTGTTCAATTGAAATTGTACCTTATTTAAATTATTAGTCAAATTCATTTTGGAATAAATCAAATTGTTAAGTTGGACTTGTATTATTTTTCTGAATATCCATCAACTATCATCCATCTCGTAGTACCTGGATTCTTGTCTGTGAATTCCTTTTTTTGTGGTTATTTATTAAGCAGTTGGCGCTCAGGGCAATTCACAAGTCTAGAATCACAGGGCACGTTTCACTTCGAGCCCTGAGACTAATTTTCTCAATTTGAGCTAGTAGTTGAGTTAGTAGTTTCGTTTCAATATTCAGAAAAATAAGACAAAGTCCAACTTAACAATTTGGTTTAATTCCAATAGGAATTTGAATAACAATAAAAATAATATACAATTCTTGTATTGAACAAAATTATTAGGTATACCATAAACTAAAATTGAAATTTGAATTAATAGAAATATAAAAATTAGAAACCTTTGGTTACAATTTCAACAAGAAAGGAATGAATGAAATATAGATTTAATTAGGAACTTTGAGTTCAATTACATTAGATTACAGAGATCATGAAACACATAATTAAATGTGAACCTTTTGAGTTCGATTACTACAAAAAAATTGGTGAAACACGAGTTAGTTGGATAACAAGAATCAGAGAAATGATAATATGGTCATTCTAACTGAAAAATGTTTCCGTCCTTGGAACTTGAAGGAGCTGGAAGTCGGCTCTGTCAGGAAATTTCCTCAACCGTCATGGGCAAAAGACAGAGGTATCTCAATCGTTCAGACCTTGTTATCACAAAAAAAAACGAGAAGTGCCTTGGCATAAGTGCGAGGGACTTGTAACATAATCAGTAGGAATAATCATACGATTCCACAACTGATTATGTTATCTCCCAAACTGTATAAACACTATATAAACAATATTGAAATCTTTAAGAGAATATTATTACAGTCAATCAATCAGAAGGAAATCTGAAAATAATTGAGTTACTGCAATTGATATTTTAAATTGGTAAAAATAAAGAGAGTTGCTGAAAAGAATTATAATTGAAAGGTTAGAATTTGTCCCTCAGCATAAAGAAACAATGGAATTGGGGTTTGCAATTTATACAATAACTTGAACAAGCGTGACAGTGGTGTTAATTAAGATCTCAAAAAGCAATAGTTGAGTTCCCTACTTCTATGTTACCCAGAACAATATTCAACTTCACCTATAAGTCAAATAAGACGAAACCCCGTGTACTCATGTACCAGGTCAACAAAATGGTGAATCCCAAAATCACGCAACACGAACACGTGCAAATTGCTGGGATAAACACAAAGAGTGAAAATACTATATCACCAGTCTGCATACGACTCGTTAAATTATTTTTGTATAAAGATTTAAAAAAATACTCAATGATGCAAAAATTATTCCAGAATTATGCTAGTTAACAAAGTGATCGTGTGATGAATGCTGAGAGGTTTGTTGAGAGTTATTTCCACTGAAATATATCGACGTTCAGGGACTGTACATCCTGAATTCTGATTACGGAATCAAATCAAATCAAATTAATCAGTCCCTGATATCAATAATATCTCAATGGCAGATTAAAAATGACTATAAGACAAAAGAATTATTGAATCTCGACTCACCTCGTCAAGCGTTGACACGACAATTGCTACCTGAAATTTCCGTTTTGATCTCTACCCCTACTTACGAATCGCACGCCAAGCGACGTCGAGGAATACTAATTTCAATAATCGATTTCCTATTCAACGGGTAGATGCCTCTGGTACAAATCGTTATTCTGATCTTCACAGCGTTCTTCATACAAGTAACGTCGGAAGCGTTACAGATTCATCCCACAAACCATATATTTATTATTTTCGTGGTATCTTTCAAACATTTTATTGTTTTTGCTATAACATTGTATCTGTAGAATACAGAAATACTTATAACTTACATATGCTCCAAAATTCCAAATCTCATATATTTTTCATAAATCTTATACATAATTTTCCAGATTATCATTTACAAAGTTGAACAACTTACAAACCTATGGTTGGCATTTTATTCATTACAGTACTATGATGACAATGGTGGAAAGTTCTTAGAAGATTTGGCTCTATTTTCACATTCCCCTTTCCCAATTCTGATTTATCGTTAAGGATAGCTAAACTGTTTCCGTAGTATTTCTGAATTTTAATTCTATCAAAATTCATATTCAGAATTATATGAACTGTCAATTCAATTTTCAATAGGATATATCTCTACAATGTGTTGGCCACTGTTAAAATGGAATATTCCTGGTTTAACGCGGATAGCGCTACTCGTTTAATGAGCTTGTTCAAATCAGTGTGTTTGAAAATTACCAGCAAACGAGGTCTAAAATTCTAAGCTTATATTTATATCACACATCATCACTATGGACTAACATTAGCGCCCCCTAAAAAGTTTCACTATGAAATAATAAAAGAGTCAATACTTAAAATCATCCCAAAGCCGGTGTTTTCGTGTTCCTGGACTGTTTATATGTACGAACAGCTTGATTTCACGGAATTCATGTGATCACTGCAATCAAAATTATTGGAACGTTGGTTGGTTTCCTGAATTTCACATCTGACTGTTTTGTATGTTGTGTACACTGTATACTATCTTGTATTTAATAATATGATTTTTGCATATAGTATTTAAAATATGAATATAATAATAATAATAATAATTATTATTAGAATTTACAGAAGTGTAATTTCTTCGGGCAAAGTCTGGCTAATTAGCTATTCTACTTAACCCCATTTTGTTAAATGCATAAAAGAAGGAAAGATAGAACAGCGATTATGAACTAGAATATACATAAAATGATAAACATAACAAAAACGAATACTCCCTCCTGTTCCCCCGATTCATCATGTACACAAAAACAATAATTTAGAGCATCGTTTGAATCGTGCACCCGTAAGACTCTTGCACTGACTAGACAGAGAGTTATAAAGTGTAAACGCATTATACGTAAGCGATCTACGAGACATGGTAGTGCAAAGACAGCTGTGACACAAACCGTAGCCAAACGCTATGGAGATCACTTCTGAAAATCAGCTTTTCGTGCAAATACACAGGCTGAGATTGTGCTAGGACTCGATAACTCAAAACTGTCAAACTGTATTGATAGATAGTTTCAATGCTCAACCACTGGAGTTCTCAAATTTCTTGGCTTATATAATCATACTTCCTCAAACCAAAAATAGAACGGCAGCAGCTGTTCTGTATCTTCTGCAGCAGGTTAATGCGGACAACGTTAAGACACGGAAAGTATACTACCAGACAATAATTGATTATATATAAAACCAGAGATTCGCTCGGCTTCTTTCTTAGCTTAAAGTTAACTATGAGGAAGTTTTGATACAGCAACATCAACGCGATATACGATCTTTCGACCAAAAGGGATACGTGAGCCCGGAAACGAAGATTATCATCAGAAACCACACCCAGTATTTGGCGATACCAACGAACGGGAGCTGCCTACCATCGATACAAATATGTAGACTAGATTTAATAGTCTTTCCAACTTTCGCAGGGCAAAAGCACATAACACCATTTATCAGGATTTAACCTTGAGTTATGTCTCGAGGAATATGCCGAAATAAACTCTAAATCATCATTTATCATCCGGCCTGCATTTACCGAGAATCTATTGTCAAAAGTGTGACAAATCTGCGTGTCGTCTGCATAAGATTGAACTGTTGAGCGAGTTATATTCTAAGAAAACATCGTCGTATTATAAACTTCAATAGAATCCATATATCTATATAGTGCTGACTTGCAATGTATACGTGAGGTTACACATTCATAATCTGTGAGGTTACACATTCATCAGTTCTGACATGATATTCTCATAATTAACATCTCAGTATATTGTATGATATATTTTATTGAATGAAATCAACTTATTCCTGGATCGGAATACGACTTATATAATTGGCGCTGCGAACAGGATGTCATCAACCCGCGAAATTCAAACGTAGAGGTGTTTTGGTGATGTTTGAACTATCATGGCCGACGTTGGAACCGAATTTCAGGAGAGTTAACAACAAACCACAATTCAAAATATGACTGTTGTTGTAGCTACATTGCCACCATCTTTTAATGAACCTATGAACTATCATACTTGAATGTAAATGTCAGAACAGTTAACTTCAGATGACTACATCTATGAATGAAACGATCAACTCTCAACGTCAGAAATGTTAACGTCAAAGGATGACATCTTTGATACCACAATTCAAAATATGACTGATGTTATAGCTACATCGCCGTCATCTCTTAATGAAGCGATGAACTATCATACGTAAATGTCAATGTCAGAACAGTTAACCTCAAATGACTACATCTATGAATGAAACGATCAACCGTCATGCATACCTGTCAACGTCAAAGGACGACATCTATGAGGTATTTTGTTAAGGTTTTTGCGCAGGAAATTCATGAACCGATAACTATCATAGCTGGATGTCAATGTCAGAACAGTTAATGTCGAAGGACGACATCTAAGAGACTCCTATTCAAAATGTTACTGATGTTGTAGCCTATATCGCCATCTAATAATAAACCGATGAACTATCATAGCTGAATGTCAATGTCAGAACAGTTAACGTCGAAGGACGACATCTGTGACGTATTTTATTGATGTTTTTGCGCGGGAAGTTCCATCTCAATTCAAAAAACGATTCAATAATGAACCGATGAACTATCATAGCTTGATGTCAATGTTAGAACTGTTGATGTCAAAGGACGACATCTATGAGATTCAAATTCAAAATTTTACTATATCACCATCTATTGATAAGCCGATGAACTATCATAGCTAAATGTCAATGTCAGAACAGCTAACGTCGAAGGACGACATCTATGAGGTGTTCTGCTGATGTTTGCGCGAGGAATTTCGAAAATTTGACTCATGTTGTAGCTATACTGTCATCTATTATTGAACCACACCGTTATTCCAAAAATAATGAACTTTTAAAATAACCTACAAATTTCCTCAACGTTAAATGATTACTTACGTATATGAAGTTATTACACCAGAAACCACATTGAGTATATGAGAACACGTGGAAGCAATACATTTTGCATGAACCTGCGTCATCACATTCAGTTCATACGGGAACAACAGCACGTGTAATTGAATACAATGGAGTCATTCATTAGGTAAACAAATAACAATGAGTGATATACAAGTCTAGACTTGTTAGTAAGCGAATTAGAATTGAGAGTTATGTTGACTACGAATTTAATTCTCGTTTCCTCAGTCATCTGTTACAGCTCAAATAAAACACATCCTTTTCATATATCCTGTGTGTGCTGTCTTCTATTGAACGGAAAATGTAAGTTTAATTCAATTATCCAATTCACTACCATAAAAACGTACTTGTTTTGTCTCTTATTCAGAATAAACCTCTTTTGGCATTGAAACAGTTACAAAATTATTCAATTCACATTCATAAAATAACAAGTACAAAAATTAATTAATTAACTTTTATAGAATAACTATTGTTTCAATTTTGTGTGTGTATTACGAATTTTAAAAATCTTCAATTTTTATCCAAATCGTTTCAGATTTATGATGGATCTAACAAAACGTGCTCTTTTGGAGAGAAAACCATTGAGGAGAGTTCCAGAGCTCGAAATCAATAAGCATTATACGATACTTCAAGCGAGAGTAGTAAGAACAAAATTTGGTGAATCCGTATTGCTCGAGTTCGATGAATTCTCTATGTTCCTACCCAATCGACTGACCAATCAAATTATCCCAATTTTGGAACGAATCAACATGAAACCTTGTTTGATTTTGATATACAGGGGAAAAGAGGATGTTAACAAAAGCAACCCGGCTTTTAAACTCGAATTTTTGGAGCTCAAGTAATAAGAAATCTAAGGTATGATGTTTATACTAGCGTGTGTATATAGTCGATGAAATCATCAGTATAAATATGTCTCTTGAAGAATACACACGTAAACTGGAAGAATTCGGTGTGAAAGTGAAAGCTTCGAGTGGAGATTTAAAATTTTACGAAAATAATATTATCGCTATAAGACAATTGAATAGTTTAAGTATTAGCGGGAAGGATGGTTATGTTAGATCCCAATTTCATAATCCTAACCTCAATTTTGAATCGAATCCTGTATACAAACGTTCCGAATCGAGTGGAACGTATTTATATATGTCCCAGGAAAGACCTGAGAAATGAATGTAATCGAACAGAATCGCAACCAATGAATTATCAAATGATTAACGAAAATCAGCTAGAGGTATTCACATACATAATTCTCAAATCGATGTGGACCACCACCACCACCACCGATCACACATTCAATTATGAGCTCAAGCTATTATTTTCAGATGATACAGAGGGGGATGTTATGAAGTGGCAAACATTCACACCATCACTTACATCGATGTCTTCTCAACCACCACCACAAATTACACCATCACCCACACAGATAGTGAACGGAATTTATGCGATGCAATGTTTCAATCTTAGTGCCTTATTAGTTATACTACTTGGAATCATCATAAAAATTGTTCAGGAACATACAAATAAATACGTATAATGATAAATAGTTGTTTTATTGAATAATAATAATAACATGTAATTAATGAATATTATACAGATATATTTAATTTGGTATAATAATGTTCAGGAACCATTGGCTGTAGATTATTCACGTGTTGAATTGTACACATATATTTTTTTCCATCATTATGGTGATTCATGCAGCTCATCCTGTTTGAAGGTTCGAATCTTCCTGTTTCACATAGAGTATTATCAAAGTTACACACATCTACAATGTGTGGGGAAATATTCAGTTCTTGACACTTTCTCGTCAGCTTTTTGATGACCTCGAACATAAATATAGTCTGCCTTACATAGAAGATTAGATTTTAGAATATTATCTATTTCGGTGTATTCTTCATCTCCAGAGGAATATTTTATTCCATGTACGAGTGTCTCCATATAACATATAGAGTTTCGATCTTGATCATTCAACGATGCAAAGGGTATGCATGGTTTAAATAATGAATAATGTCGTTTAAATCCAATCTGAATAGACATTTCTTTCGGATGGAACACATCGTCGACGCCGAAACATCGAATGTCAACCAAAGCGATTCTCATGGTGTAACGTAATAAACTGATCGAATTTATGTCTAAATGAGACTCTTGATGATTTCGGTGAGGTGTGAGTATTCCATTGAACAATCGTGAATTATGATGCAATAAGCTTTCGTATTAGCGGGAAATCCTTTATCTGCTTCGATTTCCAGTCGCACATCAACAGTAGCTGATTTCACGGCTTCTTCTTGCTTAGAACAATCGATTACGTACAAAGCGCGTGTTTTGAAACTGCTATGACACAATATTGAATGTTTCACAGCAGAATTTGTGTAGCTGGAGTAGAATTCGGTGTAGTTGTGATGGGCGAGAAAGTGATCATTTTTAGCAAAGTCCAAGTTCATTCGTTCACTAGGGAAATATTCTCCGCTTAGAGATAAGTGAATACTAGAAATGTGTACGAGATCGAATATCGTGAGATTAGCTTTCAGATTGTTTCGCTCGTCTGTTTGGAAAAATATTATAATATAACGCAGTTTTTCAACTGCTGCACTAGTCTTGACAGCCCAAATTTCCCTTTTCGCATAGGTTGTTATAGCAGGCAATTCATGTGATTCCCATTTTATGAATGGAATTAGGATGGGCATTTCACTTTTGATGGCTCGCAATAGCTTTTCTCTAATTATGTCGTTGGGAACGATATATTTGACTTTCAACTCCATACTGTCAATCGAAAATTTAACCGTGGTAGCATCGTTTGCAATGATGATACAATCGTTATCGTTTCGAGCTCGCACCAATTGGATTGTTTGTCGCCCAAATGTAATCATAGAATAATCGTTGAAAATGTTGAATATATGCTTTAGTGGAATCAGTAAGCTGAAAGTCTTAGTTTGAGTTAAAACTACACTTTCTTCAGGGTAAGTCCAACCAGCAATAGACATATGCGTAGAATCTGTAGGAGTGTAGCGAGTGAATGCACTCACAACACTAACTATTCCAGGATCTCGAACAGTTTCGATGTCTCGCCCACTTTCGTTGTTAGAGCATGAGTCGAAAAGAAAGGCTCCATAATTGGGTACTATTGAGACATTCCCAGCTCCAGTTATTTCTATTTTTCCTTTGACAGCTAATAGGGTATCCTCCATCGGAAAAAATGCATCCACTTGATTTATTCCAAACTCCACAATATCGCTGTTATTGAATGCCTTAACGAAAGGTGTGATCGATCTATATTCAGCTTTTCGTATCGATTCATCGAAATTCGGTTCTTGATAGATATCAAAAATTGATGAGACAACACTGTTGCTCAAACTCACATCGTTGGTAGCATTGTTACCTACATACTTCCGCTTAGGCATTTTTTCCAAATTTAAGTCGAAACCCAAGAGATTGTAGAACTGATTGATTAGCTTTGGTGAGTAGGTCACGCGGTTTTGGTGATTTGTTGAAGACTGATGAAGATGGAATGTGTGAAGTTCTTTTATTGTCTCCAACAACAAAACCCATTTCAGACTTCTTGTAAATGTTGATGGAGAATACTTTCTTCCCCGCGAAAATTAACCGGATTAGAGTGTTGATCCAAAGCGAGTATGGTGATGTTGGTAATCTCAACGATATTGGACACTGGTAAGTACAGAGGATTTTTTGGTCGTTCCACAATTCTACAGGGTATTGTTATTGGGTTACAGTGAGAATATATCTTCTTTTTGCTTCAGATTCCTCTTGATCAATTCTTCGATATCAGCTATTCCATAGTTATCTGCAGGTATTGCGATTTCTTTCAAAGTTTCATTCTCGTAATAGTAGAATTTTTGTTGTCGATATTCGGTATGGAATTGTAGGAAGTGAATCCCAACAATGATAAATAATATTTTTTGTCTGGCCTCAGCACAATCGAGATCTGCGGTGTAAACGAGAATATATGGTTGGTGCTTGTTAACGTGAACAACTGAGACATGATACTGATAAAAATTTATTGAAACATCCCTATTTATATTTAAACATTAGTAAATGGAATAAGTATGATCTCATAAAATATGGGTCGTCTTTGCAAACTTCTTCTATCAACACTTGCTTCTCGTGATGAGTTATTTCCTTGTTCTCCATGATGTTAGAAATCTGCTCAGATAAACATTGAGAACATAATTTGCGTGGGGGTTGTGGACCATCGCAATCTTCATCGACATGTTCCTTACACTGCATATGACGGTAAAGTTATTCGAACATATGTTCCGGAACCTCATTCTGATTGAGAAACACCACATCCAAATGTTTTAGGATGTATTCCATCGGTAGAAACGTTAAATTCTTACGTGTAAGTTCGCTCGTAGGTTCATTGATAGCCTCGATCAAATTATCGTAAATAAAATTAATAATTGTTCTCAAACTACTTCCTCCTTCAGTTTCGCATATGTATTGTATCAATGCCGAAGCGCAATCCATGATGGTTGTTACTCGCTGAATGTTTAGGTAAGACGGAGAAATTTCAAAAACAATTTTCACATATAACTTGATTGTATTTCTGAAAAGGATCGTTGTTATAGGAAATCCGAACGTTCTCACCCAGATATCGAACGAGTTCCTCCGGTGGTTTCAAATTTCCAAACGAATCAAAATACTCTACATCGTTGCCGTTTTTTTCGAATGCTACCCAATGAGTTCCGCTGTTTTTCACTGAATCTAAATTTAAAATGATGCGTTCTTGACGCCAAGGTTTTCTAGGTAGATTGTCTCG
Organism: Endomychus coccineus; assembly: GCA_958510875.1. Classification (NCBI taxonomy): domain Eukaryota; kingdom Metazoa; phylum Arthropoda; class Insecta; order Coleoptera; family Endomychidae; genus Endomychus; species Endomychus coccineus. Next base: position 170,008,758 of record OY294067.1, read on the forward strand.
CATGAAGACAACTCGAAAATGTGATATTTTCATTTTATTTGCGAAACGCACCAAATCCCGATCGTTCAGCGGTCTATCTATGGTAGATTAATTGAAAGTTTTTTTGTTGCATCTCCAAAAACAATTTCAGGCCCCTTTTAGCATTTCGTCTCAAATATAAACCTTTACCTAACGATTCCATAGCTTTGTTGTGACGTTGATCTTCTTCAAGCTTCTTTTTCGCATTTTTAGCATTTATTACTGCATTCGCTATGGTACTCGCACCTCCTGCAACCGACCCTAAGGCTCCCAGAGCTCCTAAGATGAGTAGTGATAGTACTCTTGGTACTCCGATACGTTTTTTACCTCCAGCTCGTTTGATCACGATCCGTGCGGCTTCCAACGCGTTCATAGCGGACTTCCTCAATGAAGAAGATAACCCCATTGACTTTGCGATGCTTCCAACGATATCCTTCCGGAAACAACATCTTCGTTGTCGCCTCCGTTTCTTGATACCCATACCTAGTTTCCGTTTAACCTTCATCTCACCGGTAACCAATAAACTAGAGAGTCTTTCACCCGCGCTAGCGTCTCTAGATCTAACTCGTTTCCAAGCAGCGTCTTCTAATATTTTATCGGCCTTATGACGTTCCTCCAGAGATTTGTTTTGTGAATGAGCTATATCGTGTTCGCGACAAGCGGAATCTGAAAGAGCGATACCTTCACCATCGCGTGCAAGACGCTTTACAATTTAGTTCCAGGACCACAGAATTGATATGAAGGAATACGTGATTCAAACGGGAGCTTGTTTATGAGTGTATTCAATAAACCTTCACCTTGATGAATCAACATTGTTGATGAGTATACGCTCTAGTGATTTTCCTTTTTTTACGTTATCATTTAGTTAAAATGTTCCACACGATGAAGACCGTTCAACAAGTACAGACACTTCCAATCGAGAATTTAGATTTAAAAGTTAAAACTAATCGCGTTGGTAAACATGGTAAACTGTTACCAAACTCTTTTCGTGCTTTAATTTGTGGTCCGAGCGGATGTGGAAAAACAAACGTTATGTTATCGTTGTTGTTCAATCCAAATGGTGTCAAGTTTGGGAACGTTTACGTATACTCGAAGTCATTATATCAAGATAAGTACATACTGGTACAGGAGATTTTGGAACGAGTGAAAGGAGTTGGTTATTTCCAATATGAAGACAATGGAGAAATTATAAGTCCGAACGATGCAAAACCAAATTCTATCTACATTTTTGATGATATATCCTGTGAGACACAACAGAAAATTAGAGAATATTATTCGATGTGTAGACATAGAAACATTGACGCATCATATCTATGTCAGACATAATCTAAAATTCCTAAACAACTGATTCGCTATAATTCTAACCTGATCGTGTTATTTAAACAATATGAAATGAATCTAAAACACGTTTTTGATGAGCACGTATCCCCAGACGTTACTTTCGATCGATTCAAAAAGATGTGTTCTATGTGTTGGAGTGAGAAATCCGGGACATTGATAATTGTTGAAGATTTCGATTTGAACAGTGGAAGATACCGCAAAGGTTTCGATGTATATATTAAAGTGTGAACGTGAAATCTATAGCAAATACACAATGGACGCTGAACGTTAGCACGTAAACGAAAAATTGCTCAATTGGCACGATCTATACGCAAGAAATATCTCTCTTTGAAATTGGGTAAAACGGAAGAGGACGAGTCGATCAATGAATTATTTAAACCAATATCGGAACCACTTCGGGAAATAATCAAATCCAATAATTCACCATTGATTAAACGTGAAATTAAGTAAGAAAAGGATGATGTGAATGAGGAGGAGGAGGAGGAGGATGAGGGAGAGAAGGAAGATGAAAGAGGGATAGTATTGGATGTGAGCGATGCAAGTAAAACTGTTATTGAAGAGTCTGACAACGATGATGATGACTATGACGTATTAGAATCTTACTTAGAGTTATTTCAAAAATATATCGGTGATTATTGGTCAGGGAGTAGAAACATCGATAGAGTTTATGGCCCAGTTTACGATGCTAGTTCGTTGTCATGGTTACTAGGAGGTAAATTAATCGATTTCAAAAATAGAGATACTATAAATTAAAAGCATCGTCGGTCTGTGTGAACTTATATTCCATGACAAACCTAGAAAGTTCACCATGAAAGATAAGATGAATTACAGGATGATTCTGAACTTGACGAATCCCCATAGAAATAGTGCTGGAAACTTGAAAGGTACTCGAAAATACAAGTATATTAAAATAATCGGAAATCTAATTCCTGAGGACGCTCTCGGTAGCGGTATGCAATTGACATATAACAACGAACCAGTGGAGTACGTGTATTGGGACGATCCAAACGAACTCGTGGAACGCCTAAGACTATTGATTGGTTCTCAACAAGGTGGGAATACGTCGCACGATAATGAGATTGTTGCAATTATAAATGAACTTCGAGAGGCAGATATGGTTCATTAGATGATATACAATAGCGTTTGAAACAGTTATATGATGAGTCTCGACAAGTTTGATAGGATATCTAGGAGCGGAGGAGACGGTGTAGTCGGCAGCGTCGATGTTCTACGAATACGCTCGATGTATAAGAACGTTTTGACTCATACACCAGACGGTGATGTGGATATTAAAAATTTGAAAATTTCCAATATGTAAACACCTACTTTAAATAACGATGCTGCGAATAAGAAGTACGTCGATAGCGCGATAGTTGAAGTGGAAAAAAGGTTGAAGGAACTTCTTGACAAGTATGCAAAGGCTAATATGAATAAAGCTTTGAAGAATCTTCAAACCGATGTGCAGAAAGTGATAGACTATACAACAAAATGTATTCATCACTAGTTTGAAGAATATTGATAGTAAATTGGTTGTGTTGGAAGGAAATTCTGATGGAGTCCATCCTAATGCGATAATTGAGCATGTTGCAACAAGGTAAAGAACAAGTTGTATATGAACTTCATAAACCAAGTAGAAAGAATTTCAAACACCGCCGGACAATTATGAAAGGTTAAGATGATCTGTGGCAGTTGGATCTGGCTGAAATGAGTAATTAAGCGCGTGAAAATCGAGGATTTAAATTCATTTTAGTGATGATCGAATGCTTCTCAAAATATCTGTGGACTCGCCCGTTGAAAACAGAATCAGCTGTAGAGGTTCGGAAGGCTGTTGACTCTATTTTTTTGAAATCTAACGGGCGTATATCCACAAATTTACAAAGCGATCAAGGAAGGAGTTCTTCAATAAGCACTCTAAAGAGTTGATGAAGAAACATGAAATCAATCAATACAATACTTATTCCGTAAAAAAAGCAGTCATTGCAGAAGTGCTCTATGAACATTTCAGTTTGAGTGGGAAATACAAATGGTTTGATATACTCGAAGAGGTCACTGAAAAATATAATGAGCGTAAGCATAAAACGATGAATCTGGCTCCGTGTAAAGTGAAAAAACATGACGAAAGTGAGATATTAAAGCGATGCTACTCACACATTAAGCTAGCTCTAGCACACAAATAAAACGTTGGAGATGTGGTGCGTATCAGTGAGGCAAAACATATTTCCGAAAAATCGTGTACGCCCAATTGGTCGGCGGAATTATTTAAAATTATAAAAGTTAAAATTTCGAACCCTGTTACGTATCTACTCAAAGACATGAAAGATTCCCCAATCACCGGATGCTTTTACGAAGAGGAATTACAAAGAACGAAGCAACCCGACGTATATTTAATTGAGAAAGTACTTCGAAAAGAAGTTGATAAAATGATAGTTAAATGGTATGGTATGGAGGATAAGAGTTGGATACAGAATACCGATATAGTATGATCTGCGCATGCTCAAATAAATATTTGATATGTGTTGGTGGTAGAGAAGTTTGAATGCAACAGTCAGTTGTTACGAAATGTCTTCGCAAGACAGTCAGTTTTCCAATGCGAAAAGTAGTAGTATGAGTGGTGATGAAGAGTTGGATTGAATTCCAGAAAAAATTGAAATAGCCTCAAAAGATGAACAATTTCTATTCATGAATACTGTTTATCCACTGAGAGAAAATTTGGAGGTTAGATGTGAACTAAGCCCTGCGAAGAAAATTCACTCCAACTATCTCGCTGCATCAAAGAAATCAATATGGAAAACTCGTCTTTGGAAGATTCGGATGGAACGACTTCATCAATCTAGTGCGGATGAAGATCAAGGAATTTTTTGAGAGTCAACATGCACATTTCGATTCTACACCTATAGCATGTGGATATTATTGTCAAATATCACTGTGCGTTTATGTGAATAGTGTTAAGGTACTTCAAGTTACCAAGCACAATACTGATTTTTATTTGAGCGAGCAAGACGTACGTGAAATCAATAGAATTAACGATGAAGTGTTATTTCATCGAGTGTCGTTCCTTGAACAACTTGAATTTTGTTCATATTATTATGAGGTCATTGCAATAATTAAATCAATGAGGGGTCTTGCTAGTTATATGGAACTTTTGTATTGTTTTATGGATGTTGCACCAGAAAGCTTATTAGCTAATACTCTTAGAGAGTTTATGTTTTCGCATAAGAATAAAATTATTTATGATTCAGAGTTCGAGTGAGCAATATGTACGTAGAATCACTAACAATGCTAGTGGATTAGAACTCTTGTATTGTTTTATCGATATTTCATCAACAAAATTTTGTTTATTGACTGATACACTCAGAGAAATGTTATTTTTTATATAAAAATAAGGTTATGTATGATTTAGAACAATAAATGATTCTTATGAAAAATAGTCCTTCAGTTTGCGGTAAAGAGAGAGAAAAATTAAACAAATCATCATCATAGAAATATTTTATTTATTTTCATAAAACAATAATAAACATAGATATGAAGTATGAACAATAATAATAATATGACGGATATATAAACTTATACAATTATGGTGATAAAGAATAATGACCATAAGGTAAAGTGTTTATCCCATTACCATTATGTGTCTTTTGCTGTCGAAAGTGCTGAGGGCAATTTTATCTTGTTCGATTGTATACAATTTAAAATCGAATGAGCGGATATGCGATACATCTCAATCCCTTTTTCCAAACATCTAACGTAATCTCCGAATGTGATTGTGTTCCGCAACACATGATCCCGCACCCCCTTCGCTTCTTTTGTTGGGTTACGATCCTGAACTGTATAACTATACATCTTGGATCTTAACCCTACAAACTTATAAATAATCATCCACCCATTTTCATCTTTCATTAAGATGACTACTTTTTTATTTACAAGTGGAATCTCAAAGTTGTTGTTAAGCGCATAATCGCTCGTATCGAATTTATGAATATATTTATTGATGATGCTCTGATAAATATCATCATCAGTAATTATATGATAGATCAAACTATCTGTGTCAGTATAACATAATCTTATCATTTCAGGATCTTTATAAAGTGTGAGCATGAAGTTGTAATGAAAATCGTACACACATGTTTTAGAAACGTCCAAAATCGTCATACCCACATAAATTGGTCTATTGTATAACACTTCTGATTCATTCTGTTCAATGGCCACTAGATTCTCTTCAAATATTTTACTACTATTAAGATTGGGTTGTGAAATATAATAACGAGCTCCATAAGGTCCATACCATTTGTTAACTAATTTGACCGCTCTATGCTTCCACACGTTCTCCATCGATTTCCCGAAAATAGCATTGATGAGCAACTTGAACAGTGCTATCTCAAAGGCGTTCTTAGAAGCCGCTCTCAATCTAGTATTCAAATCAATATTCCTGAAATATTGTTTCAAGTTCCTATAATGAATGATATATCCTGATTTTTTATGAAAAGTTGTTAATAATTTTGGTAATTTACTACCCGGTGGAGCTGAATGATTTGGACAAAGAGAAAGATCTTTATGAAGGTCATGCAATGTTGTAGGATACTCCAAATCAACCTCTAGAATATACCCGATAGAAGTTTCATCGGAAACATTTTGTACGTCGATATTATAAACATTTTCAACCCACTTAAACCCATCGTAAGGTGAATATTAAATCATAACCCACCCATATTGATTGCACACATAGAAATACATTAAATAACTATTTTCTTCTTGTGGATTGTGGTTATGCATATATTAATTGTTGGGTTTTGCAAATCGATTAATGCATTGACTCACACCCCCCTAATCCCTCGTTCCAAGGATAATACCATATCGATATCTTTTGAATATTGTAGCGATACGTTTGTATATTTTAGCATACAATCTCATGTGAATGATGGAACAGTGAAGTAGTGTGCGGAATCTAAATCAAACAGGCCCACGCATTTGTTTCAAAAATTTTCGAATACATCGGCCAGAAATAGGACGTCTGTTTTCAAATACAAATCTGAATAATCACCTGAATTTTTAAACTCAAATCGATTCCAAACTGATTGAGGGTGTTGATCTTCCTCACTTATCGATTCATGTCGAAGTTTATTGAAGAATTTCTCGATCGGAGGAAGATTTTCATCGTTTAATTTCCCCCACTCATCCATGTGTTCGTATGGGAAAACTCCTTTACGTGTTAATAGTTCGAAGTTTTCTTGAGATAAGTGGGAAAACTCGCGTTTCAAAATAGTCAAGTCATCCTCATTTAAATAAGAGACTTATTTATCTAAACTTGAATCTAAAAATCTACACTAGTCTATAAATCTAAATTTAACAATAGAATTTGTGCAGCTTCTGGTGAAACTCATATATTCCTCTTTATTCGAGGGGAACACCTGAATATTTTGTTTAGACGATCTAGCCAAATCTCTAATTAATAGAAACATATCGTACCCACTCAAGTTGTGAGCTACGACCGGTACCACAAATTTATATTTATAATTTAAATTGCAATCTTGGTGGGCTAATCCTCGATATTTTCCGGTAAAATGACAAGGATCTTTAACACAAATGTCACCCTCTTTGAACAACACACCACAAATGTGACATTTGGTTTCATACATTATACTGACTATCCTAATTCCAACAAAATCAATGGGTATATTACATTTTAGTTTTAGATCGATGAATTCTCCATTTTTATCTGATTGTTCTGTCAACCATTTAGCCGGATAAGGCCCTCTATAACTATTGTAACGTGATAGGGAATCGTTGAAATGACATTTCAGGTAGGAGCCTACACTGTAAGCTTCATGTAGCTGCGTTCTGTTTGTATATGAATTTGCACTAGATTGAGAGCAGTTTTGAATGGGTAATAATAGATCTTCAAAATCAAAGTAGACAATACAAGGTACAGGCAGTTTGTTTGAATGATTTTTGAATTTCAAATAATCCTCTTCGGGGAATGTTATTTTACAAGCATGCATCTCACCACAATCCTCAATATGATTATTGTACTTGATCTCACCTTTAAAATTATTCAAACATCTCTCACATAAGTAAGTTTAATTTCTGGTGTTGATTTGAGAATTCACTAATCTTGGTAAATTTTTAATTAAACTGTAATGAAATTTCACTATCGGATCTACTTGGATGGAGGAGGAGGATGATTCCTCTCCGCGATAATACTTGTCTTGAATCATTAATAAATTGAAGTGTTTTTCGAGTTTATTTTTGGTTAGGTATGCAGGGAGAACCTTTAATTTCTCCCCATTTTCATTTTTACTGCTACTACCACATAATTGCAGTACGAACACATGGATAGAAATATTATTATTTTTCTCAAATATAGGGATTTGTGAAATGGGTAGGGGAAATGTTAAATTTTGCAAATTCAAAACTGTAGGAAGATGCGGGTATGAAGATAATCGATCTGAATGTGGATTAGTAGCAGGATTCAATCCAAGCGAAAATTCGTAATAGTTTTCAATGTTAATAACTGCATGCTTAAGTTCGATTTCTTCAGGCAAAACAATATATGAAGATCCTGAATTGATAGTTTCATGCTTATTAATATTTATTTCTAGACTTATCACATCTCTGAGGCTTCACCCACTATCTCTTCCAGCCAATTCATCCAGTTTAACTTGGAGTTTACCAATGACATACTACTTGAACCACTCTAATAAATTTGTAATAGTCTCTATTGGAGCGGATTTTGTATGAAAATATTTGAATTCTACCTGGATAAGCTCTTCATTAACATTGTGTTTGATATATTCACAACAAAATGTTGTGGTGACTTTAATAAAATTGTATATATGTAAAATTTTGATACCTCTAGAACTAAAGAGAATAAAAGCATCATACAAAAAATTCAATGGATCTAATTGTGAAATATTTATTATCAATCCAGTTCGAATTCGTTGAGAAAATGCAGACTTACCATCTTCCCAACGAATACGATCGCTTCGATTTTTATTTGAGGGGGCGGGTTCATTTCGAATTTGTAATAAAATTTTGAATCTTCTTATATGTCCCACATTAGCTTGAATCTGATTTTTCTCCCCTAAATTGACTGAATCTTTAGTTAAATGACTATCAAAAGTTCGTATATATTTAGTACAAAAATCTATCCACTTTTGTGTCTCTTGAGGAAAGAATTTTGATCTAACGAGGTTCTTATGAGCTTCGCCGATAATTCCAACAATTTCTGAACTGAGTTTCGCGATGAACGACTCCATAATAATAATGATAGGATAAACATCTCACCTTACAATGAATGAAACAATTTTAACGTTAACGTTGCTGCCGATGCTGCTACTTCCTCTCTGCTCCTATATCAATACTTGCCGGTACTTAATTTTTCCTCCTCTCGGAAAATTTAGTATATAGTTGATTTCTTCTTGAAGAAATTTGATCAATCAAACAACTTATTGATATGGAGTTAATTTGAATTGTTTCAATTTGAAATGATAGTTCTCTTAGTCAAATAATAATATAGACTCACCTTTTAGATATAAGCACTACACAAAACATGAGTTGATTGTTTAAGGATCGAATGTATAATGACTAAGATCATGCAATCGCATTCCTAGAAAACTAATTCCACTCACAGTTGCTTACGTAAGCAATGACTAATGAAACGACAATTAAATTCACTTACTAACAAGTCTAGACTAGACACTCATTTTTATTTGTTTACCTAATGAATGACTCCATTGTATTCAATTACACGTGCTGTTGTTCTCGTATAAACTGAATGTGATGACGCAGGTGTATGCAAAAATGAATTGCTTCCACGTGTTCTCATATACTCAATGTGGTTTCTAGTGTAATAACTTCATATACGTAAGTAATCATTTAACGTTGAGGAAATTTGTAGGTTATTTTAAAAGTTAGTTAGTTAGTATTTAGAAATTAGGGTGTACTTCATCAATAGATGACAGTATAGCTACGACATGAGTCAAATTTTTGAAATTCCTCGTGCAAACATCAGCGAAACACCTCATAGATGTCGTCCTTTGACGTTAACTGTTCCGACATTGACATTTAGCTATGATGGTTCATCGGTTTATTAATAGATGGTGATATGCTATAACATCAGTAATATTTTGAATTTGGGTCTCATAAATGTCGTCCTTTGACGTTAACAGTTCTAACATTGACATATATGATAGCTCATCGGTTCATTAATAGATCGTTTTTTGAATTGAGATGGAACTTCCCGCACAAAAACATTAACAAAATACCTCAAAGATGTCGTCCTTTGACGTTAACTGTTCTGACATTGACATTCAGCTATGACAGTTCATAGGTTTATTGATAGATGGCGATATAGGCTACAACATCGGTAACATTTTGAATTGGAGTCTCATAGATGTCGTCCTTTGATGTTAATTGTTCTGACATTGACATCCAGCTATGATAGTTCATCGGTTCATAAATTTTCCGCTCAAAAACATCAAGATACCTCATAGATGTCGTCCTTTGACGTTGACAGGTATGCATGACGGTTGATCGGTTCATTGATAGATGTATTCATTTGAAGTTGACTGTTCTGACATTGACATTCAAGTATGATAGTTCATCGGTTCATTAAAAGATGTCGGCGATGAAGCTATAACATCAGTCATATTTTCAATTGTGGTCTCATAGATGTCATCCTTTGACGCTAATATTTCTGACTTTGACAGGTATGCATGACGGTTGATTGATTAATTCATAGATGTAGTCATCTGAAGGTAACTGTTCTGACATTGGCATTTAAGTATGATAGTCCATCTGTTCATTAAAAGATGGTGGCGATGTAGCTACTACATCAGTCATATTTTGAATTGTGGTTTTGACGTTAACTCTTCTAACATTCGGTTCCAACGTCTGCCATGATAGTTCAAACATCACCAAAACACCTCTACGTTTGGATTTTGCGAGTTGATGACGTCACATCCAACTAACCTCACATTCTATGATCCAGACCTCTATGGTCGGAAGTTCTGTAATCATCGTAAGCTCTATGAACACGTTTGAATTTCGCGGGTTAGTAACGTTACATCCGAAGTTGCGCGCGCAATATCCGGTCGATGACTCACTTCCTGGTGGAGAACTCGTCCACTTAATCTACTAATTTCTCTCTTGCATCGAGCAATAGTGATATCACAAAAAATAATTCTGACATTACCTTTGAATCTGTTCAAATAGAACAAAATTCATACAAGATGACCCAAGTACCAAATTTCACCAAAGTACATGCCGAAACAATTCCAGAATTTGATGGCAATGTAAACGAATTGAATTTCTTTTTAGAGAGTATCGATAGTATAGTTACGCATTTCCTTGTTCAACAAAACGTGAATAATTTCCAGAACATAATAATTTTTCGCACTATAATGAGTAAATTAAAAGGACCTGCAAGATAAGTTGTTAACATAAGTTGGGCTAGTACTATGCAAGAGATAAATAACGAATTAACAAGAAACTTTAGCGATCCTAGGAATGAAACGTGTCTATCTCTAGACTAGAATAACCTAAGGCAGTTGCAACATGAAACCCCTTATCAGTTTCATGACCGTGGGAGAAAGATGTCAAACACCATTTCCAACTATCTTGCTATTCACGAAAACGATATAAATATACGCAAATTCAAATTAAATATGTATAAAAATCAAGCCCTTGAAGTATTTTTAGCAGGTTTACGAAACTCTTACGGAATTATGGTCCGTACAAATGAACCAAAAATAATGTTAGATGCAATAAATTTCATTAGAAACGAAGATAGCAATAAATATATTCAAAATTCACATTCAAATAATATTCAACAACCCGTTAATATGCATTCACAGAAGAAAAATATTTCTCATCAAGTATATCAAAATCATTCATCACGAAATAATTTTTCGAACAATTTCACACAACAGCACTCTCAGCCCTCTACCTCCAACAATATTTTCCACCAAAATAATCCCAAAATCAGACCATCTCTCCCTACTGGTCCAGTAAATATTCAACCAACACTGAGACAGACACCCCAAAAATTCTTCACGAACCAACAAGTATTCGGTAAACCACCGAGACAAAAAAATGTTTTCAAGCCCAAACCAAACGGAACGTTCCCATATAGACCAACACCCATGAGTATGACCACAAAGAATACGGAATTGAAACCACAATCTGTACCCAAACAAAATTGGCATGCTGAAGAATTGTTTAATACAGAACAAGTAGAACTTTCAGATGAGAACTATACAGAGTGTTATCCCGATACTGAGACAGAGTATCCTCAGGAGTACGACAATAATTATGAATATGAATTTCTTGAAGAAGAACACGTCTCAAGATCCGAACCCATAGTAGAATTGAATAATTTCTTTGACAAACGAGAACTACCGTATATTGACATATACGATCCCCCTCTGAAATTATTAATTGATACTGGTGCAACCAAATCTTTTTTAGATCCCGAAATCGTGAACAAATATTTTAATGAATATAAAACTCATGAGCTGTTTGTCGTTTCGACCTCTTTCGCTTCCTCTTAGCACGACACGTCTGTTACAATACCAGCGTTTAGGGAGTTCAAGCAAAATATCGACCTAAAATTGTATTACTATAAGTTCCATGATATTTTTGATGGACTAATCGGAATCGATCTTATCCAATCTTTGAACGCACAATTAGATTTTGCACATTCACAAGTTATAACTCCAAATACCAAAATAACTATCAAGTAATTTGATCCCAACCCAAAATTATTCATAGAAAAGCCAAACGAAACGTTTGATGGAAATCAAAATAATAACAATGGAAATAATCAAGACGACACACATTCCGTCACAGGTAATATAGACGAAACCCCCGATCTGAATGACGTCAAAAATCAAGATGATAACGGTGATAATAATACTGTTCACATTAGTCGTGAAAACCCAATTCTTGAAATACCAATATCAGAAACAGCAATTAATAATTTCCCATATCAGATATTTTTAAAACTCGTTTTACATTTACCACGATCACCACTACTTACCAGACCTTTCGAAAATAGAACTAGGACCACTGTACAGGTTTCCGAAAACAATTTCAAACATGAAATAATAGACATATTTAAAGAATTCACTAGAACCAATAGAACATTTGCTGTAAACATAGACCGAAAAGATCTTATCCCAAAATTTTGCCAAATTTTAAAGGACACCTTTAAAAACTACTCTTTAGAACTTATTATTTGTAATAACATATTAGAAGATGTGAGAAAACCAGAATCTCAAGACGAAATTGTTGAATTGTGTCACGAGGGTAAAACAAACCATCGCGGGATTACCGAAACAGAAACTCAAATAAAACGAAAGTATTACTGGCCTAATATAAGAGGTAGTATCACAAAATATGTCAATAACTGCGAGTTATGTCAGAGAATGAAATATAATAGGAATCCACCTAAACAAAAATTTGAACCCACTCCTACTGCTAAAAAACCATTTGAAATCGTTCACGCAGATACTTTCACTATCAAAACTCAGAAATTTCTAACTATTATAGACACCTTCTCCAAATATGCCCAGGCCTACCCAATCACCGCATCAACAGCTGTTCACGTCACTAAAGCATTCATAAATTTCTTGACTCATCACGGTACCCCAAAATTATTGACATTAGACAATGGTATCGAGTTGAAAAATAATATAATAAAAGGATTTGCCTTATTGCACAAAATCAAGCTCCATTATACGACACCTCTGAACCCTAATTCTAATAGTGCTATTGGAAGATTTTATTCAACTATCCTTGAACACCTAAGGATTATTAGAGAAACAATAAAGGATCTGAACATCCGGAATCAAATGCCTTACGCAATCCTTGGATATAATCATTCTATTCACTCAGGCACCAAACAACGTCCAATAGATGTCATAAACGGTCATTTGGATGCAAACAGTCCGTTCGATATAGACCTTGATAAGGAATTATATACAAATTATATTTACCAACACAAAGAATGCACTGCCGAAATATAGAAACATTTGAATCGGCAAATGTCAAATCAAAAAGGAAGAAATATAGAAAAACGAAACAAAGATAGACAAGATCCTCTCTGATTTATGAGCCGGGTGAATTAATCTAACATAAAACAAATTCTCGTGATAAGGCAAGTCCTAAATTCAAAATGCACCCAGTTCAAAATGATAAAGGTATTACTATTGAAACACCTGTAACATATTATCATAAAAGCAATCTAAGAAAACCTTTGACTGAACAAAACAATATCAATTTACAGGACAGTACTAGCCGTGACGACTCTCGGCATGGCTCAAGACATTAAAATAACCAACCTCGATTCCAATCCCGGTATCCTTCCTCATAAGTTAGGGTATGCAAAATTAAAAGAAAGTTATCACACTTTTATTCATTATTACGACTTAAGACCAATCGAAACAGAATTAAATACAATAACCGATCAATTTTTAAAAATGAAATCATCAATAACAGAAAAACACGAACTCTATTACATTGACTTACGTAATAAATTCTATACTTTATCAGATAGAGCTTGCCGAACAAAAATTAATATCTCTACAACCGAATAAAAGATTCGAACGAGGTCTGATAAATGGCTTAGGATCCATCTTCAAATGTATTTCCGGCAATTTGGATGCCGAAGATGGTCGTCGTTTCGACGAGGCTATTACTAATTTGAAATCAAACCAAGATAATATTGCATCCAACCTTAATAAACAGATTTCACTGACCACGAAAATTCTTGAGGAATCTAATATCACTTTATTCTTGATTAAACAAAATGAAAAGGAAATAGCTGATAGAATCAAAGCAATTTACAAAGACCTAAGCACAACTTTGTTTAACTTCAAAAAATATTTCACAGCGAAAAATGCTTATGATCAAGTAAACTCAGTCTTGACTATAATTCTTCAGGTATTAAATAATCTAGAAAATGTAGTAACTTTTGCGAGACTTAAAATCGTGCATAACAGCATGTTAAAAATCAGTGATATAAACTCCGTTATACAGAAACTCTTGGAACATCATTCCTCTGATGAATTGATGGTTGGTGACAATCTGCAAAATAGTTATAAATACTATGAAATATTAGATGTTCAGTCATATCATTCCATGGACCGAATAGTCTCCTTAAATCACTTTCCGATTGTCTATCCCCAAACTTATTCCTATTACCATTTGTATTCAATACCTACTAAAGATAAAACCACCCTCGTCCCTTTCAAACCTTATCTGGCTGTGGAAGATAATTACTATCAGTACGAAGATGAAGAATGCAGAAACATCCACCCATTGTATTACTGTGCCAATGGAAGACTCATAAAACAAACAACCCAAAATGACTGCACGCATCAACTCCTTCAACTGAAGAATTCAAATGCCACAGCGTGTGCTCAAGTTCCAGTTTTGGTCGATCAAGAAATAATTGAACAAATCTCTTCAACACATTACATCGCTGTTTTACCAAAAGCTGTCAAAGTTAAACTCACGTGTCACAAATCTGACTTCACTATTCTCATAGGCACCTTCTTAATCGAGCTACCTACCAACTGCAGTTTTCAAACACAAAAAGCCTATACACAAATAATGAAGACCTTATCGCTGGACGACCACTTTTATTACCCGCTGTGCCTACACCGGAAGTTGCCAACCATTCAAGCCATAAATTAATCCTACACGACGTATCATTGGACCGACTACATCAGTTACTGAAAGAACAACGAGAAATCTGGCAAATAAAATTCAACCCATTATTGGACTTCTCCATTATACATCATTTTATTCACTATCATAATATTTGGCCTATTCCGGTTAATTAAAAACAAACTAACAAAATCCGAGAAATCATCACCAAGAGATCACCGGATAGAAACCGTCAAGGAAACTATAGTTCAACCAGTACAACCAACTATCGAAGACGAAGATGAATAATCAATCAATCCATTCACCTACCGTATTAATTTCTCTAAGAAGGGAGGATTTATATTCTAAGAAAACATCTTCGTATTATAAACATTAATAGAATCATCATATATCTATATATTGCTGACTTGCAATGTATACGTGAGGTTAAACATTCATAATCTATCAGTTCTGACATGATATTCTTATAATTAACATCTCAGTATATTGTATGATATATTTTATTCAATAAAATCAACTCTTCCCTAAGTCGAAATACGACTTATATAATTTGCGCCCTACAGATTCACACATCTCGAAAACATATATTAAGAAGAGAAAGGGGCCAAGAATAGACCCTTGAGGTACGCCAGATGTAACATAGGCAACATCTGAGGACATACCATGGCATACAACCCTTTGCAATCTACCACTTTGATAAGACTCAAAAAATGCAACCACCTGCTGTTCCAAACCCAGAAAGAACAACTTTGCGCGAAGCAATCCATGGTTTAAACAATCTGAGGCCTTAGAGAAGTCTGGAAGTATCGAAGCATCACTAAGACCTGAGTCACGACTTCTAACAATATTGTCGACCAAATTTAGTAAAGCAGTTGTTGTTCTAGATCCCTTTCTGAAACCAGACTGAGATGACGGAAGTTTATTATTATGGGTTACATACGAATAAACTTGTATCTGTACAACCTGCTCCAATATCTTAGACAAAGTTGGCAAGATACTAATCGGTCTGAAGTCAGTATATGTTTTTGGGTCTCCAGTCTTAGGAATTGGAATAATGTGCGATAGTTTCCAGCTGTCTGAGAAAAAACCCGATTCTGGGCAGCAAATTACAATGTGAGTAATATGCTTTGAGATAACAGGAGAACACAGTTTAATCATTCTGGCATTTATGCCGTCATGTCCTATAGCGTTGGATTGTAACTGGTATATAATATTCATTATCTCATCTACAGCTGGTAAACGAATACTAAACTCAGCATTTATCCTATATCGACCCGCGCTGTAATACGCAGCTGCGTCAACACAAGTATTTGGAGAACTGAAAACTGACAAAAAATATCTGTTCCTTTCGCCAGGATCACGCAACTCGTTGTGGATTTCAGTTGAATTTGTTTGCTCGATATTTAAGGATCTCAAGGCTCAAGGCAAGTTCAAAACACAATAGACCACTCTGTGGTCAGATATGAGATCCGCATTTATAGTGCCCGAACATGACACATTATCTATAGAATTATAAAAAATTACATCGATAAGTTTCTGTGAGGTACTTGTGATACGTGTAGGTTCATTTATCAGTTGAGTAAAATCATAAGCACAAAAGCAATCGTTCGCTATATCATCGTTATTCTGATCGACATTCACGTCACGCAAAAAAAATATCTTGTCATATTCCAACATTATATGTGAGAGGATCTCATCAATATTTTCTATAGAAACTGTCAAATTATTCGTATGAGTTGCGATAAACCACACATATTATTAAACTGCATCGACTCAACTTCAACTGAACAAACATATACTCAACAGAATTTGGAGGATTCAAGTAATTACAAACCACGCTGGTTGAAAGGTTTTCTCTCACATAAGCCGCGACCCCTCCTCCCCTGGTATCTCTATCATGACGAGACTTTTTGAACCAGGGAATGTAAACACAGGAAGATGACAAGTTCTCGCCCAGCCATGTCTCCGTTACTCACATGACATTGGAGGAATTTCCTCTGATAATGTCAACAAAGAGTCAAAACCGATAAACAACGATCGTGCATTTAGATGACCAATTTTGATTTGTGCACCTGTCGTACTATCCATAATCTATACGAAACTTTAGGAAATCGATTCTTTATTTATAAAATCCACATGATGAATCGTTTACAGCATGATCAGTGGGGACATCTGATTCAAATCTAGAATTTAAATAGTTACAATTGTTACAATGTCTAGCCGTAGATTTGCAGTCTGATTTAAGTGTACTGTATCTTCTTTATGTTCTTAGATCTTATCTAAGATCTTATTAATCAAAAAGATCTTGTTGTATATAATTTTTATTGTTATATGAAAGACTGTAAATCATAAATCATATAATATGAAAATATTGCACAATGCAATAAACGTTGTTGTATTAATTAATTATGAAAACTATCGAAATTAGACAAGCGTCTCTCTTCCAGAGCCGACCCGCTTTCTCAACATAATTATGTATCATAGAATAGGTAACATAGAACTCTATCTAAATTATCGGAGCCACAACATGCTCCCCACCTTGAAAGTAGTCACTTTCAATAAAAAAAATAATACATATAAAAGAAATTATGTCAACAAAGGAATAACAAATAAAAAGTATTTGAATGCAGTAATTGAAGTTCAACATTCTTCATCAGTGGGAAGTACACTAATTTTAACTATTGGCCGCTTGACAACACCATTCTTTGTTTTGACTGATACTACACGTACAGCGCCGTCGGTTCCAGGATGAATATTAATGATACGACCTAGTTTCCAAGATATAGGTGGTAGATTGTCTTCGTGCAATACGACTAATGCCACTTCGTTCGTTGTTGTAGTGTATGAAGATAGACTCTTGACCATTTTTGCCAAACTTTTTGTATCAATAAACATAAGGTTTTGTATCCGGAGACATGAGTACTTCTATCATCTTGTACTTAAGCTTCAGGTAAAGCATTCAAAGATGTGCCGATCAGAAAATGACCTGGTGTCAACGGTTCTGTGTCTTCTGGATCTTCTGTGAGTGGGTAAATGGGACGGGAATTTAAAATACATTCTATCTGCGCTAGGAATGTATGAAACTCTTCAAACGTTAGAGATACATTATTAATAACACGTTTTATGTGAAATTTCGTAGAACGTACAGCACTTTCCCATAACCCCCCCGAAATGAGGTGTACGCGGCGGAATAAAATGCCACTTGATCTTAGAATCGTATAAATAACCTTGAAATTTAGTATCCTTGGTAAGTTCTAAAAATTCTTTCAAGTATCGGTCTGCACCAACAAAATTAGTTCCATTGTCAGAATGTATATGACGAGGAATACCTCTGCGAGAAACGAACCGCTTCAAAGCATTGAGAAAACCATCAGTCGTTAGATCACTAACAAGCTCTGAATGAATTGCTTTCGATGAAAAGCATATGAATACACATAAATACGCCTTGATCATCTTTCTGTTTCTGAATTTACTGTCCTTTACAAGATAAGGTCCCGCAAAATCTATACCACACACAGAAAATGGTCATGATGGAGTAACTCGTGATCACTTGATTGAGGTGACGTGGTTTTACACGGAAACAAATGACACATGTGCGTAAAACCCTTTTAACTGCCTGTTTACCATTTAATGGCCAAAACTTTGAACGAATAGCTGCTAACACAGTTTGACAACCAGCAAGTAAATTTCTAGCATGTTCTTGTCGAACGATCATGGTAGTTAAGTTATGCTTAGATGGAATAATCATTGGATGCTTAGAATCGAACTCTAATGAGGACTTAGTTATACGTTCACCTACACGCAATATTCCGCATTTGTCCAAAAACGGACTAAGATTGTATAATTTGCAACCCTTAGGTAAATTCAGTGAATTTTTCAACGCCTTCATTTCAGAGGGAAACTCTTGTTCTCGAACGGTTTTATTTATTGTTTGTATACTAGTTTCTAATTCATCATCAGTAATTTCACCCACCCTTTGATGAATCAATGAAATCCTGGAATTGTATCCAAAACGAAGTAAGTATGCAACTACCTTTGTTAATTTTTTAAATGATGAAAAACGTTCTATTATATCATCCTTATAATATGAATTATTCGAAATTAAAGAAATCTGTTTTGTTTCAGGTAGTTTTATGTTGTTAGTATTAAGATTAGATGGCCAATATTCTGGTTTTTGAGTAAGAAAGGATGGACCGTGCCACCATGACGATAAATTTCCAATTTCATGTGGATAAATTCCTCTCGATATATAATCAGCTGGATTATATGAGGTGGGTATGTAACGCCACTCGTTATTTTGAGTAATTGTTTGAATTTGTGCAATTTTGTTCGAGATGAATGTTTTAAAACGGCTAGGATCAGAAGATATCCAAGCAAGCGTTATGCTAGAGTCGCACCAATAGATTATTTTATCCATATTCAGATTTAACGATAAAATTACTCTTTTCGACAATTTAGCTGACAATAAAGCTCCACACAACTCTAGCCTTGGGATACTGATTGTTTTTAGAGGCGCTACGCGTGATTTTGAGCAAATTAGCCTTACTAATATATTTCCGGAATCATTTATTGAACTTGCATAAATACAAGAACCGTAAGCTGATTGTGAAGCGCTAAAGCAATGTAACTCAACGTATGAATTGTCCTTCAATATTATTTGTCTTTGTACATGGAGCGTCTCTAATGAACTGAGATTATTGAAGAATTTTAACCATTTTGTATGAATATTTTCTGTGATTGGCTCGTCCCAATCAGACTTAATCTGCCATAAATTTTGTAATATCAATTTTGAAGTTAATATCACTGGACCTATAAGTCCCAAGGGGTCGAAAATTTGTGCAATACTAGAAAGTATGGAACGTTTAGTTGGAACATCATTCGTGTTAATAGTTGTTTTGTATTTGAAAAAATCTTGTGAAGCATTCCAATGTATGCCTAATGTTTTATCAGATTGATTCTCGTCCTTAATCTTATAATGTAAATCATTTACCCTGAATGATAAATTTTCGAGTACTTTCGGATCATTTGAAACCCATTGTCTAAGTAAAAAACCTGAATTAGCTAATATACACTTCTTGAATTAGATTCGATGCTGATTCACTATCTGAAGCTCCACCAATCCAATCATCCATGTAAAAATCGCGTTCGATTGCTAAACTAGCTTTGGGATACGAATATTCATTTTCCAATGCAAGTTGTTTTAGGCAGCGTGTTGCTAGAAAAGACGCTGGCGTTGTGCCGTATGTTATTGTGTTTAATTTGTAATGGATTAACTCTTGAGAAGGATCTGAACGCCATACAATTCGTTGTAAATTCCTATCTTTCTCGTCTACGAGAACCTGACGATACATTTTAGTTATATCTGAAGTAAATACTACATTGTGAGTTCTGAAACGCAATAATATAGAAAATATGTCGTCTTGGATACATGGTCCTTTTTTAAGAACGTCATTCAAAGAAAGATTCGATTTAGACTTGGAAGAAGCATCAAATACCACTCGTAATGTAGTAGTAATCGAAGTTTCCTTCTTAACGCAATGATGAGGTAAATAATATATAATACCTTCAGTATCCTCTTTGTGATTGACTGCAGTCATATGATTCATATCAATATATTCCTGCATGAAATTTGAATAATCTGTATAAAGTTCCCTATCTTTAGAAAACCTTCGTTCAAGAGAATGAAATCTCTTGATTGCTTCGAATGAATTATCTGTTAATGAAATGTAATTCTCCTTTACTGGCAATCTTACGATAAATCTGCCTGACTCATCCTTATTAATATTTTCCATAAAATAATTCTCGACTTCTAGTTCTTCCTTGCTATATTTTACTAGTTTTGTATCAACTTCTTCAATAAACCAAAATTTCTCGAGTTGACCTTGTGAATCTGTTTTTGTAAAATTACATATACTTGTTGTTGACTCATGATGATAAGTTATAGGACCTGATATAATCCAACCAAACTTAGAATTCTGCAGAATTGGACCTATTTCATTTAATTTTATTTGTCCATACAATAAAAGATCATAAGATACTGAGGCACCTATTAATAGATCAATATCACCTGGTATATGAAAGTCAGGATCAGCCAAAGTAATATCACTTGGTATTTCGAGTGATGACATGTTTAAATGAAACTGAGGTAATTTGTCAGTAATTTTATCAATGATTAAAAAATTCAAATCCGTTTGAAAATTAGAAGTTCTAGACTTGATCTTAGCTTTAGTTTATTCATAAATATTCGTGTTCCCTGCATTAATTCCTGAGATTGGAATTTTAGTCTTTGTTGATTTCAAATGCAAAGAATTGAATAATTTTGTTGTAATAAAACATGAGTGACTTCCACTATCAAGCAAAGCCCTGGCACTTACAACTCTACCACTTTGATCAAAAATATCCAATTGTACCGTGGATAATAATACAAATGAATTATGCATGCAATATGCACTTACTTGTTTGTTATGACTTGCTGATCTGCTTGTATTATTGTCAGAACTCTGTGATGCACTTGTATTTTGTGTATGATCCTGATTTATATGTGCTTGTTGTAAATGTAGTAATGTATTATGTTTTTTATTACAGGTTCGACATGGACCCAAATAACATTGCTGTGGTGTATGGCCTAACTTCAAGCAATTTGTGCAAGCCTTTCTATTCCTAATTTCTGTAATTCTGTTATTGATTGGCAATTTGAGAAAATCTTCGCAATGAAATATTTGATGCTTTCCCTTACAGAATATGCAATGAGTGCTTTATAATTGTTATCAGTAACTGAATGTGTTTGTGATTTAGATTCATTAGATTTTTTGTAGTTATTTGTATTCTATTGCGTTTGATTAACTTTGTTATCTAATGATTCTAATAAGTGACAACGATTTGTTAAAAACAAAATAAATGTATCTATTGTTGGAGATATTTCATTGTTTGAATATATTTTCCATTCTCTTTTGGAATTTATATCAAGCTTTGATGTCAATAAATATATCAATAAGGTATTCCATTGATCAACAGGCTCACTGAAATTCCTCAATGATCTAAAATTCTTTTGAAAGTTGTCCAAAAACTGCCTTAGTGATATATGAGAATCCTTATTTACTGTATGTAGATCGAATAGATTTTTAACATGTGTTTTTATAATGAATTTTTTGTTCTCAAACCTAGCCTTTAAAAGATCCCAAACAACTGTGTAATTAGCTTCATTCACCTCAAGAGCTTGAATAACTAGAGCAGCTTCACCTTTCAATGATGCTTCGAAGTAATAGAACTTTTGCACATCATTCAGAGTGAGATTTTCATGAATTAAAGTTCGGAATGTATCATAAAACTGAGATCATTTGTCATAAGATCCAGTAAATTCAGTAAGAGCAAGAAGCGGTAATTTTATGTTAAATTGTGGTACTATATTCTGATCTATAATAGACTTTACAGACGCTACACTTGAAATACTTTTATCTGATTTGGCATCGGCCTCATTTTGCAAAATATATTGTTTTGCTATGACTATAGCGGCAGTCTGTTTGTCAATATGCTCCTCATCTAATAATTCTATTTCATCGTGAACCGTTTCAAATTCATTGAATATCTGTTCTACTTTTGTTAGTCTGAATTGAATTTCATTAACCCTAATATCCTGCTTACTCTGGAATTTGTCCAAAAAATAGAAAAATCTGGTGATTTGCCTTTTAATTTGACCCCTACGTGCTGAGTTCTTTAAGTCTATCATCTGCCATAACTGATAATTATATAAAATATGATGAATATAAGTAATATCAATTGAATTTAGACACAAACTACTTGCAGTAAGTATCTCGTAACCTATACGTCTTGAATAATTTCAACAAACCCACACAGATAGAATGAATTCTTTTGATTTGAACAATATGGAGTTTGGGATGGGAAAATGGGATGGAAAAGGACTCACGTTTTTCTCTTATATCCGGCTCGAAGGACCAATCTTTTATGTAAAGTCTTGTGTTGCTGATTTAAGTGGACTGTATCTTCTTTATGTTCTTAGATCTTATCTAAGATCTTATTAATCAAAAAGATCTTGTTGTATGTAATTTTTATTGTTATATGAAAGACTGTAAATCATTATTCATATAATATGAAAATATTGCACAATGCAATAAACGTTGTTGTATTAATTAATTATGAAAACTATCAAAATTAGACAAGCGTCTCTCTTCCAGAGCCGACCCGCTTTCTCAACATAATTATGTATCATAGAATAGGTAACATAGAACTCAATCTAAATTATCGGAGCCACAACATAAATACTTCCTTTTTATTATAAGGTCAAACAGAGCAGGGGCCGCTTCCAAAATAATATTTGAACACGACTTCATTTCCAACATAGTAACAAATTTTGAATCGTCAGGTGATATGATAAGATTATTATCTACTGAGTTTTGATTGAAAAAGTTTGACTGACTACTTAATTCACTAGGAACATTATAAACTATTATTCTGGAAATGAATTAAGTGGGCCCAGTAATTTTATACGACGATCCCACTTTTTCTGTTAATGTATCTTTCAATGTATTTGAGGAATCCGCATCAGCACAAGTAATGACCAAACCATCTTCAATCAATCTAGTATTTTTTAAATTTATATTAAACGCACCTGGATGGTTCATTTGTAATATCCTTATCATTAGGCGTTTTCACTTTTTTCTGTATGGATAGCGTATATTCCATTTCGGTACATCTCTTATTTGAGAAATCACTTTCTCGACGCAAGCACTGAGCCTCCCTTTCGGCAATCGGAAGATCACTGCAGCCATCGGCCAACAATCCACAATATTTAATGTCCTCGAAACATAACTTACATCTGTGACATGCCACTCTCTCTCTATTAAACTCTAAAACTTTACTTAAGGAATTCACATTATTCCTATTCACCAGTATTTATTCATTTGCTGTGTGGTCATTCAATTTAAAGAACCATGACACGTTGGACTTTGATCTTAATCATTCATTAGCCAGAAAAAACGTCAAAAATATCTTTGACACTTACCTCTTTTTATTTCACTAGACACTTATGAATTTAAACCCTAGAAGGTGAATGGAGAGATAAACGCTAGTTTTAATCAGAGAAACTTGAACTCAACAACAATAAAATATTTATTAAACAATAATTGAAAGATAATGATGATAATAATAAAAGAATTTATATGATAATTAGGGATAATGAAAAGGATATTATAGTTACCGTTATTGCTAATATTATAAATTACTAATAAGAATAATCTAATAATGAAACCTAAAGTTGAATGAAATTACCTAGAGAATCTAAGTTAACTGAACTAAAGAAATGAAACTAATATTATCAGAATGATATCCCAACCAGGATTAACCTAAGGGATCGAAAAGATATGAATCAATTGAATGTATTATTGACTTTAACTTGAATACAACTGATCTGAATTAAATTGAAACTCTGATTTCAGCGAAAACAACTGATTTGAATTAAACTGAAACTCTGGTTTCAGCTGAAACACCCTCTCACCAAAAAACACTCTGAATAATCTAATGAAATTAATTCAATTAAAAATGACAAAGTGTCACGTGATTTCTCAAGAGACTAATTCAAGTTCTAAAATATAACTGAAGGTCTTAGGCAGTATCCCTAGTATTTGTAATGCGTCCTTTTTCTGCAATTAGGGAAGGATCCACGAATTGTTCAACCAATGATTATACTTATAGTGATCCTGATTTTAATTTTGTACCAATAATATTGCTAGTAAATTTGGGAGAATGGTTAGACCAATAAGCAGTGAGATAACTTATAATTATTTTCCTCTTTCTTGAGATCTCTCATTCAGAATGTTTTTTCAGGGTGTGAATTTCTGAACTCATCTGTCCTTTTCTAAACATCGCTAACTGTTCTGAATATACATATTATTTCAACTATAATCAAGACCATATTTAAGTACAATTTCGATGATCTCCAGATGGGTCACATAAGATTTATCATGTAGTTAACCATTACTTTCTCGTCTCATATCGGTTATTCAATGTTGGCAGGCTTATGGCTTCCTTTACAAATAAACTTTTTGTGTATGGTATCATACCACCCTCGTTGAAGCGAGTGTGAATTGTCTTATATTCATTTTAGAAATTCCTTAACCTCCTCAAGATACGTTCAATATTGAGAACATCTGGCAAGCCCTACATGTTCCTTACTTTAAAATATTTCAATTTTACGTAAAATTTTAATTTACTGAGAATGATTTTGTTTTTAAATATTGGAAATAACCTGTACTTAAACCTTATTACATTACCCCCTTGTTGGGAAGAATCGTATGGGTCAGGCCGGAAACAAATGATTCCCCAACAAAAAACATACACATATACCTATGCAAAAAAATACATATACCTGAATGAAAAAAACAAATGAACAACCACAATATCAAAACACAAATTATAAATCTCGTTATCTCCATCATTTTCCCCCTGGAATGTGGATCTGTTCATATATTGCTTGTAGATGGAGCTGTGGTACCTGATCCTCTTCTTCTTATTCTTCCATTTTGTCCTCTTCTGATATATCTAGATTGTATTTGCAAAGATAGTGTGAGTATATGCTACTGCTTGGCATTGATTGTTCCTCAAATATTTGTTAGTTTTGGATGGTCCTGGGCCTCTTTCTCATTGTGAAAATAGTTCGTGGCTACCCCATTTATGTAGCTTCTGATGCACCATACTGTATAATTGCATCCATAAATAGACAAAATTGTTTCCCGTTCTGCTGAGGGAACTCCAGACTTGTTCTGTCACTGATTCGCTTGGTTTTGAATTCACTTTGACCAAATCTCCCGATACTCCTTTCCTGTTACATCCAAGAAATGCGCATTGGAATGATTCTATGTCTTCTTTCGTGAAGTTTATTTTTTCGTCCTTGATGTTTGCGTCCAATACAATTGCGTTTTACGATTGCTTGATTCTCGGCCTCGTTGATTCTATCGTTGCTGGTGGAATGGATTTACCCGATGACTTGAAAGATGCATCGTTGCTTCTGACGTGGTTCTCTTCTGAAATACCCAGATGGTCCTGAAGCTAGCTCACTGGATAAGTCCTGGGATCGAACCAATGTTCTATTCGGCCAGCTCTTCCTGTGAAATCCGTAGTCGGTCCTTGCAATCCTAGGTACAGCTCCGCCATATTGGAATTACTAGAACAGAAAGAAAACATCACGTGTATTAAAGTAAAGTTATACAGGATAATTGTTAGGTTTCCTGTTTAAATGTGCCCTTAATCCGGTACCCCCTACACTTCGCGTATGAGGTCCTCTGATTCGTTTGACTCTATTGAAACTCCTTCTTGAATCGCGTACTATTTCAACTTCTTATGTTACTCGTTAACTTGACACTAAAACAAACTATCTTCTATTCTTATTAGCTGTTAACTTATATACAGAAGATTTATTAAAATATATAAATTAAGCAAAATTTGGAATTAGTTTCAAACGATTGTTGGTTCTCTTTATGATTATGATGAAGATATTGTCCTTGCCTTCCAGTTTGCTCCATTCTTGTTTCGCTGCAAATCTGTGTATATTCTGTATTGTATTTTCTACATCTGGTTGACTCTCCATAATTGTTTACCTCTACCTGGAATTTGAAGAAACTGTGGTGCGATCCCTGAACTTACTAAAATTCTCAACTCAACTCTTTCCATTTTTCTTTCTTTCCTGTATTCCTGTGCATAGTTCAAATTTTTTCTAACTGCACTTTCCAACATACTCAATGTGCACTTTATTTCAACTAGTTCTTCAATTCTTTTATTAGGGCTGCATTTAACCGTTATATTTCTAAAACTCCATAAGGACCTTTCCACTTGTAAACTAATTTCTTTACTTAACCTTGGTTAATAGTACAGTCATTTAAGGAATTTTCATGTCCGAATTTCCGCGCGGTCTAATTTTGGTCTATTCTTATGTATTTTGACACGCTGAACACGATGATGTAGATTAAATTTGAACTGACCCTGTGCTCGAAAAACTATGGCCATTTTTTGAACCCGAAAATGGCCATTTTTTGATTTTTTGCTTTTTGGGACGAATCTATGGGTTTGATGAAAAAATGTTTCGAACAAAAGTTGTTGGAAAAGCTGATACGCAACTTTTATCTTCAGTCCCAAGTCGATTCGAGGTCGTGGGCTCAAGATAGGGCACAATGAAAAATTGAGTATATGTCAAAGAGTTTTTGTTTTTTCATATCCTGTTCTGGTTAAAAGATAGTATTTTTATTCTTCTTTTATCTGATTTTTGGTATTTTGACCTATCTCATTTTTTGGAGTCACAATCAGCCATTTTGAAAAACCCGTATTCCGCGAATTTCAAACGGAATACTAATGTTATCAATCTAAAACCAAAATTATTCGGAAGATTTCATCATTCTGCATATAATATCTAAAATTCAAGCATTTTGCTGCGAAGATGAAACTTTAGCGCCATTTTGAAAATTTTGAACCAACGAAAAACCCGAAGTTTTTGAGGTTAGAAATTGTTTACGAAACCCAAATTCTAGATTCTATTAGAGGTTTTGATAGTGAGTATTTTAAGTCTGAGCAGATCGATTTGAGTTTTGTAGAAATGGAGCTATCCTGATAAATGTGTTTGGGCCTCTAAAGGGCCCAATTTTTAGCCTATAGACAAGAACCTTGAATCAAATTACAGAGAAATACTTTGGCTATCTGAGTTTGGAACAGCGTACGAAGATTCGTTCAAAATCTCAAGTTATAACCAATTTCATCATAAAAATTTAGCGCAGAATTTCATGTAGCGGCAATAAACGAGGGTCGGTACAATAGATTCCGCGCTCGAAATTATAGTTTATAAATATTTTAACATGCACCTGAATCCTTATAATCGTTTTGTGTGAATGTGTGAGTGTGTGTAGACGTGTGAATGTGTATATGTGAACATGGCATGATGTTTTTATAGGGAGTTACATAACAAATTTCAACATTTAAACAAAAAAATAAGATACAAAAATAATTTATTTTTTTTACATTCATATTTTTTTTACATTCATATTTTTTTTCTGCTTTTCACATTTCAAATTTATTCAAAAATTATCTATATGTCTGATTATTCACAAATACCCTAAGTTTTTGTTATCACTGTCAGCGTATATTGCTAATGATGTAATATGATCATTATTGATATACGGATCGTCGTGATACGCTTCATCATATGAGGTTGATAAAATTTGATCATCGTAATTGTCGTTGATCATCGGTATCATCATCATCTTCATCATCGTGTTCATTTTCATCCATACACTTATCAAAATCATAATCATCTATACTGATTTCTGGCTCGTGGTAATTAGAACAGCCTTTACCTTCACAATGCATCAATGAAACCATTGATCCATCGAAATGAGGTTGGGGGAATAGTTCTAATGGAATTACTCCTATACAAACAGTAAAAAATGCACGTCCTGATGATCAAAATAATCTCTTGTGGTTGTAAAAAAAATTGTACTGGTAAATGTTCGTGCAAAAAATTAGGATTACCTTGTGGCTCATTATGTAAGAATTGTCTACATTATGAATCTTTTTTCTGTTTATATTCAATTTAAAGAAATTCATTCTGATAAAGCTAATTAATTGAGCTCATTAATCTTTTCTTTGCATTTTTCATTTCCATTAACCATTTTAATGGTTGATAAACTACATAAACTAGGAAGTCTGTACCTGTTAAATAATACCTATATTGTTTAACTCCCCAAGCGAATGCTAAACATTCCCGCTGTGTTCTCGTATAATTTTGTATTGTTTTTGATAGTTTTCTGCTCGAGTAGGCTATTGGATGTAATTTATTGTTATATTCTTGACTCAAAATTGTACCTAAAATAGAAGAAGAAGCCTCTGTGGTAAGTATGAACATTTTTTCAGTATTTGGATATTTCAATGTTTGAAGAAGTGCGTAGACAATTTTTGAAATATTCGAAAGATTTTTGACAATTGTCTGACCAAACAAATTTTGTATTTTTCTTTGTTAATGCTGTTAAAGGTACTGAATAATTTGCTTCTATAATAACCTTTTACTATTATCGAAATTGGATAATCTTTAATAATCTTGATGTTTTGTGGATCTTGTTTTATGCCGTCTTTTGAAACTAAGTGACCTAAATATATTGCTCCAGTCTGCAAAAATTTACATTTCTTCAAGTTCATTGTTGAATTTACACTTCTCAATATTTTGGAAACTTCTTCAATATCAACATGATATGTTCAATTATAACATTTTTTGAAAAAAATAATCATGTCGTCAAGATATACTTGACACTGTTGAACTAGATTGTACTCTGTACATCAGACGTTGCCACGTCGATGGTGTATTAACTAGCCCAAAAGGCATTCTATTAGATTCTTAATGTCCCCAAGGAACAGAGAAACCTGTTTTTTCTCTATCCTTTGGTTCAACTTCTACTTGCCAATAAATAGCCTTCAGTCGAGTCTAACACACTAACTAGTTCTCCCCCTTTTAATGAATCTATTCTATCATTTATATGAGGTATAGGGGGAAAATTTCGTTTCGTTTCGTTATCGCATCAAAACCTTTGAAGTCTACACAGAATCTATATTTAGTTTCATTATTTTCGTTGAGTTTTTTTTAATGATACCACAGGTCAAAAGGAAGGTCTTATTATGTCCACTTTTATCATGTCTTCTATTTGTTCTTTCATCATTTCGCGCTAGGAGAAGGGTACTCTATACGATGCTCTTCTTACTGGCATACTATTCCAGTTTCTATTTTACGTGTCACAAAAAACTGAGTTGCTTCAAGAGAACCTGACCCTGCTCTTACTAAATCCGAATATTTATCTAATAATTTTCTCGAGAACATATTTTCAGTTCTATACTTTTCTTTACAAACTTTTACATGCACAAGCTTCAGATTTTCACGAATCTCTTGCCTTACTATCACTATCTATGGGCGGTAGACGAATTAATATCGCTTTC
Source organism: Endomychus coccineus (assembly GCA_958510875.1). Classification (NCBI taxonomy): domain Eukaryota; kingdom Metazoa; phylum Arthropoda; class Insecta; order Coleoptera; family Endomychidae; genus Endomychus; species Endomychus coccineus. The sequence goes on from OY294067.1 coordinate 170,038,764, forward strand.
TTCGATAACACGTGTTAGATTAAAAATTGGAGTATGTTTAGAAATGGTCTGAGGTGTTGTATTCATGTTTGAAATTCTTACAATTACATATCGATCTCTTACTTCTTCTGGAATATCTATTACCGATTTTGCAATAATTACTCCAGACTGTGATTCACTAAATATAGGTTCGCAATCGACAAGACCGGTTGGAATTCCTTTAACGAGTATGCTATAATCGTACTCTTGGAGAGGTGGTATTCCCAAATCTACGTTCATATTGATCTGGTAAGATTGTTTACAACTCTTACCAAGAGAGCTATTTGAACCAGCAAGATGCTCCTGTTTACAGTCAACAGGATCGGGATTGTTACGTTGAAATCTTGATCGCAATTGTCAGGATCATTTGGGCTATTTGTTTGCTTATTTGAATAGTTGGCGCTGTCACCACCATTCTTTCTATTGATTAACACGTCAGAAACGTTGCGAGAGTCTATAAAGGTAGGTGGATGCGATTCACGTTCCCTAAGATCAGATTTACAATCTGCATCCGTATACATGAATTTACAGCTTAGAATTGTCCGTTCAACTCTACAATGTTCTGTACAGTAACTGCTATTTGTTCTGTGTTACCTATGAGAGTGGATTCCTGCATGGGACAACAGAATCTTACGAGCTCGAATGTATTGGAATCAAAATTCCAAACTAACTTAAAATAATTCAGGAAATCTGTTCCTATCAAACTGTCACATTTAAATTGCAACTTTGTATCGCAAGCTATAAAATTGTAAGTTACTTGATGAACTTTTTCATTTTCTTATCATATAGGTTCAAATTCAATTTACTATGTCTTTGTTATGTAATTTATTTCCTGATATATCTATTAATATTGTATTTGAATTTCCTGAAATTGGAATATTTGATTTATTTAAGTTTGAATTTTCACAAGGGAAGCCCTCGCTCCTGTATCAATCATTTAAGATGTTTGGAAATTTCTAATAAAAAATGTCACATATTTAGAATTTTCTAAGCTAATTTTGTATATAATGGTTTTTGTGATTCCATTTTGTAGGACGAATCTTCGACATAGTTTTTAAATGTTGCGATTTTGATTTATCAAAATTAATTACGATACGTGAATGTTTATATTTATATTAATATATATTATCAAAAACGATTGAATTGTTCGTACTATTAATTAGAAATAATAATAAAATCTCTTATAATGTATACTCAAAAAATCCATTATCATGTTTTTTAAATCAAATACACTTTTTGCTCTAGTTAACTTAGCATGGGGCGTACACTCAAGTGATTATTCTACAATCAATACTTCTACTCCTTGATGTATCTTAACAATAAAATCTCTTAAGTCTTTATACAACTCGCTTAATTGACACTAACTTATTTTCGGTATTGTCGTTTACTCGACTTCGGTTAACGCCCTTCCCTACCAAGGTTCACTGACGTCGATAGAATGTCGTCGAGTGAGAACACACGTGGGTTATTGTGCTCCGTATGCACAACCAAAATTGGCCGATATGACGATGTCATAAATTATTCATCTTGTGCCAATGCAATACATATCAAATGCATCAATATGTCAATTCAAGAATTACAAATAAATAAAACGAATAAACTCTGGAAATGTATTACTTGCAATTCATTGGAAGCTACCAATCCATCGCAAGTAATGTGCAATTGTTCATCTGTTAGAGCAACATTTCAATTAGAGAATGAAGAGTTAAGACAACAGCTAATGTTACTGCAAGAAACTGTAAGTACTTTACTATCCAAATCATTAAATGAAATAGCCGAATTAAAACAATTGATTATTCAACAGAATAAAGAAATCGTATCTCTTTCACATAATATAATTTTATTAAATGAGGGACAAAAACAATATAAAAATACAATAAAGAAAATTGAAAAAACTTCACACAAAGAAATCAAGCTACCTACTGTAATCGATAAACAGGAGTTAAATCAAGATAACGAGTTTTCTAATATCATATCAGAATTTATCGATTTAGAAAATGATTCCAGCATTAAATCTTCGAATCTTCAAAAAACCGAAGAGGATTGGACAATAGTAACGAAGAAAAAATCTCGTAAAATGTCTTCACCAACTAAGCAACAAAATCCTGGGAAAACATCCAGTAAAACCCAAAATAAAACCACTTATTGGAACTGGTTGTACAATTTCTGAACATTAAGAAATTCAAGACGAAATCGAAATGTTAGATTATACAGACCGTCAAATGGAAGAAAGAAGTTCATTTGAGAAATATTATTTTCTATATATTGCACAAGCTAAACAATTACTTACAGACAACTTGACAAGTCAAAAGTCTAACAATAATTTAGGCTCCACACAAAACGATTTACAAAGTTTAAATTCTGTAAAGTTACCCACGATAAGTTTGCCTGCATTTGCAGGTGCTTATGATGAATGGTTAAATTTCGCAGATACATTCAACGCTTTAATACATAATAATCAAAATTTGACAAGTACGCAAAAATTTTATTATTCACGGGCGTCGTTGAAAGGTGATGCTTTGCAGGTGATACAATCATTGGAAGTATCAACAGATAATTACGATACCGCATGGGATTTATGAAAACAAAGATTCGAAAACAAACAATTAATAAAACATAAACACGTTAAGTCATTGGTTGAATTACAACAAATAAATAAGGAATCGTACATCGCTTTACGCAGTTTATTGGATACTGTTTTAAAGATTTAAAAAGCACTCAAAACTTTAGGTGAACCAGTTGATTCATGGGACACATTATTAATATATTTAATATCAGTAAAATTAGATAACGTTACCAAGCGTGAATGGGAATTGGCAGTAAAGAGCGATACAGTTACCATGAATGAATTTACAACTTTTTTGACTAGACGGTGTCAATTTTTAGAAACGATAGAGTCAAAAAAATCTATTGTTCCAGCTCGGGAAGTGAACAATATGCAAAATCAACATCAATACTCTCAAAAAATAAGATCACATAGAAATTCGTTTGAACAGTCTCGTTCATTTGTAGCACAAGCAAAACGAAAATGCCAATTTTGTGAAGAGAATCATTTATTATTCAGATGCGAACAATTTTTGAAGTTACCAATACCAATACGTATACAAGAAATAAAAAAAAGAAAATTGTGTTCAAACTGTTTCCGGGATAACCATATTTCTCCAGACTGTTTATGCACAACTTGTAAAATATGTAACAAACGGCATAACACGATATTACATTTAGATCAATTGAGAAATGCAAATAATTCTAATCATAATACAGACACAATTGATGCTAACAATAAACGCGATATTCAAATAGAGCCGCAAGCAGTTCAAGAACATCAACCGAATCAAAGTTTATCTTTTACAGCACACTCTAAACCGAATGGACATTCACACGTATTTTTATCAACTGCAATTGTTCATATTCTTGACAAAGATGGTAAATATCACGACTGTCGCATTTTACTAGATAATGGATCACAGTCAAATATTATTTGCAAATCATTATGCGATAAATTGAAGCTACTGTACTCAGAAACAAACGTATCTATGATTGGTGTTACTAATGCCGTAACCAATGTTGGTTACTACACGACTACTACTATAAAATCAAAATTCAATGAATTTTCAGTAAAATTAAACTTTTTAATAGTAAATAAAATTACAGATAAATTACCGACAGCACAATATGATGCAAATAACATCAAAATTCCTCATCACATAGTGTTGGCTGATCCTACATTTAACAAACCTGGTGACATTGATGTTTTATTAGGCGCAGATATATTTTTTAAGTTACTTGCTGTTGGGCAAATACAATACAAAAATCAACTTGTTTTCCAAAAGACTCAATTGGGATGGATAATTTCAGGCGAGATTAATGATAAGCGTAATGCACAAAAATCGGTTTGTAATTCCACTCAAATACAATCTAATAATGATCAATTAGTCATTTTGGGAATTGGAGGAAGTACCAACTTGCAACAATTTCACAAAAGATGAACAATATTGTGAAAGCTATTACATTTCCAGAACCACGCGAGACAAAGATGGTCGTTTTGTTGTAAGATTACCCATTAAAGGTAATTTAAATGATCTAGGCAATTCTAGAAAAATAGCCGAGAAGCGATTATATTCCTTAGAGAAAAGGTTTGAAGGCAATAATAATCTGAAAAACGGATATTCGAAGTCTATGACAGAATATATAGAACATGAACACATGACATTATTAAATGAAGTCGAAATTAAAAATAAAATCAATTATTTTCCGCATCATGCAGTGTTTAAGGACACTAGTAGTACCACAAAATTGAGAGTAGTGTTTGACGGCTCTTCAAGAACCTCATCAGGAATATCATTAAATGAAATTCTAGTAGCCGGACCCACTATTCAAAAGGACATTTTTTCAATAATACTTCGTTTTAGAACTCATAAATACGCTATAACTGCAGATATTGAAAAAATTTACCGTCAAGTAAATATACACGAAAATGAAAGATATTTACAGTGCATCTTATGGAGGTACAACTCCAGCGACAAAATAAGAACGTATACTTTAAACACGGTAACTTACGGCACTGTTCCCGCCTCCTATTTAGCAATAAGATCGTTACACGAAATCGCTTACTTAAACATGAATTATAAACCTAACGCGTGTCATGCGTTTTTAAATGATTTTTACGTAGACGATCTATTGTCTGGGGCAAATACAATAGAAGAAGCAAAGTCTTTAAAAAACGACATAGCTGTATAACGTGCCCTTGCGGCTTTTCGGTAAAGTGCTTACTGCGTAAGCTTCGAATCCTCGGGCGCCAGATTTTTCCCAAAGGTTAACTCCTTTTGAGGACTTCTGCTAGGGTCCTCTCCACAAGGCTCGTCACTATGCTATCTAAAGATAGCCTTGTCCCTAGGGTAGCTACAGTGAAGTATAACCAGAGTCCAATGGGCAGAAAACAGTATCGAAATTGTAGGCTTTAATTACAATTGATACCTGGTTATAACTTAGCTCGTTAAAGATGGAGCAGAAATAATTTAATAAAACAGGGAATTCCAAATAATAAAATATGTAATGAATATAACAAGTACACTTTCAGAATAATTAATATAAATGCAATTGAACGGTATTATTTCACAAAATTACACCCAGACTGAAAATGTAATGAAGCTCAAACGGTAAATGAAAACTCTTTCAAGAAGTCAACTCTACAATAAGTCCGGTCACTAAATTTAATTCAGTGGTACGGGATCGGTTGATGAATGATTCAGAATGATCAATTTGCGGAAAAGTACGAATCAAACAGGTCCTATCGTAATAGCTATATTCGGTAAATATTCAGATAGCCATATTACTTGAAATGTTGTTAAAACGCACTACGATATATCAAACGGTTTAAATACGTTCGGTTCGGATTCGGAAGATATATCGTAATGCCAGGATATAAAATATTAAGCCATTTACCTTATACGAAATTTCACTTAAACGGAACACTATTGTTAATTCACATTTTCAAATCTGACTTGAACTCGGATAATAATTTACTTCGATTATAATCACACTTCAGAGGTACTAATTTATACTTGAAATTCAAATAAACACAAGAGAGTAACTGCACTGATCGAAATTCAAAAACACAAGAGAGCTACTACACTGATTGAAAATCAAAAACACAAGAGATACTGTACGGCTCGAAATTCAAAAACACAAGAGAGTAACTTTACTGATCAAAATCAAAAACACACAAGAGAGTAACTGCACTGATCGAAATTCAAAAACCCAAGAGAGCTACTTTACTGATTGAAAATCAAAAACACAAGAGATACTGTACGGCTCGAAATTCAAAAACACAAGAGAGCGATCTTTCGGCTGTCACGGCTTTTATATGTTTTCCGAGGTTCTGGACCGGTCTGCTCCACCAAATCCTTATTTTTGTGCCAATAGTTTTTACTTATGCCCCGAACAATGGTTAAAAGTGACGCTACTTTTTAGATCTAAAATTCGCTCACATAATCCCCATAACTGGACGAGTACGTAGATCGGTTCCATCCGCGTCTGGGTCGTCGGAGCAGCTGGGATTTTCATAATTTGTAGTTCGGACTGTACCTCTTCCGGTTTCGGCGGAGATGATGAGGCATCCAACATGGTTGTTTCCGGTTGAACCTCCATATTTTGCAGTGCTTCATCTAGCACTATCTCAATGAAATCGGACGGTTCGAACGACATATTATCACCTGTGAACATTGAATCATAATAATGAGTAATTGTACTACTTGATACTTTGTCCAACGGTATCTATATTTTTCGGTACCTCAATTCATGTCAACTTTCCGGAATGCCAGGAATATTATACGGCTTCAGATCTTTGATATGAACTCGTTTCACTTGCTTGCCATCTTCGCCTTTCAGGTCGTAAATGACCGGAGAAATTACTCTGATTACCGTAAACGGACCGGTTTAATTTGGGGCCAATTTAGCGGCAAAATGTCCAACACTAGAAGACAGGTGATGCTCCACCTTCATTACTTTATCACCCACGTGACAACGCCAATCTCGACGACGGAGATTATAATAACGGCTCTGATGGGTAAAAGCACGGGATAACTGGATACGCACCAGTTGGAAAGTTTCGCGTAATTTCTCTAACCTAGTTCGGTGTTCTGAAATCTGTACCCGATTCGGATCGGTAGGAATATTTTCCTCGGTCTCCACCGGAGATTTAAAAAGGCAGGTGAAAATCCGGTGGATTCATGTGGGGCAGAATTTAGGGCAAATAGAAAATCGGGTAGAAACTTATCCCATTTTCTGTGCAACATTGTGCAATCATGGTTTTTAAAGTTCGGTTTGTTCTCTCCACGGGATTGCATTGTGGAGTATATGTATGAGTGAGGCGATGCCTAATCCCAAACTCCTTCATGAGTGTCTTGAAAACTTTACTTTCGTACTGCGTCCCATTGTCGCTGATAACGGTTTCCGGACAACCAAAACGAGTTATGATCTCTTCGTAGAAAGCTTGAGTTACAGCCTGCGCTGTAGCTTTTCTCAACGGCTTACACTGTACCCACTTCGTAAAACGGTCCTGCATGACAAGAATAAAATTGTTTCCCTTGGCGGATCTTGGTAACGGTCCTACCAAATCAGTGCTCACACACTTCCAAGGAAACTGATTTACTGTCGGCTGCATAAATCCAGGCTTCTGCTATTGAGACACTTTGAAAGCTTGGCACTGCGTACATCCACGCACGTACTTCGCTATATCGCGGAACATCCCCGGCCAATAATACTTGTGGGATATTCGCGCAATCGTCTTGGCAATACCTAAATGTCCTGCAGTCGGACTGTCATGGTTTTCTTTCAGAACGTTCAACCGGAGCGGTTTCGGAACACATAGCTTCCACGGATCTCTCATTTCCGGTTCGGACAAGTCATTAGAGTCCCAGAAGTGGCGGTACAACCGATTATCTTTAACACAATGATCCGGATACGCTTCTGGACTCTTTTCAACTTCGGCTTTCTTTTAATTGTACCAGTTACAATTCACGGGGTCATTCATTACGAATAACTTTTGATTGTCATCCATTCCTTCCTTGTTCGGCAATGGATCACGTGACAGGGCATCAGCCACACGATTCAACACTCCTCTTAGGGGACTTCTACCCCAGGCGGGTTTCACCGTTGGCTTATTCGTAACCCGGAACCAACACGGGGCTAGAACACTCTCATTTTTCACTTCATTGTTTTTCGTCTCTACAGCGGTCTCTACTTTAACTTTACTCTCACAGTTATTTGGTAATTTCGGTTTAGTATCGGTATTATCGGTATTACAATTAACGGTATTTTCAACGGCACCGGCGGACTCCTGATCCGCGGTGCGGTTCACAACAGTGGTGTGGTGAGCGGTTTTCACTTCCTTCGTTGAGGCCTGTTCAACCATGATCTGCTTCGGCCTCGCTACCTCGCAGTCCCGCGGACGTTTCCCTGTCCCGGACATGGACAATCACGCGACATTATCCCAGGGCGGCGGCATCTTGAGCAAAATAATTTCGGTGGATTCCGACAATTATTTTTGCCATGCCCCGTTTCCCCACATCTCCAACATGAGATGGGCTGTGTTGCGGTATTCGGCTTCAGCCTGGTAGGGCACTGCGTTCTGAAGTGGCGCGGAGACCACAATCCCCTCAAGTCTGATCAGGGACATTCGGTATCCCAAACTTGACTGGCGATGACGATTCAGATGCAGGTTGCCTACCCAGCGCTGACGGTTCCATAATCCTTGCTGCGGGACTTGGAATTTGTGCCCTCACTGACACTGGAAATATCCTCTACTGCATGAGCTTCTGCTCAGCCTGCAGATTCTCAAACTCCTTTGCCTGTAACATTAACGACGGCACGTCGTTAAAACTCCCTTGTCGGATAAATTGCCTATACTCCGGCAATAAATTTCGGTGCAACCAGAACAATTCCCGTTCTGCGATCATTGAACCATGTCTTCAATATTGGTAGGCGTAGGCTGCGGCGCCTTGGGTATAGCACCAGTATACCCAGGGAACTCCAATTTATCCAATCAACTTCAAAATCAAAATTTTCAACCACAAAAATAAATTATTTTTCTCAGGGGTAAGTAACGGAAGAGGGTGCAATAACCAAAACCAGTCCACACCTTCCTTCCAATAAGGCAGAAGCAATCAAATCACTTGCCCCAATTTGACCAACGTACCTTTGATTTCGGGAGGTAACTCCAAAACGGTTGGGCAAATCCGCCCAAAAATGTTACCAACGGCTTCCTTGGTATCGATTTACTTGGAAAGGAGCTATGACTTGCCCAATCCGGGTTACGATTGACTGGGAAAATCAAAGGGCAAAATATGGGCAAAAATCAAAATTTGGGCAAAATACTGAGGTGTAGTTAACAATTCTACACCTCACGGAACAATCGATTTTTCAGTCAGATT